>OZ030005.1:197337158-197937158 GCA_964023405.1 Apodemus agrarius | reverse complement strand
AGCCTTTACTTACTATATGAGGAGTGGGCACATTCTATTCTTGATTCTAACTTTTTTTTTCTAGAAAAAAGAAAAACTAAAACAATTTGAATCGAATCAGGAACTCTATAAAATCATTAATTTATCTAAATAGCATTAATTCATCAAAGTTCATCTTTATGTTGATCTGTAGGAGATCTGCTCAATAGGGTGGGCTAATGTCCAGGGATTATAATATTAATTTAATGATGATGGGAAATGCAATCTTGAGGTGAAGTCTCTCTGGGACCTTGCCCCTAAGAGCTCACTCACCTTAGTCCATGCATGAAGATGGGCCACTTCCTGGAAAGTCTCCTGCTAGTCTTAGACTTTCCTAAATGGCTCCTGACAACACTGCCCCAAAGGATGATGGGATCTAGAACTGTTTGTGGACTTTTGTTTCATGGTAGGAAGAGTCTAGCTCCAAATCATGTGGCACAGAGAAAGACAACACAGCAAAGGTGTAAGGTGGCTCCTACTGTTGAACGCAGAGTTCTGACACTCTCTGACTAATATAGACACTCATGCTACCCACTGTGTTTAGCTTGCTTGACAGATCCTGTGGTTCCATTCAATACTGAATTTTGCCCTTTGTAATTTACATAATCATAGTCTCTTCTTTAACCTGGAGTTCACCTGCCAGATTTGAACATCTTTTTGGTAAAGGCCTGGCCAACATTACACTAATATAGTAATGTCGCTGAATTTGAATTTTGTACAGTTTTCACATTATGAAATGGTCTTTTGAATTAAAAAAAAATAGTGAAAAAGCATTCTTAGCTTGCAAGCCATATTTGGAGGGTGAGGTGGCTTACTGACCCCACAGTATATTATCATAAAAGAAAAGTTGTGATTGTCTAGATTTAATCACAAATTCTGGCTGGAGGGAGGGAGTGATAAGAGAAGTTAACTGCTATCAATTGAAATCAGAGTGTTCTGCCTGTAGGAATTATATTAGAACCTTGACTTAAGGGATGGAGAGGAAGATCAATGAATAAAGGGATCGCTATGCAAACATGATCTGAGGCAAGTTCGGCGAGGACCCTGTCTCGAAAAGTAAAGTGGAAAGGGCTACATTGACCTTGAGCCCAAAGGCCTCTGTGTGTGCATATGCTAATGCGTACAGACATGAACACACACACACACACACACACACACACACACATCACATCACATCACATCACATCACACACAACCTTGACTTGAAACACCTGGTATCAGACTGTCAGGCAGCTATGTATAACTTCTTAGAGAATTAACCCGAGGCAACTCAGAAACACCAAGTGCTCCTTGGGGGGGGGGGCTATCCCGAAGCTGCCCCCACTTTACATTACCTTGTCCCTATTCTCTGTAGCCAGTGTCGGATCAATGTAAACAATGTATGTTTCCTTCTGCCAATCTGTATTATGACAGTGGCTTTGGCTCTTGGGTCCCTCAGACATACTCCCATTGGTTTCTAGCCTGCTGCTGGCGGCTGTGAACCTTCCCACCTTGTCCTTTTCTCTGTAATGGCTGAAGCACTTCTATTCCGGATAACACTTGCCCCCAGAAGATCTCCTCTAACAGTTATAACCCCATAATGGAAAGGAAGGGTCTCATTAGTCATTGTGCCCTCCGTACCAAAGAACAGTACGTTGTTTGCAATGGGTTGCTCCTAACTGCACAGTCAGTTATTAAGTGGGCAAAGGGGGACTCAAGGAAAATCAAGATTATGGAAAAAAAATGCAAGTTTCATAAAAAAATTAGACCGACTGTGGGTGTCTGGTGAACACACTGTCTTAAGGAGCCCACGACAGCACGGTACTTCTCTCTGGCTCTTGGTGTATTTGGGCTTCTTTGATGTCCCCCTTCCTCCCTGAATTGTCCCAGGGGTGCCTTCTGGCTTCAGTCCTCATCTACAGAGATCACCTACCCTATAACCTCTGTCCTCAGACTCCCTCACACAAACCATCTGAGGACAACAAAGGACACAGCTCTTAAAATTATTTTTGAAATTGAACATTATGAGTGAAGACTTCAGGTGTTAAGATGATCCAAATGTGTAATGATTGCAAGCCGGTCCCTTTTACAGAACAGACAGCACTCGAAGTGTAGGCAACATAATGAAAATTTCCATTTTAAAATAGAAGTTGATCAGCTCAAAGGATTCCGGAATGATTTACATACTGTTTTTCATAAGCAGTAATTTCATGTTAAACTAATTTAAAACTGTTAACGTGCAAAAATAAAAATGATACATCATTTTAATTGTGCAAAACAAAACAAAATTCAGCCAATTTAAACTGAGAAATATGAAAACTTACACTTTTGGGATATTTTGCTTTAGAGAAGCACAGATTTTTTTTTTTGACATCAATTAAAATTATATTTTATTCCAACAGAATCCTTTTATCTTTCACAAACCTAGAGTATAAATAGGGGATTTTAGTTAAAGTCAGCACCAGAAGAATAAAACAAACAGGTTTCATCAATACCAAATACAGCAATTTTAAATAACAGTACTCCTCAGAAAGTAAGTTTCTCTTTCAACAATGAACATGTCTCTTTCCACAAAATCAATATGCTTGCTAATATGTTGCCTAGTGACTGTTGCTAAGCTATTTAAAATTTTATTTTTCTTGAAAAGAAATATCATGTCATATAATCTGTGGGCTCACCTTCTCTTACTTTAATTTCTATATAAAAATCTATGAGACATAGCTTTGTCTTAAATTATTATGCATAGAATTGAAATCATTTTAAATGCTTACATTATGTTTCAAACTTTAAAGTCTCTCTAATGTGAAGTCTGGGGTTTCTGGCAGCCAGCCAGCCACATCCATTTTCGCATGGATGTCTGTATGTGAACTATTTCTGCAACAGTGACTTGCATAATGATAAGCAAAGTCAACTATCCCTTAGGAGACAGGAAGAATGTATTCCATTGTTTAAGAAATAGGAAGAGCTAATCATTCCCAATTATCTCTTCCTGGTTCTACAAAATCAAGGATGGTCCTAAAATGGAACAATCTTTCCTCTACTATTCTTGTTGGAGCTCAGAGATAGATAACCAGAAGTTATCGTTAAAAGGGCTTTAACAGTGAGAATAGGGACCGAACCTCACAGTGGGGGAGGGGCTCCCTGATCTCTGCCCTTCCTCTTCCCTGTTAGTTATCCTTGATTCATTTCCCCTCCACCCCCATCTTTTTCTCCCTCCTTTGTCTTTCTCTTCCTCCCCTTTCTCTCATTCTCTCCCTCTCCTTCTCCTGGAGACCAGAGAGAGGTTCCTCTCTCTCAGGGAGACTCTTTCCTAGGACTCCAGATATTAAATCTCATGGAGCTGGAGGGATAATGAGCAGTAAATACTTAACAGTCGGACTGCAAGGCTGGAGTGGAACAGCCTGCTCTTCTCTCTCAAAGATCCTTCACTGCCCATAAAAGCACCCAGAGCTTCTGATTCTTCCTTACAAAGAGGGTGTTTAAGCTCAGCTCCTTGTCCATCTTTGGTGCTGGTTCATGTAGATGCTGGGTACATGCACATACCAGAAAACTGGTTTGTTTATGTGCTGTTCCTCTGAACATTTGTAGCCTTCACCAGCCCTAGAGTAAGGGGGAGAGTTTCCATGGCGTCTTCACTCTAGAACTCAATATTTTCCACAGCTGATTTCATAAATCCACAGGGCGATTTTTGTTACCTCTCAGCTCCTTCAGACGTGAAGACAACATATAGTGAGCTAGATAGGAGGGTAACCCCAAAGGGAGAGATGGGAGAAATGACACTTTAATTATGGAAAATTAACGAAGCCACCCTCCAGTTGTTACACATCCACTAACGTGAAAAACTGGGTTACATGTATGAATGCCCACAGAAACGAGAGGTTAGGAACCAGTAAACAGGCCACCACATCAAGGATTATTTTGGTCAACTGAGTGTACGGCAGAGCAATAGCACTCCATGGTTCAGAAGTGAAACCAAGAAAGAAAGACGGTCCCACAGTTCCCCAGTGACCCAAAGAGTTCCCACTGGGTTTCACTTCTCAGTGGCCCTATATCTGCTCAATAACGCCTCCCCATGGGCAAAGCATTCCCATCCAGACCTCGGGGACCACTTAAAAGCCAAGGTGCGGCACCAATAAAACTTTCCAGCTTGAATTCGGCCAACATAACATGCAGTGGAATCACAAGTCTCACAATCATGAAACATGTATATGTATATGAAACATATATACACATGCTACTGTCATTCACTATTATAGCAGCAGAAACCTGTTGCTCAGTTAGCAGAGCACAGGAAATGTGTACTTCAGAAGCAAGGAACATGAATCTGGCTCCAGCTATGGTCATCTAAAGCTTCATCTGTAGTTCAAGGGTACAGCTAGTGAATCCTCAGAGAGTGCATCCTCATCCTCAGTGAGTGCATCCTCATCCTCAGTGAGTACATTCTCAGTGAGTGCAAACTCATCTTCAGTGAGTGCATTCTCATACACAGTGAGTGCCTCCACTTCCTCAGTGAGTGCATCCTCATACTCAGTGAGTGCATCCTTTGAGAGTGCATCCTCAGTGAGCGCTTCCTCAGAGAGTGCTACTGCTACTCTGGGAGTTGTCTGCTCTTATGGTGAGGATCTAGTAACAGCACACACATGGCTAGATCTGCAGATCCATTTTGACTATAAGAATGTCTTCCTTTTATATGGACCCCAGGGCAGAGGGAAATGGAGGTAGCTCTTCTTGACCAAGCAGCAGTGTAAATCCATGGGCATTAGTCAACAGTAGATTCTTTCTCTCAGGGTCAGAGCACTGACCAGTATGAGAGCCAAGATGGCTAGGGATGATTCAGAGAACATCAGGAGCAAACCAGACAGGGGGCAGCTTTGGAACTTATCCTATTGAATAAATCATTAGGTCTACATGACATCTATGATGCATGTACATTCTGAACTGCTTTCTGGCCTAATGGAAGAATGTGTATGTTTTTTACCAGTGCACAGAGAGAAGCAGTAGTGAGAGGTTCAGTGAGAACAGCTGAGCATGGTAAGCAGCAGGACTGTGGTTGAATGAACAGGAGTAGTCAAAAGGAATTCAGTTTTATTCACAAGGAGTCAGCTATCTGTCTTACACAGCAAGGTTATAGAGGAGAAGGATCAGTAAGGACAGTGTTCAGCCCTCCCCGCTATTCAAGAGTTACAGGGAAAAAAATAAAATAAAATAAAATAAAATAAATAAAATAAAATAAAATAAAATAAAATAAAATAAAATAAAATAAAATAAAATAAAAATAATAAGCTGACAGAGATCCACTAGTGTCATGAACACCTCCCGACTTCCACAATGGCTCACAAGAATGCAACCCAAAGATGTGGAAAGCAAAACCACTGTCTCTGGCCCTGAGCCACCGGCACAGACGTTCATGAAATAACCATACTTGTAGTTATTCACAGCTGACAGATTGCTGGACAAGGCAGCCTCTGAGCCGAGCTGAGAGAACAAACAGCTTGTTTTAGTTAATAATGGGCAGTTTGTGAAGTCAGAGATTATTTGAGCTACTCGCCCGATTGTCTCCATCGGCCACTCAGTCAAAGTCGTAGCACTGGTCACTGTCAGTGACCCCAGCACGCCACGGGCTCGCCTATCATGTCCCATCCTAAAAGTCTAAGAAAGACAAGTGGCTCTGCTCTGGATTGGTCAACTGGAAATGTCTGTCTACCCCAGCACACTCAGAGTACCAAAGCCATGGAGGGCTTAGCTCAAGATTAGAATTACTGTAGAGAGCGAGGGCTTTGGGACTAGGGTTTTCTTTTGTTCTGTTTCTGCTTTGTTGTGTAGATGAGTTACTTGACACTGAATGTCCTGGCCTTGGAAGTTAGGTCGGGTAGATCCTGGTTACTACTTGGGAGAACTAAGAGTCTTGCTGGCCACCAGTCAGAGGCAGGATATACATCAGAGGAATGCTAATATAGAACACACAGAGTCGAGCCTGGGCATTCTGTCTGATAAAGGGCACTGCAGAGCATGCTACAGCCAGCTTTACACTTAATAACAAAACATTAAATTCTTTTCCCATAGGACAGAAACAGGGCGAGGATGTCTGAGCTCACATTTGCTCATTATTTGTATTACACAGTGTGCAATAAGACAAAAAGAAAAAAAGGCATCTAAATTGAAAAAATATTTACAGATGCTAGTTTGTGAAAAATTGTATAGACTCTTAAAACTTAGTAGAACTAAGATGTAAACTCAGCAAGATACACAACAATGTTACAAATTACATTTATACTAGTAGTGAACAATTACATAATGAAGTTTAAAGAGATACTAAGTTAAAAGGTATAAAATACATAAAATACTTTAAAAATTATCTTAGATGTATCTTACAAATATATACAAGAAAAGTCTGCATAGAAAAGCCTGAAATGCTACTTAGTCCTAATACAGCTAAGTAGAGAGGAAGCCATCATATCCATGGGTCAAAGAGACAAGTTTAGGAACCAGTGGTCTCCAACCTAGTATATGGACTCACTGAAATCCCCTTTCAGATGCTAAGATGAGTGATTTTAAACTTTAAAAGGAACTGCAGCCGGGCGTGGTGGCACATGCCTGTAATCCCAGCACTTGGGAGGCAGAGGCAGGCGGATTTCTGAGTTCGAGGCCAGCCTGGTCTACAGAGTGAGCTCCAGGACAGCCAGGAGTACAGAGAGAAACCCTGTCTCAAAAAAAAAAAAAAAAAAAAAGGAACTTTAAAGATCCCGAAAAGCGAAACAATCCTGACAAAGAGGTTGAATTGGTAGATTCCCACTGCCTAATATCAAGACTTACCACCTAACTTTCCTGTAGTCAAGATACTATGGAGGGGACTGGAGGGTCAACACCCAGTTAAAAGCATGTACTGCTCTCACAGAGGACCTGAGTTCAATCCCAGCACCCCCACTGAGCATCTCAACCCTCTGCACCTCGAGATCCAAAGGGATCTGGTGCCTCCACAGGCACCTACACTCACAGAAATAATTAAAAAGACATTGTGATGTGGCACAGAGGTGATATGGAATAAAACCAGCAGTTAAAGAGACCCAAGGCTTGGTGCTACAGGATCAGAAACTGACTGGGGAGGCAGAAGGACAAAAGAGGGCACCAGGGAACTTTCCTAAGGTGACCGCCGTTCAAGGACAGTGTGGTCAAATGTTTGTATTTGTCAAAATCTACTGAGCACAACAATTGTGTTGGCTGTTTGCAAAAACAGAAGATAGCAAGTGTTGGTGAAAATGGGAAATGCTGGTAGGAATGTAAAATGGCGCTGTTGCTATGGAAATCAGCAGGATCTTCATTAAAGAAAATACAGAATTGCCATCCAGTTTGGTAATTCACTTACTAAATTACTATTTACCAATTACAGCTGCACAACGATGTAAATATACTGTACTTAAAAATGGTTAAAATGTTCAATTAAAAAAATCTGCTCCATGTATGATGTCATTTCATTCCACCAATTCTGTTTGTTTTTTGTTGGAATGACCTGTCAATCAGTGGGAGGGATTGCAGTCACCCACAACTGTTGTGCGAGGCTTGCGAGTTTATCTTTAGGAGTTCTTTTTAAGCTGGGCGGTGGTGGCACACGCCTTTAATCCCAGCATTTGGGAGGCAGAGGCAGGTAGATTTCTGAGTTCAAGACCAGCCTGATCTACAGAGTGAGTTCTGGGACACAGAGAAACCCTGTCTTGGAAAAAAAAAAAGAGTTCTTTCTTTTTAATGAAATTTGGATGCACCTGTGTTGGGAGCATATTTTTAAAATATTACTGTCCTCTTGATGATTGTTCCCTGCACCAGTATGAAATGGCTAACTTCATCTTTTCTCACTAATCCCTCTGTGAAGTCTATTTTGTTTCATACTGGAATCCATGTGCTTCTATGTCCATTGGCTTAGAATACCTTTTCCGTCCTTTCACTACAAGATAGTGTCTGTCTTTTGTCAAGGGGGTTATTTCTTAAGAAGCCACAAATAGATGTCCCTGCCTTTTGACCCAATCTATTAGTCTGTGTCTTTTGATTAGAGAATTGAGCCCATTAATATTTAAGAGCTATCACTGAAAGTTGTGAAACAATTCCTGCCATGTTGTTGGTTTTCTAGTGTTGGAATTGTTTCTCTGTCTCTGTCTCTCTGTCTCTGTTTCTGTCCCTCTGTCTCTCTCTGTCTCTCTGTCTCTGTCTCTGTCTCTGTCTCTCTCTCTCTCTCTCTCTCTCCTCTTTATGTTATTCTGTCATGATTTATCCTTTCATGTAGCCTGCCCCATGGGAGGGTTGTTTTTTCTAGTCTGTAAGAAATCCTTCAACTCACTTCCATATAAGTGGTTACTGGTCATGCATTTCCATAGCCCAATTTAATTAAAATAGAGCAACATTATTCTCTCCTTCTCCCTCCAACTCCTCCTATGCACACACACCCCACCCGCTAACTCCTCAGATCCAAGGGCTTCTTTTCCTTTATTATTATCCTTTATATATGTGAATGAATATATACATACAATCTGCTAAGTCTATTTAGTGTTGCTTGTATGTATATGATTTCAAGGTTGACCACTTGCTAGTCCATAACCACTTGGGGGTGTGTACTCATCCCTGGGGCAGATGAGCTCTCTCTCTCTCTCTCTCTCTCTCTCTCTCTCTCTCTCTCCCTCCCTCCCTCCCTCCCTCTCTCTCATCAAGTGTTAACTTCCTGTAGCTTTCTTCTAGGGGTAAGGCCTTGTGAGATTTTCCCTATCCAAGCATGTCAACAGGTATTATTTAGGCAACCATGTTGCTGAAATTTCATGGTGGCAGCTTTCCTGTCATATCCAGATGACAGTCTTGCTAGATGCCATTGCTTTAGTTTGAAGCAGTACATTGCCTTGGATTTTCATGTTTCTCATGCTATTGTGTTGGGACTTTTGTTGTGTTACTTCTTTGCCTCACCTAATTTTAATAAGCTATATATTTTTTCAATTCAAGTGTTTTCAATATTCAGTTTGGAATTGGGTGTAGTAGTGTTGGGTGTGTAGTTCAGAAAATAATTCCTCACCCCAAGGGCTCTGGCTGTCTGGCATAGGCTCTGCATTGTTCCCTCCTCAGTAGGTTATTAAATGTGAGAGTGAGCACGCCTGAATGCCATTACCAGTATGCAGTTGGCACTCTAGCCGGTCAATAGTGGTAGCTCCCTGCACTTCAAAAGCCAGGATGGCATGGAGTAGACTTGGATTTCAATGGATTAGATCAACGCAGGGAGTGGGGAGTGGGGTGGGTAAAGATTACTAGTAGATTGTTTTTTTTTTTTTAAATTGGATATTTTACTTGTTTACATTTCAAATGTTATCCCCTTTCCTGGCTTTCCCTCTGCAAACTCCCTATCCCACTCCCCCCCACCCTGCTTCTATGAGGATGCTTCCCCCCCCCTCCTGCTTTACCACCCTAGCATTCCTCTACACTGGGGCAGTGGATTGGTTTCGAAGGGGGAGTGAGTGAAGAGGCTCTGAGGCCAAAGTTTTGAGATTCTGGAGGTCTACAGATTTTAGAGATTGTTAAGATATGGAATGTTATAATTAAGAGGTAAAAGGAGAAAGAGATGAGGATAAGAAAAATAGGAAAGTGCAGGAAAGAGAGAGGGAACATACGAGATGTGCCCAACGTGAACAACATACAAAGAAAGCAAAACCATTGCAAGGAGTGTGTGATTGAGAGAGAGAGAGAGAGAGAGAGAGAGAGAGAGAGAGAGAGAGAGAGAGAGAGAGAGCAGGGGGGGGGGTAGGAGGAAGTGACCATGAAATAAACAGATGCACTGTTGGCAAAACTGTGCTGAACTGAAAGGCGGGGTTCTCAGATCTGTCTGGCTCTATGAGGTTCCATGTGGCAGCATGAAGCAGAGGTGGATGGGAGCCCCACATATTTTCTACTCCTGAGGTCTTCTGTGGTCCTATAGCATTCTGTGGTCCCAAATATTCAATTTTAAGTAAGCAAACCAAAGCTAATGCCAAGTCATTAAAGCTACCTGAATAATTCCAATGCATGTAATGTATTGTAAGTCATCATTGACTTACAATACATGAGGTACAACTTGATGATCTGACGCAAGCATACAGCGTAGAATGCTCACACTGTAGAAACTGACATTTCCTCTCCTTCCTTTACCTTTTGTGTGTTGGGAACCTTTGAACTCCCCTCTTTCAGTTCTTTATGAACCATCTAAGCTGGGAACTAAAGTCACCTGCTTAGAACCACAGCATGAGCCACCTTACTCCCTGTTACCTCTCCCCTGCCAGGCTATACTTCTTTATATTTATTTTTACTTCGGAAGTATTTGGGTGTGTTTGTGTGTGTATATAAGTGCATGTGTGTGCATGTACCTCTGGAAGCCAGAAGAGGACATCAGGTTGCCCAGAGCTGGTGTTAAGAGGTAACTGTGAACCACTTGATATGTGCACTAACAACCAACCCCTAGTCCTCTGGAGGAACACAAGCTCTTTAAACTGCGCGGAGCTGCCTCTCCAGTTGCTGTGCTCCCTAACTTCTACTAAGCACAGTTACACACCTCTAGGAAATCAACTTTTCTGCTTTCTAGATACCAGCAAGAATGTGCAACATTTAGCTTTGTAGGTGTGGCCAATTTCCCTGGTTTAATAGTTTTCATTCCCCGTGGGTCTCTACCCACTCGATAAGAGCTCCTGATGCTGACCCTTCTGACATTCTAATCTTAGCGTGTTGAGGACCCGCCATGTTGTGCTTTGAGGTGGTCCATGAATCTATTTCCAGGCTTGTGAGTTTCCCTCTCCCGACACCTGCACCCTGCCCCAGACCCCTGGCAGCATCGCCTTTTTTCTACAGCCATTCTGGCTGGTGATGTGGTGTCTTCACTTCTCAGGGTATTACTCATGCTGATCATTTTTCTCATGGACTTGTTGGTCACTTGTGCATCTTTGACAAAGTCAATCTAGATCATTAGCTTGGTATCTAAAGGATTATTGTTTTGTTATTGAGTATTGATAGATGCTTATATATTCTGGATATAGACCCCTTGTTGGATGAACAGTCTGCAAATGTTTTCTCCCATTATTCTGGGTTTTCAGTCTTTATTATAATAATCCCTTTGTCTGCTCTTATTGTCTGTGACTTTGGGTATTATATAAAAAAATAGCTGTCTACAGTGATGTCTTTCCTTCTAGTAATTTAATGGTTTCTCCAGGTTTTTTGTTTTTTTCATTTAGACTCTACTTTTGTATAAAATGGGAGCTAGGAATCTTCCTCTTTCTGCTATGAATATCCAGTCTTGCTACGGCATAGCCCTATTGGTTCTGATTATTATTTGTTCCTAACGAGAAAGATGTCTCACTTGACCATCTGGAGCTGTTATCCCACATCCACATTGCACTGTACATTTAGGAGTTAGAGTCCTCTGTGTCTGTCAAGAGAGGAAAATACAGGCAGATTCTGCTTGACACTGAGATCTCTGATTGAAACAGCAAGCTAGGAGGATGGAGAAAGAAACAAGGTCACAAGTTAAGAGATGCGAAAGTGTCTAGAGGCCCTGTAGGTAAGGAAATAGACTCATCTAAAGCTTTAGATGAGGTTATATCACATGTGACCTGTTTCTTTCCTTTCTTTTTTGAGATAGTGTGTCTCACTATGTAGTTCTGGCTGGCCTTGAACTCACTGAGATCCTTTTACCCCAGCCTCCTGAGTGTGGGGGTAAAGATGTGTACCTCCATGCCCAGATTGAGATCTATGCTTTTTGTTAATGTGGAGTGTCTCTTATGTAGTCCAGGTGTATCCTCCTGCTACAAGCCACTGTACCTGGCTTCATGTCTTCTGACTTCCAGAGCTGTAATAGCCTTTAAGTCACTAACTCTGTGATGATCTCTCACACACAACAACAAACTGGCAAGCTGCACATCCAGGGTTTTAAGATGCCGCTGTTATCCACAATGTTAATAAAATTTCTAAGTTGTTTCTCAGAATATATCATGGACATTAAATAAAGCTGATAACAGATATTCCTCAACTATAAATGGTTACACATTGTGCCACTAGTTCTAAAACAGATATTCCTCTACTATAAATGGTTACACGCTGTGCCACTGGTTCTAAAATGTGGCCATTTCAGTTATTTAAGATGACAAATGCTGTTCCATTCTTGTGCATAAACATTCAAACCACCAGGCGAGAATCTAGTAGAGCCTCTTAGGGTATAAACTATAAATTTTAAATGATGGTAGATAGGGCATGCCCATTTCTGACATGATGTTTTTACTTAATTTTTTTGCCAATTTTTTGAAAAAGTATACTTGATTTTACTTGCATTTTTAAATTATAAATGAGTTTGTGCATCTTTTCATATGAATATTAGCTTTTGTGTCTTTTCTCTTAATTATTAATATCCCCAACCACTTTGTATTATCCACTTTTTATTAATATTTTACATTCTCTATATTAATTTTGTACTTCACTTATCACTTAATACACATATAATTTCCCAACTTTGTGTGTACCTGTTGGATATCTTAGTTGTATTAGAATCAGGTGATGGTTACAGAGTCTGATAGTTGACATTCAGCGCATGGGTCTCCTGCCCTTCCTTCCGTCCTGGATGATTACATGTTGGTGCTATGAGCATTCATGTATCCACACAACTCCAGTCCTTTAGTAAAGAAAGTGTTTCGTGTTCCTCGTGCTTCTGGCTTCTGAGAACCCACTTCCACCCACTCCCTACCCTGGACAGCTTCTTCTTTCTTATTTTTGCTGTTAAGAAAACATTAGATCTAACTGTTCTTATGAAGCCGACTTTTAATAAAAATTAAAGTAATGAATACTAAAATGTGATTCTGGCTCTCATTAAGTTCTTAACCTATCAACCTTCACCTTGCCTTGAAGATCACTTCCTGATTCCCTTTACCTGCAAGCACTCTCTCACCTGAAGTTATAACAAAGCAGTTTGCTCAATTGTTCGACAACTATCAAGTACTTACGGCTAGGCTTTCTTCCCCCAGGGATACTGGCTCATTCACTTGTTCACAAGCCAAGACAGGGAGAGGGTCCAGAAGCCCACCATCAGAGGAATGGACAAAGACAAGGCCGTATAAACGCATGGTGGAGTTTTTTTCGGTTTTAATGAGGTACAGGTTGAAGAGTAGGAAGTTACCCTCAGCTACATGTAACTTTGGAGTACCCTGGGTCACATGAGCACCCCTCCCAATAAAAAGTAAAATAAAATTGTTATTGACTTGAAAATGTGTAGAACTAGAGATCATGTAAAGTGAGAGACTCAGAAAGGCAAATATCATGGGGAATCTGGATTTTTAAAAAATGTCTAAAGTGTATATACAATGTGTGTGTGTGTGTGTGTGTGTGTGTGTGTGTGTGTGTGTAATATGAAGCACAAAAGGAACTCTTTGGGGGGCACAGTGAGAGGTTATGTTCAATGATTTACACACATGAAAATGAAACATAAAGTACCTTGTATGCTAACTGAAACATTGGTGTTGTTCACGTTAGTCTGCTTTTGCACTTAATCTTTGAGAATGTTTTACAATGTGTTTTGGTCAAATCCACCTCTCCCACAACTCGTTCCACAACAAACCCCGTTCTACTCACACCTTACTCGTTTTCTTCGTAAGTCACCCATCAGGCCCAGTGTGTGCTGCCCAGGATTTCTGAATGTGTGGCCTCCACTGGAATGTACTCAACCTGCCAAGGGGAAGACACAGCCACCTATCATAGAGGTGGGTCTTTGTCTCCACTTCTTTCCATGTCTGGATTTGGTCTGGTTTGAGCTTGCATGGGCTGGTGCGTGGTCTCACAGCCATGAGAAGCTGCCCTTTTGAGTCCTGTGGACTCTTTCCCCTTGTACACATCTTCTCTCCTCCTGGGAGACAGAAGGCAGTCTGTGTGTGGCTTTCTACCTCAAAGGCAGCCTGAGACAGGCTGTTTCTGTTTTCTCTTCCAATTTCTCCCTCTTTTGCCTGTATATTCCCTGCCTCAACTCCTTCAGATACTCGGGTTACCAGAATGAGTTCCTGTGTTGGGCTCTTCTTTTCTTTTTTCTTTTTAGTTTAGTTTCTCAATTCACTTACAGAATACCATTTTCCCTGTGTACCTAAGGTCTGAGGCATTCTGATTATTTCCACAGGAAGTGACATACCATGGGTTCTTAGTTATTCCTTTCTTGCTTTTCCTACTGAGACCCAGGAACTTCTAAATTGTGAGGCCTAGTCAGACATCTTCTAGTTCCAGGAGATGTGCCCTGAGGGGATGCAGGCCCAGCCCCTGCCTACTTGGTTTTGCTGTCTCATTCTTTCTCACAGAAGGCCCTGAGGGGAATGGTTTTACCAAGGCTAGAGCTGCCCCCATGCCTGCCCTGAAGAAGCAGGTCTGATGAAGGATTAAAATCTACCTGCAGATCTGGTTTCCTGGGCATTTGTTAAAGTGACAGAAACCTGGTGAAGACATCTTGCAAATGGCCACGGAACCACAGTACATTGTAAGGAAATGCTTTGTCCAGTTCAAGGAAGGTTCTGGATTTTATTTAGAACTTAACTGGAAGACTTGGTAAGCAACACTACAGGAGTTCATTATCAAGTCCATTTTAATCTATTAGAAACCTTAAGCCAATTGATTTCATTCTTAACAAGCACCAGAAAACAATTCCTGTCCTTTATTTACATTCAAAGATTAGCTTAATCCGTGTGGTAGTTGAGTATCAATAATCCTCCAACTCACCCGATGGCACAGCCTCCTGTGCACCAGCAGTCCTACACCTGCTGCATCCTGTCTTCTGCAGGCCTCATCTCTGCTGCTGTGACCTGTCCACAAAGGCCCCATTCTGCTTCTTAATGCATCCACAAAAGCTTCTCTGTCGACAGTCTCCTTTGTCTGGCAACCTTTCTCTTATAAGCAACATTCTTGGTGGCCATGGGGGCTGAGTGTAGCCTGTAGCTCTGGGATGAGAAGTGGCTTTTGTTTATCTCCTCATGCACAAGAACTCAAAGGGTATGCATCATCCTTACAGGTAAATGAGACCTGGACCAGCCCCTTGTGAGAGTGCATTTTAAAGTGTATTTTAATTGTTCACATTTAGTTATGCATATGAGTGTTTTGTCTGCATGTGTGAATGCACTCGGCGCGTGGCTCCCGCCTGCCATTGGTGACCAGGGTGAGGAGAGTGGGGAGGGCAAATGGTGAGGCCAGCGCTGTCACGCTCCTGCCCTGGAGGACGGCCCACCTGTGCCCTCTGTCCCCAGGGTCTGCTCTACTGTGCTGTCCAGCAACAAATGTCTGACTCCGTCGTCCTACAAGTGGCTGTCCTCCTCTCAGGCCGGTGCTGGTGAAAGGTCTACCCTGTGAATGCCGACTCCTTATTTTGAAAGGAGCCTGCAAAGACCTCACTGTTTTATCCTGGGGATAAGGATGATTCTGACCTGGGGCTCACTGTCTTCTGGCTGCACTGTTGTACTGAAATCTCCTATCGGCCTTTTCTTTGGGGCTGGTAAAATTCTCTGGAGAAGAATATTGACATCTTTTGCACATATCATAGTCACCCTGACGTCTTCAATTCTTTCAACAAGTTCTAAAGGAGCGATGATGCCACTAATACACTGTCACCCTTAATCTGTCCCCTACAGGGCACCTGGTCCTCAGCACTACATTCTCCAAGAAGTAAAGGAGAGTCAGCAGGGCAGCAGCTCTTGAGAAGGCTCTTGCTTGCCTTGCAGCCTGAGGACCCGAGTTTGGTCCCTGCCACCTATGAAGGAGGCACAGAACCAATCCTGAAAGGTGTGCTCTGACCTCCATACGTAAGCCTTGCAATGTAATCTCACACCATAAATACAATCACACGAACTAAACTAAATCTCCCAGGATTGCAGGAATCCATTTCCAACTAAGATGGAGGGCGGGATCTCAGAATTTCAGTGTTTGTGTGTGGGAGGAGGGAGGAGGTGGAAGTGACCATACCCATGTTGTATGGAGGCCAGAAGAGGATGTCAAGTGTCTTCTTCAATTTTCTGCCACATGTCCTTGACATGGAGTCTATCACTGAATCTAGGATTTAGCATTTTTCAACTAGGCTAGCTGACCAGGAAGGCCCGCTGTCTTCCTTGTCTGTCCCCTGCTCCAGCACTCAGGCTACAGGGTTCAGGTCCATGCCAGGCTGCTCTGTGGGCATCTGGATTTCAGCATTTCCCAGGCGTGTCCTCAGCCTGTCCTGTGCTGGTGAGGGATCCTGCTCCAGTTTGCTAAGCCAGCTACCTCCCAGCTGCAATCACCAAGCACCATCTTCTCTCCTGAAGATGTTTAATAACCTGTCTGTCTGCAGTTAGGATCTCACTTGTACAGGATGGCCTCAGACAGTCTTCCCTGACTCCTTAGGTCTTTAAAATACTTTACTGTCAAGCTAGTAGAATCTGTGGGAAGAGTGGAGGTAAAACTTTAATTGTATCTACCCACCTTTCAACTGACATTTAGAGTCATTAGTGTTCAAAACCCCTGTGCCTAGATTCTAGATCTCAGAAGATAAAACAAATAGGATTTTCTAGTAAGAAAACCTAGTCATTGCCCAGGCCTGTGTTGGTCAATTCTGTTGTTTCAGGCTTGGGGAAAGACACCAGTTAAGTCCACAGGGGGGATGTCTGTTCACAGCTTTAACCGTCCTCGGCCACATGGGTCATGGTACAAACCACATACTTGAAATTTTGGTGACTCAAAATAAGAAACAGCAATCAGTGAGTTTGTTTCATTTGTAAAGAATGTCAGCGCCAGGCTGGGTATGGTGGTGCACATCTTTGATCACAGTACTCAGGATGCAGAGGTGGGCAGAACTCTGTAAGCTGGAGGCCAGCCAGAACCACATAGGGAGACTTGCCTTACAAGAAAATCACCACAGTCTGTTATCCTAACTGCATTGTCCCACGGCGTTCTCTACTGAACAACCAAATGAGGATGACTGACAACTGAACAGGGACTATCAAGACTATGTGGCAGCCTTTGTGTATACTGGCCTAGGGAATCTTACAACCTAACAAAGTGGGTATTGTCTTAGGTGTTTGTTACCATTAGAAAATGGACTCAGAGGAGTTACAAGTCAAGGCCAGAGAGCAAAGGCAGAGTCAGAACAGGACTGAGGCTGCCTCAGTGCCTGCGACCACAAGATCAATCTGAATTAGATAAAGCAGATGCTAATGAATGCACTGACTCTGAACTCAAAAGCCCAAACTGGTTTTGTAATGTAATATATCGCATTTGATTTTAGGCTTCTTTATGGGTTGGGCCACTTAGAAACTCACACAGCACCTGCCAGAAGAACTTCAACAAATACTAAGTGCTATTAGGATGCACTTAATAGTTCCATGAATCTGTGTAAAAAAAAAAGTTCATTGAAGATTATTATAGATGTATAGTAAGTCACCAGATAGATTTCCGGTCAAGGGAATTTACATGACAGAAAATCTTTCCAAGGTACAAATGTGTGTGTGTGTGTGTGTGTGTGTGTGTGTGTGTGTAAACCTTGTCTATATCTCCTAAATAAAAGCAGTCAACATTTGAACCAACAGGTTGGTTTCTCAGGAGTCCTGGATTTTCTTGGCTTGGCATCCCTCTCTGGTGGCACACAGGCTGTAAGCCAGGTGGGCCCTTCCTTCCCCACTGGCCTTGGCCAGGGTTTTATCACAGTAGCAGAAAACAAGTGAAAACAGCAAGAGCCTCTAGTGACTGGCGGCTGCCAGCTTGGTCCTGCCTCCTGAGGTTCCCACAACCTCCAGAGCACCACTGCTCATGGGGAGCACCACTGCTCATGGGGAGCCCCACAAGGTCACCAGCAGACGCTTCCTCCCCAGCCCAATGGTGAGCACCCACTGTTTCGGTCTGCACTGTCCAAAGTCATCTCAACAGGGACATGCCACAGCCATGACAGACCCTGCACAGAGTGACTATATTTGATGAGTCAAAAATTCATGAATAAATGTTTGAGAACTAATAACAAACACCAAATAAGAGAATGTTGTCAGCTAAAAGTGAGGAAAATTTATTAATTAAGCTCCTTTGAGGTTAGCAAAGGTGGAAAAAGTATGTTGTATTAATTGTAAAAATAGTGTTAGATATATTGAAAATTGTGTAATGTTGAGAAAGTATAAATTACAGAGATACAAAATTTACATTTGGAAAAAAATGTAGTGGAAAGGAAAGAAGAAAAGGCTGTTTTGCTTTGTTTTGTTAGAGACAGGGCTTTCACTATGTCACCCTGGCTAACCCTGAGCTCCTGCCCCTCCCGCCGCCGCCAGCTGCAGAAAGCCAGAATTACAGGCAGAAACCATCATTCCTCCTGAGTGACTCTTTTACAAGGCTTCTCTTGCTCAAACTTGAGCCTGAAACCAATCCCACCAATTTTGTTGAACTATCCTCCTTAATGTGGTACTAGAGAAGTCCAGCAGGTGGCGCTCATATATTTTTCTAAATATGGTGCTACCTTAAGAACACAATTGTTTAAACTATATTGCAGAACAGAAAGACTGAACCAACCCACAGAAGCAAATACATTTTGAAATTTCCTATTACCACAGAGAAACAATACTTTTAAGGGACTCGAGTGCACATTCATAGCTCCCAAGCAGCGTGCGACGTTCACTTTCTAGTCTAGCAGCTGGTGGAGAGCAGGCACTCAGGACCATTATCTGCCAATCAACAGCTTGGTAATGGAGAGCTCTAAGTGACCGCTGAGAGGCTTACAGACTTCTTCCATGATGGAATGGTGGATCATTACTTTCTCCTAGCTCATTTTATAGACTGTTCTACACAGAGAGGTTCTAGAATTAGCAAGAATTGTCACTGCCTGTTTTCCAGTGAAGTAAACAGGTTCAGAAGTAATGAAAAATAAGAAGATACCCCTGGAGTTCAACCAGAGAGCCCGCAGTTAGACAGAGTCCCGCAGTCC
Source organism: Apodemus agrarius (assembly GCA_964023405.1). NCBI lineage: Eukaryota > Metazoa > Chordata > Mammalia > Rodentia > Muridae > Apodemus > Apodemus agrarius. The sequence goes on along the minus strand of OZ030005.1, from coordinate 197,918,227 downwards.
AACACTATCTTGGGGAGAGCAGCTCAACCAGACAGAGCCCTGCTGACTGAGAGAACCACTGTCTAGGCTCCAGCAGTCCAGCCAGGGAAGCTCCGGCCCTGCAGGGAATCCCGTGGTTAGAGAGAGCACTGAGACCTACCACCATCTTGGAGATGGTAGACTAACCAGGCAAATCAGGAGGAGACGGCGGGAGGCCAGTTAAGTGCCCAACAAGCAGGGAGGAGACTTGAGTCCAGCCCAGCAGAGATGAGGAGGTAATACAGAGCCCAGTGGCAGAAACCTTCTGGTTTCTGCCTCAGGAGCGCAGATGCCCTCTGCAACAGCAGCACCAAATGCCAGGCTCACAGGAGCTTCAAACACCAACCAGTAACAACAAGAACAACTAACTCCAGAGATAAACAGATGGCAAAAGGCAAACATAGGAACATTACTAACAGATATCAAGGCAATATGGCAGCATCTAAACCCAATTCTCCAACCACAGCAAGTCCTGGATACCCCAACACACTAGAAAAACAAGATCTGGATTTAAAAGCACTGGTCATTATGCTGCTAGAGGAACACAAAAATACATAAACAAATCTCTTAAAGAAATGCAGGGGAACATGAATAGGTTAGAAGCCCTTAAAATGCAAACACAAAAATCACTTAAAGAAATCCAGGAGAATATGGGTCAACAGACAGAAGCCAATAAAGAGGAAATGAAAAAAATCACTTAAAGAAATGCAGGAGAAACGGAGTCAACAGGCAGAAGTCATGAAAGAGGAAACACAAAAATCTCTTAAAGAATTGCAAGAAAACACAAACAAACAAGTGAAGAAACTACTAAGCAAAACCATCCAGGATCTAAACACAGAGGTAGAAACAACTAAGAAATCACAAAGGGAGACTAGTTTGGAGAAAGAAAACCTTGGGAAGAAATCAGCGGTCGTAGATGCAAATATCAACAACAGAATACAAGAGATAGAAGTAAGAATCTCGGATACTGAAGATACCATAGAAACCATTGACTCCACAGTCAAAGAAAATGCAAAATGCAAAAGGCTTGTAACCCAAAACATCCAGGAAATCCAGGAGGACACAATGAGAAAACCAAACCTAAGGACTATAGGTATAGATGAGAGTGAAGATCTACAACTGAAAGGGCCAGCAAATATCTTCAACAAAATTATGGAAGAAAACTTCCCTAACCTAAAAATAGAGATGCCCAAGAATATACAAGAATCCTACAGAACTCCAAACAGACTGGACCAGAACAGAAATACCTCCCATCACATAATTATCAAAACCTCAAATGTACTAAACAAAGAAAGAATAATAAAGGCAGTAAGAGAAAAGGGCCAAGTAACATATAATGGAAGACCTATCAGAATCACACCAGACTTCTCACCAGAGATCATGAAAGCAAGAAGATCCTGGGCAGCCCTACAAAGGATAATAGGAAGAAAACCCCAATACAAGGAGGGAAACTACACCCTGGAAAAAGCAAGATAGTAACCTTCTTCCATCAAACTCAAAATAAGATAACCACTCAAAAACAAAAATAACATAAAAAATGACAGGAAGAAATAATCACTATTCCTTAATATCTCTTAACATCGATGGACTCAATTCCCCAATAAAAAGACATAGACTAACAGACTGGATATGTAAACAGGACCCTACATTTTGCTGCATACAGGAAACACACCTCAGTGTCAAAGATATACAGTACCTTAGAGTAAAAGGCTGGAAGACAATTTTACAAGCAAATGGTCTCAGGAAACGAGCTGGAATAGCCATTCTAATATCAGATAAAATTGACTTTCAACCTAAAGTCATCAAAAGAGACACAGAAGGTCACTTCTTGCTGGTCAAGGGAAAAATACACCAAGAAGAGCTCACAATTCTGAACATCAATACTCCAAATGCAAGGGCACCCTCATTCGTAAAAGAAACTTTACTAAAGCTCAAAGCACACATTACACCGAACACAATAATTGTGGGGGACCTCAACACTCCACTCTCCTCAATGGACCGATCAGGAAAACACAAAGATCCAAAAAAGAAAGAGACCTTCAGACTAATTTCCCTTATGAACATCGATGCAAAAATACTCAATAAAATTCTTGCCAACTGAATCCAAGAACACATCAAAATGATCATTCACCATGATCAAGGAATGCAGGGATGGTTCAATATTCAGAAATCTATCAACATAATCCACTACATAAACAAACGCAAAGAAAAAACCACATGGTCATCTCATTGGATGCTGAAAAAGCATTTGACAAAATTCAGCATCCTTTCATGCTAAAAGTCTTGGAAAGAACAGGAATTCAAGGCCCATACCTAAACACAGTAAAAGCAATTTACAGTAGACCTGTAGCCAATATCAAAGTAAATGGAGAGAAACTTGAAGCAATCCCACTAAAATCAGGGACTAGACAAGGCTGCTCCCACTCACCATATCTTTTCAATATAGTACTTGAGGTACTAGCTAGAGCAATTCGACAACATAAGGAAGTCAAAAGAATACAAATTGGAAAGGAAGAAGTCAAACTATCACTATTCACAGATGATAAGATAGTATATTTAAGTGACCCAAAAAAACTCCACCAGAGAACTCCTACAGCTGATAAATAACTTCATCAAAGTGGCTGGTTGTAAAATCAACTCAAACAAATCAGTAGCCTTCCTATACTCAAAGGATAAGCAGGCTGAGAAAGAAATTAGGGAAATGACACCCTTCACAATAGCCACAAACAATATAAAGTATCTTGGCCTGACTCTAACCAAACAAGTGAAAGATCTGTATGACAGGAACTTCAAGTCTTTAAAGAAAGAAATGGAAGAAGACCTCAGAAAATGAAAAAATCTTCCATGCTCATGGGTTGGTAGGATTAATATAGTTAAAATGGTCATCTTGCCCAAAGCAATATACAGATGCAATGCAATCCCCATCAAAATCCCAACTCAGTTCTTCATAGAATTAGAAAGAGCAATTCTCAAACTCATCTGGAATAACAAAAAACCCAGGATAGCTAAAACTATTATCAACAGTAAAAGAACTTCTGGGGGAATCAGTATCCCAGACCTCAAGCAATACTACAGAGCAGTAGTGTTAAAAACTGCATGGCGGTTCCTCAGAAAACTGAACACGATACTTCTGGAGGACCCAGCCATAACACTTCTGGGCACATACCCAGAAGATTCCCCAGCATGCAATAAGGATGCATGCTCCACTATGTTCATAGCGGCCTTATTTATAATAGCCAGAAGCTGGAAAGAACCCAGATGTCCCTCAACGGAGGAATGGATACAAAAAATGTGGTATATATACACAATGGAGTACTATTCAGCCATTAGAAACAATGAATTCACGAAATTCTTAGAGTAATGGATGGAACTGGAGAACATCATCCTAAGTAAGGTAACCCAGTCTCAAAAGAATACCCATGGTATGCACTCACTGATAAGTGAATATTAGCCTAGAATCTTGGGACACCAAAGACACAATCCACATACCAAATGATGTCTGACAAGAAGGAAGGAGTGGACCCTGGATCTGGAAAGGCCAATGCATCAGTGTAGGAGAATACCAGAACAGGGAAGTGGGAAGGGGAGGATGGGGGAGCAGGGGAAGGGAAAAGGGCATAGTGGACCTTCGGGGGGCAGGGAATCAGGAAAAGGGAAATGAAATGTAAATAAAGAATATATCCAATAAAAAACAACAACAACAAAAAAAGACTTGCTAAGTCAAAAAAAAAAAAAGAAGAGAGTAATTCAGCGGAGAAAATCATCAATGAATGAACTAGAATTAACTAGGGAATCAATTCGTATTACTATATATGGATGAAATAAAGAACTAATTCAAATCATATTTCAACACATATTGGTTTGAACATTCTCTATATGCCAGGCAGACACTGCTGTGTCCTCAGGGGGGAATGGAGTGCAAGACAGTGGCTTTCATACAACTCAAGGCTTAACGGTAACGAGAGAAAAGAAAACCGAGGAAGCCATTAAGCCTGAACACAAAGGGTGGGAGTTAAGTGAAGGTGTGGTGTCAGAGCTTCTGAGGCTGCTTGAGGGAGGCCTTTAATTTTACATGCAGTTTTCGCAGCTCACAGAGGGCTCCATCACTTGGGGTCTGAGGTAAGGCTGATTATCGGGGCAGAAGGAGGCAGAAGAGAGACAGAATCAAAGTTTAAACTTCATAATCATCTCCCACGGCTCTACTTTCTCCAGAAAGACTTCACTTGCTACGGCCTGCCGCCTTCCAAGCACTGAGACAGGCTCTATAGCAGGCACATCCTGATCAACCACAGCAAGCACACAGCAATGTAAGGCTCTCTGAAGGAAGCCATCCCTGTGGAGGGATACTCCATCTGACACTTGACAGACAAAAGCAGGTGCCAAACTGGGATGGGTGGTGGGAAGCACTCCAAGCACAGAATAGCTCACAGGGTGTCCCCGAGGTCAGAACAGGTTGGTTCAATGTGAAGAGCACTGAGCAGGCCCATGAAGCTGGAGAAGAGAGGGGTGGCCTGGAGCCAGGGCGGGCGGCGATGAGGAGAGGGGCGGAAGAGTGTAAGCAGGGAAGCTGGACTAAGCAAGAATGCTTCAGTTAGGTCAGCTGATTCCTCTGCTTGCTGTCCCGTGTGGAACATGATTTAGTCTGCTCTCCTGCTGTAGTGGACTGTCAAGGATGAGGACCCCCCCCTTACTGACACTGCCATCCCTTAGTACTCATCAATGACCACAGGGGAATGCTAAAACACACATCTGTAAACACTCTAACAAAGAAGGATGGATAGGTTTTTGTTTTTTGTTTGGTTTTTTTTTTTGTTTGTTTGTTTGTTTGATAGATTCTCAGGTCAATTTCTAGTAAGCATTCCAGTGTGTTCCGTACTGAGGACCCTTTCTTATCTAGGACAATAAGAGGATATTCTCAGCTGAAACTCCTGTTTGCTGATCATCAAAGGCCGATTTAGATAATTTTAAAATTTCTCTGACAATAGCTGTTGTGTAGATTTTTAATTCCAAGCAAAGTTTTAAAATCAATACTCTTTGGGGTATGTTATCACTGGAGTCTGAGCAACTGAAGTGTAAATAAAGAGCCTATTACAGCTCCTTGTGACCTCACACTAATCAGACTGTCAACCCAGACCTCAACCCTGTCTCCCTGCCTGTGGCACAAGCCTGTTACGTACTCAGGCGCTCAAACGCACTCTCTGATGCCCCTGGGTAAAGATGGTCTAAGGAATGTAATCCCATCTTCTACAAACTCCAACAGGCACTGGACTTAGGACTGCTGCAACACTGGCCCTGTGCCCCACCCCTAACTCACACTATAGAGAGAGGCCTCTTACCCAACACCCGCAGAAACTGTTCCAACAATGGCAATGTAATGGTGGCTTTAGTATCCACAAAGCTGGATCCAGAAGTGTTCATTAGTGTTGTATTTGCATTTATTAGATGGAGATTAAGAGGGTTTTATTTTAACAAGATTTTATTTACCAACTAATTAGCATGGCAATTTATTACAAGTATGAAAATAATGAACGTAGAATTATGAAAGGCATGGCGTTCTTCTGGGTGTAAAGAGAAAAGCCAAAGCATTTCTCCTGCTTCCCGTGCCTCAGAACAGCTCCTTGCTATGTCAGTCATTGCTATTAATTCCACATTTCACTCGCTCTTTATTTTCCCCGACATCTGAATTCTGGTGCTGTTGATTTTATAAAGGTTTTTTAAAGATAAATTTGCCATGTATTAGAACCAGTTGTTTAAATAAGCACTCAATTCTGACAGCTCAGCACTTTCCGAGGCAGCAGCTGGGGGCGCACCCCACCACCAGGCCGGCCTGTCTCTGGTGTGCTCTCCTCCCTCCTCCAGTACCTTGTGCAGGTTGTCCTCATGTTAATAAACGGGCGCCCCCACCAACAAACAACACTAAACCTTGCTTCTCCTGTATGGGGAGGGCGCCTAGTACAGTGTCTTTCATGGATTATTAGTCAATGTTGTGTCAGTATTATCTATTTTATATCCTGAGTGAATTAAATAAAAAATGAAGCTGACTCCCCAGTATAATTATTTGACTCTTAGATGAAGCCAAAACATAACAATTTAACTTTAAAACACGATATTCACAAAGTACAAAGTCAGCTAATTATGCATTCCTACCTCAAACATTTTCAGAGATAACTCTGCTCCATTCTTACATTAAAAATAAAATAAAATAATAAAATAAAATAAAATAAAATTAAATTAAATAAATAAAACAATACCTGTTGTATTAAGATAAAAGGGGCACAAACCTCTAAGACTTAATCCCTGCTCCAGGGTAGTGACATGAAATATTTTTCACTTTTAGTTCACATCCTGAAAAAAAATCCCCTTGACAGAAAAATATTCTGACCTGGATTCTGAGAGGCAAACTACACTTTTTCAAAAGGCAAAGACAGAACAGGCAAGCGTGGAAGCCCACCAAAGCAGACCAACTCCAAGTGCTGAAAGGCTCACTAGGATGCTGGCCAAGGTCACAGTTCACATTGTATACTATAACAGACACTGAAGACAGAGCCCCTTACCCTGCCGTGTCCACACCTAAAGGGCCTCATTCATTGCTAATCTTGTCCCTGAACTGCTACTGGTTTCTGGACTGCAAATAAACAATTTATTAATCACTGTGTGATGTAGTTATTTACGACTGATTGGTGCAAAATAGAAAAGGACTTTGTCCTCAGCCAAAGCTGAGAAGAGGCTCGGCCAGTGTATGCTGTCTGTCCTGCAAGCACCCAGCATGCCAATGGGTTGTTCACAGCAGAGCGAGGGACCAACCCTATTCACTCTGTTTCCTGGTTCTAACTGATATAATACAATGACCTTGACCTTCTTTTAGGCTTTTAAAATCTCATCCTAGTTTTAAAGTTCCAAGAAAAGACAGGAGGCAAACAGGCAGGCAAATATTCTTTATCTTTTACCAAAGAAATGCATTCTGAATGAGACCATGAGGAGGCAGCCATGTCTGGTCACACAACCCGTGAAGCCCTTTCTCCTCCTTGCATCTCCCTGCCTTTCACAACTAAACTCTGAGAAGAGAAAGGAATCTCCACTAGGGCATGCTTCACATCCTATGATTTTACTGCTATTTTTTTCTCTAGCCAAGTAGCTCTGTCAATCAACAGAATAAGCTATACATTCTAATAGAGTCTACAATTGAGAGGTTAAAGTTAGAAATTGCTTCTTGAAGGAAGTAGGGTGGCATTGAAGACCCACGGTGGCATGGCAGGCTGTGCAAAGTGTGGCGCTGGAATCACATGGGTTAGTGGCACTTTGCTCATGACTAAACGCACAACCAATTTAATGAATTTATTTAATACTTACTTGCTCACAAACTGCCTCTCTCTATAGTCACCGTCTCACTTCTAGAGTAATTAAATTCAGTCTGAGACATATTTATATGCACACAATTTCAGATAATTTTCCTTCCAAGAGTTTTATGACTTACAAATATGGAAAAGGAGAGGAAAGCAACAACTGAAGACCTACACCAGCGGACGCAGCTCAGCTTTAATCCACTGCCACTGCCCGCTGCTCTTCCCCCACGTCACAGAACCTGCCCCGTGGACACAGTCCCACAGCGCGCATAGTGCCATATCGTTGACTACATGAACAGGAGTGTTTTATTTCATTTTAAATAGTAGAAACACCAAGCCTCAATCCTCCCAGGCTCAATTCACACTGTTCGTGTTCCTGTCTCTGAATTTCTACCTAGAGTTCCATACGGTACTCTGGGAGACGACAGTCATATATATAAGTAGTGGTCTATTCTGAATGTATGCACAGCAGGACATCCATAGGCCACATCAGAGCCTCACTCTAAACCCAGCCTTGTACACAGATGGCTGAGTGGAAAGAAGTGTATACATATCTCATTAACATTATATAATAGTCACAAACCTAAGATTCTAGTGCCTTGGCCCCCAAAGGCAAGTTTCCTATTTTTTTCAAAACTAAGAATATACAACAACAGTTACAAAAATAGTTGTGTCAAAGTAACACTTGCTCTAAAAGTCAAGCCTTTGCACTCTACTTTAACCCAAATGGATTTGAGACATATCTGAACTGGTCATTTGAGGCACTAAACAAACTCAAAGGAACATGGCTCCAACATCAACACTTAACAATTCTGACACCCTATCCTCCCACCTAGCCTGGTCTAGGCTCTGACTTAACAGCTCCAATCCTAGTGAAACACTAGTGAAAATCCAACAGCTCCAATCGAGCCTAGTGAACTGATTGGATCTGGGAGCAGGGTGGAGCACCGTGGAGAGTACACATGCTGGATATCCCGCGCCTCCCCACGTGCAGAACTTCCTTACTTCCAACCAAGGCTGACATTCAGAGAAGTGCTGGACATGGGAACCCATGGGGAATGTCTGGAGGTGCCTCGGACTTTGAAGCTCTGTAGACACACGCAGGAATGAAAAGCCTCAAATGATTGCTGTTGACAGACATTCGATGATTAGAAAAAGAATTTTAAAAAAAGCACTCTTCCCTGGCAGAAATGGCACCAACAAAATTGAATCAATAACCTGAACACTTCTTTCTGTGTATGTTTGACAGGACCTAAGGTAAGCTACAGTAAAAAATGAGACAGACAGATCAGAAAGGACAGACCAGCGTAAGAAGCCGGGAGTTCAGTGTCTTCTCCCTTCTCTCCCTTTAGAAACTGCAACTTCTTTAGAAATGAGAACCTCTCAAGTGACAAGACAAAACGTATTATGTAGGCATACAGTGAAGTCATCACTGTCCTGCACTGCCTGAACCTCTTGCTCATGTGGCGATCTGCTCGACAGGCTCCACTCATGTTTGCTTAAGACGGTCAAGTGTGGGCGGCTCATTGGCTCGAGCAGTTATCGTCCTGAGGATCCTTTGCTGCCAGTGCCTGAAAAGTACACATGCAGAACACATCTGTAAGTGACATCACACTCTGATGTGAGCACACATCTGTAAGGGACAGTGCACTCTGATGTGAGCACACATCTGTAAGGGACAGTGCACTCTGATGTGATCACACATCTGTAAAGGACATCACACTCTGATGTGAGCACACATCTGTAAGGGACAGCACACTGATGTGAGCACACATCTGTAAGGGACAGCGCATTCTGATGTACAAATACATCTGTAAGGGACAGTGCACTCTGATGTGATCACACATCTGTAAAGGAAAGCACACTCTGATGTGAGCACACATCTGTAAGGGACAGCACACTGATGTGAGCACACATCTGTAAGGGACAGCACACTCTGATGTGAGCACACATCTGTAAGAGACAGCGCATTCTGATGTACACACACATCTGTAAGGGACAGCGCACTCTGATGTGAGCACACATCTGTAAGAGACAGCACATTCTAATGTACACATACATCTATAAGGGACAGCACACTCTGATATGCTGCTTCTCAGCCCAGGGTCTCACACATGCTAGATGAGTGTACAACTACCCAGCTACACAGCCAGCCCAAACTCAGTTCTTAAAGAGATCATTTACTTAAATTTAGCACAGCAATAATTCTGAGGATTTCTGACTCAGAATTTCCAAAGTTCTTATAGAAATTATGAATCAAAACATAATTCTAAGTTTAAACAAGCAACTGCTTAGAGTATTTAGCCCCCTCTAAGCCATTAAGATACATTATAGCAAATCCTGTGCGTTTATACTTAGTCACAGACAGAGCTCTCACAGAACCTGAGCACCTACAGCTCTAAGATCATGGTGGTTTGTAGTAGGAAGCTCGGGATTCGATGTGGTCAGCATGGTTCATGCCTGCTAGAAGCTGAGGTGACCAAGCCTTAGACACCAGGGCAGCTGTCCTCTACCAGCAGAACTGTCTCAGCAGAAGGATGGGGGTCGGACATGACAGCACTCAGTGGGAAGCTATCCCGCTTCCCTTGGTGACGGAGTTTAAAGCACCTTACAGCTTATGTCCCCACTTTGCTCTCACTCACTTGCTTTTGGGGTTTGCGGAGGAGCAATGCCCTGGTTAAAGCCTGGCTCCACAGCAGACGCTGGAGGGAGGGGAAAAGAGTAGCAGGGCTTACCGACTGCAGAAGGTCTACTTCTGCTTGTAGAGCTCTGCAGACACTTTCCATGTCTTCTGCTTTATAAAGATCTAACTCCCTTTTAAGCCTGTCTTAAAGGAAAATTGGAGTTAGTTTGATATTAAATTTTTACAATAATTTTATCACATCTAGAGTGGCAAGTTTATAGTCTCAAAAAACCAGAATTCAAGTTAAAAACCCAAAGTATTTAGAAAAATTTATTCTATGATTCTATATGAACTACATAAAAATTTTAAAAGAACTCTCCCTTAAAAATAAGGCAGGAAATAAACATAAATCACATAATGTAAGAAGTCCTGGGGGGTTAGCGTGACAAGGGCAGAGCCGTGTCACACTACAGACAGACTATACAGACTTCTGCACAGTTCTTCCAAGGAGCTAAACACACTGGTGACTCAGCTGGCTTCCCAAATCCTATTACCAAACTTAAGTAAATAAATTGTTTGTGACATTTGTTTTTGCTTTAAAATTAAAGGTAACATATAATACATATATAATTAAATTGTACAAGACTGGAATGAAACATTAATTTTTATTTTTTACAAATTGTATCTTTACATTTTTGAATAACTTATTGAATAAAAATATTGGTTTTGTCCGAATTCAGTGTGGAAATTAGGGAAGAAGCTCTCTTCCATCTCGAAAACAATGACTAATGGCTTTATCCTACAAAGAAAAGCATCAGCCAAAGCCCTGGGCTGTGGCAAGGGTTGGGACATGAGGCCTGGCCCTACCTGGTTTGGGTGGAACTGAGGGCAGAAGCCACAAGCAAGAATGCTCTCACCAGGCTAAGCAACTCAGCCCCAACAAGGTGAGAGACACAGTCACCTCACCCTTTGCAGAGCCCCAATCCTCACAGAAAAGGTGCTCAGATGAGCTTTTCTCCCTGCGACCCAACAATAGCCCCTGAGAACCCCCTTTGAGGACAGCAGTAACCACACTCAGACCCACTTGCCTTCCACAAATGCACAGTAAATAACAAGATTTCAGTCACCTTCAAAAGCACACCAGCAAGAAAACCCAGTACAGTCAGCAGAGGCAAGAAGCAGGCAATACCCAAATCTTAAAGAACCACAAATCTACACGGAAAACATGAAAAATGGGCACAAAATAAGCATGAGAAAACCTCAACCTCTTAACAGGTTATCTGAACAGCTATCCGGTGACTAACACGGATATGAGATAGTGTCGGCTGTGTCAGTAACCAGGGACACACCAAGGAGAATACAAGGGACAGCTGGGGGAGGTGACAGCCATGGCATTCCAGAGGCAGGGGCAGGTGGAGTTCTGCAGGAGTAGGCTAGCCAACTTGAGGAGGAAAAGGAGAGAGGAGAAGGTGGGGAGGGGAGGGCACAGGAGGGGGAGGGCAGGAAGGGAGGGGAGGGAAGAAGTTGGGATTCCACTGCCTGGTGCAGAATAGGTCATCCCTTCCTCTTACCTTTGACCCACATCTTTATACTTAAGGTTTCAGAGTTTTTGGTAGGAACTACATACACCTGTATTACTCTTTAATATGAAAATCTCTTAAGTTTTAGCTGGCATGTTGCAGACATTTACATATATTGTAGTTACTTATATGGTGGGATTCAAAATATAGGTTTTTTTCCTACTTGTTTTCTGTTTATCCTATAGGTTTCGCATCCCTTCTCTTCCCTTCCCTTCAGTCTATGATGCGAGTGCTTATTATCTCCTCTACAGACTTCTTCTTACAGCTATTTCTGTTGTTGTTTCTCAGTATAACCAGCCCTGGCTGTCCTGTCCTACTTGCTTTGTAGACCAAGCTGGCCTTGAACTCAGAGACGTGCCTGCCCCTGCCTCACAAGTGCTGGAATTAAAGGCATGCACCACCACATCCTAGCTTTATTATACCTATTTTAAAACCTTTATACAGCTCACACTGGAGTTTACAGCACACACCTGGCACTGTTTTATCGAGTAATATGGCATTACTGCACAGAGATGATTGTTGCAGCAATATATTTTCCATTTTCCCCAACTTTTTTATTCTATTACTGTCACCAGACATTTCCTATATATTATAAATCTAACATATAGGGCTAATATTTGTCTCTGTTGCTTATATTCTAAAATGACTTACAATCACAAGGAGCTTTTATATTTGCCTATGCCCAGCTGTTCCTGGAGCTAACTCTACCTTCCTGTTTGGAATCCCATTCTTCCTCTTGAAAACCTTACGGTAGACTCTGTCTCCAGAGTGGTTTATACTGGCGAGGATTCATCGACTTGTGTTTTCCTTCACTATGTTAGCTGGACAGCTCCAATGGCCAGTCAGTTTGACATGTCCTTACACGTCTTCTGGTTACATCATTTCAGATAAGAAGTCTCTTTCTTTTCTTCTTTCGTTTTAGCCAATGTGTCTTTGTCTCTGTTTCCTCTTCTTTCCAGGATAATTTTCTCTTTATGTCAGTTTTTCAGAGATTTAAATATGTGTATAGAAGTTCAATTTCTTAAGATACTTCTTGGTGCCATCTGAGCTCTTTGTATTGTGTTTCAATGTATTTCATTATTTTTATAAAATGTTTTGCTATGATCTCTCACAATACAATACTACAGATGAATTGCAAATGTGCTTAATTTTGAAAGCAGAGCCAAAAGGCCAGCCAAGTGACACATCACTGTTTCCGTAATGTTAGAGAGCAGGACAGGGCCAGTGGTGAGGCAGGCAGCGCTGTGACTGAGGCTGGTCAAAGGACGGCTCTGTATCTCAGGTGTGGTGCTGGTCAGTGTTTCTCAACTCACAGGCATGCATGACAAAAAGGTGAATTTTGCTGAATATAAACTAGACTTCGCTATAACGCGCTAAGTAGGAAATAGAAAATGTTACATAGGTAGCATCACATTTAACTAGGACAATAAACACATAAATTCAGAGGACAAGCAGGCCTCAGAAGGATGCCGAGTAGCACTCAGAAAGATGACAAAGGCGCAGAGGCGTGAATCCAGGTCAGATGTCCCCAGGAAGGGAGGATACCCTCCTCTACCCACGTGGGAAACACTGCGCATAGGTCTGGGCCTTGCACCTGGGCAGACTGGCTCCAGAGAGTCGAAAGAGGCTCTAAAAGCCAAAGGTGCTTATTCCTTTGAGTGGAAAGGCCTTTTTATTTTTTAAGCTAATAATTTTTTGTCTCTCCAGGGCTCTTAATTTAAACTTCTTCCTTCTTGTCCTGAAAGTTTAAAGTTACTTCCATGTAAGTTCTCATAGTTAAATGGGATTTAAAAAATATTTTTTTTTGCTTTGTCTTGTTTTCAGAAAACTTTAAAAGAACCACATTATGATCCAGGTCTTTAGAAGTCTGATAAATAATTTGCAGATGACATTATTCAGTATAGAGCACAAAGCTAAGGACAATGGGTAGCTCCTCCTAAAGCAGCCTGGATATTGTTATTTAACCCTGCTGATAATGCAGCATCCGTCACAGGGAGGGTGCCATGTCACAGGGAGGGTGCCTCACTGACCTCCGTTCAGGTTGGCTGACTCCAAGAGTGAGTATGAGGCTCAATGCCACAGCTCCATGACACTGCCAGAAGGAGCTGCTCAGAGCAGAGCCTCCGATGGGGTCAGGCCCCATCTAGGGCCTCCTTTGAGGTGCTGAGTCAGCAGATCTGCTTCCTAAATTAAGGTATTATTCTAATACATGCACTAATCTGCTACACTCAGAGATCTTAGACCCCCCAAGCCCCACTTAGCTCAGACCCTTTTACATCTCAAAGTAAGACATCCCTTTACTTCTTTTGGTTGTTGGATCTCTTGTCTTCCTCTAGTGTGAGTGTCCAGGGTTATTAAATTGCATCTTATGTGAAATCTCAGTAGAACTCTCTATTGGACCTGGAAACAATCTTAATTATTTGAGATAAATATGATTATCTTTCAAGGTACTGAAATCACATTGAAATACAAAAAAAGTATCCCTGATAAAAACTTTAAAACAATAAAATTGACATAATACATTTTTTATATAATATACATGTATGTCCAGCCCCGTGTAAGAGTCTTATTTGCCAGTTGAGGTCAGGGAAAGGGACACTGGTTTATCGGCTTTAGTTCTTAATGTTTTCTCTCTCTTTTTTTTTAACTTCCAGATCTTATGAATTTAGTTATTTTCTCTACAGTAATTTTAAAAGTATGTAATAAAATATTTTTTTAATCTACAGAAAATAACTGAAGGCATAAAAGCTGGGAGAAAAAAAGAAAAATTCAATTTTCAGATGATACATACATACATACATATATATATATATATATATATATACACAGAGAGAGAGAGAGAGAGAGAGAGAGAGAGAGAGAGAGAGAGAGATAGTGAAAATTAGTGCAAAGAAAATAATTTAGGAAGTTGGCAAAATATAAAATTAGTATACCCAAATAAATAGACTTTATTATCATTGATAATGGTGAAGATGACTTTTTCTCAGATAGGAAGTCATAAATGTTAATGATTCCAAACTGAATCCACTGAATGTGATCACAATAAAAACACAAACATGTTCTATCCCCCTTGGTATGAGGCAAATTGATCTGTAGTATGGATGTAATTTAAGGGGCTTCTGCCCCATTCTAGCCTGCATAGCTTCTGATGAAAGCTGCTATTTTCATTAGTGAGCTATAAGCCTAAACAGGGCATGTTCTGAGCTAGGCTAACCTACACTCAGCACAGGCCCCGTGTTACTTCCAGCTGAGTCTTGCTGTGTTTGCTCTGCTCCATGGGTGTCCTCAGGACGATTTTCTCCTGGCCATATGCTCATGGTCCATCCTGCCTCATAGTGACCTCTTTCTCCCCTTTTCCCGACTCCTCCTGGTCCCTACATGAGAACCCCCACCTGGTCTCAAGTTCTGCCTTCCTCTTGTCTCCTGCCCAGCCACAGGCTCTAGTCTTTTATTGTCCAGTCAGAGATTATTGAGGAGCATTCTTTACAGCCCATTTGTCAATAGCGTACCCACATCCAGACTGCAACCTGATCTTGGAGCACAGAACTCAGCATCTGGATGCACAGCATACAAGACCAACCCCGACACTGTAGGTCACGTAGAAAAAAATCAACAAGCTCTCGAATGCTGGAAACCAAATGCTGACTATTAAATCCCGTTGTTAGCCTTTGATAAGGACACAGCACAGCAAATGCACAGTTAGTAAGATAGAGACAGCATCTCAGTTCCCAGCGGAAGAAGATGGACAACTCCACAACAACTTGTAAATGGATCTCAAAGGCAAAACTGGATCTGTATTTCACAGCATATCCACTTGAAATGGATCAAATATTTATAAGTTAAAAAGATAAAACCATACAGGACAGGGCAAAGGCATGGGCAAATTGCTTTATGTAACAGGTGAATAGGGCTTGAACTATGATTCAAATACAAATGAGATTTAATTTAAAAGAAAAGCATTTTAATTAATCTGTGTTAAAAATTATATAGCAGAAACTGTATGTATAAAGACTAAAAGGAGCCTATAGTCTACAAGAAATATCTACTATCTATCTATCTATCTATCTATCTATCTATCTATCTCTCACAGATAAAGACCAAGTGTTTGTCTGTCCCTTGATTTCTGTGAAGGAAACACAGGAGGATAAGCCAGAAGCTAAGGACAGTGGTAATATGTAACGGTGAGCAGAAATGCTCGGAAATATGGAGGTAAGGGCGATTCCTCTGTCTGTCTCTTTACACGCTGCTTTAACTTCTGAATCATGCTGATGTTTTAACATCCACCAGGTATAGTTCAATTGCTCAGCTAGGGGAAGAGCCATTACTGCTTGACATAGAATAACGTGTGAGTTAAGTGGAGTAACATGCAGGGGGATACAGTCCAGTGGTAGAGCACGTGCCTAGTACAAGCAGGGCTCCGGCTTTACCTTACGTTTTCCTGGGAAGAAAAACAAGAACTAAAACATATTGATAAAGCCAAAAAACTACAAGACATGAGATTCAGTTGAGACAGATTCTGAAGAAAATATTTGGCAAAGAAAACCTCAATAAATCAAATTAAAATTTCAACGGAGGCTGGGCGGGTATACCTTTAACTCCAGCACTTCGGGTGGGGTGGGGTGGGGTGGGCAGAGGCAGTGCTGAGCACCTTTCCTGGCTGGACTAGGAAGCTGGCTGAGCATGAGCAGGCCAGCAAGCAGTGCTTCCCCACGGTTTCTGTTTCATGTTCCTGCCATGACCCCCCTCAGTGATAGACCGTGACCTGGAAGTATAAACCAAATAAATCCTTTCCTCCCTAAGTTTCTTTTTGTCAGTATTTCATCACAGCAGCAGAGATGAGAACAGAACAGTGTGTTTCTCTGTTGATCTCCACAGGACATTTTGCAGACTGGACACTCTCTGGCATCAGTCCACACAATGCTAGGATTGCAGGTGTGCACCATCATGGCCTGCTTCCTCTGTGGGAGCCAGAAGTCCCGGCTCAGGTCTCCTGCCATGGGCAAGCGGTTTAGTGAGCCACCTCCTAGCCCCTAGGCAGTCTCTTCTACTTTCCATGAGTTTTCCATGGCCTGACTTTCTTCAAGTACCTCTCATATGGTGACCCATTTTACCTTTAAATGCTAAAGAAGGAATTCCTGTTTCTTATGTGATTTATTTATGAAAGTGAGTTTAAGGCACGGTCAATGTCTGATTCCCTTAATCTAGACCCCACTGACAGGCAGGATCCCCTACTCAGCCTGTGCAGCTGGGCTGAGAAGGGGCTGGGTTAGGCAGGCTTTCTCTTACTCCAGGTTCTCGGGTGGCTGACCTTTCCCATGTTCTTCAAATAGTGTCTCATTATATAGCTCTGCCTGGTCTAAAGCTCACTATGTAGACCAGACTGGCCTTGAACGCACAGAGATCTGTCTGCCTCTACCTCCTGAGCACTAGAATTAAAGGCTAAAATGTATTTTCTGTTATTGTCCCCAACCGCACACAAAAAAGGTTGAATAATAAGTACATGAACATGATAAGATTACTGCAACATTACAGATTGCTTATAAATACTTGTTAATTTTTACATATTACTTGTAAATACTATTTTTTTTAATTTCAGAGATACATTTATATCGGAATATAACTCTAAAATCAATTGAGTCTAAGAGCAAACTTCCCCTATATTTATGTAGAACTTTAATAATGACAGCATATGCTGAGACTTCAGGAAACGGGCATCTCTCCCAGCTTGACGCTATTCACCAATGCTGTGCAGATACTTCTGTTAGTGAGTAAATGACAGTGCTCTACCAGAAAAAGATGCAGAGTTAACAGAAATATTCAACAGAGAACACAGCTACAAATGATCATGAAATTAAATGAAAATTTTCATCTATTATAAATGTTTTAAAAGAGAGACAATGTAGGTTGTATCCAGATAAAATTATTTGACCTGAATTTTATAGAACTTCTAAGCAAAGACTTTTTTACACTTGTCAACTTTGAGTTAATTCTTTAATAATAAACAAGGAACAAATGAATGTATACTATTTTCTAAATGAAGGTTGGTATCTTAGTTTTAGGGTTACTATTGCTGTGATAAAATACCACGATGAAGTGAGGAAAATAAATGAATAGAAAATTCATTATCAAAAAGCAGGGAGGGCAGAAACTCAAGCAGGGCAGCACCCCGGAGGCAGGAGCTGACGCAAAGGCCATGAAGGGGTCTGAGAGGTCTTCCTGCTTGCAGGTTTGCTCTCCATGACTATGCAACAACAGGGGGTCTGTGTTGATGTCTGTGGCTCATAGTACTATTAGAGAACAGGAGAACATTCCTGGTCTGAGCAGCCACCTAGGACCATGTAGATGTCCAGGAGTGATGCAGAACTGACTGTGGCCCTCACTGGCTGCAGCATCTGGAGAGCTGGCCCCATCTCTTACTAGTGGCAGTCCTTTGGAGACTGGGCCCTGCACCTCACCTGGGCAGCAAAGTAGGGCACAGGGGAGCCAGAATCAAGGGTGAAAGCACAGGAGAGCTGGTCCCCACGGTCATGAAAGTAGGGGAGCTGTCCCTGGCCCTCACTGGTGGAAGAGCAGATCCTGCAGCTCACCTGGTCAACATAGTGGAGTTGGCCTTAATGGCAAAGGTGTGGTTAAGGGATACCTGCCCTTCCTGTCACTATTACATAGCCTTATGATTCCTGGGCATTAGCCCACTTTATTGGTCAAATTTCCTGCAGATTAACACGAACTTTCATAAATTAATGCTGTTTAGATGAATTAATGATTTTATAGAATTCCTGATTTGATGCAAATAATTTTAGGAAGAAAGTTTAAGGAGATGGTTTCAGTTGTTTTGCCAGAAAGGTATAATAAAGTTAGAATCAAGAATAGAATGTGCCTACTCCTCATTATAGTAAGTAAAGGCTGCATAATAAGGAAAACAATGACCTTTCATAAATTGTGCTAAGAAAATAAATAGGCTTGAGACAGATGTGTGATCAAGGAAAATCATTCATTCTAAGTCAGGTCCAAGGATGGGGCCACAGATGTGCACAGCCATGTGAAACTGATGCTTTGAACTTATAATGAGCTTAAGAATAAAACACTGCTTTGATATTAGCATCCTTCTCTAACTCAACTTTTGTGTAACATTTCATCTATGAGGTAATTTTATAATGAACTATTGTCTAAGGAGGTAAAGAAGCTAAGAGAAGAAATAAAGTGTGGCTGTTGGGACTCTGCTCCACCCACCAAATGTATATACATACATACATACATATACATACATACATACATACATACAATCTGTCTAAATGTACAAACATACATACATATGTATGTGTGTGTGTGTGTGTATGTATGTGCACTTTATGACATTGAGGAAACAGGTGGTTGGGCTTGACCAGAGTGTGTGTGTGTGTGTGTGTGTGTGTGTGTGTGTCTGCGCACGCGCATGCCTGCCTTTCTTCCTTTCTTTTATTTTCTCTCTGGTGCACAAAAAGTTCACAAACTCCATGCCTCCCGCCTGGCCACTGAGGGGCTCTGGATCCAAAGAGAAAAGAGCCCAAGTAACTAAGATTTTTCCTCAGTCCCCTGCTGTTATCAGAACGATAATTCCTAGAATAATTGCTAGAATACACCAGCTTCTGGCCCCAGAGAAAGAGAGTTAAATTGCCAGAAGCCACTGCTTTTGGCTCCAGAATAGCAAGAAAGACTGCCAAAAGTCAGCAGCTTTGCCCCCAGTTTCTGACACCATGCCCCTTTTACCACCTTTAACAGGAAACTAGGTGCCAGGCCAGCCCTCTGCAGTTGAGCCAGCCCCAAGGGTGAGAGAGCAGGAGAGCTGGCCCAGTCCCTCACAGGCTGCAGCATGTGGCAGAGTGGGCCCCGCACCTCCCCTGGGCAGCACAGTGGAGCCTGCTCTGGAGTCGTGGGTGTGGGTAAACAGGGCTTGAAAGCATTAGGGCAGGAGAGCTGATCCTACCTTTTGCTGGTGGTGGCACTGGGTGGTCTATCTGGTGCAGTGCTGGAGAGCTTGCTCTGGTGGTGCAGATAAGGGAGAGCTGGTGGGCTGACGAGAACAGCTGCCACCCAGGCCCAGATCCAAGTTTTTGAGTTGGCCACCCCAAAATCTACATTATCTGTGAAGTGTTGGGGTGCTTGAATGGGCCACTCCTGCCAATCCAAAGCTGCAGGATCTCCATGACACAGAGCAAAAACAGAATAACTGGGAGGCGTCCCGATGAGGATTCAATATTGATGGTGTCACAGAAGCCAGAGGTCTCAAACAAGACCAATGACTCATTACAGTGAACATTCACAAGGGAAGATGTGTGGACAGAGGGATACACAGTGGGACACACTGTGACACTGCAGCTTCCACGACGAGATGTTTTCTATGCTTTCTTTTGCTTTTGTTTATTCGTGTGCTTTTTATTTTAGGGGTTTTGTAAAGGTGGAGGACGAACACAAAAGGATGGGGAAATGAGTGGGATTGGGATGCATGGTGTGAAACTCACAAAGAATCAATTAAAAAAAAACAGACAGGCCATTTAACACACGAAGCTAATCAATTTAGATTAATGCAGGGAATGCACATAAGGCTTTGCCAAACAATGAAACAAAACATCAGGGAGTAAATGTGATCTGACAGTTCTACATACATGTGAATCACGGGCATCCATTGTTTTACTCTTCTACATACACGTGAATGAATACACAGGCATCCATATGCTCATACACATGCACACAGACAGAAAAATGTGTAAACCCCAACAGGTGCTCATACAATTTTAAAAGGTTGTTATGCTTTAAGCTTTTACTGAATTTTCTTCAATCAAAATATCCTAAAATCTCATAATTTAAATATGTATGCATATTTGGATAAAAATATGTATGTAAAATGCACATTTGCCCGTGCATCTGTTAGAGAGGTTGAGAGCATTTCTACCCCATAATGTGACTGTGTGTGTTATAAATCTAGGATCATCATTGTGACCTCTCTGGCCAGCTAAACCATGACTTTCATGGCAGGGGCTACCAAATGCCTTTGCTACTGCCTAGAAATGTGCTCAGACTCTCTCATTAGCAAATACAGATTAATTTTGGTGTATTTCCACTGCAAAGGCTCTTCATAAATCCACATTATCTTTTAAGTGTTCAGAGGGGGAAAATCTCATATTGACTTTGTAGATTTCTTTCTAACTCAAGCATCTTGTCATACCAATCATACAAATACTAATTATACAACATGGAAGTCACCCAGGAAAGAACTTTTACAGATGAAAGAAAAAGGCCTGCAACACTTAAAATGGTCTATTTTATTTTTTGTACTATTTAGAGTGAAGAAGAATAAGAAGAAACACAACTTTACCACAGTGGTACACATATGTAATCCCAGGTAGTACACATGTGTAATCCCAGCAGCTGGGAGGGAAAGGCAGAGGAGGCAAGATAATTGAGTTTTACAGTCAACTTGGCTATAGAATGAGACCCTGTCACAAAAAAAATAATAAAAATAGTATGACTAAATAAAATATGGTGGGGAAAGAAAGGAAGGGAGGGAAGGAGGGAAGAAGGTATGGAGGAATGGAGGAAGGAAGAAGGAAGACAAATAATTAAGAACTGTGTATTTTGCAGTGAATCTCCAATGACTATCAGCTCTGTCACCTGACAAGTGTGTATCTGGCCCACATGCCTGGACTATGCTACAAAGAAAAGGCATTCTAGACTAGTGAGACAGACAGACATGTCTCTGTAGCACAGGAGTTAACAGTTTAAGCCCTGAGAATCAAAGAGCAGAGGAAACCCTCCATAGGTCATCCATTCCTTCTTTTCTCTCTACTTACTACCACAGTATGGGATTGAAGGTCACACTGCAGCACAGCAGGACAGTGGCCCAAAAGTGACAGGGAGGGGGAATTGTTTGAAGAAATTATTTCAACAGATACCTGGGAAAGGTTTCTGCTCACCATAGGGTAGGGAAGCAGGTAGGTTCAGTAGGAAACTGATCATTTGGGGACAGGCAAGGAAAAGAGTAATTGCAAAGTCTTCAGGTGGATGAAAGCTTGACAGGTTTGAGGTGGCAGAGTAAGAAAGGGCTATATTGAGGTCACTTAGGCCACAAGAAGGACTGTAGGTTTATTATGTTCATTAGGAAGCCAGTGGGTGGCTTTGTTAAAAAGCAATGATAGATTGCAGGTTACCAGGGCACAGGTAAAACAAACAGAAAGGGACTGTGTCTGAGATCAGAGAAACAGAATTAGCATGGGTAGAGGCAATGGAAATACAAGAGGAAAAATTAAGAAATATCCTATAGAAAAAGTAGCAAAGTATGAAAGTGGACTGGGCTGTGAGCTGCTGGGCAAGAGAGTGGGAGTCAGGGAGGAACAAAGATGTGGGCACAGGCCCAAGACCCACCGATCAACAGATAACTGGCTGCTATGGACTGTGTATGAAGGCCTAGGGCACAGGCCCAAGACCCACAACTCTACACAGTGGCTGCAATAGACTGTGGGGGTTTAAGCTTTTGATAAGGGTTGTTTATTTTATTGATCTACTTGTTCAACCAGGGAAATACTGTGTCAGGTTCATTTCTGTATTTCTCTTCTGTTTCAGTGAATTCAAGATTAAGACAGACAGACTTGGGGCAAAGGTTTGGAAATTATGTTTACATGATGATTGTAACCATAAAACCAAGACAGTCCAGGCAAAATGCAAAGCAAACACAAATCCATGTGGAAACTTAGGGAGACCTATGAGAAAGCAAATGAGTGAGGAGACATGGCGGAAGTGTGGGAAAGCAAACCTCCAGCTACCTCATGGTGACGGGGCACACCATGTGCTGATCTCTGTTCTAAGGAGCTCATTCACACTGAGATCCTCTATTTATAGCATTGTGTGAGGCAGCCTGTTCTACTGTCAACCTTACACTATAAACATGAAGACTGCAGCATAGGTGATTGCTTGCCCAAGGCCACTGACCTAGCAAGTAGAAATGAGCTTCTAGGCCTGTCGACCCTCACATGAGTATGTCCTCTGTCTTCTAGATTATATGAATGGTGTTAGTCAATCAGTCATGCAAACATTCAAGGAGCTTTCTGATGAGTTAGCCCCATTCTGGATTATATGGTAAACCCACCAATATTCTCCAATCACCTTGTCCTGCACAGCTTGGTCCTAGACACACACACACACACACACACACAAACACACACACACACACACACACACGCACGCACGCACGCACGCACGCACGCACACACACACACACACACACACACACACCTACAAGAGAAGCTGGGATTGGGTGGGCTGTGTATCCTCTGCTGGGACACCAGCTGTAAAAGCAGCTCAGAACCCCGAGGCTTCTATTAGGCACAGCACTGGTGTGGGGTGAGCTGGTCTGAGAGAGGTCTCTAGGGTTGCAGCCTCAGGCTGTGTTAGCAAGGCGGAAGGAGGAAGCTGCAGGTGTCAGTTCTTGCACACACTGCTGCTGAGCCTCACCAAAAGGAAAACTCCGCCAGTTGCCATGCCCTTCCCCAGCACCCTCACACAGGACCTAGCCCACTCTGTGCAGTCACTCAAGGCATCCAAGACTCCTGTGTTAACTCATCCCACTCTATTCAAATCAGAATCTTTGAAATAAATAAGCATTGTAATCTTTCTAACTAGGAATAACACTACAGAAGGCCCCATTATATCCTTGCTATTGTAAAATACTAAGTTGGTACTCTGCATTAAAGATGACATTAAATCACCTGAAAAACAGACTAACTCTAAAAAAATATGAACTATAATATTTACAAGTTTACACAGACACACACACACACACACACACACACACACACACACACCACATATCCCCTACATACCTCTTTGCCTAATTTTCATTATCTAGAGTTTAATCTTTTCAAATAAAAAATTCCAGAAATAAATCTTATTGTGGAACATTATAACAACTGTTCTATTTATTATTAGCTGTTGATTGAACACTCGGGAATGTATGTTTATCAAACAACAGTACAGGGCTGGAGAGATGGCTCAGCAGTTAAGAGCACTCACTGCTCTCCCAGAGGTCCTGGGTTCAATTCCCAGCAACCACATGGTGGCTCACAACCATTTGTAATGGGATCCAATGCCCTCTTCTGATGTGTCTGAAGAAAGCTACAGTGTATTCATATAAATAAAAAATTTAAAACAACAATAACAAAAACCAGTACACAGTAGATTTGGAACTATGGCTCTATGCAGCCATTGGGGTCTTAGAATATTCCCTCACATGTGGGGAGAGGTTGATGGTATATATGCAAAGATACTTGTAAAAAAATTCCAAACCAAAAATTCTAGAACCAAGGGTAAGAAAGGGGACTACTGCAGAAATAGACAGACATGCTGGCATATTCTAGTAATAGTAAAAGTAGAATTGTAACAAGGGATAATTTCCTAAATGCCCAGCCCAGAAGGCCTCGTTTGTGTCATCAGGAATGCTCTGGGCACATGGTAGCTATTAAATACCTTACAATGCATGGGACAGAACCTAAAACAAAATAACCTGGCCTAAATTTTAAATAGCACCAAGTCTTGGAAATACTGCTCTAAACATCATATCTACCCTGAAAAGAGATCAAATCTGAGAACTGAAGAAAAATGCAGCTACTATAGAATTCAATATGCCTTTAAACATACACGTAAGGTGTTAAATCCAAATTAAAAATATATCCAGCTTAACTTTGGCCTTTTTGATATGGTTCAATAAATCTAATGTAATTTTTCTCTCTTTGTCTAATGTAATAGCTTCTTGTTATTCCACTAATGCAAGATTGATCTTTTTTTTCCAAAATCCGAATGTTCAACACTTTTATTTTCTTTATACTTAGAGCTTTTTTATGAAATTCACTAATAAGAGAAAAAGTACATATACCAAAAGATTTAAGCTGTAACTTGATAACCATTGGTGAGTTCACCACATTAATAAGTCCTAAAGTGAGAAGTGGACGAGGCACACACACTCATGTTTCTTTCCCAAACTCCCTGCTGCTGTTTGTGAAGGGAAAAGCATCCTCTCTCAGAGTTGGGTGTCATATTAACTTAGGGGAGTTGCCTGTGACTCTGTGACAAAGCCAGAGCTCACACTGGAAGCCTGTCCACAGCCCAGAGCCACGACATGACACCAGCAGACTCTGCCATTTAACAAGTGTCAGGAAGGGAGAGCAGACTGTCATCACAGACACTCAGCCCTTGCCGCACGCAGTGCCCAGGAGGCTAATATTTTATGCTTATAAAACTTAATACAAAATTAAATTGCAAATATTTTCTCATAGCCCTTATAGTGGTGGCCAGGGGCAAACACACTGCTAACATGAAGCACTTGTTTAGCTTTGGTGGACATATTTCCTGTGAGATTTATGTGGAAGCCAGCTCCATTGATTTCTGTGTATTCAGTAATGTGGTAGTCTTTTCTTTTTTTATTGGATATATGCTATATTTACAATTCATTTCCCTTTTTCTGGTTCCCCACCCCCAAAGGTCCCACATGCCCTTTTCCCTACCCCTGCTCCCTTATCCACCCCTTCCCACTTCCCTGTTCTGGTATTCCCCTACACTGATGCTTTGATCCTTTCCAGCACCAGTGTCCACTCCTTTCTTCTTGTCAGACATCATTTGGTATGTGAATTGTGTCTTTGGTGTTCC
Organism: Apodemus agrarius; assembly: GCA_964023405.1. Classification (NCBI taxonomy): domain Eukaryota; kingdom Metazoa; phylum Chordata; class Mammalia; order Rodentia; family Muridae; genus Apodemus; species Apodemus agrarius. Next base: position 197,892,992 of record OZ030005.1, on the reverse strand, counting down.
AAGATTCTAGGCTAATATCCACTTATCAGTGACTGAATACCATGGGTATTCTTTTGAGACTGGGTTACCTCACTTAGTATGATGTTCTCCAGCTCTATCCATTTCTCTAAGAATTTCATGAATTCATTGTTTCTAATGGCTGAATAGTACTCCATTGTGTATATATACCACATTTTTTGTATCCATTCCTCCGTTGAGGGACATCAGGGTTCTTTCCAGCTTCTGGCTAATATAAATAAGGCTGCTACGAACATAGTGGAGCATGTATCCTTATTGTATGCTGGGGAATCTTCTGGGTATATTCCCAGGAGTGGTATGGCTGGGTCCTCCGGAAGTATCATGTCCATTTTTCTGAGGAACCACCAGACTGATTTCCAGAGTGGTTGTACCAGCTTGCAATCCCACCAGCAGTGGAGGAGTGTTCCTCTTTCTCCACATCCTTGCCAACACCTGATGTCTTCTGAGTTTTTAATCTTAGCCATTCTGACTGGTGTGAGGTGAAATCTCAGGGTTGTTAATGGTGCTGGCTCAACTGGAGGTCAACATGCAGAAGAATGAAAATTGATCCACTCTTATCTCCTTGCACTAAGCTCAACTCCAAGTGGATCAAGTACCTCCACATAAAACCAGACACACTAAAACTAATAGAAAAGAAACTGGGGAAGACCCTTGAGGATATTGGCTCAGGGGGAAAATTCCTGAACAGAACACCAATTGCTTATGCTCTAAGAGCAAGAATAGACAAATGGGGCCTCATAAAATTACAAAGTTTCTGTAAGGCAAAAAAGACACTGCCAAAAGGAGAAATCGGCAACCAACAAATTGGGAAAAAATCTTCACCAACCCCACATCTGACAGAGGGCTAATATCCAATGTATACAAAGAACTCAAGAAGTTAGACCCCAGAAAACCAAATAACCCTATCCAAAAATGGGGTACAGAGCTAAACAAAGACTTTTCACCTGAAGAAATTCATATGGCTGAGAAACACCTTAAAAAATGTTCAACATCATTAGTCATTAGTGGTAGTCTTTTCTATGAATCCAGGGAAGTATGGTACCTTCTCTTAAATGGTGCTGGCAAAGGTGACCATGAATAATAATAAATAATCATCAAAGTAAAAGACTTGAAGTTCTCCCCGCTTGCATCGATGGCAGTGTAATGTGAGACTTCAGTCATTATTGCGTTCCTCGGAAAGGGTAAGGCACAGACATACCCCACACAGAAAACATTTCCACTTCTTAGGAACTGAACAAGAGTGAATGTAAAGTGCATGTACAGTACGAAAGCAGGTTGTACTTTGCTCTAGACTGCAGACATCTTAACCATGGTACAACAGCCTCATTAACCCCTGTGACATGCGTCAGAGTCCGTGAGACAGAGCAGGATTGACTCCTCACTGTCAGCTCTGCGCGGTGAGCTGGCGGGCAGCATGCTCTGGCCAGGGGAGGTTGGCCTATCAGCCAGTTTCAGGGGGCACACGGCCGGAAAGGATGACTTTCTTTACAGCACACTCTGTTTTGTACTGAATCCATTTAAACCTAACTCCATGAACAAGCACTAAAAGCTGCTTACCGCGTGCACTCGGGATCATGCTGAGGCTTATCTCTTATTCTGATTTTTTCTCCCTCTAGATGTTTGGTGATACAAATGGCTTCAGTCTCTTCATCTCTGAGAACTAAACAATTAGGAAATTTTTTACAATCATTGAAGAATTGAACAATTTAGTGACTCATGAAACACTCCTCACGTTTGCGCTCTATACCAAGCACACACAACACATTTTATGAGTACGCTCTAACCAGGCCCATGGCACAGGCCAGTAACCCCAGCTATGAAAGAAGCTAAGGCAGGAGGGTTGCAAGTTCAAGGACTGTGTGGGCAACTTAAGACTTTTCTTGAAAGGCAAAATAGTAACACACTGAGAACACAGCTCGGGGGTTCGGGTGGCTCTTGCAGCCTAAACTCAGTCCCCATAACTGGATAAACAAACAAAATAGACAAAACTGGCTCTAACACTGACCAACGCAGTTGTGTGTTTGATCCATTGCTTCTATACAACAGCAGAAACACAGTCCACAGTGACAGCATACTTTTTAGATACTGATGCAGCACAGTTGTACACAATACTGTATTTGTCAGCAAGATAAATGGACTTATGAAGCTAGTACCTTTAAGCTTTTTCTGGAGAGTAAATAATTCTTGTAACAGTTCACTTTTTAGTTTTTGAAGTTCCTGTAACTGTCCACTGTTACATTCCATTGACTTCATTTCTAGAAACAAATACAGTTAGAATCACAAAGTTACCCAGGGATAAATGTAATCATGGCGGTAAACAATCTGCACATTGAAAACCATCCCTGATGAGACATGGAAGACAGAACTAAACTCAAATAGCCCATTGTGAATCAGAATCGATATTGTTGAACTACCCAGACTCCCAGAGCAGCACGCACATGCAGTGCCACCCCCATAAAAGCCGCTAACGACAGTCATTATTCACAGAAATCGGAAATACAAATCTGGAAGTATAGAGAGACAAACAGAAGAAAGCATCTAGGCTTCGTGTCTTTGATTAGATTATCATGACTAATCTTTCATCATTCAATAAAAATCCAGGCAGCATATGGTCAATTTTAAGTCCCAACAGGCCTCTCCTGGTCACTTCAGGAGCCATATTTCGTAAACTAACCACACGCAGCAATCACCAGTATGACAGGCTAGCAAAATGAATGCAGAAATATGCCGTTAACACCAAATAAAAGAAAACGTCACAACTTGCCAGGATGCTAAGGAAGCCACTTTGTAACTGGCACTCAGGATGTCATCCACAAAATGTCCAGACTTGACTATAAGCTCTTGCCGTGCCACTGGAGTTTCTTCTACCTAACAGCCTCTACCTACTGCCTGCTCCCCAGGGAACACCAGTTGACTTTGAGCCTGTTTCCTGGTTTTTAGTTTTCCTCTTCTGCCACAGATTTTGGGACTCTAATCATGCATTCCATAGGTCTCAGAGTTTTTAAACTCAGTTTTATTTCCACTGTTTCTGCACTCTCTGGCTTTAATACCTTCTAGGGAACTGTCCTCATCAGATACCGTGAGTCCCCAGTGTTCCTTTCATTTTCATAAAACCTCTTTTCCTGAGATATAACTATTGTATAATCAGCCCTTTAAAGCACACACTTCAGCAGGCTGCAGTGCATTGCCAGACCCTTGTCTGTGACACTCTTTGGGAGCACTCCATAGCCCCAATTCTGTTAGCACTGCTTAGTTTCCCCAGGTCCTCCTCCTCCTGGACATCCACTGTTGCACGTGCTGTTTGGATCGGGGCACTGAACCAAAGAAGATTCATGGTGTGCATAATTTTGTGTCTGGGTTATTTTACACAATGCAATGATTTTAAGATCTATGCTGAACATGTATGTATCTGTGTTGTTGTTTTTTTTTAATGAGCCCCTCTAAATTCTATTGTATAGATACATCTTGTTTTGGCATTCAGCAGCTGACACACTCTGGGGTTGCTAACACTTTGGGGCTACTTTGGTGTAAACACATTTGTATAGGTTCCTCTTTGTGGTTCCTGTTTGATTCTCTTAAATACCTATATCATGTGTTTTTAGGACAAACATTCTAAGGAATCACCTGTTTCCTGATACAGTTGTGCCCAGAACCTTTCCACTGTAAAACATTAAGTTTTCAGTGTCTTTGCATCCTTGCCACACTGCTACAGGTGTGTTACACACTTGTGCTATTCCACTGCACTTCTGATTTGCACTTTTTTTGATGGCTAATGGTGTTGAGCTTCATTTGGCCTTTCCTGTGAGGTGAATCTGCCTAAATATTTTGTCCATTTAAAATCTGGCTATTTTTCAGTATTTGTAAGAGTTGTATTCTGGTTCCCACTCTTATCAGATGATAAGATGATTTACAAATGATTTCTCCCATTTTGCAGGCCTTTTCCCTCTGTAGTCAACATCCTTGAAGAAGCCTAAATTATATGCTTTGTGCATATATCGTAATAATGCCTTTACTCAAGGTCGTGGAATTATATCTGTATTCTGTTTCAGCCGTTCTATGTCTCTGTCTCCCATGTTTAGGTCTTTGGTTCATCACAAGTGACTTTTTTGTACACAATCAACAGATGCACAATTCACCGTTTTGCGTGTGACTGCCCAGTGTTAATATTGTAAGAAACTATTCTTTCCCACTGAAGTATATGAATATTCTCATCACAAATCACCTGACTGTGGGTGACACTGTTTCTTGACTTTAATTACATTTAATTGATCTACATGACCATCTTGTACCAATACTACAGAATCTTTATTACTTCTCATCTATGGAAATTTATACCTGGGAAGTCTGGGTCTTTCCTCAATATCAGTGTCAGTGTGCTGGTTATTTTTCAGTCGTCTAGCTAATTTTGACAATGGGTGTTGTTGATTCTTTCTCCTTCATCTGGTAGTGTGGCCATCTCTAAAGTATTGTGTTCTAATCTATAATCACAGACCTTACAAGTTTACTTTAGTTCTTGGGTTCCCTTCAATGATGTTGTTTATACTTGTCATACGTATCTTGAACTTCTACTGAACACATTCCTAAGTACTTTAGCTTTTTATATCATTGTATTTTATTTTGTATTTTATTGTATTGAATTTTCTTTTAAAATTTTAAATAATTATTGTGTAGGTGAGTGCTGGCCTGAATGTATACGTATGCCTACAGAGGTCAGATGAGGTTATCTGATCCCCTGAATCTGGAGTTACAGACGGTTGTAAACCACATGTGGGTGCTGGAAACTGAATGTGGATCTTCTGCAAGGGCAGCAAGTATTCTAAACCCAATGCCCTATGATTATATCTTACATGTTGTTCACCCCACAACTCTGCTGGGCTTGCTGGGCCCAAGAGCTTTTATAGTTTGGCTTCCTTGGGATTTCATAGGAGAGAGGTCAGACTGTCAGCTGGGAAACACACCTGAGAGAAACAGTTCTATGGACAAAAGACTCATTCTGGCTCTCAGTCTCAGAGGTTTAGTCCAAGGCCTTTTGGCTCTACTCTTGGGGCCAATGTGGGACAGAATACTGAGGTGGGTGTGTGAGGTAGAGCAGAGCTTCCTCATAGAAGCCAGAAAGTAGACATATAGTAAATGAGAACAAGCACCCTTTGAAGGCACTCCCCACGTGGTCTCTTCCTTCAACTAGAGCCTAACTCCCACTAGCCCAGTGAGCCCAGAGTTCATTATCCAATCATCTCTTATCACCAACTGGGGACCAGACTTTCAGCACTCTTCACACTTGAACCATAACACAAGCCTGTTTCTTCACATACAAAAATCCCTTCTTCCCTTTTCATACAAGTACTGTCTCGCTGCTTTCTTCCTGGACTTCTAGCTAGACTCTCCAGCACTGTGCTGTGTGGACACGGCTAGTGTGGACACTTACTTTGCTTGCAGGAGGGTAACTTTCCCTTCTTTTACTGTCAAGCCTAACATCAGCTTTGAGTTCTCCTCAAATTCCCTTTAAGCTGAGGAAAGTCCCTTCTAGTTTCAGCTGACTAGATGTTTTATCTGGCACTAGATCTTGCCAATTATTTTTCTATGTTTATTTTTTATTACCACTCATTTAGCTCTCCATGACACTCATGCCTCTGAATATTCTTACACTCACTGGGACAGGTTTCATTTTCCCTTCTAATTGCATCATCTGTCATTTCTGTTTACACTTTGGCTGAGCCACTTGTCTTACTGTCCTAAGTTATAATCCGTCGCTTGATAACATTAGAGGCTTTCTTACTGCATGTCAGACATTATGTTAGCAATACTGTTGAACATGTGAACTTTGCTTTCTTTTAAGGCTTGCTGGGGTTCATACTGATGGGTGGATAATTTGCTTTGAAATCTGGTTTATAACATTTTTAAAGGGTGAGTCTATGGGAACATCTACTCATAGGCTATTTTTTAATGTCATTCTTTTCAGATATATTTAACTTTTTATTGTGTAAAAGTGTTTGCTGTGTGTATGTATGTACACTATATATGAATCTGGTCCCTGCCATGGTCAAATATGATACTGAATCTTCTAGAACTGGAGTTATACATGATTGTGAGGCACTGTGTAGGTATTAGAACTGTACTGAGTCCTCTTCAAGAACAATAGGTGCTCTTGACCACTGAGCCATCGGACTGTTCTTTTGTGATCATGAGTGGAAACTGTCCACACCGCATTCAATCACCCTTTCACTGAGCTTGCTACTACACTACAGTACAAGTTCCTATCTTTAAACTTTGCTGCTTGTTTCTGGCACAGTATATGCACAGCATATAACAGGTTCACAAGAAAACATGTGAAACTTAAGTCAATGGATCATAGTTGCCTTTAAACATTTGTTTCTAGCCAGGACAGCTGGCTCAGGTTAAAAACACGCGTTCTTGCAGAGGACCTAGGTTCAGTTCCCAATGTCCACATGCAGCTCATGACTAGGGATCTGACTCCACTTGTGTCCCCTTCAGGCTCCTGCATGCATGTGATGCAGATGCTTAGGTATCAACACACAGAATACACTATTCTTTTAAAATATTTCTGTTCATTAATTAAGCAAAATGTCTATGAAAAGAAAATGTCAGAGCTGTCCCCTACTTCTTTCATTAATGAAAATATGGAGCAAAGGGTTCACGGATGCACTCAGGATGCACACGGGCCCTCTGACACCACACACGGGGCTTCAGCATGGGGGTCAGCACTATCTGATGTGCTCCCACAGTCAGCCTTGTGACCCTGAGACAAGAATAATGGGGGTATTTTGGATTTAAATACCCATGAGACAGAGAATGTGCTGTTTTCAGTCCCCCCTCTCTCTAAGCTAAATAATCTGAAGATTTATTCTGTCTATTTTATTTGCCCCCCTCTTTCTCTTTTCCAGTAAAAAAAGGGAGGGTGAGGAAATACAATAAGTAATGCAAAAAGAAAGACCAGGTCTACTGCAGGGGGCCTTGGGAGGCTAAACCTAGTTTCTCCTTGATGGGTGGTTATTTTAATAATAAGACCCCTTAAGGGGGTCTTCCTCCCCCATTTAGGTTTGGTCAGTTTGAAAACAGATGAGGGTCAAGGGAACCCTACTGACAGAAGGAGAAGCCTGCCCAGCTCTAGTCTCAGATCAGAAGGGTGAGGAAAAGAATCAGCTCATCTTGAAAGCTCACCATCTTTCTATCTGGACATGACTCCCCTCTCTCTTGAAGACTGACTATTTAAGCACGAAAGGAAACAATGGATAGTTTCCCAACAACGCTCACAGAACTGAAGACTTAAACCCTGTGTTTTAGGGTAAGTTCTCTCCATTTTCCCACTGCCTTATTTTTATTTTCTATCTTAATTTACAGACTTACTAAGCTATAACTGATAAGAGTAATTGCTTTCAGTTTCTTCCTAGGCTTCTATCAATAACTCTGATTTTTTTTATTTTACTCATTATGTTTTTGTTTGTTTGTTTGATTGATTGACTTTTATACAAGGTCTCACTATATAGCACTTGTTAGCCCGAAACTTCCTGTGCAGAGCAGGTTGGTTTCAAACTCAAACACACAAACTTCTGCCTGCAGAGCTCAGCCTACTGAATACTGGCATTAACTGTGTACCACCAAGCCAGGCTAATAACTAGGTTTTATGGTCATAATTATTAAACCAAACTCAGATAAGCAAATTCATTCTCATCTTTTAGCAGAGTGTTTCCCATATAGTCACTGCAAATCATTAACAGACTAACAATGAATTATTAAACTATACTATGTATCTTATTTCTTATCCAGAAAAGAAAAACGAATTTATGACTTGAGAGACATGAACACAGGAAATACTCTGAGCAAATGTTATGACAATTATGGAATGGTTGAGCCATCCGTGAATTACCAAAAGTTTACAGCAGACAAAATTGCTGTTTCACAAATTATATATACGTGTGTATATATATGTATGTATATATACATATATATGTGTGTGTATATCTATGTGTGTGTATAAATATATAAATATATAAAATATCTATTATGTATATATACATATACATATGTATATATATATAAAAACAATTATTCCACATTCCTAATTACTCAGGTCCCAAACCCTGGCCTAAGACCTCTACCCTGTGGATCTTCAAAGAGAACCAGATGCTGAGCACTGCCGACACTGTTGCTACAACCCTCACCGGAGTACAACCTCTCTCCTGCTCACTGTACATTGTCCTGTTTGGGATTTTACTTAGGAATTCTCTCAACAGCTGTCAGAATGATCTGCCTGTCAGACTATCCATGTATCTACCTATCTACCTACTTATCATGTGTGTACGTGTGTGTGCGTGTGTGTGTGTGTGTGTGTGTGTGTGTGTGTGTACCATGTGTAGGCACACATGCCCTCAGAGACAGGAGGTGTTGCATCCTGGAATTGCAATCACAGGTAGCTGGTTCCTGCACATTTTAAACAGATTCAAGCAAGAAGATGTTTCTAGGAGCCGTATGTGGAAGCAGAGAAAGGACTCTGAGTAGACAGAGGAACCATCGGGACAATGCAGTACGGTTGTGTTCATTTGTCTTTGTGCTTGTCAGGGTTTACTCTTCCATTCCTGCTTTTAATCTGTGCCACCACATTTGTTATCCTGACACATGTGCCCCCATACTCATCCACCCTTGGCTTCCTCCCTTTATTCTGTAACAACGATGAGCCACAGAGGTGCACTGCACTCTCTCTAACCCCCATGACTACTCCTCATGGCTGTCATTAGTATATTCCTCTGCTCAAGTGCCTCCTTTCTGTGCCACACATCTTTCTTGGTTTATTATTATTTCTGTGTGTGCACGTGTATTTATGTATGTCAATGTATATGTGTATGTGCATTGAAGCCAGAGAACAACAAAATCAGGTTCATTTGTGTTAGGAAATCTGAATGTAGAAGAAGGTACTTTACCTGTAGACAGTTAATAATCATAAGAAAACTCAGTGGGAAAACCCATTTAAAATATTCTAATACGTAAAAAAACAGTAACAAGAAAAGTCAAGACAACTGAAACACTTTTTACATTGTGCATGCATGCTTGCATGTGTGTATGCGTGTGCAGGTGCATGCATTCTACATCATGTATGTAGTACTCAGAAGACCATTTGTAAGAGTCGGTTCTTTACTTCCACCATGAGGCCAAAGTCTAGTCCTTGGGCTTAGCTGCAAGCCTTTAAGCTGCTGAGCCATCTTGCTGCCCATCTTTAGTTTTCTGATAGGAAAACTCAGGATTAGGAGATAGTGATTTTCCCTAAGTTCACTAATAAATTAATGTAACTCAAATTAAAATACAAGATACTTTTTAACTTTACAAAACTTAACTTTCACCTAAGAAAATTTATATAGAATAATTGATATGAAAATCTGCACTTGATATGAAATTCATGTTTCTTCCTTCATGTGAGCTTATCTGCATTTCTTTTAGGGATCTTTAACATATAAAATATACCAACCTTAGATATTTTTATTTAAATTAACATAAGCATTAAAGTTACTTACAAACCTCCAATAAATGCTGCCTGAACTATAAGATTTTAGTATGTTAAATTTATATTATACCTTTATTAATGCTCTTTTTATTTCCCCTTAGTCAGTGAGTTATTTATACATATGCCATTTAATTTTCAAATGTTTAGATTTTTTTATTTTCGATATTCTTTGTTTAGATTCCAAATGCTTTCCCCTTTCCTGGTTTCCCCCCTCCCCATATATGCCATAAGTCCTCTTCCCCATTCCCCAATCACCCCTCCCATTTCTCTGTCCTGGTACTCCCCTACATTGCTGGATCAAGCCTTTCCAGGACCAGGGCCCTCTCCTTCCTTCTTCTTGGGAAGGATTTGATATGCTAATTGTGTCTTGAGTATTCAGAGCTTTTGGGCTAATTAATATCCACTTATCAGTGATTGCATTCCTTGCTTATTCTTTTGTGATTGGGTTACCTCACTTAGGATGATATTTTCCAGTTCCAACCATTTGCCTAAAAATTTCATGAATTCATTGTTTTTAATTTCTGAGTAGTATTCCATTGTGTAAATATACTACATTTTCTGTATCCATTCCTCCTTTGAGGGACATCTGGGTTGTTTCCAGCTTCTGGCTATCATAAATAAGGCTGCTATGAACATAGTGGAGCATGTGTCCTTGTTGCATGACACCAGGGAATTCTCTGGGTATATGCCCAGGAGTGGCATAGCACGGTCCTCTGGAAATGTCATGCCCAGTTTTCTGAGGAACTGCAAGACTGATTTCCAGAGTGGTTGTACCATCTTGCAATCCCACCAGCAGTGGAGGAGTGTTCCTCTTTCTCCACATCCTCACCAACACCTGCTCCTGAGTTTTTAACCTTAGCCATTCTGACTGGTGTGAAGTGAAACCTCAGTGTTGTTTTGATTTGCATTTCCCTGATGACAAATGATGTTGAACATTTCTTAAGGTGCTTTTCAGCCATCTGAATTTCTTCATGTAAAAATTCTTTGTTTAGCCCTGTATCCCATTTTTTAATAGGGTTATTTGGTTCTCTGGGGTCTGACTTCTTGAGTTCCTTGTATATATTGGAAATTGGCCCTCTGTCCAATGTAGGGTTGGTGAAGATCTTTTCCCAATTTGTTGGTTGCTGTATTGTCCTTTTTACAGTATCCTTTGCCTTACAGAAACTTTGTAATTTTATAAGGTCCCATTTGTCTATTCTTGATCTTAGAGCATAAGCTTTTGGTGTTCTGTTCAGGAACTTTCCCCCTGTGCTCATGTCCTCCAGGGTCTTCCCCAGTTTCTTTTCTATTAGTTTCAGTGTGTCTGGTTTTATGTGAAGGTCCTTGATCCACTTGGAGTTAAGCATAGTAGGAGGAGATAAGAATGGATCAATTCACATTCTTCTACATGCTGACCTCCAATTGAACCAGCACCATTTGTTGAAAAGGCTATCTTTTTTCCACTGGATGGTATCAGCTCCTTTGTCAAAGATCAAGTGACCATAGGTGTATGGGTTCATTTCTGGGTCTTCAATCCTATTCCAATCCTATGCCTGTAACCATACCAAGACCATGCATGCAGTTTTTAACACTATTGTTCTGTAGTATTGCTTGAGGTCTGGGATACTGTTTCCCTCAGAAGATCTTTTAGTGTTGAAAGTAATTTTAGCTATCCTGGGTTTTTTGTTATTCCAGATGAATTTGAGAATTGCTCTAAGTCTATGAAGAATTGATTTGGGATTTTGATGGGGATTTCACTGAATCTGTTTATTGCTTTTGGCAAGATGGCTACTTAAACTATATTAATCCTGCCAATCCACGAGAATGAAAGATTTTTCCATTTTCTGAGGTCTTCTTCAATTTCCTTCTTCAGAGACCTTAAGTTCTTGTCATACAGATCTTTCATTTGTTTGGTTAGAGTCACACCAAAATACTTTATATTGTTTGTGGCTATTGTGAAGGAAGTCATTTCCCTAACTTCTTTCTCAGCCTGCTTATCATTTGAATATAGGAAGGCTACTGATTTGCTTGAGTTGATTTTATAACCAGCCACTGTGAGGAAGTTATTTATCAGCTGTAGGAGTTCTCTGGTGGAGTTTTTTTGGGTCACTTAAGTATACTATCATATCATCTGCAAATAGTGATAGTTTGACTTCTTCCTTTCCAATTTGTATCCCTTTGACTTCCTTAGGTTGTTTAATTGCTCTAGCTAGAACTTCAAGTACTATATTGAAAAGATAGGGAGAGAGAGAGAGAGAGGGCAGCCTTGTCTAGTCCCTGATTTTAGTGGGATTGCTTCAAGTTTCTCTCCATTTACTTTGATGTTGGCTACTGGTTTGCAGTATATTGCTTTTACTATGTTTAGGTATGGGCCTTGAATTCCTGTTCTTTCCAAGACATTTAGCATGAAAGGATGCTGGATTTTGTCAAATGCTTTTTCAGCATCTAATGAAATGACCATGTGGTTTTTGTTTTGAGTTTATCTAGTGTATTGCATTGATGGATTTCTGTATATTAAACAATCCCTGCATCCCTGAGATGAGGCCTACTTGATCATGGTAGATGATTGTTTTGATGTGTTCTTGGATTCGGTTGGCAAGAATTTTTTTATTTAGTAAATTTGCATCGATATTCATAAGGGAAATTGGTCTGAAGTTCTCTTTCTTTGTTGGATCTTTGTGTGGTTTTGGTATAAGTGTAATTGTGGCTTCGCAGAATGAGTTGGGTAGTGTTCCTTCTGTTTTTATTTTGTGGAATAGTTTGAAGAGTATTGGAGTTAGGTCTTCTTTGAAGGTCTGATAGAATTCTGCACTAAAACCATCTGGTCCTGTGCTTTTTTTGGTTGGAAGACTTTGTATGACCACTTCTATTTCTTTAGGAATTATGTGACTGTTTAGATGATCTATTTGATCCTGATTTAATTTTACTATTTGGTATCTCTCTAGGAAATTGTCCATTTCCTCCAGATTCTCCAGTTGTGTTGAATATAGGCTTTTGTAGTAGGATCTGATGATCTTTAGAATTTCCTCAGTTTCTGTTGTTGTATCTCCCTTTTCATTTCTAATTTTGTTAATTTGGATACTGTCTCTGTACCCTTTGGTTACTCTGGCTAAGGGTTTATCTATCTTGTTGATTTTCTCAAAGAACCAGCTCCTGGTTTTGTTGATTCTTTGTATGGTTCTCTTTGTTTCTACTTGATTGATTTCAGCCCTGAGTTTGACGATTTCCTGTCTTCTACTCCTCCTGGGTGAATTAGCTTCTTTTTGTTCCAGGGTTTTCAGGTGTGCCATTAAGGCGCTAGTTTATGCTCTCTCCAGTTTCTTTTTGGAGGCACTCAGGGCTATGAGTTTTCCCTCTTTGCACTGCTTTCATTGTTTTTCATAGATTTGGGTATGTTGTGCCTTGTCATTAAATTCTAAAAAGTATTCATTTCTTCCTTGATCAAGGTATCATTGAGTATTGTTCAGTTTCCATGTGTATGTGGGCTTTCTGTTGTTTTTGTTGCTATTGAAGACCACTCTTAAGCCATGGTGATCTGATAGGAGGTATGGGATTAGTTCAATCTTCTTATATTTGTTGAGGTCTGTCTTGTGACCAATTATATGATTGATTTTGGAGAATGTACCATGAGGTGCTGAGAAAAAGGTATATTCTTTTGCTATAGGATGAAATGTTATATATATATATATATATATATATATATATATATATATATATATATATAAAATCCAATTAGTCCAAAGGTTCAATTAGTTTCACTGTGTCCCTGTTTAGTTTCTGGTTTCCTGATCTCCTGAAGAGAGTAGAGTGTTAAAGTCACTCACAATTATTGTGTGGGGTGCAATGTGTGCTTTGAACTTTAGTAAAGTTTCTTTTATGAATGAAGGTGCCCTTGCATTTTCAGCATAGATGTTCAGAATTGAGAGTTCTTGGTGGATTTTTCCTTTGACCAGCAAGAAGTGTCCTCCCATCCTTCTTTTGATGACTTTTGGTAGATAGTCAATTTTATCTGACATCAGAATGGCTACTCCAGCTTATTTCCTGAGACCATTTGCTTGTAAAATTGTCTTCCAGCCTTTTACTCTAAGGTGGTGTTTGTCTTTGACACTGAGGTGTGTTTCCTGTACGCAGCAAAATGTAGGGTCCTGTTTATATATCCAGTCTGTTAGTCTATGTCTTTTTATTGGGAAATTGAGTCTATTGATGTTAAGAGATATTAAGGAATAGTAATTATTACTTCCTATCATTTTTGATGTTATTTTTGTTTTTGAGTGGTTACCTTTTGAGTTTGATGAAAGAAGGTTACTATCTCGCTTTATCTAGGGTGTAGTTGCTCTCCTTGTCTTGGTGTTTTCCACGTATTATCCTTTGTAGGGCTGGGTTTGTGGAAAGTTATTGTGTAAATTTGGTTTTGTCATGGAATATCTTGGTTTCTCCATCTATGGTGTTTTGAGAGTTTTGCTGGGCATAGTTTTTGCTGGCATTTGTGTTCTCTTAGAGTCTGCATGAGATCTTCCCAGGATCTTCTAGCTTTCATGACCTCTGGTGAGAAGTCTGGTGTAATTCTGATAGGTCTTCTTTTATATGTTACTTGGCCTTTTTCTCTGCCTTTAATATTCTTTCTTTGTTTAGTATATTTGGGGTTTTGCTTATTATGTGACAGGAGGTATTTCTGTTCTGGTCCAGTCTGTTTGGAGTTCTGTAGGCTTCTTATATATTCATGGGCATCTCTCTCTTTAGGTTAGGGAAGTTTTGTTCCATAATTTTGTTGAAGATATTTGCTGGCCCTTTAAGTTGTATATTTTCACTCTCATCTATACCTATAATCCTTAGGTTTGATCTTCTCATTGTGTCCTGGACTTCCTGGATGGTTTGTGTTACAAGCTTTTTGCATTTTGCATTTTCGTTGACGAGTCCATGGTTTTTATGGTATCTTCAGCATCTGAGATTCTTTCTTCTATCTCTTGTACTTTGTTGTTATTTGCATCTATAGCCCCTGATTTCTTCCCAAGGGTTTCTATCTCCAAAGTTGTCTCCCTTTGCGATTTCTTAGTTGTTTGTACTTCTGTTTTTAGATCCTGGATGGTTTTGCTCAGTTCCTTCATTTGCTTGTTTATGTTTTCCTGTAATTCTTTAAGAGATTTTTGTGTTTCCTCTTTTATGACTTCTGCCTGTTGACCCAAGTTCTCCTGTATTTCTTTAAGTGATTTTTGCATTTCCTCCTTATTGGCCTCTATCTTTTGACCCATATTCTCCTGAATGTCTTTAAATTGTTTTTGTGTTTCCCTTATAAAGGCTTCTAAATTTTGATCCATTTTTCCCCCTGTATTTCTTTAAGAAATTTATTTATGTCCTTCTTGTGTTCCTCTCACAGCATGACTAGTGATTTTAAATCCAAATCTTCCTTTTCTGGTATGTTGGGTTATCCAGGACTCGCTGTTGTTGGAGAATTGTGTTCAGATGCTGCCATATTGCTTTGATTTCTGTTAGTAATGTTCCTACGTTTGCCTTTTGCCATCTGGTTATCTCTGGTGTTAGTTGGTCCTATTGTCACTGGCTGGTGCTGAACCTCTTGTGAGCCTGTAAGGCTACTTCTGCACCACTGGATGACTAGGCTTCCCTTGGCACAGATTGCTGATGTGCTGCCCTCCTCTTGGGTGCCTTTGGAGCCCTGGTGTGTCTTACCCCAAGCAATGTTATACTCTGGTTGTCTCTGTGAACCTGGTGCTTGCCCATCTGCTGTGTCAGGGAGCGAAGATGGAGGCGGGGAGTCCCTCCAAGTGCCAACCACCCCACAGGGCACATACCCACGGCAGTCTGGCATACAGATGAGCCACTGATCTGCCCAGGTCCTGGGCACAGGCAGCAGCCTGGCGTTCTGTGTCCCTAGAGATTTTAAACTCAGGATGTCTCAGTACCTGGAGCTGCCTGTCCTGTCTGACCTGGGGCGAAGATTGTGGCGGGGAGCCTCCTTTGTGGCCCTGATCAGCTCTAGATGCATGTTGTGCTGGCTGTCTCCTCCTCACTGGCTGCTGGGTGTATAGCTGGCTTCCTGCACTACTTGGAGATGGTGCACTGTGGCCGAGGGTGTTCCTGATCCAGAGGCAGAAACTGGAAGGCTCTTGCCAGATGCCTCCTGACTGGATCCTCCGCACTGCAGGGATGGACTCACCTGTGCAGGCTGCCTCTTCCTAGTTGGCTGCTGGCTTCCTGCACTGCTTGGAGATGGCACACTGTGGCTGACAGTGTTCCCAATCCAGAGGCAGAGACCAGAAGGCTCTTGCCAGAGGCCCACAGACTGGATCCTCAACTCTGTAGGGCTGGACTCACCTGTGCAGGCTGCCTCTTCCTAGCTGGCTGCTGGGTGTATAGCTGGCTTCCTGTACTGCTTGGAGATGGTACACTGTGGCCATCTGGATACTTTTTATGCTTGTTAATTTTTTTTTTAGTTATTATGTTGAGAAAATACACTGTGTATTATTTCAGTATTCTTAACATTTATTTTTTATTAGATATTTTATTTACATTTCGAATGTTATCCCCTTTCTTCATTTCCTCTCCCCAAATCCCCTATCCCATCTCCCCTCCCCCGCTCACTAACCTACCCACTTCTGCTTCCCTGTCCTGGCATTCCCCTACACTGAGGCATCAGGCCTTCACAGGACCAATGGCTTCTCCTCTCACTGATGTCCAACAAGGCCATCATCTGCTACATATGCAGCTGGAGCCACTGGTCCCTCCATGTGTACTCTTTGGGTGGTGGTTTAGACCCTAGGAGCTCTGGGGGAACTGGTTGGTTCATATTGTTGTTCCTCCTATGGGTTTGCAAACCCCTTCATCTCCTTGGGTCCATTCTCTAGATCCTCCACTAGGGGCCTAGAAACTAAACTTTTCAATATAAAATTTATTTTAACTTCAGTGACATTTCTTTATTAAATTACATAACAACATAACTATTAGTTTGCATTGGTTATTGTAAACAAAAATTATTTTGTTACATTTTTGAATACTTGGTATGTATGTATGTATGTATGTGCGTGCATGTGTTCAAGCAGGTCAGAGGCATTTCAGATCCCACAGAGCTGGGTATACAGGCAGCTGGGATCTGCCTGATGTGGGTGCTAGGAATGGACCTCGGGTGTTCATCAATAATGATGCATGCCCTTCCCTGCTGAGCCATCTCTCCAGCCTCCTCCATTAGCTTTCTGACAAGCTGCACCCTCAAAGTTTCTTTGCCGTTCTCCTCTGTGGTACACAGAGGAGTATATGTGTGTCAGTGTGATCAGCTGTTGTCTAGCTGCAGTGATGGCTTACTAACATTGACTGTTAATTGATAATACAGATAACAGTCTACTGTGTTGATATTTGTTTCACTATTTTATTCTTCCTTACATGTCTCACTCTGGCTACATCATGAGTATTCCAAGATTACCTTTGATTTGTGTGCTGCTCTAGCAATGCATCTTTGTATTTCCTTACTGGCTGCTTCAGGAATTAAAACAAATACCTGTCAGTGAAGATAAACCCACAGCCCTGCTAGGAAATCATGATCTAAAGATAAAACACACTGTATAAATTTAAACTCTTTGTTTTGATCAGAAATAAATCTACCATGATGCTTCAGAAAATCATTCACTCAAGCTTGCTGGCCAGGTGTAGAGGGAGGAGAAATGTAATCAGGATACAGTGTATGAAAAAAAGAATCTATTTTCAATAAAGGGGGAAAACACTTAAGAATATTGTTTCTCAGTGTTTCAGCAAAAGCCAAAATCACAAAGTCTGATCTCAGAAAGATTTGTGGCTACAGCCTTTTCTCCCCAGTGGAATTAACCTCAGTAAGATTCATCTAGACTCACAATGTCTTTAAGAGAACCATATTTCCATAAGCCCAGTGATGGTAAAAACGTCAAAGAAGCCCCTAAATGCCCAAGCTACTACAGAACAGAAGCAAGCTCTAAAAAGGTGTCACTGCAAACACAAGGCATCTTTCACAGAAACGATGGGGCACACCAGAAGCAGGAAAACAGGGAGGAATTAATACTCTGCATGGTGGCCACAATGATCAGGAGGGTGACCTAGTCCTAACAAGGCATGCCCAGTGTCCCCTGACTGCAGTTCAGAACCACTGTGGGACAATGGCTCCATGCTTTCTGCCTTTCTGATCTCATCGTAGCACATGACCACCTGAGAAATTCCTTTACAGTGAGTTTTCCAGATGAACAATTTCTCAAGAATGACAGGGGACTGCGATCAAGGAGTCTCAACTGGGCCTGAATCAGAGTAAGAAACTGAACTTCATGTTGGGGTAGAGCACATAGAGTCTGGGAACAGATGGTTTGACTGCCCGTTTCCGCATGCACTACAGTCCTGTCACTTTCTTAAATGGCTCCTCATTCTCTTTGGCAACTGTCTTAGTTCATTATCTTATCATAGATTCCAATAAAATGCAGACAGTCCTGACAGGACACCCTCTCCACCTCTCTAGCCTTACTCCCTATTTTATACAGGGTTATTGAAAATACACAACACAGCCGTCCTACCCCTAGGACACATTCCATTACAGGCTTGTGAATTTGTTTCTTATAACTTTACATTTCATATCCCTGGGACCTAGAGCAGTACCTAACACCACGTAACATGGTAAACAGACAACAAACATTTATATTAGATGGAAAGTCAAACACTCAGTTCCCAATGTACTTCTGAAGAATCTGACACTGCTCATAGCAAAACTACATATTTATGAAGACAGTATACATTCATTTAGTGAAAGGCTTAACCATATAATGATAGAATTTTCCTTTTTACACGGCTGACCTGGAAAACATGTTCATTCAAAGTGACTCATTGTAACTGGGCCTGATAGTGCATACTTGCAAACCTCAGTACATGAAGGTCTGAGACAGGAGGATCACAAGTCTGAGGCCAGCCTGGGCTACACATTAAGTTCCAAGCCAGTTTGTGTGACATACTAAGACCCTGTTTCAAAAAAAAAGAAGCAAAAAACACCTTGATTTCATGAACAACAGACAAATGAGGTGATTGTGTACTCATACCCCCTCTCAAAACATCTGCCTGGTTTTCTAAGTCAGCAATTTCCATCCTGATATTTTCTTTCATCAAAGTATTTCTTTTCTTCATTATTTCATAATTGTCATTGAAGTCTGTAATTTCCTTAATAAACCTTTCCTCTTCATCTATGATTTTTTTCTTTATAGCCTCCTGAAAAGCAGAAATAAGTTAAGTGACCACATGTGACAGACATGGGATGGCTGTACCATCCGTACATGGTTAGAATACAACAATCTGATGTTGGCAGCCACCGCTGTCCTCCCTGTCTCCGTCACCTCAGCAGCCGGTGCGGCCAAGGGTGTGCTCTTGGGCTGAGGCTGGTCCACAACAACCTCCACTGGGAAGTTTTATCTTGACAACTGGGAGAATTAATGAAGTAGGAATTCTGACATTTATCTTTATGCTTGTATCTGTGAATTTACTTCATAATCACATATGCTACTTTGTCAATATAATGTACAATTAGGTGGAGGAGTAACATCCAAATGTGAAAATTACAACCTTTACTCAAAGGAACAATGGTTGCTTACAGGAAAAAGAAAAACCTGATCATTTGAAACCAAATTATGCAATCATTTCAAAGTTAGTTCTAAATAAGCTTTTGTGTTGTGAATGAAATGTCCACAGGGCATGAAAATATGAATTTAAAAAAATCTCTGGATGGTGCAAAAATCTAATTTTCTGGCAGCAACAGATACACTGGTTTCTCTATTTTTATTTTTGGCTGTATGCCAACTATGTGGAATCACATTTAGAAGCTGTTCATGTCATAAGCTGTATTTTTATTATTCTTAAGCATATTTTATATAATTCCTTTCATTTATTTATTCAGTGTGCTGTATGTGTGTGTTTTGGTGTGAATGTGTTGTGGCACACATGTGAAGGTCAGGGGACAAGTTGCAGGAGTCAGCTCTATTCTTCCACTGTTGGTTCCAGGGACTGAAAGGTCACCTTTTTGACCTTTGGCAGAAGGCATCTTTATCCACTGAGCCCTCTCACTGGCTCAAATGTATTTTCTTCAAAATGTCGACTTAGGACTAGTCACATCCCTAAATTGGCCTGTAATCACAACTACTGCTCAGCTTGTTGACTTTGACTTAAGATAAAAAGATAAAAGGTATCTTTTCACCCATGCCCATAAATATGCCTAAAAGCACAAACTTCTTTGTTAACTAGAAGCATTAAAACTGAGTCTCAACACCAAGTGATTAAAAGGAGTGGCATTCCTTCTCTTGGGCTCATTACAACTGCACATAGTTCCCACATTACATCCTCACCAGCACAATCTTTCCAGCTGTATATGCTCCCGCCAGCTTTAACCAGCCCTTACTAGTTTTTGTTTGACTAGTACTGTCAGCTGATACAGATACAGATACCTTTGTCAAAAGTGAAGCTGTGTATACTGAAATAAATGCCTTTGACACGGTTAGGTACTGACTGAGATGTTTCTCGGTGGCTGGAGACTTACACGGGCTTGGAGCAGTGTGTCCCGCTCGCTGATAATCTCACTCCGCTGTTTCTCTAAAGCGTTTTCGTGGGTTTTCAAAAGCTCTAAGAGGAAGGATTTCTCGGAAAACTGCTGAACCTTCAAAAGGAAAATACAGAAATGAGAATGAAGCAAATGAATACAGATTTGAGGTTCAGTGGAGCGAGCCGGCATGCATTTGTGCATATAAGACTTCCTGCATGCACTGCTGTATGGAACTGACAGTCCTGAGCTCAGTGTCCTCAGCCTACACAGCGGACTCTGGGCTCCTGATGGCACAGCTGGTTTCTTTTTCCTCACACATTCAGCACAAGTGTTAGCTGAGTACTGCAGCATCTGGCCATATACACATAATCCACATCTGGACAACGTGCTTCTAGGAACAGGCTTCCAGTCTCACAATGTAGAAGGAATCAATTGCTGCGACCACTGAACATGGGATAATATTTATAGCACAGACCCAGGTTTATGATGTAACTATACATAAAATAGACGTAAGTCTGGTTAAATATGCCAAATATATTTTGGGAACCCAACCTTTGATTTTACCTATTTACTCAGGGGTCTCTCATTTTCAGAGGCTCCGTGGTGGGTAGCAATGTTAGCACTGGCAGGTGGCTGAACGCTAAGGAAGTGACATCCAACCCAGCCTCTTCTAGGCACTCCACCAACCGGATCCTTACAAACAGGATCGGAGACCAACATCTCCCCCTTCCCAAAATTGTTTTTTAACTTTTGTGCCCCATTTTATTCTAAAGAACAAAAGATTTCATAAACACTGATATTAGGTATTGTTTCATTTGGACTTTACAAGCAGCTCCTTCTAAGGCACAAAGTCAGAATGAAAGGCAGAGAAACTAAAACAGTTTGTCTGCAGCATTCAGTACTGGCCCTCATGACAAAGTGTTACCTCCTGTTTGGGGCTGTTCTCATCTCTACAGAGAAAAGAAAAATGATATAAATTCAACTTATATTGCAGAAAGCAAGATTTATGTTAGTTATAAGAACTTCCTCAAGGTGAGAGACAGGTTGTGAAATCTGTGTCCCAGAAGACATTGAACAGTAAAGAACCTGGGAGCAGTCTATTCCAGAGGCAAAGGGTTGGCTTCAAAGACATTTTGAAATATTGCAGCTAGTAAGTCCTAGGACTACTGGCATTTAGAAAAAACAGCTGAAGTAAAATAGAACGACAATCTTCCATTTCCATACGGCTGTAGCACAGCTGCCTGACCTCAGTCCTGGGTGTAGTTCCTACACACCATAACTGAAGACAGACACCGAGAGAGAAACGGAGATGAACAATTTGCACGACTGAGCTAACTCCTGAAACCCTGGGAGGACAGTGAGGGGCTTCCTGTCCCTGATGCAGACTCAGGAAATGCAGTTTCCAGACAACAGGGCAGACAAGGGAAGGATCAGCATCTCCATTTGTTCAGTTTAAGACCATGCATGACACTTCACGTCTGTTATATAGACAAGAATATAGTAAGTCCATAAGTTCAAGGCTTTATAAAGCTGCTTCTGAGTAATTCTGGCAATAAAAGGAACGTCAGCACCACTGCACACAAACCTGCTTCAGACACACAGATGAGTCAGCAGTGTCCAGCCTTGTGACACTGTGACTCAGCAGCACCCCAGGCACAGATCATGTTGAACTGTACAAGTGAGTTACCAAGAACCAAAAAAAATTGCAAACGAATCTCATGTTTTCACTAAGTATCGGGGTGAGGGACGCGCAGCCTGCAGGTCACAGGCTGTACGCTCTGGTGTGCTAAGGCGCTTGAACTAGTGCACCCTTCAGAGTTGAGTTTCCTGACTTCTAATTCTGTTTCTGACATTGATTCCCAGAAATCACATGTGGAAGGAAGAGAACCAACTGCACAAAGTTGTCCTCTGACCTGCACACACTCACAGCCCCACCCACCCATGCTCACTTGCTCACTCTTTCTCCTTCACACACACACACACACACACACACACACACTTAAAAACACTCAGGTCAACCAAGGGGAAAGCACAACAGGAAGTAAAAGAAGGCAGGCAGAAAGTCACTGCCAGAGAAGGGGGATGGACTTCCAATATGCTGCCTCCCAAGTGCTATGGTCATCCATGGTCAGGATGAGAGGTGACACTGAAGATGGGTGACCTGCCTCCATCCTTCTTTAATAGAACTTAAGGAATAAGCACTTGGCTTTGCCTGGTTCTTCACCAGGTGTAAATTTTACCTTCATGAGCAACAGCTCTTGTGTTGTCTCTCCAGGAAGATGGCAATTATTCTGCTTTCTCTGTTATCCCAAAACAGCTAAGAAGCCTCTGTCCTTGAAAACAAGGCCTATTGATAGGTGCAATGTTAGTAGCTCTTTTAAATATAACTGCAATGCCAATTTTGGAATTTTGAGTTTTTTAAAAAACACACAAATATTATGTTTTTGTTTTAATCCCAGGTGTGGGATATGGGACTGCTTCAGACTGTCCACAGCAGCTGACTATAATTTGCCATGTGCTCTAGCAGGGATGTGATTTTGCAAGCTGCAGACAGTTTCTGCAATTGTGTGATGTTGGGAAATTTGGGAACTTTTGAGAATGTATATAGATCTAGGGTTCTGAGAGATAAGGTGAAATGTTGGTGGGTTTTTAGCTGGTTGCTATTGGTTGTGATCTGTTAAGTAGTTGTACACAAAGAAACAAGAAGGAATTAGATATTCTGATGGCAAAAATCAAACTTGCCCCAAGGAACTCAATGCTCCAATCAGCAGGAAGTTGTCTCATGATAACATCAACCACTTTCTGACCCTTAACTTTACTCAGGGATCTCTTTCCTTTACTCTATCCTTTGTTCTCTCTTATCTAGTGTTAGGGAATTGAAAGGTGGAGAAAAGGGTGAAGGGTGGACAAAAGAAGAACCCACAAGGTAACCGAAGCCCAACGACATATAATCCTGACTACACTGACAGGATCAGTACTCCACTCTCAGAACTAGTCAGAGAGGCTACCCACACACTTCCTGTCTTGCATACTCCTTACCTCTGCTTCATTACAAGGTAATAGCCAAGGAGGGACCTGATGGGAAAATATTGTTTGAGAAATGGTTTCCAAACATATCAAGTTTGAGCTGAGACACTAACATGCCTAGGGCAGTTTGAGCCATTTAGTTTACAGTAAACAGAAACTAAAGAAATTATTGACTCTGTTTCCTAAATTGCTCCGGATCTCAAGAGACAGCATGCAATATAAAGGGGTAGGAAGTTCCTAATGGCAGGAACACAAATTTCTTTCTCACCTCTGTCTGTTTCCTGAATGAAAATGAAAATATTTGTATAAAGCCTTAATGTTGCATTCTAGACTCAAATGTCCAGCCTTTGTCAGAAAGTTTCACTGTTTTTTTTTTGTTGTTGTTGTTTTGTTTTGTTTTGGTTTTTTTTTTTTTTGGTAAAATTTAGAAGCGCTATCTCCCTTGTTAACTCTGCCTCTTTCAGCAATAAAGGCTTTTTTTTCTTTTCTTGGTCACTTCTCTTGGATACTGAGCTGACTTATCTGGCGACTAGGTCTTTGTTCAGCAGAGCTGCTACCCATGGCTCTTTACGTCTTTCTTGCCTGCATGCATTCATACTTAGATACTGAAAGTGACCAGAGCGCTCTATGAACCAGCATCTGTCTGTCCAGTAACTGGAAGTAGACTCAGCCTCCAGCAGGTAGTTCTTTGCCTGTCAGATGATCTTCTGGAAGCACAAGAGGCGACTTCATACAAGAGACACGCAGGAGACATGCAGACTTCACATAGTCAATATCATACAAGGACTAAGGAAAAGGCCTAGGGCTCTCACACTATGACGGAAGGCACTTCAAACTCCAGACTGCACCACTGAGCAAGTTGACAGCAGGTATTAAGGCCTTAGCTTTGTTTTTTAGAGAAAAGGTCTCACTATGTAGCCTTGGCTGGCTAGGATCTCCTTATGTAGACCAGGCTGGCCTCAGTTATAGAGTTCTACCTGCCTCTGCCTCCCCAGTGCTGAGATTAAAGGTGTATACTACCACACCCAGCAAGCCTTAGCTTTTTAAAAAACAGGTGCTAGTGTGTTTCTAAATCAGCTTTCCCACCAGGACATGGTAACCCTCATGTGGCAAGCACAGAAGCTTCAGTACAGGCACCGTGCCAGCCTGTCAGCGTTAGCATGTCTGTACACCCACCCTTCTCCAGCCTCCCACAGCATCCTCACTCTCCCTTCCCCACCTGCTGCTCTCCTAGCCATTCTTCAAGCACACCAGAAGCCCCTCTCTCTACCTTTTCCAGACTTCTCCAAGATCCTTCAGGGTCCCAGAAAATATACTGTTTAAAATCCTGTAGAGAGATAGACTTTCTCAAGACTGAAAGGAGTTCAGAAGCAAACACATAATTAAGCAATTAAGCAAATACATGAGTACTAACAAAGATTCTAACACCATACAATTACAATTTTTTTTTTTTGGTTTTTTGAGACAGGGTTTCTCTGTGTAGCCCTGGCTATCCTGGAACTCACTCTGTAGACCAGACTGGCCTCAAACTTAGAAATCCACCTGCCTTTGCCTCCCAAGTACTGGGATTAAAGGTGTGCACCACCACTGCCTGGCCAAATTACAAACTTTTATGAGAAAAATATACCATAAGTCAGATTTAAATAATAAAATTTGCAATAACTGACAAAAGGTCTGGCATGAAAATCTGGAATCAGGAAGATGTTACAAACTCTGCCAGGGAATAACACTGTAACACTGTACAGACAGGAAGATGTTACAAACTCTGTAAGGGAGTAACACTGTACAGATGATATTCTTTTGTTTATAAAACTTACTAATTTCTAATATATAAATGATGATGTTTAGCAGTTTAGACTATAATAATCTTTCTGGGAGAAACTATTAAAAAACCTTAAAAATATGTCTTCATTGACATACCAGTTTGAATTGTGTTATTCTAAAAAACAACCAGACAGTGCAGTACTGCCATCACATGTGTTAATGGCAGGAATTAACTGAAATAACAAAGCACAACTGTCAGTAGAAAATTAACAAACTAAAATATGGCAAAGTATTTATTGGAATACTATGCAGCTATAAAAGAAATGCTGTAGATCTACATTCATGGAGAGACTCTAAATATAACAAAAAGAAAATGCAAATTATTTGAGGAAAAATAAGCAAGTATTAAATAATGTACAATAAATAATTGCAGGGGGCTGGAGAGATGTTTCAAAAGCTAAAAGTAAATACTGTTTTTGCAGCAGACCTGATTTTAGTGCCCAGAACCTACATTCCTTTTGCCTATTTCCAAGTTTTGGAAAGATATGGCATTCCTTGAATTATAGAAAAAGTTAAAACTAATTGTAAGTTATGTTTCCATGAGAACCTCAGAAATCTTGAGTTTACAGTTAGTAGCATATACCTGAAGTTATTTAATGACCATTCCTCATTAAGAAAGGGATCTCAAAGCTGGAGACTCAGCTGGTCACAGCACTTGCTGCTCTTTCCCAGCATTACAGTTCCTTTCCCAGAACACAGTCCAGGCAACTCACATCCATTTATAACTCCCACTCTACCCTGGGTCTCTCCTTCTGGCCTCCCCAGAACATACACACATGTGCACATGTCTATACACAGGCACGTACATGTATGATAAGTATGTAAATAAATAAACACATGTATTCTATAATTTATTTACCAATAATTCACAGTGTGACCTAGAGTTTGTCAGTAAATGTACATTGAATGGCTGGAGATGAGATGATTAGAAGATCTGAGAATCATAATTAGCTGATTTTCTAAAAATTCAAAAATCACAAAGTAGCCCTGAAAGTATATTCTGTGCTGCAGCTTATGGGGATGCAAACTCAAATTGAATCTCACACTTTCTGCAAAACTCACTGTTTTTCAAAGTATTTTCTTCTTGGTTCTAGGAGATTGTTTTTCTGTTCAACACATTTCTGACACTTTATGTTTTTCAATTTATTTATTTAGAGTATTTCTTCTGAAAATAGGAAAGTAAGAAGAATCCTGAATTTTACAATTAGGAACAGCTGAGTGGATGTTCTACTCGGTGGACGCAAGCCATAAAGCTTAGCCTTAGTGGTTTACGATCTCCTGCTTCGGAAGGCCAATGTGTGAGCTGTTACAGTTTGAGCTACACTGCTATTCTAAACATTCTTTGGATTTTCCAACAGTCATGAAGACAACATCAAGATAAAAGAGCCCAATAAATGCTATATAAAATATTTTCTTTAATAATCTTAGCTCTGTGACCATGAAGTGTAACTTCTTCTATGTGCGGCCAGGTTTTCTCTCAAAAGAACCAGTCACAAGAATGGCATTTATCAGGCACCAATGCCAAGAACAAGTGTGCCAAACAGCCAACAAATACCTAGAAATGTCTTCAATAAGTGTCCTTAAGGAGTAAGAAATACAGTCCAACATAAGGCACTACTGATACCCACAAAGAGTTTTTTTAAGTCACTGAAATAGAGGGCAATGCGTTGGCCAGGACAGAGACACAAAGCATTCACACACACTGGTGCAAAGACAAAAGCATGTGATTGTTTTGAAACTCGCCTGACATCTCCTGAAGAAAAAAAACCAAATTGACAACAATTCCAATGGATCTGCAAGACCTAACCATTCCACCACCAGATGGAGTGCTCAAGAGATTTGAAAGTATGTTTATACAAATGCTTGTGCACAAATATTCATGGCAATTTTAATCAAAAGAACTAAATACTTGGAGTGGTTCAACTGACACACAACTGTTCTCATACTTCAGTGTGATGATACAGTGTCAGGCTAGAAACAAAAAACACAGAGTCAAAAATGCTACTGCTGTGTACCTACTCTGTGCTTCCAATGCTAATACTGTGTACCTCCATCTATATAGCATGTCCAGATGTAAAAGAGATGGATTGCCGAGGACCTGGACTGCATGAAGTCTTAGAGGAACAAGGTGGCTGCTAACAGATGTGCTACTTCTTTATGGGAAGATGAAAATGTTCTAAAATCAATGACCATAACAATATCAGTTATAAATCACTGCTTTCTAACTTAAAAAAAAATGTATGTTTGTAAAGTGACCTAGCAGCTGTGTTCTACCCTAATCTTAAGAAAACTACACACAAGGCATGATATATAGTTTAAGTGCCCTGCACACCTTCCCTGACTGGTCCTGCCTCAGGGACAACGCTGCCTGGATGTGCTATTCATCACCCCATGACTGTCACAGCCCTTCACTCTCCTTTCAAGCCTCACAGGACAGACCTGTGCTCTGTACATGTGGAAGCACTTCACAGCGGCACAGCATCTACAAGTTACTCTTTATGTTCTGGAGATGAATTGTTCTCAAATCATTGGGTGGCTTTTTAAAGTGACCTCTGACCCCTGAAGTTCTGAAGCCATGTGACTCATATTAGAAGCTAAGTTGATCTTTGCCCCCCTTCTATCAGTTTGGGTGGCTTCTCCAATCACCCCACACTGTGACTAATTATTTATTCAGAATGAAAGTGTATTTTATAACCTTAAAGGCTTTTAAAGGCATGAGCATTCTTCCCTGAGTGAGAATTCAGGGCAGGGGAGAATCATACAGAATACTGTGTTGCATGCAGTGGATGATAAATATTATCCATAGTTAACGTGGACCATTTTAGACAGCTGCAGGGTTTTCTACAGGGTCATTCTGACTTTACCACCTTTTCCATAGACACTATCTATGGTTTCCTCCCAGACACACATTCTTCATTTCCTTCCTGAACAGTTAATTTCCTTACTGAACAACTTTTCTGAAGCCTGCCTATCCTCACTGAACTTGGAGACCATCACTGGCCTGCAGAGTAGCGTGGGAACATCCTTCTCATTCTGATTTTGAACAGAGAAGCACACAGCCTTAGACATTAGTACCTAGGAGGGGGACACATAAGTAGTCACAAGTTTCACCTTTTTACTTGTCTAACACAACTCCAGTTTTGTTTGGTGCCAACAATAAACTCCCAAATGAAGTGTTTTGTGATTTTGAATAATTCCAGCACCTAAGACAAGAGTTCAAGAACAGTCTAAGACAGATGTTGATTTTAAGACCAGCCACAGCTAAAGATTGAGATCCCATCTCCAAAAAGCAACTTACCATCCATCCACCCAAACAGCAGCAACAAAATCCTATATTCTCCTGCCAATGTTGACAATAAAATTCTAACCTTTTGGCAGCAGGTTGAAATTTGAAGACCTTCCTTCGTAAAACCTTGCAATACGAGGCTGCATGGTAGAGAAGCGACTTTTGGTCTTAGTCCTTCTCCTTCCAAGCTAGATTTGGGAATACTGCTTAGGAATGGAACAGTGCGGGAGAAGGCGGGATGGGGCCAGTGGAGAACAGCGACAAGGGGCAAATGAGCAATGAGCAGGCACTTCAGGACCTCCTGGAGCGGCTTTAGTAAATGCTCCACAGCCCTCCAGACTTGTGTCACATGAGAAGACCTAACTACCACCCAGTAAAGCCAAAAGGGCAAGGATCTCCATCAGTGGCCTGATGAGGTCACAGTTGATAAAGCCATGAGTCAATGTTGGTTTCTAGTTGAAAATCAGCAACATCCAAAGGTTATTTAAGCAGAATTTCTGTTGTGACATAAGCTGACAGAGTCCTCTGTATTTAAGTAAAAAATTTAATCAATGATAAAACTAAATAGTACAGGGAATTTTCTCTAATACATACATGTGAAAGGAAAATAAACCTCCTCAGCTAAAAACTTACACCTCACTATTATAAATGACAAGGACTGCCAGGCGTTGGTGGCGCATGCCTTTAATCCCAGCACTTGGGAGGCAGAGGCAGGCGGATTTCTGAGTTCAATGCCAGCCTGGTCTACAGAGTGAGTTCCAGGACAGCCAGGGCTACACAGAGAAACCCTGTCTCGAAAAACCAAAATAATAATAATAATAATAATAATAATAATAATGATAATAATAATAATAAATGACAAGGACTACTGGTTTTGTTCTCTCCTTGGTTTAGTTATTCAGCAGCAAAGCATGATTTCTCAAGCCCTGAGAGGTAAAGTTCTGACTTCACCAATCAGAAGGAAGGCAGAACATCTACATGTTTAAGTAAAAATGTAAATGGGCCACTTCACTACTTCATTCCAAAATATTTTTTTAATTCATAAAAAATTATTTTATTGTTCTTAAGATATTTCTGAATATATATAAATGATATAATCAGACTGAGCAGGTTCTATTTAGGAATATATAGGTAGTTACATATATATATAAATACATACAATAAAAAAGTAGCCCATGAGTTTAAAGTGGGGATGGTGGTAACTATATGTGATGGTTATAATTACAAAATTAAAAAATTAAAAAAGTTAAAAAACAAACAAAGAGATTTATCCAGTAAGTTGAAAAGGGTAAAATATGCTAATGCAGCCTAATCCTTCCCTCCTTTTCCCCTCTCACAGGACAATGGCACAGCACTGCATTATATGTAAGATGCTTATAAAAACTATACCAATTCTAATTACATGCCAATATTTTCAGATAAGAAACTCAAATGAGTTGCTTCTGAGAAACTAAAATAGTTTCACCAGCCTCAATGTTACTTTCTCTGACATCAACACTACAAAACCTTCCAAAGACAACTGAAGTTTTAGGCAGCCTGGTAAGCATCAGTGCAGACCACACGGTGCTCCCACTCAGTGCAGACCACACTGTGTGCTCCCATCCTTCCCTTTTTACAGGGCCCAGCTCAACCAGGCACACTGTAGCTGTCCAAGTAACACAACACACATGTGATCTGAGACTGCTTGCAACCATATATTTTAAGAGACTCATCCAGCCCTGAAATCAGATGCTATCATTCAAGTACTAATTATGAGAGCCACCTAGGTTCTACAGACTAAGGGGGGAAAATACTGCACTTCCTAAATACATGTTTTTACTTCAAGAAGTTTCCAAAATATATGCCCAATATTTTTGAATGTGTGAGCATACAACAGTTCAAGTATTGCTCTATTCAGCTTATGCCATAGCTTCTCTTCATGCTGCCTGTTTGATGAATGGGTCAATAAACACCAAGTCAAATCTTCAAGTAAATATATTTTCATTGTTATTGGCAGACATATAATTAACTCTGAGGAAAAAAACCAGAAAATCAATTTATGATCACTTTCTTAGCTCTTCCCATTACATTATCTTCTTAGTTCTACATTTAAATCTTAATACACACATACCATCTTGACTCTAATTATAAATCAAATTACCTCAATTACAAATTACTGTTGTATGAACTGTGACCCTCATATGCTAGTTTTATTAGTAAGATACAATTATATTATTACCCATGCATATGAGCTGATTAAAAACCAATGCACATTTATGAGCCTGTATTAATTAGCAATTTCATGAGTGCCTTTAAACAATACTAGAGATTTTCTATGTTTTCTTTAGCACAAACAATTAAATCAACATTTTCTTTACATATGTACAGTATCAACACTACTTTATTTTCACATAAAATAGGTTACTAACAAAAAATGTTATACGTAATAATAATTTTTCTTGCAAAGGAAACATTACAAAGAAAAATTACCTTATTTAAAATAAAACATTTCCTACCTGTCAGGTCAGTATCTTCACCAATCCCCAGAAAAATGCACTTTATATAACTCATATAAGTGACCTTTAAAAATATTGCCCCAGATGCAAAGCTTCAGATGTATTTATTGTATGCCATAGAAAAAATGTTCAAGATAAGCTCAAGAATCTGTTTTAATAGGGTAATGTTTTCCTTAACCAATTGTTACCTTTATTATGGTAGTTATTTAGTTTTCTATTATATACCATGAACAAGTCATTTAAAAGATGTCTCAGCTTCTTTGCTTGTAAATGGGGAATGATCACTCCTCCTCTCAGAGTTCCTGTTAGAACTAAAGGGGTCAACTCAGTCTTCGAACAGTACCCAACAAAGGGCACTTAACACCAAGACACCGAGAGTAGGGAAGGGCTGAGAACTCTCTGCCCCATGTGAAGTATGTATGTGGTGTGTGTGTGTGTGTGTGTGTGTGTGTGTGTGTGGCATGTGAGTGGTGTGTATGTGGGGTGTGTGTGTGTGTTATATGTGCATGTGTGTGTGTGGTATGTGGGGGGGTGTATGTGTAGTATGTGTATGTGGTGTGGGGGGTATATGTGCATGTGCGTGTGTGGTATGTGTGGGGGTGTATGTGTAGTGTGTGTATGTGGTGTGTGTGTATGTGTGTGTGGTATGTGTACATGTGAGTGGTATGTGTGGAGAATGGGGTGTATGTGTAGTATGTGTATGTGGTGTGTGTGTGTGGTATATGTGCATGTGCGTGTCTGGTATGTGGGGGGTATATGTGCAGTATGTGTATATGGTATGTGTGTGGTATGTGTACATGTGCATGTGTGGTATGTTACATGTGCGTGTGTGGTATGTGTGGAGAGTGGGGTGTATGTGCAGTATGTGTATGTGGTGTGGGGGGGTGATGTGTGGGGCTGTGGTGCGTGTGGCATGTGAGTGTATGCCTATGTGTATGTGTCCCTTTTCTTCTGTTGACTTCTATTTGCCAATCCAACTTTCAAAGTATCTTAAATCTTCAAGGAAAAGACAGCCACATGAGGTCCCTGCCCACCTTTGCCCGCCCCACCAGGGTCCCCACTGTCACTAGCCTACTTTCTCTTTTACTCTAGGAAAAATAACAGTTAGGGCTCAATGAATACTCATCCCAGATTCTGTTTTAAAAGATAGCCAGTTTCTTTTAGTTGAAGGGAGCAGACAGGAAAGGTTGCTTGGTTGGTGAGCACTCCCAGTTAAGAGGGAAAAATGTTGGTATTTGAATGCACAACAAGGTGACTATAGTTAATGACATATACTAAAAACTTCAAAGATTTGTAGTGTTTTAACCACAAACACAGGATTAATGTTGGCGCAGATATGTTAACCTGGGCTTGAGCATTACAAAATATGTAACAAATAACATGGAACCCATAAGCACACACAACTTTTACTTGTCAAATATTCAAGGCTGCTCTTTTCTTGTTACCTGCTCTCAATAGTGAATACACTTATGCACAATACTATACATTTATTTAGAAAGTATTACTCTATTAACTTAGCATATGTTTGTGAGGAATTTTCAATTTTCTGTGGATAAAATAATTCTTGTGCTTTTACCACCTGGTGAACAATCTCTCTTCTTTCCATAGCCTGCTCATATATCATAAAACCTCCTTAGGCAGCTGTGTAAAATCTCTTTGCTAAGTGGCAACATGCACTCGTGTTTGCAGCCCCGGGTTCTTTAAGAGGAACATACTTAGTTGGTTTTTTTAATTCACCCTTATTATCTTTGTGTTTGTTGCAGAGCAAACATGTATAGTATAGCTTATATTTCTTTTAAATATAAGCTTATATTTAATATGTAATAAAATGAAAAAATATTCACACACACAAAAAAGAGTGATCAAGTAAAATAGACCACCTCTACACACTTAGCTTAGCTCATCTTTAGATGGTGGAACATTATTACTGGGCACCTGATTCCTCCTGTTGAACGGCGGCCTCCAGCACACCTTCACCATCCTCACTGTCCATCCCCCATCTTTGTGATCAGAGCACAAGGAGATCCCTGACAACAAGCTCACTGCCCCTCTCTGGACCATTCTAGCAATGTTTCCCTCCCAGTTCTACTCAGCAGCCCTCTGCTGGTGCCCAGAGTCCTCTCTCAATGTGCCTGGGGAAGATCTGCCCCCTCTTTGCTACAAATGGTCTGTCCTACTAAATCTCTTTTATTCCTCAAAAGTCTACCCATGGTTCAACCTCTTCCTTGAACCTGTCAGTCTCCCCTGATCCTATTTCTCAAAAGGGAGAACTTTACAAATACAGCCAAAAGAGAGAAATGAGAACAGAGAAAAGATACTTTTGGCTGAGACATGTCCAAAAATGTGGTAGTGAATTGAAAAGCAGAAAGACACCATTTGAAAGACACATACAATCCGGTTACATCCACGTAGCATGCTTAAATTACTTAGTATTTAAAATTTATATGCTGCATTAACTACTTATTGAACAATTATTCTTCCAATGACACTTCTCTTATAAACATTAACCATCCTACAAAATGGATAAGGAATTCATTAAGTCTGGATTCCTTGGGGCCACTTCCTGTTAAAAACTAAAAATAGTGGATTCAGAACCTTACATACTAGACAACACTGAACTACAGTATATAGCTGTTGAGTTTCCTAGTTGAAGGATCAGCAGTTAGACAGTAAATTGCTCCCCAAGGCCAAGAAAAGGCACTTCCTCAAGTAATACTTAGCAGGTTCTATGCATCAATACCTTGGATTCCAACTTGATTTTCTCTTCATTCAGATCCTCTGTCGCTTTCTTAATTTTCCCACGACATCTGGTAATTTCCGACCTCACTGGAATACAAACAAAATCTTTACTGGAAACCACCTCTCTGAAGCCTCCACCTCAGCAGCAGTTGGCAAACTCCACTCAGTCTTCCCTTCCCCTCCAGCGTGTGGTGCAAAGCCAAATGCCCCCCAAGGGCAAACACCCAGCTCCAAGCCACAGACGCCCCCCAAGGGCAGGCCCACCTTCCCGCAGCACTCTGCGGCTCTCCTCTGCCTGGTGCTCAGTGGAGATGATGTGCTGGAACAACGACTCCAGACTCATCTCGGCCGGCTCACCCTTAATATTTTATAAGAGAGTCTGAGGATCCTGGAAAGCACAATGAAGAGGATTGTCCGGCTGCTCCCTGCTGGGCTGCCCGCACCACCCACCCGTGCCCAGCGGAGGCCCAGGGCTGGAGCTCGGCCTGTTCCTCCATGCTCGCCCACAGCCCGGCCTGCTTCTGTGCTGGGTGCAGTTCTCACAGGAAAGCCCTGGGGAACAGACACAGCAGCCTTGGCTCGGGCCACGCTTCCCCTCCCCAGCTCCCTGGCTCTCCCAGGAAATGTTGCCCACGGTCAGAGGCTGGCGACGTCCCCCTGGCGACGTCCCCTCACGTGCGTCCAGCACAGGCGGCCTCCGCTGGCCTCGCGAGAAGTCGGCTACGGAAGCCTGGTGGGGCCAGTCTGCAGCGGCCTGCGCTCACGGGTCTGGCGTCTTACTAGAAGTGGGACGCCCGGTCTCCAAACATTATAAAGTGCAAAGTACCCGTGATTCTAAATATAAACTTTTGCAAAGTCTTATCCTCAGAGGCCAGCAAAGACTCCTACAAATGTACAATGTCTGACATTCCGCCGTAATCATTCCTTTGTAATCAGGGCATATCTTTTGTCTACCCTGAAATTAATCACTGCCTTTTGTAATCAAGGCTTGGTAATATTAACACTTCCATATCTGCACAATGTATGTCAGACACCAAAGTGGTTGCTAATTAAGGCTTAAATGTGAAAGGCACCTTTGGGGCTTTTGCATGAGATTTTTTTTTAATTAAAAAATATTTTCAGTTTTGGTAGGTCAAAATATTGACATTGTAATAAACATTTGACTCTATTCCGAATGTAAAACTGACACTGGCTAGACTTTCAAAAAGTAACTTTTAGTTTGAATGTATTTAAAATTAAGTAAAATAAGCTAAATGAAAGTTTTTGTCACATACAATAGGCTTAATTAATAGCACATTAATGCTATAATATAACCAGTTATAAATTTTAATCTACTCTAAATTTTTACCTTAATTTTTATCTGGTCATGTCTGCATAAAATTTAATGTTTGAACTATCAGAATACACACTGAAATTTAAAATGAATTAAAAAGAATTACTCAGAGCTATTCAGATCCAAGTATTGATGAAAATTTTCTATCATTGGGTAACCCTTCTGTCTTTTGGGTAGCTCTTCTTGACAATCATTTCTTATTTACAACCTTGAAGTCCTAAGAATAAGGAATAAATAGCATTTTGTTACTTGTGTTTTGACATAATTATTATGTAATTCAATGTTTATTATTTATTTGCTCTCTCTCGGCACTCTACAGCTTTTTGAGATGATTTTTGTCATTTCTTTTCTGATATAGTTAAGGAGAGAGACTCAAAATATTTCTAATAAAAATGAGTTCACTGAACTATTTAGTTCTGTCACTATCTGAAATCCTGATGTGTATTAATTCTTTTAATCAAGTCAATTATCCTATTAGAACTACGTTTTTTGTTACTCAAAGGGCTAAATAACTTGCCCACAGTCGTGTATGATGGCTAGGATGTAGCTAAATCAGGATTTGGATCCTGTGTCTCACGAAGAGGCAAGCAAGCTGAGACCAAGAACACGGGTTGAGAGCCATGGCTCAGTTTTAGATTCAGCTGTTATTTTCTTACCATACCATAAGCATAGTGAACTTACCGTTTCATTCAAAGCTCTTCATGAGTTTACTTCATAACTCATAACCCTCTGATACATGTGTGCGTGTGTCTAGTTTAGATATATTGAAAGCAACCAAAGATTCAAGGATGGAAAATGACACTTCTTGTGGCTTGAATCTTTTTCCTTTGAATGTTCATGTGGAGGTTCCTGAACTGTACCACAAATACCATCAAAGGTAGGGGCTTTTGAGATAAACTAAAAGACTAATAGCATTGCCCCCCTTCAGAGTGATTTTCTGTGGGCTTGCAATGGGGGCCATTCTCACAGAAAGGCTGGCTGGTTTCCAAAAATGTGATACTTTTCCAACATTACAGTTTTATTGGTTGCAATTGAACTCCCTTTGTTATTTAACTTGCCTCCCGTCTGTGCTGAAACTTGGCAGAGTGGATTCTGGAAAGACATTGTAAGCCCACCTGCTTTTCTTGCACGGGGACACAGAAGAAAGTCACCAGAGATTGGAGAGAAGTGTGATGCGGAGAGATTGTCAAGCTCCACAATCATCATCTTACATCCCACAGCATTCTATTGCCTTTAAATTCTAGACATTAGCTGCATTTTAAGGTTTAATTTTGTTTATTGAAGCACACATAATTACTCGAACCCACAATTCAAATTCTACAGTTTCCATTATAATGAATTAAAATAACATCCTATTAAGATACTAAAATCCACCTTTATTCGTACATTGTGAATAGTGTTAAGACTTTTCCCCTCTTACAGCAATGTATGCTGATTCCACCTCATAATGTAGAGAGCAAGAGTGGCATTATTTAAACTGATGCCAAATAAAAATGGTATATGACATGATAAAGCTTTGTGGGCATACTATTTTCTGAAAATGTATCTTCTGAATCTAAAAATGGAAAATGATTCATCCGACAACCGTTTAATGAGTTTCTGCTTTTCATTCAACATTCTTTCAACAAATATCACTGAACAGTCCCTATGCACCATGTTAGAGAAACAACCACAAGATTTAATAAAAACGGAGCTACATTAAAAAAAAAAAAACGGTTTTGCTTCCCCTGGATAATTCTAACCTCAATGGAGAATTATTATATTTTACAGCATTTTGGCAGCAGGATAAACAACTGCTTTCAGATGCTTCGACAGATGTTCTTTAGAAAGAAAGTCAGTTATTTGCATTATGACACCCACACATGATTCTCAGACCTAAACTTCCCATCTGCGCACATTTCAGGGAATTGCCTACCTTTGGAGCACGAGTGTGGAGCACTCATTGTCCCTTCCCTCAGATGCTTCTCGTGATCACTTAGCACCTGGGCTAGGCAGACATCAATAATTGTTTTGCTAGAAGGCCTTACACAAGGCTCTATTGCTCTTTGATTTAAATGTGTCTCTTCTCCTTTCTTAAATTGATGACTTTCCTAAAGTTCTAACCCAGGCTTGCAAATATCCACTAGCCCAGGGCATATATGTCGCAGTGAAAGGAGGAAACGTAATTCATTTATTTTATGTCTTTTCTAAGGGCATCTACAATAAAGAAAAAAATTATGGGTTCAACTAAGTTTAACAACCATTTGTTGAGTAGCTACTAAGTTTAGAGTTTTTTCCCTGGGTATTAGGAAGGCCACGAAGTTGGAAAGATAATAGCTCTGCCCTCCTGGAGGTCACAGTCGGTCAAATGGGGTAGAGGTTACACAAATAACTTCAGAATAAGCTCTATGTCTTATTTTCACACCTGTGCCCTCAAAATATGGTAGAGGAGAGAGGATAGATCTGATACAGACAATCTAGGAGACTTGCCAATAGAGGTAAATGGAAGTTAGACTTTCAGTAGGAATGAAGGGGAAAGGCAGAAAAGCCATATGGGAGCAGTATTAGGTGTTTTGAGTTTCCATGTACTGATATAGCTTCATTCAGTGCTTCCGGCCAGTGAGTGGGAAGTCCACATTGGTGTGCAGAATAAATTGACCCCACTGGGTTGGAAGCAATAAGGCAATGAGACCACCCGTTTGCATGAATATTGAGTAGCATGCTGGCTTAGTCCACTTGAGCCACTAGCACAACGTAACATACACAGGGTGACTTATAAACGTTGGAAATTTATTTCTTACCAGTAGGAAGCAGTGAAATTCAACATCAGGGTACCTGTGCATTCAGTGTGGGCAGTTTCCTAGTTCATAGACACCTAGTGTCTTCACTCTCAGAAAGTAGGGAAAACTAGTTAGAGCCGTGTGGCATTTTTCATAGGAATACAAATTTCAATCCTGTGAGACCTGCCCTCTTGGTCTAATTGGCTTATCAAGCACCACATGTAGTAGCGTCAGTTTATAAGTTAGAGTCAGACAAGCGGACAGACACAAACGTTCACATCAGAGCTCTCACTGTGTGCCAACCACCATAATCTACCCATGTTCATTGTGTGCCGACCCTATAGGAGTCAACAACAAAGGAACCATCATAATCAACTCAGACACCCGATGAGAACAGCACTTTGATGTGTGCAACCCTAGGCAGAGAGAGTTGGGTAACTTGTCCATAGTACAGGAGCAGGGGGGAAGGAACAGAATCAGGAACAGAAGCGCCATCATCTGTGAGATTCTGCAGACTCTGAAACCTCCAGATGGGAGGGAAGATGTTTTCAGCATCTGTTCCATTTAAAGGTAGACATCTCCAAAAAGTAAATTCCTTATTACCAATGCATATCTATAAAGACAATTTCAGTTATATATCCCATATTTTGATATGATTTTAAATAAAATGCATCTGAAAGAAATGGAGCTATGAGTTGAAGTTGGTGGTGCATGCCTTTAATCCCAGCACTCAGGAGGGGGAGTCAGGCAGATTTCTCCAAGTCTGAGGTCAGCCGTGGTTACAGAGGTAGACTTTGTCTTGGAGGGGGGGAAAGTGTTAATGTCTCATGCCTTTAGAAACATATTTAGCCAGCCGTGTGTTGTTGTAACTATTTAATCTCAAACGGGGGTTTCTAATCTATGTTTACTCATTCCGTTCCCAGATAAAAGACACACAATCTTGATATCTATAATAAACCTTTAAAGCACTAGAGCTACCCTCTATGCTATTATATCTACTTTATGGCCAATAACCCTGAGCTATGACTTGCTGTGCTCCATCTGGGCTGCTCTTCCTCCAACTGGCCAGCCCTCATGGCCGGTTCTCACAATCTCTTGCCCCACGGTGTCTTCTCTCTCTAGTGTATTCTCTCTCTTCTCTCCTGATGGTCTCCCTCAGACCCCAAGTTTGGGAACTGAAACTCTATCTTCTATCCAGATATAGGCTGTAGGTATCCTTATTCACCAGTCAGGGATAACTTGAGGGATGGGGGGGCAAGGTTACACAGCATCACTTGTGTCTATGTGAGAATCTCCTTCTCCCTGGAGGCAACCGAGGCCAGTATTTAGCATTACAATACATAGCAACAGACCAAACCTCAACAGTGTATTCCATGCGGGAAGCTAGAATAGAAATCTCTGTGGGATACTGCATGGTTTCTCCATATGTGTACTATCCTGTAACAGCACCACACTCAGGGGTTCAGGACGAGAGAACTATGCTCTATCACTGGAGGCTTCAGATCAGAATGAAGGTGCTGGGATGGTCGCTTCCCTCCAGTGCCCTCAAGGGAATTGCTTGGTTGCCTCTTCCCAGCTTCCGGTCTTTGCAGGGACTCTTGGGGCGTGGATCTCCTGTTTCTTCCTCTGTTCTTATTTGGAATGCCCCCAACCCCACGTGTGTCTTTCTCTTTCCTCCTTTCTCATTTGAAAAACACCATTCATTTTGGGTAAAAAGACTACAGCGCCTCAGTATGACGTCATCCTAGCTAATCATACCTGCCAATATCCCAGTTGCGGCCACATCCAGGAGCGCTGGGGGCGATGACAACAGCACACCCTCTGCGAGGACCCTCTCCTGAGAATAGATTGAAAAGTGAAGCTGTAGGAAACAATTAAGCTTTTTACTTTTTTTTTTTTTTCCTGAAACGAAGCAGATTTTTCAGCATTGTAGTCAAAGCTCGTTAGGTTAGGTTAAAAGAGGCTTTAAACACATCACACGGGGACTGAGAGACGACTCAGTAGCTGAGCGTGTGCACTGCTCTTGCAGTGGACGCAAGTTTGTTTCCCAGCACCCATGCTGGGTAGTTCGGAACCACCCACTTACAACTCCAGCTATCAGGGAATTCAATGTCCCTGTCTCCACAGACAACTGTTCCTGTCTTTAAGATGAAAAAAAAATCATATACAATCATTCCTTGTTCCGCATCTTTTGATACAGGGTCTCTCTGTGTAACCCTGGCTGTCATGGAACTCATTGGTTAGACAAGGTCGTGTTGGCCTCGAATCCACCTACCTCTGTCTCTGGAGTGCTGGGATTGAAGGTGTGTGTCACCCTACCTCACATAGTCACTGATTAAGTGATTACTTGACAGAAAACTTTCCTTTTGGCTCTGAGGGTATATGAAAAATTCCATCAATACTTTAAGGGTCATTAACGGTCAAAGCCTTTGGGGGGAATCAGTAGCATGTCTAGGGACAGAGATTTTTATAACATCTGGACTCAGACCCGGCATGGAGAATACAATAGTGTGTCACTTGCCTTCTTCACAAGAGCAGCCTGTCAGGCCCAGAAAACAAAAATACTTGGAAATCATATTTTCTGTTACATATGGTTCATTTGTTTATTTAATGAATACTTATTGAATATATAAGGCCAACAGGAGTGTGCTGTGCTAAGGAAGAATAAGACAAGGAGTTTGCAATAATCACGTATCAAGGTGTAGTTTCCATGACAACAAAATTTAGTGGTTTAGGGTTATGTGAATGAATACAAGAAAAACTAAAGACTCTTCTCTTGTTACTGATTTCTCATTTAAATTATCCATATAGGACTGGGGAGACAGCTCAGAGGTAAAGCTTTTATGCTCTCTCTCTCTCTCTCTCTCTCTCTCTCTCTCTCTCTCACACACACACACACACACACACACACACATA
Organism: Apodemus agrarius; assembly: GCA_964023405.1. Taxonomy (NCBI): domain Eukaryota; kingdom Metazoa; phylum Chordata; class Mammalia; order Rodentia; family Muridae; genus Apodemus; species Apodemus agrarius. The sequence goes on along the minus strand of OZ030005.1, from coordinate 197,852,559 downwards.
CACACAAAGCCTTTTAAATTATTAGTATAGTCTTTGCTTATCTAATACATCCTTGCTAAGTAACTGACTATTTTAGCTTTCTAAAAAGTTTTATTACACTTTTTACTCTCTGGGGGGATGGTGTCACTGTGCATGTGTGCACACCAGAGGATGACTGTGGACATCAGCTCTCTCCTTCTAGCATGTGAGTCTCAGAGATGAAACGCAGGTCATCATACTTGGCAGCCAATCTGTCATAGCTGCAGATCTGCCTCCCTGGTCCTAAACAATTGAATCTTAATTAATTACAGAGTCTAAATTTAAACCACATGTTGTGCTCTTATATGCTTTGTTATTGCAGTTTCTACGAATGATGATTTTTAATTATTTTACATGAACGTGATTATCTGAGAAGTCGGAATGAATTTTAAAAAGTCTCTGATTTTTTTTACAATGACACTGGATCATCTTTTAAAGTTATTGTACGTATTTACCTGTACATAAATCGGTAGGATGGGCTTTAAATTCTATTTATTTCTAAAATACTTTGCCAAGTTGCTCATTTATCAGGATAAAATTTTCACACTTTCAATGCTTAAAATGACCTTCTTGGCTGCAGTACAACAGTATTACATTATATAATCCAGACACTTCCACTGTTTTCCTTCCACAATGCCACAGACAGCTCAGAATGTTTTATCATAGTGTACATGGCTCATAAACCTTATCTTTTATTTGACATTGCAGGCTGTTGATAATAGAATATCAAAAACTCTCATAGAGAGCTAAAGGAAACAATTACTTCACATTTAAATAAAAAGTACTCACAGACACAGACACAGACACACACAGAGACACACAGACACAGACACAGACACACAAAGGCACACTCACAGGCACAGACATACACAGGTACACACACAGAAACACACAGAGTCACACACACAGACACACAGGCATAGACACAGAGACACACACAAACACAGAAACACATGTAGACACACACAAACACACACACATACAAACACAGACACACACTCAGACACACACAGAGACAGTCACATACAGGCACACACATATACACAAACACAAAGACACACAGAGAGACACACAAAAACACAGAGACACACACAAAACACACACACACAAACATAGACACACACAGAGACACAGACAGACACACATACCATCCATACCTAAAAATATCGAAAGTATCTCACAGTTAAGTGAGTGGGATGAAAAACAAACAAACGGAAAAAAACAAAACAAAACAAAGGGACTTCAATGTCTCTAAGACACACAGGGAAACATGGCAAAATGTTAAGATTATAAAGGAGATGGAGACTGTCTCCACTCAGAGCTCACAGTTCAACTTATGAAATGTCCAAATGTGTTTCCGAATCCGTTTGATAATCTTACTTTACCCTCTCAAGGCAGTAACCAGGGTGCAGCAGCAACTGAGTAAGACCCCACCCAGCTCATGGTTTAGCCCCTGGGGAAGACATACAAGGACTATGCTTACGGGATTCCAACCCTCACAAAAGAGATTCACGGAGCTATTCTTGGAGGGAATTAAGAAAGCCTGAGAGAACTTGTCAGGAAAACGTCCTCAAGATGATTTTATTTCGGTAATTGTTGTATTTTAAATGCTTTCATTTCTTTTGTGATGTCTTTTTGCCTTGCTTACAGATGCTATTACTCATGAAATGTGACATTTCTGTCCACGGGGCTGTAACTGTGTGTGAGACGTAATGTTTTCATCTAGGCGTAAATGAGGAGGTTTAAATCTGCTTCATAGTAAGACAATGACTGCAGAGGTCACAGAAAGGGTCTCACTTCCTTTCAGTACTGCATAATATTTTATGTAACTGACCAAACACCTTTTCTTTCTTTATTCTGTCCTAGCATTTGGTTGGCAGACTATTTGGAAGGTTTACAAGATGGACTAGCTTCTGTGTGCCTTGAGTGGCATCCAGTACAGCCTTCGGGTGCACCCGCCAGGATTGACTACAGACATCATTCAGCGTTTATTGCAGACCTGGTGTGGTCGGCTCTGACACAACAATGAACAAAAACGGTGATCTTTCTACATGAACCAGTTCGACAGGGACACCAAGAAACAGAACACACAGACCCATTTGCTTAATGCAAACACAGTAAGTGCCCGTCTAGAATGTATTAATGTGGGGTAGGCACTTGAGGACAACACATTTAACCTCCAGCAGTTCTTCAGGCTGGGCCGCTTGGCATCTGCTGAGTGGAGAAAAGGCCAGTGATATTGATTTACAGAAGGACCAGCACAAAGGCACTGGGCCCAATCATCCTGAGCCTCAGAAGACAATGCAAGGAGTTTGGATGCTATTCAAAATTTGCTGGCTGATTCTAAAGGCTTATGTGGAGAAATCATTGCATTTTACGATGAAAAAAATGGGACAAAAGCCTTCTGCTCCCTAAGTGGGGTGACAGCCTGTCATGACGGACAGGATGACACACACTGACCCAGGTCTAGGGTTCCCTTTGGCTGATGTGGCTGTTAACTGTGCGTCTGAGAAAGTCATTGGCTCTTTCTGTTCACCTGTTTTCAGATGGGACTCAAAGATGCAGAGTTAACGAAAAGGGAGCAGCTGGAGAGGAGAGGAGAAGCTGGAGAGGAGCAGCTGGAGAGGTTGGTAAAGGAGACAGAAACATTCGATACTCACAAGCAGAGATTTCAGATCATGACAGACATAGACAAGAATCATTGCAATTTACCAAAAACATTGCTTTGGCCACTTTAATTAAAAGTTAGGGAAGAGAAAGTCCAAGGTCCATGTAAGAAATCTCTTTATATCTCTCAAAGTCAATTGTATGTATATTGCCTGTATATTACAGAAATCCATTGGAATACCTATTCTGACTTTAAATATGTGGAAATAGTCTCATGGGTATTGTAGACAGCCACTGTCCTTATCCCACAATGCCAACACATCACCTCTGCCATACAACTTCATCTGCACACAAATCTACCCACATCCTATCCTGTCGCCAGTTAACACCTGGCTTAGTGCAAACCACCAGGAATCCATCTCTGGGTCGGTTCTACCTGCACAGCACCTGGACCTACAGCAGTGTAGGTATTTTATAGCTGCTCTCCCAAATCATTGCAGACTTAAAACATCCTTACCAAGGCCACTGTGCTGTGTGATACTGCAGTCCCTGAAGTCTGCCTTTGTGAGCGATATTAATTTCTTCTGTGGACTTTGGGGGATGATACATTTTCTTATTGTGTCCACTTTGTAAAATCTGCTCACACTCATTGGTCTCTTGTTTCTGCTTTGGGGACAGTAAAGTCCCCAAAGTCAGTGTTCTCCACTATCCCACATCATGGGGCTTCCTTGCTATATCCTATAACTCAGTATAATCTTCTTATCTTAAAGTCCTTAGTTTATTACATCTTTAAAATCCCTTTGTCCGTGTGAAAGAAATATCATATACCTGATTTGGGGTGATTGAGTTATAGATACCTTTGGGGCCATTATTTTCTCTCTATAGTAGTTGTATATTTAACCGTCACGCTATAGTACATGCAGTAAGATACTCAAAGTCCTCATAAAAATGTGTCACAATCAAAAGGGGATATATGAAATAACATGCCACAAGCCACACAGAAAAACCTAAGAGTAAACCCATACGTGTTTCAAGAGCTTCCTGGAGCACCACAGACTTTGAGTTATCTCTTCTTAGTTGGTAGGTAATGATACGAAACAATAAGGAAAGAAAGAGAGAGAAGAGTTGAGGAAAAGAGGGAAAGTTTGCCTATCTCACTCAATTTCTGGTGAGGGTTCATAAGAAGAACAGGATGGAGGGGGACCCTCTAGTTGGTAGAGCCCCATGAGGAAAAGTAGAGGCTCCATATGTTGCTGTAAATGTAACCAGCAGCTCCTCCACACCCAGTCAGCATCCCCCTCACAAGAGGTACTGAGGGAGACCAGCCAGGAGAAGATAAGCAGTGGAAGATACTGACACTCCAAATGCATGCAGTGATTCAATGCCCCTGGGGCTGGCTGAAGAGCTTTGGGGAAATGTTAAGATGTGTAAGCGATAGCTAATCTCCTGTGCTTTATCCTCTCTTGAGTGGCAGGGGCCATATCTAATGGATCTTTGTGGGTCAGACAGTGACTTGTACACAATGAGAGTGAATGTCCTCAAATAGAACCAGGAGCCATAGTCCAGTGCTAGGCTAGACCCATGGATCTTAGGCACTGGCTGCAACCTCCAGAAGGGTCAGGTAAGTAGTAGGTGTTCCACCACTTGGTGTTTAATGAAGAAAGAGAGATGGGGTAAGGGAAACGTGTGCATTAGGAGACAACAGTTTCTACCGAAAACGACAAGCACTAAGATACTCGTTTCAGTAACAAGAGAAGTCTGGAAATCAATACTCAATTCAGCATATCAGTGTTTTTATAACCCTATCAATGCCTAAATGGGAAAATGATTTTAAAGGCCTATATTCTGATCTATGTACAGAGTCGCAATATTTGTCAAACAAAAATATACCCTGTTCGATTAAACTTGAATGTCTGGCAAATGGCAAATGATGTTTCAGTGTGTGTTTCAAATATGGCATGGCAACAAATCTTTAAAGTTACATTATACTTTAGGTAAATTACAACTGAGTAATATCCTGTCAGACTTACTTAGGGTACCAAGAGAGGTATATTCATGAGATATATATGCTCCAAAGAGAGCTAGAGGCTGCTGCAACAGTGTTGCCCAGGTCACATTAAATGTGGTTTTCTTTCTGGGTCCCAGGGACCACAGTGATTTCTCCTTGTGATTTCTGGGGAGCCATCAGCAAGCAGTAACCAGCAAGGATGAAATGGGAAGGGACGGTCAAGGGGATGGGTAAGAGCTGCCATATCTGCGCTTCTTGACTCACAGCCTTAGAAAGGGCATGGCATTGCTGTGGGATCATTTGTGTTTGATCCCAAGAATATCTGTTCCCTCCCCCTCCCCCAGAGGCATTTGCATGCTACCTGCCTGGTAGTCCTGAAAATAGCAGATGGTGCTTAGGAACAAAGCAGACCTGTTGCCATAGAAACGAGATGCTACCCCAGCTCCATGCAGCTGCCATCTTTTTTAAATTTTTTTTTTTTACTTTCCAGCCTTTTGCGGAGGTGTTCTGATAGGAAACAATACTGATAAAATACGCAGGTTCTACACACACACACACACACACACACACACACACGCCCTCACCAACCAACCCTCAAATACACCCAGTAGTACTCTTAGGTTCCTAAGGCAATGGAGAAATGACTTGATTTCCAGCTCTTCTGATCAGCGTATGAGTGGAAAGCCTCTGCTTTGACATCATCTATTCCCTTAAGCAACAGTGACTTATGTGTCCTGTCCCTGAATTAAACAATCCTTTGTAGCAGGGGAGCCTCAGCTTTGACATTCCTGGAAGTGTGACCTGAGTATTTGTAATTACTGCAGGGTCTCAGCAGCAGAGATCCTGACCTTCCTGTTCCCTCAGTTTGCCTCAGTAGTTAGTGGAATGCTGAACACTCAGGAGGACTGAGGTTCGATTTTGGAAAAAGCTTTGTTGGCCACAAGCCCTCACCACTGCTTCTTCAGCAATGGGGTCTGTTGTGTTAGAAGGCTGCTCGGACAGATCACACTAGGCCAGCACAGCTCCATGAGAAGAAGTTTTTTTGGGGGGGAAGCGGGGAGGATAAGAGGAAGAAGGGGCAACGAAGAAGAAAGAGCAAAGGGTCAGGGGTCACTACCTTTTATTTGGGCCATGACAATCAAACACACTATGGCGGGCAGGTGAAGCATACGCTGGGAATGTGTGGCAGTTGCCAATGACAACCGACTTGCAGAGATCCTTGTTGCCCAGGAGTAACAGCATCACTAGATTCTGAGGCTGTAGACTGCTTCTGATGCCAACGGGGTCTTCATGGGAGTAGTACTGTGGGGACGGTCCTCAATGCAGATAACCCACAATATCAATAAACTGATGGGCCCCAGCTAGGCCTTAGTACCTTGAAGCTATGGCTTAAATACCGTGTTTAGCCATTAAAGGCTCTTAGAATCGAAGCATTGGGGATAATGGTTCCTGCATTTGCAAACTCACAAATAAATTTTGACTTTAAGTACCATACACAAATCGTCTTGTAGCTCAAGAGGTCGGAAGTCCAAAACCGGTCCATTGGGATGGTAGGATAGCTCAGGGGCTACAGATGCAGCTCACAGGTAGAGTTTTTGCAAAGCACATGGGAGGTCCTCAATACAACCTCCAGCATAGCAAAGAAACAAAGGAAGATGGGGGTGGGGAGGGGAGAGGGAAAGGATAAACATTCAGGTAAGCTTGCTCTCTGTGGAGCTGAACCAGTCTTTTCCCACTTCCCAGATCCATCTATGTTTACTGGCATCATATTCACAGACAGCAGGATGGTATCTTTGCTTCCACTGTTACTTTAAGTCCTCTTCCTGTCTTCTTCTAACAGGAACACTTTGCTTATATTTAGAGTCCTCTGAGATATTTCAGAAAGACCTTCTCATCCCAGAATCCTTTGTCCTATCTGTAACATCCTTTATGCTGTATAAGGTACAAGGGCATCCACAAATTCCAAGGATTATAAGAGAAGTGTCACGGGAAGTCACTACCCTGAACTACTTCCAAACTTTGTAGTCTTAAGATCTATAATGCTTCTCAAGAATGAAGGTGGCCAAGCATTGCATGAGATTTAACCTATCACAATGTATAGGTAGGTAGTCTCATGAGATTTAACCTATCACAATGTATAGGTAGGTAGCCTGGGGTTCTCTGTTTGAAAATCTATTGAAAACCCCCTAAGCTTGTATAGTAATGATTTGATAGCATGGCCAAGGTCAAAGTTTTGTGTGTGTAGGGGGGGGGGGCGGGACTTTCATTCAGAAGCTTGGGAAGTTGCAACATAATATTGGGGGATCACAACACTCCCACAGGAGAGTGTTGGCAAAACCCAATTGCAGCCCTTTAGTCACAGGAAGTCCGTGTTCCTGCATCTGTCTTCAGACATGCAGTATTTCCTCTCACTGACGACCCCAGAGCATCCTGTCTTTCCAGAGGATTCCACGCTGCACCCTCAACTCTGCGAGTTGCCTCTTTTTTCTACTTCAGGAAAAATGGCTGTGGCAGAGGGGAAAACCCATACCATATCTTTAGAAAAACTGTAAATATTTCATCGTTTCTTACTAAACATACATTATTAACTGTGTAATGTAAATATTTTATGTCCTGCAACTGGCAATTTTGGGATATATTGGTATGTTTGGAGAATTGTGGTTCAGTTAAAAACCCTACCCTGTACACCCAGCTCATATTTAAGTTACACAACTCTTTAAAAAGCATTTAACTCTCAGAATTAAGGGAGTAATCGGAATCTGTTTTTCCAAAATAGCCTTAAGGACCATATTCAAGACCTGAGACTGCACATTTGTATTAAAAGAGAAAGTGTAGGGGGCTGTGGTGGCTCATGGCTTTGTCTTCACCTGGACAAAAGCATGATGCAGTTACCAACACTCAAGTGGCTCTAATTCCATCTAGGATACAGAAGGGGCAGGTGTACCCACAGCCAGCTCATGAGACTACCCAGAATCTGGTCGGCAGTAGAATCTGTGTTTTATCACGTGAACACAAAAGTCAGGAAAAGAAATCGTCCCTACTTTAGGATAAGTATTTGGAATTATACACTAGACAAGAAAACCATTTCAATACATAAAATGGTTCCGTACCAGAACATTTTAACTAGGTTTTCAGATATAAGCCTAAATTGTTTGGGTTTTTTTTTTCTGTTTTAATTCCAATGACTCTTCAATATAGAGGTCGTAGAAGCTGCCACCGTTCTAAATTACAGCCCATTTCAGAGGTTGGCGGTGATCCAGGAGGTTGCATTATTCCAAATTGCCTGTCAAAAACTGTCAAAACACTGCCATTATCAAAAAGCAGTCCTTTAAATAATTTTCTCACTTTTCCCTGAAACTTTACTGGCATCAAGCCTTGATAGCATCCCTCATAGGCACGGGGAGTGAAGCCTTTCAAGTGAGAAGCAGCAAAAAGAAAAAAAAAAAAAGGATCTAAGAACCCAACAGTAACATACAAAATTCCACGCAGAAAATTAAGTCCAATCTGTAAATTCTGCTTTCCCCTGAAGCAATAACTGTTGCTAGTCTACATGTGAAGAAGTAGCCAGAGAATGAAGAAATCGTGATTGTCAACAATATGACTTCTCTGTGCTTAAAAGATTCAGAATGAGGAACCTGGGAGGCGGCTCAGTTAGCAAACTGCTTGCCTTGTAAGCCTAAAGACCTGACTTAAATCCAAGAGCTCACATTGAAAAAAGAATTCCAGGTCATGCCTGCAAACCCCGTCCTGAGGAGGCAGACACGGGTAGGTCTCCGGGATTCGCTGGCCAGCCTGGTCTACTTGATGAATTCCAGGCTGATAAGAGAAATTGTGTCCAAAAAAAAAGTGAGCTTATCAGACAAATAATAGCTAAGGTTATCTTATATTCAATGTATAATGAAAAAACAATAGTCTTTTATGTATCATTGGGTCTCTTCCCTTCTATTCATAATTGATAACTGCCTGTTTTATCAAAGGGTGACTCATAAATTTGAACCCTAATCCAATAGTCTATAACCCTAGCCTTATTAACATATATTTGACAAATAAAAATAGTCCCTAGGTAATGGGAAAAACATGATGGTTTGTTTATGTGCACACATATCATGAAACAATTACCACAACAAGCTAATTCATACGGCCACCACGCCATAACCTTTTCTCTTTTCCTGCTAAACAGACTTGAAACTACCTTCTCACATGGACCTGTATGATGTAGCACTGTTAACTCCAGTTCGAGAGCTGTGAGTCAGATATTCAGAACTTATGTGTCCTGGGTGACTGTACTCTCTGACCATCAGATCCCGATTCGCACTCCTCACTCCTACATCGCCGGTCTACTGTCTGTTCCCTGGTTGCTTTGAAGTCTGCACATAAATGGTGTAATGCACATAATCTCTGTCAGAATTATCCCAGTCGTCATTTCCTCAGGGTCCTGCATATTGACACAAATGGTAGCTCATTTTTCTCTCACCATTAACTGGGGCTCATAGATGGCGCTAGAATTGCTGGCTAGTGTGCTCCAGTGACCCTCCTGCCTCCGCCTACCCTGTGCTAAGATTTAGCATGTGCCACCAGGCCCAGTGGGTTTATGTGGTTCTAGTAGATGAACTTGGATCCCTGTGCTTGTGTGGTCAGGACTTTATCAACAGAGCCAGCAGCACCCCCTGTTCCTGTATCTTGATTCATGTGAATGATGTTTCAATAAAACATTGAAAATTGGTGCAGCCTTTACACCAGTATGGCCATCCTTCAAGAAATTTAAAACATAACTACATGTTCAGCCATTTCTGAAATATCCCCTCAAGCAGATGACCTCACTCCTTGTTCTCTTTAAATACATGATCCTGCCCTTTAGCTTGGAAGCCCCCTCTGTTATATTTTTTTTTTCACTTAGGACTCAACTCTGGGATTCTACTTCTGTGTTAGAATACCCTCCCTATCACAGAGAACTCCTTGCTGCCCACATCTTTTAGTTATAGAACCTGGTGTTAAGACTTCCATTCTAACAAAGAATTTCAGCAACCATTCCACTGAAGACCGTTTATCTTCCAAACAGTGTGAGATGACAAAATATTTTAGAGAGACTGCACTTATTTTGAGACATTACAATTCAAGCAGCGAATTAGGAAATCAGGAGAGTAATTCAGTCCTACAATCTCTGTGACAGTCTTATTTGTCAACAACTCGTTTTCAGAAGAAAATGGAACTCAAAATGCACAGCTTCGAAATTCAGAGGAAGAGACACGTAGAAACAGTTCTTCACACGATCAGTAGTATATTACAGGGAAAATGTAATGTGCAGGTGAATTCCTTTAGCAGAAAGACAATGCTTTGAACAAATGTAGCAGAAAGATATTTCCAAATGAATGTGCAGTTTCTGAGGATACCAGTAATATATGTAACGGTGCTTGATCTCATTAGCAGGCAGTTCAAACTCTTCAACTACCATAAAACACAAATCGCAATCAGCACATTCCCAGAGCTGTATATCTCCTGACCCGACTTCTGCTCTGCAGATAACAATTTCGTTTTATTCCATACAAAAAAAGTTCTCATCATCTCTGAATTATGCAAGAAGGGCTCCAGACAGTTCCCGTTCTTGTCTAGCTTCCACATTGTATGTTGGTATATGTTCTACAGCTTGGGAAACGCTCCTTTAAAAATCATTGACAAGCTGTAATTAACTCATTGCAATGAAGACATCCCCCATGACCTTCCTGTAGAGGATGCAGAATTCTAGGAAGCCTTTCCCAGACAACACGTGAGAGAGTTCAATTGGTGCTTTATTGTCCTGTGGTTTAGGATGTGACTACCTAAGGGATCTGAACTTCAGAAAGGTTCTATCTTTAAAGAAGTGAATTTTCGAATCTGTGGCCTAAGGAGCGCTCATTCGTCTTCAAGGATTTCCCACACCTTCTGTAGAAAACACAGGCAAAGATTCCATGCAGAAAATAGGGAGGCAACTGCATCATCACTGCACCTCTGGAGACTCGCAATGCACATCAGTTCATTAACAGTTCTGAGATGGTGGAGCAGCAAAGAAATCTGGTTCGTTTAATTTAATATAATGTTCCCCGTTTATTAGGCCAAGAAGCCCTTTTCATTTATGAGACATATTTAACTATGTTAGAGTCAACAATGCTCAGCAAATACAATTTGTGTCTTAAATCCTACTATGAAATGCTGTTTGGGCAGTTATGGAGCTCTTGATAACAGGCTGTTCAGTTTCCCTACAGCCAAGATCACAGACTGGTGTGATCCTGGCCTAGCATTCTGATAAACTGAGGGTCACTTGGGGAATAGGGTATGAGTGTCAAAACCCGTGGCTTTGGTGTGCAAAGTGACAAAGTTAGGCCTAGACTCACCAGTCCTTGCTTGCTTCGTTGTTTGTTTAATTTGAGTAGAAAGTATATAGTTTCTTTGTTCACTGAGAGAAGTGATGTGAAAACTTAGGGTAGATAGAACCAAAGACCATGCACAAATTTGACTCAAGAAATCAGCACTTAATTATGGTGTGTAGGAGAAATGGATTTTTATTGTGTGTAGTTCTGTTTGCTTGATTTCGCAAAATCTAATATCTAGTATGATTTTTCTGGTTAAATACTATTCTCTCCTTTTTCATAATAGTGGAAATTATGTTATGGTTTGTTATTCCAGCTAAATATTGTTATTTCAGCTAAATATTGCTCTTTTTCTAAACCTAATTGTTATTCAGAATGAGGTAAGCATAAGAATCTATAGATTGTTCAGCTCTTCCAGTGCATGTTGGTCAGCACACTGATTGGGATGCATATATATGGATATATATATATATATATATATATACATATATATATATACACACATATATATATGTATATATATGTGTGTATATATATATATGTATATATATATATATATATATATATATGGAAGTAAGTTCAAATGGTAAGTGGAGATAGTCATGTGACCTGTCTCTCATGTGACAGTGGATGAAATACTCCCTCTCAAACATTTAGTTTTAATGATATATTTAAACAGTCACATACATCATATCTGCAAACACCAAACCCAACACTGTTGCTGTTGTCAAGAAGCACTTGCAGACAGGAACCAAGTGTGGCAGTTCCTGGGGAGGTCCGGTCAGCAACTGACCAAAGCAGAGTCAGACGATTGGAGCCAACCATCCGGCTGAACTCAGGCAATCTGGTGGGGAGACGGCTGAAGGACTGGAGGAGTGGAGGGGGATTACAACCCCATTGGAAGAACAACATAGGCTGGCCACCCAGTTCTCCCAGAGACTCGGCCACCAACCAAGGAGTGTACTTAAAGGGATATTTGGCTCCAGATACATATGTAGCAGAGGATGGTCTTGCCTGACAGCAATGGTTTGATGCCCCAGAGTAGGGGGATGCTGAAGCAGTGGGGTGGGAGATTGTGGGTGGGTGGGTGAGCACTCTCATATAGGCAAAGAGAGGTGGAGGGTGAATGTGGGATCATGGAGTGGTGGAGGGGTAACAAGGAAGTGGGATATCATTTGAGATGTAAATGAATGGAATGATTAATAATAATAAAAGAAAAATAAACAGTCACACTGTTTCTTGTATATTAAATAAAATATATTAACAACCTATTAAAATATTTAACTAGAAAAATAAGATACAGTAAAGCCTAGTCACTCTACAGATGACCAGAAATTCTCTCATGACTTCTGTTTCCACATGATTTCTTCTTTTGAAGAATATTTTATCTTCTTTTAAAGAAATCAGTTTGAAAATCAAGATCCCAACAGGCAGGGATACATTTTAAAGAGATGCAATACTGAATCATATATCTTTTAAACATGATATAAAGGGAATATTTATATTACTTTCTTAAACCACAGATGTTATCCATTCTACAGTAAGGTGCCTATGTTTCTATCTAATGGAGAGAATAGACAGTTCAAGGCAGAGGTGGAACTTCAGCATAGCGACGCGATGCTTGGAGAAGTATAGATCTCTCCCCAGATCAAGGAAACTTGTTTGCAACAGACAGAGACCATTGCAGCAGACCATGGTCCGTCAACATGCAGAGCAATGGAACCCAGTCCCAATGGATGCATCTGCAAAGCATTGTCACACTCAGAATTCACAGATCATTGAGGAAGTTCGCAGGGGTTTTGCTGTGAGACTGTGTCTCCTGGAAATGTTAAAAGTCACACCCATACAATCTCACATATATATAGGTATACATATATAAATACACATATGTATATAGCAACAATGAATTAAAAAAGAGATCACAAATTTGAAAGAGACCAACAAGGGGAATGTAGGAGGGAGGGTTTGGAGAGGGAAAAGGGAAGAAGTAAATGGTACAATTAAACAATGGTATACAATGATACAATTATGCTCTCGAAAATCACCAGAAATATTTTTTAATAAAGTGCTTGCCTCAGCAGCGCATGTACTGCAACTCACATGATACAGAGACGCATCACTGCAGTGCAAGGTAGCATGATGCATGGGAAATGTGTTTTAAGATAGTAGGTGTTCTGGAGATGGAGAATATAGCTCAGCCAGTAGTTTTCCTAGCATGCACAGAGCCCTAGACTCCATACTATCACAAAAGCTGGATGCAGTGGTATATGTCTATAATCCCAGGACCCAGAAGGTGGAGGTAGAAGGCTCAGAAGTTCAATTCTGTCCACTGTGGTGGTTTGAATGAGAAGAGTTCCCATAGGCTCATATATCTGAATGCTTGGTCCCTAGTTGGTAGAACTGTTTGGGAAGGATTACAAGGTCTGGCCTTGTTGAGGGAGGTATGTCACTGGGGGTGTGGGGAGCTTTGAGGTTTCAAAAACAATCCCTGTCTCGATTTCTTTGTGCTTACATCTTGTGGGTCAGATGTGAGCTCTCCAATGTCAGGCCTTCCCATCTGCCTACTCACATGTTTCCTGTTATGATGGTCATAGACTGACTGGCTGGAACTGTAAGCAAAGCCCCAGTTAAATGCTTTATGTTATAAACCATTTTTGGTGACATGGTGTTTTGTCACAGCAATATTAACCCTGACTAGATAGAAGTTGGTACCAGGAGTGGTGTGTTGCTGTGACAGGCCAGGGCATGCATGCTCCTGTTTGGAGGAATGTGGAAGACTTTGGGTCTTTGGAGTAAAGAAGTGGTTGGATTCAGTTAGTGGGGCTTAACAGGTCACTGTTATAGGAGCTTGCAGAGAGCAAGGTGGACTACAGAGGCCCAGCTCTAGAGGTTTCAAAGGGGAAGAAACCACTTGTGATATTTCAGCAAAGAGCATGGCTGTTCTGTGCACTGGTTCTATGAATATACCTGATGCAAATTTGAAGAGTTCTGGACAAAGATCCCTGGCAGAAGCAATTTCAAGACAACCTAATAATGATCATGTGGTATTTAATGATTATTCTTATGTACATCTATAATGAAGAGAAGCAAGAAGGGGAAAGTAAAATACAAAAAACACAATCTGAAGAAAGAAAGGCACTCCAAGGAACTTAATGGTGGAGCCAAAGCTTGTGGTCAAAGGGATGAGAAATCCAAGGAACAGCTTAAGGAGAAATGGAATAGAGGGAGTGGTATCCTCAGAGCAAGACCTTACCCAAGTAAGCGTCCAACATCTACAAAGCAGAGCTGGTTCAACAAAGGGAACCACAAACAAGTCAAACTGTATGTAAATGTGATCCAAGGGGGGACAGATCCCACTCTGCGCAAGCAAAACATGGCAGCTTCAGTCCTGTGGTTCTGGCTTTACAGTCAAGGATATAGACACAAAGGGGTTGTGGAGTCATCCTTTGTGGTTAAGGAAAGCCTCTGAGGCCAGGCATGTCACAGAGGAGTCCCTGCACAGGAGACCTGAAGAGGTCATTGTGTAAATTCGTGAAGGTGAAGCCTGGATTGCACTGGAGATCCCAAGATGTTGGAGATGCCAGAGTCATGGGAGACCTGACAAAGAAAGCTACAGAGTATGGAGATAGTGAGAGAGAGAGAGAGAGAGAGAGAGAGAGAGAGAGAGAGAAACTATGTTACAGTCAACAAAGCTGGAGTGAGAGATCTGAAGAACACTTTGACATCAGATTCTGAGCTGAACAACAATAACCTGAATGTAGTTTTCCTGGCCTCCTCCCTTCCCTCCCTCTTCTCCAAGTCCCTTCTCCCCACCTACCCCCTGATCCCTTCCCCCATCCACACCTCCATTTTCTTCAGAAAAGGGCAGGTCTCCCATGAATATCAACCAAACATGGTGTATCAAATCGTGGTTAAGACAAGTAAGGCTGGAAGAGGTAAGCCAGTATGAGGAAAAGGGTCACAGAAGCTGGCAAAGGAGTCAGTTGCCTGACTGCTCCCACTAGTGGGAGTCCCACAAGAAGACCAAGCTATACAGCTATAACATATATGCAGAGGGCCTAGGTCGGTCCCAGGCAGGCTCCCTGGTTATTGGTTCAGTCTTTCCGAGCCTCCGTGAGCCCAGGTTAGTTGATTTGCTTTTCTTGTGGTGTCCTTGACCCCTCTGGCTCCTACAATCCTTCCCCCCCCTCTTCTGGAAGATTCTCTGAGCTCTGCCTAGCATTTGGCTGTGGGTCTCTGCATGCGTCCCCATCAGTTGTTGATGACAATTGGAATAGGCGATGCAGAACTTGAAGTGTGCCCTGCTGGGTTTGGTCCAGCGTTTCCTCACTGTGTTCCCTTTCCTTCTTTTTGGGACAGTAATGTATATTCTGTGCTATTATATGTTGGAAGTATGCGATCTGCTTTTATTTTTTTTTCAAAAGGAGCTCTCGCAAAGTTTTATTAAAGGAAAACTTTCTTGTTTACCTCTCACCAGTGTGTTTTGGCGTGCTTCTAATAGTATCAGAAGCACATGGGTCAGTGACAGCCAGTGTGCCTGCTCTGTAGTATTTTCTACTCGCTGTGCTCAGTTCAATATTATTGCCTCTGTAGTGATGGACACCAGTTTTAGCCAACATGGCATAGAACTCTATTTCAGATTTCCTCAATGCTGGGCAGTTGTTGGCGAGGATAGCCAACTTCGCTTTGCCTTGTCTGATCATCTTCAGAGTCCACTTATACCCCAGCACATACTTTCCATTTTTCATAATAAGCTGGAGCCTAGAATTGATCAACTCCAGAGACTTTTTTGTCTTCTTTGAGGCCACCATCTTCCTGCCTTAGTTGCGGGACAACCCCCAACCAAGATCAGCCACCAAGATGGCCTGGAATGAGAAAAGGAAGGAGCTCCCACAATGCAAAGCTGTGATCTACATTTTTAAATGTTATTTTACAGGGTGTGATAGTTAAGAAATTGTCTTGAGTCTTGGAACAGACTTTGGGCTTCAAAACACTGTGAAGACTGTGAAAGACGACTCTGGGGGCTTTTGAACTGGGAATGGAATGCAGTGGTTTGAATAAGAATGACCTCTGTAGGCTCATGCACTTGAATGTTGGACTGTTCCAGAAGGATTAGGAGGTGTGGCCTTGCTAGAAGACCTGTTTCACTGGGGGTGATCTTTGAGATTTCAAAAGTCCAAGACAGGCCCAGCTTAAATCTCTTTCTGCATTCATCTTGTTAATTAGATGTAAGTTCTCAAATGCTGCTCTGGTGACATTAATATGTGCCTGTCACCATATTCCCTGCCATGATGACTGTGGACCAACCCTCTCAAACTGTAAGCAAGCCCTCAATAGAATGCTTTCTTTTATAAGTTGTCTTAGTCCTGGTGTCTCTGAACAGCAATATAACAGTAACTAAGACATACATAGCAAGTTTGGGACCACCTGGGGATTCGTGAGACTCTGTCTTTAAAGTGGGGCAGGGTAGATGAAATTCTGCCTTTGAGTAAGGGAATGGTTGTGCCATACCTTGGGTTCAATAGTGGTATCATCCTATATTTTCTTCCATTCTTTATTACTGTCAAACACTTAGAATGTTAGATATTCAGGGATTTCTAGGAAGGGGATTCTAATGTTCTTTTTCCAGTCAGCTAGCCTCATGGATCAGTGCAATGATAGTATCTTTCAAACTATATTAATGCCAACACTTT
Source organism: Apodemus agrarius (assembly GCA_964023405.1). Lineage (NCBI taxonomy): Eukaryota > Metazoa > Chordata > Mammalia > Rodentia > Muridae > Apodemus > Apodemus agrarius. The sequence continues at coordinate 197,835,889 of OZ030005.1, read as the reverse complement.
AGTGATGGTTTGATTGAGAAATGTCCCCCATAAGTTTGTGTACTTGAACAATAAGTCCCCAGTTAGTCAAGCTGTTTATGGAGTGGGACTTATAGAACCTTTGGGAGATGGAGCCTTGGTCAAGAAAGTTCCTCCCTGGGAGTGAGCACTGTGGGATTGGGGGCTTGGGGGTGGGAAGAGTTCAAAGCCTTGCCTCACTTACTGCTCTTACTCTCCCTACTTCCTGTGTAAGGATGAAAACAATTCCGCTGCTTCCTGCTCCTGCTGCCAGGCCATGACTTCCCCACCATGACAGACTCTATCCCTCTGGAACTGTAAGCTAGAATAAACCTTTTCCCTTCAGCTGTTTTTGGTCAGAGTGTTTATAACAGCAACAGAGAGAAACAGCTATAATGGCTTGGGGGGGAGTGGTGGTGGGGGGAGGGCTGGGGCAGGGCAAGGGAGAGGGAGCCTGGGGCATATGGGTGGGGCTGACAAACAGATTAGGTAGATGGTGTTACAGTAGGTACATCGTGTGCTTCATGACTTGACATTACACTGAGGGTAATTCTGTTACTTTATAGATACTGTGATTTGTTGGGCACTGACACACATACACGCACGCATGTACACCCTATGCTGTTCTACCTCAACTTTAAAACTGAGGCTTAAGGATATGAAGAAACATTTCCAGAATTGAATAGTTCATAAATGATGATGCTAAAACCTGGCATCGATCTAATTCCATTCATTTGTGGTTCATTTTGTAAGCTTCAGATTTATGCAGACCTCTCTCCTTCCCCCCTTCTCTCTCTCTCTCTCTCTCTCTCTCTCTCTCTCTCTCTCTCTGTATCTCTTTTATTTTTACACAAGCTCATAATACCTTCCCTTGCAAGGCAAAACTTTAATGATATTTAATCTTAAAAGGAAGTGTTGAATGCTAAAAGTCTGTACAGACATTTGAGGAGATGGCTTAATGGGAAAAGGGCAAAAGAGTCGATTCCAGGAACTGTACTTGATTCTGATTTTGGTCTTAGTAGATTCTCAAAACATTATTTGAATAATTACCATGATTTTACTACAAGCATTTATTAGGTTCTCATAGGGCAGTAAATACATCTGTACTTATAATTTCTGGTTAATAGATTGGCTCAAATAAAATTTCTCCCTCCCACTCAAAAAAAAAAAAAAGAAGAAAGAAAGAAAGAATTTGAGAATTGCTCTTTCTAGATCTATGAAGAGTTGAGTTGGGATTTTGATGGGGATTGCATTGAATCTGTAGATTGCTTTTGGCAAGATGGCCATTTTTACTATATTGATCCTGCCAATCCAAGAGCAAGAAATATTTTTCCATCTTCTGAGGTCCTCTTCAATTTCTTTCTTCAAGGACTTGAAGTTCCTGTCATACAGATCTTTCGCTTGTTTGGTTAGTCAAGCCAAGGTACTTTATGTTGTTTGTGGCTATTGCAAAGGGTGTTATTTCCCTAACTTCTTTCTCAGCCTGCTTGCCCTTTGAGTACAGGAAGGCTACCGATTTGCTTGAGTTGATTTTATAACAAGCCACTTTGCTGAAGTTGTTTATCAGCTGTACAAGTTCTCTGGTGGAGTATTTTGGGTCGCTTAGGTAAACTATCATATCGTCTGCAAATAATGATAGTTTGACTTCTTCCTTTCCTATTTGTATCCCTTTGACTTCCTTATGTTGTCTAATTGCTCTCGCTAGAACTTCAAGTACTGTATTGAAAAGATATGGAAAGAGAGGGCATCCTTGTTTAGTCCCTGATTTTAGTGGGATTGCTTCAAATTTCTCTCCATTTAGTTTGATGTTGGCTACTGGTTTGCTGTAGATTGTTTTTACTATGTTTCGGTATGGGCCTTGAATTCCTGTTCTTTCCAAGACTTTTAGCATGAAAGGATGCTGAATTTTGTCAAATGCTTTTTCAGCATCTAATGAGATGACCATGTGGTTTTTTTCTTTTAGTTTGTTTATGTAGTGGATTGCATTGATGGATTTCCGTATATTGAACCATCCCTGCATCCCTGGGATGAAGCCTACTTGATCATCCCAGTATAGATAAAACTATTCTCAACAATAAAAGGACTTCTGGGGGAATCAATATCCCTGACCTCAAGCAGTACTACAGAGCAATTGTGTTAAAAACTGCATGGTATTGGTACAGCAACAGGCAAGTAGATCAATGGAATAGGATTGAAGACCCAGAAATGAACCCACAGACTTATGGTCACTTGATCTTTGATAAAGGAGCTATAACCATCCAGTGGAAAAAGATAGCCTTTTCAACAAATGGTGCTGGTTCAATTGGAGGTCAACATGCAGAAGAATGCGAATTGACCCACTCTTATCTCCTTGTACTAAGATCAACTCCAAGTGAATCAAGGAACTCCACATAAAACCAGACACACTGAAACTATTAGAAAAGAAACTTGGGAAGACCCTGGAGGACATGGGCACAGGGGGAAAGTTCCTGAACAGAACACCAATAGCTTATGCTCTAAGATCAAGAATTGACAAATGGGACCTCATAAAATTACAAAGTTTCTGTAAGGCAAAGGACACTGTCAGAAGGACAAAACGGCCACCAACAATTTGGGAAAAGATCTTCACCAACCCCACATCTGACAGAGGGCTAATATCCAATATATACAAAGAACTCAAGAAGTTAGACCCCAAAGAACCAAATAACCCTATCAAAAATGGGGTACAGAGCTAAACAAAGAATTTTCACCAGAAGAAATTCGGATGGCCAAAAAACACCTTAAGAGATGTTCAACATCATTAGTCATCAGGGAAATGCAAATCAAAACAACCCTGAGATTTCACCTCACACCAGTCAGAATGGCTAAGATTAAAAACTCAAGAGACAACAGGTGCTGGCAAGGATGTGGAGAAAGAGGAACACTCCTCCACTGTTGGTGGGATTGCCAAGATGGTACAACCGCTCTGGAAATCAGTCTGGCGGTTCCTCAGAAAATTGGGCATGTCACGTCCAGAGGACCCTGGCATAACACTCCTGGGCATATACCCAGAGGATTCCCCTACATACAATAAAGACACATGCTCCACTATATTTATAGCAATCTTGTTTATAATAGCCAGAAGTTGGAAGGAGCCCAGATATCCCTCAAAGGAAGAATGGATACAGAAAATGTGGTATACACACACACACACACACACACACACATATATATATACACGTATATATACATACACACACACAATGGAATACTACTCAGCAATTAAAAATAATGAATTCATGCAATTTGTAGACAAATGGTTAGATCTGGTAAATATCATCCTAAGCGAGTTAACCCAATCACAAAAGAATACACATGAAATGCAATCACTGGTAAGTGGATATTAATGAGCCAAGAAGCCCTAAATACTCAAGGCACAATTAGCAAGTCAAATGATTCCCAAGAAGAAGAAAGGAGAGGACCCTGGGCCTGAAAAGATTGGATCCAGTTTTGTAGGAGAGTACCAGAACAGAGAAATGGTGGTGGTGGTGGTGGGGGGTGATTGGGGAATAGTTGGGGGGGAGAGGACTTATGGGATGTATGGTGGGGGGAACTGGGAAAGGGGAAAGCCTTTGGAATATAAACAAACAATATAGAATAAAAAATTTAAAACAACAAAACAAAAAGAAAGAAAGAAGAAAAGAAAGAAAGAAAAAAGAAAGAAAGAAAGAAAGAAAGGAAGGAAGAAAGAAAGAAAGAAAGAAAGAAAGAAAAAGAAAACAAAGAATGGGACCATGGGGAAGTGGGTTCTGTGTGAGTCACAGACAGGAAAAGAGATGAAAGATTGTTACATTTCTTTTCTAAAACCTGCTCTCTCCCTGTTGAATTCAGGTGCTGTGGTTTGTCTTTGTCCTGTCTAAGAACCAAATAAATAAAATTTCCATCACTTAACCTTGTGTGGTCTCTGGAATCAAGACTTTCTTCTCTTAGAAAAATGGCCAAATTTCCACAGCCAGGAGAAAAGGAAAGATTTGAGACAATTTTCTCAATAATTGCTTCAATCCTCCCTCTTGTGCTGGCCTGGGAAGCTTGGCCAGAGCTCTTACCGGGTTGTGCTGACTCCTCCCAGTCTTGTTACTGTTGCCTCTGCCTCAACAGTGTTCTTCCTGGTACTGCCCTCCCTCTCTGCAGCTCAGATTGCATCCTCTGAGGACCCCAAATTGATGGCCCTGATGCTGCTTTACTGGCTGGATTACTGCCCTGTCTCTCAGTGTGAGGAGGGGGTCCCGTGCCACAACATGAAAGGAAACAAGGCTTCTTCCCCTTCATGGATATTCCTGGGAAGTTTCTGCTCATCTCAGCTGCTTTTGTGGCTCTTAGCTCGTTTGGATATCTGGGTTCCCAGACAATGACTCGAAGTATCCAATCCTGATTTCACACAGTGCTTTCTGTGGTTAGGTGGCTTCTATTTGTTTCTGTTTGGGCTTGGTAGAACAGCTTCTTTGGGGGCATACCTCCTTCATCTAGTAGTGTTCACACTCTTAAGCAAGAGCTAATAAGCCAGTTCCTGTAAAATTGGACCCAGACACATCCGAAAATTCCACCTCACTGGGGACCATTGAGAATAGATAAATGGATATTCAGTTTTGAACTTGGATTGGGGGCAGCAGGTAGAGACGGACAGACGGACAGACAGACAGACAGACAGACAGACAAATAGAGAAAAATGGATGGCCATTTTCTAAGTGAAGAGTCATGAAGGTTTATGAGTCTAGATAATGAAGGAACAAAGTTGAAAATAAATGTAAAGGAAACAAAGCAGTAGATAGCACCTATGATCATGCTGTGGGCAGGTTTCTGCATCCAAACAGATTACATGGATATTTTAATCAGCTAGTTCTTGTTGGAAATACCTGGGAGAAAAAAAAAGCCTCCCCAAGCCTGCATCTTGACCTTCAAGGTTCCTTCAAATGGTTACAGACAGTTTGGGAACAGATCCATCACATAAGAGGTACAGCCTAGAGATGGAGAGAAACAGATTCCCAGTGACATCACCTGAACTCCTGTTTCCAGCTTGATTTGAACTTTCCAATAATCCAAGACAATAAATTATGTTTTTGGCTTGCACTTGTTTGAGTTTGGTTTCTGTCACTAGCAACTGAAAGAGGTCCAACTAACAGACTTCTCTAATACAGGAATCTACTTCCCATTTCCAAGTTGGAGGGAAAATTAACATTTTATGTGCAAGACCACGGAGTTAGTTTTGAAGTTATACGACGTGACCATCACTCTTGGGAAGACATTATTGAACAATAATTTGGAAGTGGTAGGCCTACTGTAAGAGCTCATACTCCATTAGAGCAAATGGCTCATGCGTAAATCTGAAGTTAAATCTTGGTATACATCAATACATTTTGAGTCAGAGAGAGAGAGAGAAAGAGAGGGGGGAGATTGCTGTGTCCTGCTTGGATTTCCATCGAAAGATGTCACAGCCTATGGATTCTGCCCAAATGCGCACTTCTAGCATAAAGCGAGTTTGTATTCTGACTAAACATCTTGGTACATTTCAAGCGATAGTCAAGGTTCTGGGAAAGAAAAATTTGAAGTTAATGAGATTTCATTTCACTTGTATTGTTTTATACATATACCCTTAAGAGAAGGACCCCAAACATTAATAATCTAAAATGATGACAGGTAGTCAAACAGTCCCCACATCTTCAACTTTCCTGTAATATATCTCGTCTCTATTGAAGTGAACTATTCGGATGCCTAAAAAAGGTATTATTTGATGTCTGCAAGCACAGTCAGCAATCGATAATTTGAAGTCTGTACCACTTGTACCTTTAAGTCCTGGCACATCATTTTTTATTTCATTCAATCTGCTTACTGTTGAAGAAAAAGGATTTTGAACCTTTGCCACAAAGCACATTTATGTGTGAAACAAGGTCCGTTTATATGGTGGAAGTTTATCATTCTGACGTTTATCTGCAATATTAATTGTATATATTGATTCTCTTTTTTTCCAGAAATTGTAAATTTATTATAAATACCACCACTGACGACCTTATTCTTATTTTTGAGACCATTCTTCTGCAGAACTTGAAAAGATTTCAGAAGCAAGTCATAGATTTTTAAATTCAGAAAGGCAATATATGCTGTAATACTAAATTAAAATTCCATAATCAGTTGTTAGTCCAAGGACAAAGTCAAGCAGGAAATACATTTTTTTTTAAAGTTGACTCTTGGCTATTATTAGAGCAAGAAGAAGTGACCTTTGCTGAATAGCCCCTCTCCACCCATCTTTATAACACATTGCTGGTGTTTGACTTAGTCCTGTTATGCGTGCAGCATGGAAAGTTATCTTAGTCATTACTAAGGATCACTAGTATACCCAACTGATCTTCATAGGAGCAGCTAGGATTTCTCTCAAAGCCTTTCTGTGCCTTGCCTAAACAGCCTGCCTCATGCATAACACAAGGACAATGCTTTTGAAAACCGTCTCCTTAGAATCTCAGAGCCAGAGTGAAGCAGTGTCTTCAGGATGAGGCAGGGCTGTTGCACGTGTCGTCCCAAAGCTCCTGTGGGTGCCCACGCAAGACCTGCACAAGATCAAGTCGGTCAATACTCCGGTGGAGGTGGAAGAGGTTATTGAGCCCCCAACCCTAACTGAAGAGCTGGGGCAGTTGGTGGCCTCTGGGGGAAAGGAGGGTCAGGTTGTTTTTGTTTGGATTTGATTTTTTTATTTTAATGTTTGGTGCCTGGTAGACTGGCTATGCTCCAGTGAATGAACTCCATATCCAGGAGCATATGGGCAACAGAAACTGGACATCATGGGCCATGAATAAAAGAAAGACATGAAAATGGGGTGAGGTGAATGTGGGAGGAGCTAAGAGATGAATATGATTAAAATGTACTTTATGAAATTCTCAACATTTTAATAAAATATTATATTTTTAAAAAAAATTTTATAGGTTGAGGGTTTGAAATAGTTGCTTAACTTGAGCGATAGTCCCTTATCAGAGACAACTGAATCATGTCCAGGAAAGGAGTCTAAAGAGTTGTTTCCTGAGAACTCCAACAGGTTCTTTGGAAGGAGTGAGGAGACCCTCAGATTCCTTATGCATGGGGATGAGATGCCCTGGTAGAGGCAGGGTGTGGCCTCCGAGAAAGGGGTACTCTTCAGCATGGGTAACTCTTGATGCTGTCCTCCTGTGCACTCTGAAGTGCAGGTCAATTACTTTGCAGGCATTAACAAAACTCTAAATGGAGTCATTGAAGTGCCTGCTTTCCTTCAAGCTCTTTCTCTGAGGGGAAAAGGTAGAGTCTGAGCTGCAGGGATGAGCGCTATGGACCTTTGGAAGATGAGGTCCTTATATGGAAGAATATAAAGTGAATGTATACACTACAGACTGGTGGAGGATGACCCAAGTCCTGCAGAGATGCACAGTGTGCTAAAAATATTTACAGGAGGGAAAGGTGAGCTCTGCCTCGGAATTTTGAGAAGACTTTGTAAAGAAAGGGGTCCTCTGAGTTGAAAGACGGATGGTAGGGAAGGGATGTTAAGCCCAGGAAACAGCATTTCAAAAGCAGGAAAATTCCATGTATTCAGAAAGCACCGCATACGGGACAGGTAGAACTGAGAAATGAAAGACATAACTAGAAATGCCAGACAGGCACTGGGAAGCCACGAAGTGTTTTGGTGTAGGAAAGCCAAGATCCTAGGTCTAGAGAAAGCCCCCTCTGACCACAGGGATGGGAGCAGACTGGAGGGAGACCTCCAGGAAGAAGGTAAGAAGGGGCCAACGGGATGCTGCGGTGGCAATGGGAGGAGTGGGCAGCCGGGAACGCATGGCAGGTAAAAACCCCAGGTTTCCTCAAGTGCCTGCATGGCAAAACAAGAGATGGGGATCGGGTGGAGAGAACGGAGCCTGGTGATGAGCAGTGATGAGAGGTGATGACTTTGACTGTGGAGATGTTGACACCCAGCTTCCGGTGCGCGGTAAGGAGGGAGCCCAGCAGACAGTTGGGAATGCAGGCCTGGGCTTGGAGAGAGGACAGGGCTTAAATAAAGACTTGGGAGTGAGCCACAGTGAGGTGAATGCAGAAGCCGTGAGAATGGATGAGATCACCGCGGAACTGACATATGGAGGGAGGATGGAGGACAAGCACAGAGGGACTGAGGGCGGAAGGGAGGAAAACCAAAAGCCTGCGAGCCCGGCAAGGGCCAGGGGAAAGCTGTGCAGAGCACGATGCGGACCCACAGAAGAAAGTGCTATGAAGCTGAGCTTAAAGAGACCTCAGAACCAGCTGGCTGAGTCTTCCTGTTTGACAGTTTGACAGTAAGCAGGGCTCTGAGAAAGTTCACAGTGGCTCCCTGAGAAGTGGGTGAAGCATTCCTTATCCCACCCCTCCCCCTCTCCCCCCTGTGCTTCAAACTTTTCCCAGATTTGTCCACCCCCTTTTATTATTTATATTTTTTTGTTAATAGGAGTGACATTTATTGAGCTTTTTCTTGGCGATGTGGCTTCCTGTTACAGACCAGGGCTTTGGAGCCCAGCTGCCTGGATTCTGATCTCACCCAGTCTCCCCTCCTGACCGCGCAGCGACTCAAAGGCTCCATACTTAACGTTCCAGCCTCACTTTTCTTGTCTGTAAAAGGGACCAATAGAATACCCTCACACTAAAAATGCACAGAGCAGGGACAGAAAGATGCTCCGCGGTTAAGAGCACTTGTTGCTCCTGCAGAGGAGCTGGGTTTAGTCCTGCAGCATCTCTAGCAGGTGGCTCACAGATGCCTGTAACTCCAGTTCCAGGGGATCTGATGCTGTCTTTTGGCCCCCGCAGGTATCAGGCATGAATATGGTTCCCATACATATGTGCAGGCATTCATGCAAGCACACAAAAATAGAAATAAATAAAAATTTTAAATCTTCCCCTCGAAGATAGCATTTCTTTTGGTTACTGAGTTGTCTTTACATCCTCACGTTCTATTCTAAGAGAAGCCCCTTTCTAGGCACATTTAATAAGAGACACTTTCAAAAGGTAGGCTAGGACAGCAGGGGTGAATTAGCACTTTATTGGACACCATGAGGCATACAACTCACCCTTTGGTGTGGAATTTGTCCATGGGGCTTCCCTTTATTTGAAAGTGTGTGTGTGTGTGTGTGTGTGTGTGTGTAAGAGAGAAAGAGAGAGAGCATATGTGTGAGTGTATATGTATGAGTTTGCTTGTGTGAGAGATCGTGTGGGTGAGTATGTAAGAGTGAGTTTATGTGTGAGAGAGTATATTGTGAGTGTGTGTGTGTATGAGAATTTGCACATGATGTGTAGGAGATTGTGTATGTGAGATTGTGTGAGGTGTATGAGGTTGAGTGAGATTGTATGAGGTGTGTGTGTGTGTGTGTGTGTGTGTGAGTGTGTGAGACAGTGTGTGTGTGAGAGGGTAAGAGCCTGTATGTGTACATATGTGATTGCTTCTGAGTACATGTCTTCTACTTTCCCGAGGACATAGATGTGACCTCAGGACCACCGAGAACCACAAATGAAAACCAGGGTGTAGTCTACGAAAGCAACTTGAGACTAGAATGTGCCCTTTGGGCTTCTTCTCCAGCGAAGCAGTTTTCCAGTTGAGTGTGGCCTTAGCCTTACCCCTCATATCCCTGTCAACATGCTGACAGGCCCAATGAAAAGCTGATCTCATAAGATAAAAGTGACGAATGCCTTGATGTTTCACCGTTTCCAGGAATATTGGCACAATATGAAGGCTAAGGTTAGGACGATGTCATAAAATTAAATGGAAGGATTCAGAAGGATTGCTCAGCCCAGTGTGCTTAGCCCAGTGAACATGGCACATATCCGTAAATAGGTGTAGAATACCTAGACAGGTAGAAAATACTATTAGCAACATAGTTGAACTCTATAAAATTGCTAATACTCAACAGTGTTTGGTCTACAGGATATGGTGGCAGAGTAGGAACTTGTTTGAACAAGAAAGGGAGATGCAGCTAACCTTTTCTGTATTAGCCTCTGATTCGGAACGTAAGTTTGATGAAGAGGATATGAGGGAGGTGAAGAAGAGGATACAAGGGAGGTGGCAAAAATCCTAGAAGACAATGCTCACACTCAAGGTTGATCTCCAGTAGAGAAATAAACAAAATCTGTGATCCGAAGCACAGCTGGGGCCTTAACAGCGGTCTAGTTCAAGACTCGGGGTTTCTCCATCAGGAAGTTCTTATCGCTTGAACTGCTGGAATTAGGGAAGATTTTCAAATAAGCAACGAAAAAGTCTGGTTCAGCCTGGCTTATGAGGCTGTGGGACATGGTGGGGGGGACTGGGAGTTGATGGGCTCTGTCAGACAGCTACAGAGGCAGGAAAACTAATGTAGCTTGCCATCCCTCCTTAGGGCAAAGGCTGCTGCGTGGCCTGAGACAGTGACATGGGAATCAGTCTCTGGTGGGCTGACTTATGAAAGCTGTGAGGAACACTTAGTGATCTCTGTCTGAGGTTCCCATAAACATCAGGAAGTGGAAGACCAAGGAGGAGGGACAGGAGCTACGGAGGGAACTAGGAGTAAGAGGAGCTGTGTTTGAACCCGGTTCCCTGGGTCAGATAGAGCTGTGCTCACAGAGGAGTCAAAGGAAAGGCTGATCCAGCAGGGACCTCGGGGCTGCTGTGGAGCTTTAGTGGCTTTGCTGAGCCTTTGGTGGGGCAAGATGTTTATAAAGTAGGAGGGGCTTTGACAGATCTCAGTGACAGAGCAAGCTGTAAAGAGCCTGTAATGTGAGAGAGCACCCTGGAGAAGGTAAGAAAAAGACAAAGCAGAGGAGAGATGTCTGGGTCACTCACTCAGAGACAGATGTGGCAGGATTTGGGTCTCACTGGAGTTCCCAAGGAAAAAACTGACAGAAAGAAAGCCTACTGTGTGCTAAAGGGCTTCTGGACAGCTCTAAAGCCTGAAGAGCAATGTGCAGAAGACACCCAAGAGAGAACAGGTGAAGATGATCAAGCCTGCCCCAGGGGTGGTAATTACCACCCCTCCCCCAGAGGAAGAAGGGTATATTCCCCCCCCCCAATAAAAGGTTATGATAGCAGCAGACGGAGATGGTTTGCCCGGCCAGGAATTCCCCCAACCGCCCAGTATGGTGAACGGAGAGGCTGCAGCACCATGCCAACCAAGGGCCACTCTGACCTAGGGAGCCCTCAGGTACAGCAGGAGAGGGCAGAGCCTCATTCACCTTCGGCCACGAGCAGGTCTGGGCAGACCGAGTCAGGTTACTGAGTCTATCAGGTTTGGAGAAATGTAGGGAGACTCTGTGGAAGAGCTCTAGGGTTGGAAACACAATGGCTCAGAGAGAATGACTGAGGATTACAGAGCTAATGAAGTTAGCGCCTCCTATCCACACTTGGTACCCAACCTTGATCTGTGGAGGACGCAAATTTGCATATTAGACCCTGTTTACATCACACTGTAGAACATCTTAGTTGTGACCCTCCGGACTCACCTGACACTTGCTCCCAACAGATGATATAGACCTTCAGAGTGCTTCACCAAGGTTATCTTTGTAATCCCACTGCTTGTTATGGAATAGCTTTTGTTTAGAATGCCACCTTGCCCATCCCAAACTCTACAGATAAGAGAATGCTAGCTTCTGTTTTGCACATTTGGAAAGCTATTGGAGAGACAGCCAGGAACAGCAGTGGTACTTCAACATACCTTACAACCCACCTGGGTCGGGGCTAAAGGGAAGGAAAGAAGGTTGATAAAAGAGAAGCTAAAGAGTTTAAATCCAAAAGAAACCCTACACAGGTGAAAAAGGACACTCCTAGAGGCCATACAGTTATTGAATAAAAGAAACAGTGCCAGGAGTGGGCTACCTTCCTGTGAGTTGTTGGCTGGGGAAACCCCCAACGCTCTACACGTCATAAAAGCTATTCTTACTGCTGTTGGCTGTACACCAGGACTAGAGGATAAGACCTTCATTTTCATGGAGACATCTCATGTGCATGCTTTGTTTTGACTACAGGACACAGAGAAATTAAGCTGGGAGTGAAATGGTAGCTCTCACCCTGCTGGCTGGCTTTCACAGTGCCAAAAAACCCATGCCGGCTACTGGTGAAGAACTGTCACTTGTACAGATGCTTGTACAACAGTGGTTCGGCTACTATGAGAAAGATGAACAGTTTTCCAACTGGCTTCAAGGCCTACACCACAAAAGAGTTCACATCTGATACTATATGCTAAGACAAGAAGCTATAGCTGGCAGTTCATAGGATCTGTGGTGGTTTGAGTATGCCTAGCCCAGGGTGTGGCACTATTTCGAGGTGTGTTCTAAGTAGAGAAAAATGTAAATATAGGTCTGGTAGACCACACCTTTAATCCCAGTGCTTAGGAGGCAGGCATACAGATCTTCGAGTTCAAAGTCAGTCTACAGAACAAATTCTAGGATGACCAAGCTTAAGCAGAGAATGCGTTTATTGAAAACAGAAAGCTGGTGATAGTACAATAGAACAAGGGGGCCATGTGTAGTCCCAGCAAGCAGCTTCACCCATTTGGCTTTGCTTTATAATCAAGAGGAGAAGGAGACTACTGGGACAATTGATGCTGTTTAGCTGGAGCTAAGAAATTAGTAGTAAGTAAGAAAAGACCAGCATCACTGATGTGAAATCTGGGAAGTGTCTTCTGAGATCACAAAGAAGCTGTGTTCCAAAGGTAGGCAAGGTTGTACCTCGTGCTGCAGATGTACTTGGTAATGTGTAAGAGTAACCCAGGCATTGCTGGTTTTGAAGACATTGAGTGATCATGAAGAGCAGCTGAAGCTTGGCACTGTGAGAGGCCACTGGTGAAGGTACAGCCTCAGCTGCAGTTGATGGCCCAGGACTGAATGAGTTATGCCGAGAAGTTGAGACTTGGCATCATGAAGGAAGCCTATGAGAGGCTATTGGCGAAGCCTCATTAGAGCAGAAGACAGCAGTGTATTGGAGGTGTCAGTACCATGGATGATCACCAAGAGCAGCAGCAGCAATGGAGTAGAGTCAACCAGAGCCTAGAATGCTATAGAGGGCTAGAGATATGACCCAAGCCCTTTAGAGGATCCCAGAAGATCATATGCGGGTTCCAGACTTTGCAACCAGAAGTTGTGAAGTTGAAGTTGCCTTGGAGATCCAATGATGTTAAAAGTGTCAAGAGTTGTAGGGTATCTGTTGAAGAAAGCTTCTTACAGGAAGTGGAACCAGCCCAGGAGAAAGAACTTTGTTTCAGTCAACAAAGATGAAAAAGGAGTTGGAGATCTGAAGAGTTCTTTGATATCAGACATGGAGATGCAGAGTTTGGAGTTTCCCTAGCTGGTTATCTGTCTTGCCTTGGAGAATACAGTTAAGTGATTGCAAGAATCTCAGAAGAGACTTTGAACTTTGGACTTTCAACATTGTCGAGTCTGCTATAGACTATGGGGACTTTTGAAGTTGGACTAAATGTATTTTGTAATATGCTATGTTTAGGTATGGCCTCCCATATAAGTCTGAGCAAGTCTGTGGGAGCTAGAGAGTGGAATGTGGTCATTTGAGTATGCCTAAGCTCAGGGAATGGCACAATTTGAAGGTGTGCTCCTGTTGGAGTAGGTGTGGCTTTATTGGAGTAGATATGCCACTGTGGGTGTGGGCTTTTAATGCTCTCATCCTAGCTGCCTACAAGCCAGTCTTTTCCTAGCAGCCTTCAAATGAAAATGTAGAACTCAGCTCCTGCTCCATGCCTGCCTACTCCCACCTTGATAATAATGGAGTGAACCTCTGAACCTGTAAGCCAGCCTCCCCCCAAATGTTGTCCTTATAAGGGTTGCCTTGGTCAAGATGTTCACAGCAGTAAAACCCTAACCAAGACAGGCCCTAATAGGGAAACAACTTGTACGGTTTTTCTAGATGAATGTGCTGTGGCTGTCAAGCTGCCTACTTAGCGTGTGTTATGTCATAGATCACAGTGATTGCTGCCTCAACTTACAACCACTGCCAAAGCTCTGATGAACAGTAACTGTTGTGGGACCATAGTGGCCTATTTCTTAGCCATAGATTGCCATTTATAGTCACCCCCTCCAATGCTCAGGGATTCCTGCAGGTTGTGAGGCAGAACAGAAGAGGAGAAGCAGGTGGAGTGTTGTTGAAATGTTTCCTCCTAGATTGAAACATTCCATCCGGCAGGGAAGGTTCTTAAACAGGAAAGTAAACAACTGAGAACAGCTTAAGGAAGTCCTTGAAACTGAACAGACTCCCTAGACTCCTCCCTGCCAGAGTGAACAACAAAAGCCGAACTTGGATTTCAGAAGCTCACAGGTAGAAGGAAGACTCCGAGACTAGACTAGCTGCCTCAAAGAAGCAGAAACCTACTGACCTGCCTGGAGGAGCTTTAAAACAACTGACCAGCCGGGGTGGGGTTTAGAACAATGACTACTGGGAAGGATGCTATCCAACTAATTGTTGAGCTGCCTGACAACTGTGTGGTGTGCTCCGAGTTCCCAGCTTTCTCGGCTGTCACCTATCCCGGGGCGGGCTTCAGCGGTCCGGGGGCGGGCTTCAGCGGTCCGTGAGTCACTTCTGCTCCTGTAAGTACCTCCAATAAAACTCACTGGTTCACCAAGTTGGACTTAGGAGGGTTCTACATTTTTGTTTGTGGTGGGATTCCATTCTGGTTTGTGTTGTACCTCAACAGGAAAAGGTTTTTCACACATCTCCCAAGTCAACTGGTGAGAAGACAGGAGAGTGTGGACACTTCATCCTCTCTTGCAACAATGTCTCAGGTAACACAGTGTCTCCCAAAGTTACCTTGTGGGTTTTGGCATCCGGGGAGCAACAAAGGGATTTGCAGAATCTTCCTTCTGTCTTTCCAAGTCTTCTCTGACTTTTTACAATCTGCCCTTATTTTTCTAATTCAGTAAGAACCTCCCTAATTTATAAAGTTTCTTTGCAATAAGTGTTCTGATCAGATGTATCTAAAAGTCAAACCAAAACAATGAAAACCAGGAAGCATCAGACAGTTGGAAAGAAAAGGTCAGGGTGGCATTGACCAAGAATCTGCAGAAAGAAAAAAATTTCTAAATTTTCTCTTAACTCCCAGTAAGACCAGTGTGAAGCAACAACATGATCCAGCTCCTGCAAATAGTGTTTTTTTTCCCCTCCAGGAAAAGATGGGCTCTGAAAACTTTTTTAGAGGTAGGCATGAAGATGCGTGTCTCCAGCCCCAGCACTCAGGAGTCTGAAGCAGGAGGGTCGTGAGGCCAGTCTGTCCTCATGGGGCAACGTGTGACCATATATATTGCATTTATGCATGAACATGTATTTAAAAGGTTAGTCTAAATGAAGATGTTTCAAATTAATTGCAGATAATATTTTTAAGGTCTGATTTTTTGTTGTTTTGTTTAAATCATGCTTAATCTCTGAAACAAAGGAAATAAATTTTAAACTTAAACGTTCTTCCCCTTTCAACTACATCTTGTTTTCTTTCCTGTGTGTGTGTGTGTGTGTGTTGTATACATGCGCATGTGATGAGTATGTGGTGTGTGTGTGTGTGTGTGTGTGTGTGTGGTGTGCATGTGTCTATTACTGATTATGCACATGTGGAGGTCAGAGGACATCTTGACAGTCTTAATTCTCTTCTGCCTCATGGGTTCCAGAGATTGAACTCAGGTCATGAGATTGTCATAGATTTGGCATTAAGATTTTTAATTCGATGCCTACCCTCTTTAGCACAAGAGTATGTCCCTTTTAAACAAATAGAATTTGGTTTTGGTTCCTTCCAAATTGTTTTCTGTGAAGTACACTTACTTCTTTGTCCAAACATTCATTTTTTTACTGAAGATCTGTTTTATCACCTTCATGTCTGGTGTGCAATATACTGTGAGTTACCCAGTCTTGATAATGAGAACTTTCCAGGCATAATTAAGAAATGGTCCCTGCCTTCAAGTCACTTGACATCCATGAGGTAAAACACTACTCTGTAACATGTGTTGGATGGTGACTAATGTCACTCACGTTCAATGCAGTCTCTATTCAGGAAAGCATTCTCCTGATGGTTGTGGTTTGACACTTTTACTTCTGACTCAAGACTTTGTAACTCACCTGTCACTAGGCACTTTTTTAAAAAGTATTGGATCTTCCACAAATGATCCTGACTGGAAAGGCCTCCTCTGTTTTATCTCTCAAAGAACCATCCCTCTCAACAAGGTGTCAGGATCAGCCTTGTGGCACCTTTAGACTCGGTAAAAGTGGGATTCATTTTTCAATGTAGAAACCAAGAAATCAATGCTGGTATTGGCATCAATAACCAAAGGAAGAATTAATAATCCCCTCACTGTAGCCCAAGTACCTAGAAATGGACACTTTAACTATTGAGAGTCTGGCGTTCATGGAGAACAGCACACAGGAAAATTATCTTAGTGGTTGTTGGTAGGAGTCCTGTCGGCCAGGATTACTGGATAAGGAACACAAACTTCCTTCACTTCTTCAGTTCCTTCCTACCCAAGCTTACAGATCAGTTTGAGTTTGTCAGAGAGCTTTTCCCACTACTTGCTGATGTCCGGCTCATGGCCCACTCGTATCTATCACTTGAGTTATCAAATAAGGTAAATGTGCAGATTTTTGCTTGAACTGATACTGTTCTTACACACCTAGCAGCATTATCCAGAGTAGCCAAGGGTGGCCAAAAATCCAAATGAGAGATGGCACATACATTCAGTCTTAGTCTTAAGAAGGAAGAGCAGGCTGATCCATGTTAGACTATGGGTGGCCTTTGGGACATGATGCTGGGTAGAGGGATGTCCCTGGAGAAGCGAGGAAGATGACCAAAGGGTGGGCGTGGAAAGTATTGACGGCTACATAACCATATAACCGTGCTTAATGAGGCTCAGCTTAAAACTGATCACAATGTAGCATGCTGGCAATTGTACTTTGCAGCAAATTACAGAGTGGAGGAGCCTCCTGATGTGCTCCTTGTGTGAGTGTGACCCTTGGCCCACTCAACCAGAAAAGGGAGAGAGGACAAAGCTATGAGAGAGGAAAGGTGCAAAGATACATTTCCTCCAGGTGAGTGTGGTGCGCAACCCGGAAGACGCCAGTGCAACCCGCATGAGTGTCCCTGCCTCTGGCTTCGCAGCCATCAATGCTCCGCAGTCACTGGGCTCCACCCGAGCTCCATAGATGCAAGCCGAACGTCTGCCTTTGCATTTTCAGTATTTAGTAAAATCCTTGCCTCAGAAAGGCACTCACCATATATTTATTGTGTTACTTCGTTTCACCATGCGCGTCATAGTTCTTACTTGTAAAATAAATGCAATTGTCTTGAATGGCTCATAGGATGGAAAGATTTGAGACGATGCAGTTAGAGAACTGTGCAAGGATTCTGAGGTGGAGCGAAGGGTCAGACCATGGAAATTTATTATCACCACTGAGAGGAGGCATTGGGTCGTTCGAGGCTTGGACCGAGGGAGTTGCAAACTCAGCTGCCTTGTGCCTCCATGATGGTTGGTTCTAATGCCAACACATTTCCACAGATTAGCAGGACCTACGTAAGAGCCTTACCTGAGGAACTATCCGGACTGACTTTACTAATATGGGAAGACCCACCCCAATGTGGGCAGCATGTTCTGGTAGCACTCCAGATAAAACGAGTATGCTAGACGACTGATTACTGGACTTCTGTCCTGCTTCTGAGTTTATGTACCTGCTGCTGCTCTCCTCCCCCTGCTCCTCCTCATCCTCTCCCTCCTCTCTCTCCTTCATTGACAGCACAGCTAACATTTCCAGACTTCCGCCATGGCCTAAGGACCATCCACAATTGTAGCTGTTGATTGTGACTGTTGAGGTACTGCACCTTGTGGACTGAGAAAGTACTAGATAATTAACTTCCCTACTATGAAACTGCTACTGTGGGCTACTCTGACCACTGATGGACCTACTCCAAGGACAAAGCAACCACCCAGTTCTCAGCCTCTCTAGTGAGAACCCATTGATGCTCCTATTTTAGAATAAGATAACTTAATGGATTCATATGTGTATGTGTATACATACACACACACATGCACATACACATACACACACACATACTCACACCTTGCCTTGGTTCTATTCCTTTAGCAAACCCTAACTAAAACAGCCACCTAGCAGGCAATGTGTGCCTTCATCATAATAATCCCATGTTACCTGGTGCATAAAGTCGGAGGATCTGGATGAGTGAAGTTGTACATGTCACATGACTGAGAACTCTGTAGGTACGGTGTGAGTTCATACCCAACTTCAAATATCTGGATGGTTCAAGAGAAGCTGAAAATAAGATTTTTTTTTTCCAAGACAGGTTTCTCTGTGTAACGAACCTTAGCTGTCCTGGAATTCTCTAGGTAGAGCAGGCTGGCCTTGAACTCCCAGAGATCTGCCTGCCTCCGGCTCCCTGTACTGAGATTACAGGCATTTGCTACCACATCTGGCTTCATCTGAATTTTTCTAATCATGTAAATTGCCTATTTAAAGGCTTATAAAGTTCAGTGCACACAGAAATGAAATCAAAGCACGTTTTTGTAGTTTTTATGGCTGTCTGTTTGCATCTGTTAGTCCATCCTACGCTCGGGCTGTGCCAGACAGAACCAGTATCTTCTGTCTCAGTCAGTATCACTGTACTTGTGGATCTGGGAGATGGTCTAATTCAGAGCCATCAAAATAGGAAGAACGGGTGATGTCTCCCCTCTTACAATTAGCCAGTTGTGAATGGAGTTCGAGGCTCTAGAGGGCTGGGATGGAGGTTTATCAAGTGCTCAGTGGTGTTAACATGAACTCAGTCCCCCAGGCAAGGACAGTAGTGTCAGAGGGTTGTGATGGACACTCATTTTGGATTGTTTTTCTGCAGGTCTTACCTACACTGGGAAGGACAGAACCATTTTCTACAGCTAGGGGGCTCTAGCGGTCCACCTTTCAGATACAAATGGATGCTCTTATCATTTGCAAGTCTAAAAATGAATGAGTTTTTTCACTGCTGCCTATAAATATTAATACTTTAATATAATAGGAATATTTTAATCCATATGCAAAATGACTGATCCGCTTCGCCCCATCGTTTTCTTTATTTCGCTGTTTTTTCTTCTATTTAAACTTCTGGGTTTTATGTGGGCGATATTTAGGAAACATCTGAATTAGACTGTAAATATCTGTAGGAAGTGATTGCCCAGGACAAGTCACCACAGCATGCGTTGAAATTGACAGTCTTTGATTTAAATCTTATCTGGCACATCTAAGGGTAGACAACTACATGTCGATGTTGATTAATAACAAAAATAATAATAATAATACGTTCTCTGCCCGAGTAACATAATTTACCCACTTAAAACCCGAACTGCTTACTTCTCACCTGTTAGTGTTGCTCAGGAAGAGGAGACCCGGACAGAGCATCTGAAGTTGCCTCTGCTACTTTGTTGCTAATTTATCCCTGATTCGCTGTTGCTCCCTAGGCCCTCCATTCCGCTTTAAGGCTTTAAGTCACGTTTTCTAAAGCACTTAGAGGCACTTACTGAACAGACTTACCAAATCTCCATCCTGTTTCTTTCTACAGCTCAGTCTCATACAAAAGGCTGAATACCCCCACTTCCCTGTTGCCTCCGGTCCCTAAAAATATTGATTGTGGTCAAGGCAGGAGGCAGAAGGAGATTTCTCTTGTGTGAAGAAAAAAAAGCTACACAGAGGAAAAAAAATTTTTTTGAATTGGTTTCTTTCAGATGCTAAATGCCCACTTCCTCTTTCTTATCAGCCACTTTAATGTAGTACTGGAAATAACTACTTAAACAAGTACACACACGTATTTTCAGTTTCCTGAATATACTGAATATTGCTGTTTCCCAGATGTACTGACTTCGGGAAAATAGAAAATGTGCTTTATTCCAGACCTCTCTTTCCAATTTGCAAACCCAAGAGAGTTTAAGGGAAATGCAACCCACATGCTTCTGGGCATTTATACTCCCACATACTTATCTAAAGCAACCTTTTCCTTTATGACAGTAATTTGATGTCTGTGAAGCTTTTAAAAATAAATCTTGGGACTTCTCCTTTTAAAATAAGGAAACAAGTTTCTATGGATAATATTAAATTAATATAAACCCTTAAAAACTTATCTTGGGCTTTAAATGTAAATGTCATTTTGTTAAAAGTGGCTTCTGAGCTCCCTTCAAACTGTCACATTATGTATTTGCTGGTACACTGTCATTCCTTTATGTGCTGCTGCGAGACCCCTTTGTGTAGTAAATCATTCATTCATCCATCCATTCAGCTTATCCGCTGTCTGCTCTGCCTGGCTTGTTGTAGGTGCTGGAGACACAGCAGCAACAGACAAAACCCTGTCGTCATGAAACTTGGGATCTAGGAGAGAAGAGACAGTGAACAAAGCTGTAGTCTGATGAGAGCATGCACGGGGACAGGCAGAGGCGCCTTCCTCTCAGAAAAGCTGACCTCAGCGTCATAAAAATCTCAAGAGCCAGGGCTGGGCAAAGAGCCAGGCTAAGGAAACAGCAGGTATTAAGGTCTAGGGTATGACCCAAAGGAGGCCCAAATGTCTAGAGCTTACCAAGTGAAGGGGGGTGAGCGCTAGATAATGCTGTGAAGATCTTGCAAGACCACAGGATGTCCCCACCTGCCTCTTAGGATTCACAGCACCATCGACATGGAACCAAACAGGCATGACACTTCCTAGACCAGTGTCCCCAGTAAGACAAAGAAATGTCTCTGGCTGTGAACGCTTTTAACTATGTGAAGCTAGATAAAAGCATAGGTAAGTGTCTACATGGGGGTTTGTGTCTGTACACAGGTATGGGTATGAATGTATGTGTGCATCCTTTGGATTTTACTGAGTCCTGCCACACGGTGGCCACCGCTATAGTTAGGTTCTTCCAACTCTTAGCTTTGCAGCAGTCTTTTCAGCCTCCCAGACTCAGCCTCTCACCTTTTAGGTCTCCAGTCTGTTGCCTAATTTTTTCTTATTGTTTGCTTGCTGGGAAAGGGTCTCCATATATAGCTCAGACTGGCTTCAAACTTGTAATCCTAGTGCCTCGTTGTTGCAGTTTGGATAGGTATGGTCCGCACAGACTCATGTATTTGAATGCTTGGCCCATAGGGAGTACCACTATTAGGAAGTGTGGCCTTGTTGGAGTGGGCGTGGTCTTGTTGCAGGAAGTGTGTCACTGTTGGGGCAGGCTTTAGGGTCTCCTATGCTCAAACCATGCTCAGTGTGTGATACAGTCTCCTGCTGCCTGCAGATCAAGATATAGAGCTCTCAGCTCCTCCAGAACCACATCTGCCTGCACGCTGCCATGTTTCCTGTCATGACAGTACTGGACTGAACGTCTGAGCTGTAAGCCAGCCCCCACTAAATGTTTTCCTTTACAGAGCTGTTGTAGTCCTGGTGTCTCTTCACAGCAATAAAAGACACTCAGCTTCCAAAGTGCTGAGCTCTCTTTTGGTTTAATAATGTCTCTTTCCTGGTGGAGCATCCTAAACAAATCACTGATAAATTGCTCTGCCATCAGAATCCAGGGCAATCTCTGCCCCAAATCTACCTCAGCAGCCCTGGGCCCCTCATTCCTGTGCTGCAGTCATCCACCTACGTGTACCTTCTTCTCTGTAACTGGTAGTCCAATTTCTCATGGACTCAGAGAAAGATCAGTAACAAGGTCTTACACCTAAAATTGTCAAGTTTATAGAGAAAGGAAAAAGTTTATTTACTAGACCTTGAGCTGTGACCCTTACTGTTTATGTTCAAATCATAACTGCACTACCTCAGAAAGTGATCTCATTCTGGAGAGCGATAAAGTTAAAAACAAGGTTATTAAGAAGGGCTCCACTTTAATATGGTGTTCTTATAAAAAGAACACACAGAATGTGTGTGTAGACACAGGTGCAAGCACCCCCCCCCACACACACACACACACGAGGGTAAGTAAATATGAAGATATCTCAGTACCACCTTGATCCTTTGTAAATTGCTTCATGTGAGGTTCCAGAACAGAGTAAAAATTAGGACTCTGTATATAAGCTTTCAAGAACTGCTGAATGCTGATAGCACAGCACAGGCTTGGGGTGAGTCTTCTAAAAATCAAGGGATCCTGTATGACTGCACAGCCCTCGTGTCCATGTCAGTCCTGCTTTGATGATTCAATCTAAACCTTTGCAATCTTAAACCACCGTCCACTCACTTCAGGAACTACGTTTAGAACGGTTGTGTGTTGAGGGTCCCCTGAGCACTTGGATGGGTTCGATGGCTCTCCAGGACATAAGACTTGGCAAATGACAGTATTCATTGGCTGTGATGTATGGCGGGAAAGGGAGACAAGGTAAGCTCAACGAAGAAAAAGATGCATGAGATGTGGTGCATAGGAACCCAGATGCAAGGTTCCCAGCATCCTCTGTTGCAGGAGGTACACTGTATGTTCTTAAAGGTGCTCATCCGTGTCCACAGATTCTACTGGAATCATCCACTGCCTAAAACGGTGGCATTAGTAAGTGTTCACACTGACAGGAAACACCAAGTTCAGTGAGAGAACAGCTTCTCTGACGCTGGTCCTTTCTCAGGCTGAGGAGACATCATGTCAACAAATTCAGGTTCATTCGAGCTCACCCCTCTAGAGAGCCTGTAAAAGGTGACACGCTGGTGAAGGATCTCCATGCCTCAGCTGTACACCTTGCATGGGCATGAGGGCTTCCTCTGCCACTTTTACAGTCCTTCATTCAAGATTTGTGGACATGGTTGAGTGCTTCTTTCACAGTAGCTCTACATCTGAATGCCAGTTTCCAGAAGCCACTCTGTTTCAGAGAGTCCTGTGCCCATGTGCTTCAGACTTCTGGGTATGGTGAGGGGTCAGCCCTTTCCCTGTCCAACTAAGGGGCTATAAAATCAGTCATGATTAAGTGCATTTGGACCAAAATGTTTCTGAATGAACTCTCTCAAAGATGTTTGTGGTTTGATGGGTATATTAACTATGTCAAAGCTTCAGAAATGAAGAGTTGATTGCTAAGGTAAGATCATCATTGCTCAAGTCCCTGTGAAACTAGAAGAGTTCAGTGGTGGCTTCAGTTGAGTCTATCACGAATCTGGATGGACTTGACCTTACTAACCATGTCTTCACCATAACTAAGAAGAATTCAGCTTAAGCCAAATGCCGTCTACTTATAGAAAGACCAACAAAGAAAGGACCTAGATCATTTCCTGATGATATCCAGATTGTTGCGGGTAGTCTATGTGACTGGGTGATCATGTTAACTGTGGTGTGCATGCATATATGTCAGTGCACACACCTGTGCATGTATGTGTGCACCAAAGCAAGGAGAGAACTTTGGGTGTCCTGCTGTCCATTCTGCCTTATTCTCTTGAAACACTGTCCCCTGCTTAAGCTGAAAACAGGCTTGGGACCTCAAGTCGCAGCCATCCTGGCTCCATGTCCCAAATGTTGAGGTTCCCATGCATTGGATTTCATGGGGGTTTGAACCCAGATCTTTATGCTTGCATAAGAAGCATTCTTACCCAGGGCGCCTTCTTCCCAGCCCCTTGTTTAGCTTTCATTACCCATATGAGGTTATTACTTTAAGTAATTCATGAATGGAACAAGTATCTAACTCATCAATAACATTCCAAAGGTAATTGTTATTATTTAACATTTGATAATTCAGTATGGCAGGAAAAAAAATTCAAAAATTTGGCTTTTGTCCGTTAAACGGCCAGGAATCTAGATTAGATACCATGATCAGCAGGGCACTGGGCTTGAGCCATTGCCCCTTTAAGAAGCTGGGTAGCTTTAGGAAAAGCCATGGAAGTTCTGAGTTTCTGATTCCTTATCTGCTCGAGAAAAAAAATTAACTCTTCTTATCATTGTAGATACTACAATCAAATAATATAATTTAACTCATGTAATAGTGTGTGTTTATGTGTGTATGTGTGTAAGTGTGTGTATGCATGCTTAAAAAGCAAGAGGGAAGTGACTGCATTTAAGAAGACCAGCACGTTTGACAGATGATGGCAATAACCCAGCCCCATTATGGGGATAGTTACTGTCATTGCCTGCATCACTGATGGCACAATTAACTTAATTAACACATACCTCTGTGGTGAGCTTGCTGAAATAACACTTTTCCTTTTAACATACTCCTGCCTTGCCAGCCAGGCATTCAGTCCTGTGTCTTCCGAGAAGGGAGGCCCCAGGGTTAAATAGCTCCTAGTTGGTATGCAGAAAACAGAATTCTAGAATATCCATATTGTTAGCAGTTCAAATGACCTGGAAAAATATCAGAAGTTTCTCTGAAAACTTGGAGACTAGAGCAATGGCCAGTGCTTCTTAAAGGTTGAAGTAAGACTTGGAAGCACTTGTTCCAGAGCTCACGGTACTGTGGGGGAGGGGGTTGGGAGGGTGGCTATGCTGCTGCTACTCTTTCTTATTCGTGTTCCTCTTCCTCCTCCTCCTCCTCCTCTTCCTCCTCCTGCTCTTCCTCCCCTTCCTCTTCTTTCCCTTTTCCTATTCATTCTGTCTCTCCCTCTGTCTCTCTCTCCCTCTGTCTCTCTCTGTCTCTGTCTCTCTCTGTCTCTGTCTCTCTCTGTCTCTGTCTCTCTCTCTCTCTCTCTCCTTCCCACTTCCTCTCCCTCCCCCACTGGCTCTCCTCTTTCCCTCTCCCTTTCTCCCCCCTCTACTGTTTAAATCTGTATGCTTTTCTTAATAAATTCTAATTTTGCTTAAAATATATATATAAACTTCACCCCCACACATAAAGACGTGCCTGGGCGTGTGATTTCCACAAGGAAGTCATACTCATCAAACTCATAGTGACACCACAGTGACAATATCCTCATCTACCCGAGGTTCCATCCTCCAGCCTCTACCCTCTGCCCCCCCCCCCCGAGGGGGCCTCGCACTGCTTCGATCTGCAGTACTGATAATTAGAGTTTTAGGCAAGTGAGAAGTCCCTGCTGACATGGACAGTGTGTTTACAGAGTGGTGACTTCGCCTCAGCACAGGTGACTGCTTTGGCTGAGTATTATTTGAGGACTAAAAGATCAAGGTCATTACAATGTACTTTGGTCTTGTTCACCCCCAGTCCTACAAAATCTCCAAGCCATTCTGCTTCCTTACCCGCCCAACTTGGCATCCTCTTTTTGTTTGTTTGACAAGACCTACCAGATCCAGCCTGTATACCCATATGCTTTTGGGTATGGAGTATGGTCAGCATACAGGAACCATGACTCCTCGCGTCCAGGCATTTCGTTGTCAATATCTCTTTAGTGACACATGGTGTCATGGCCGTCTCTACCCTCTAAGAGTCTTTCATTTTCTTCCAGTCTCTGTAGACACAGAGCCTTCAGAAGCGCTCTGCCCACTTATGTTCTCATCCTTCACTCCCGATCCATTTTGACGTCCCCTTCTCTCTCCTTCACACACAGCCTTATTTTTAGATCCACTCATGTTTATAATCCATCTTTCCCTTTACAATATAATTACAGACATGTAACTCACCGTCCCAGTGAGACTGCACCTCTTTTCAGATTCAATCTGCTGTGTATTTTCTAAAGCAGCTTTAGCTAGAGTCTGGCCTGTGATAGATACTTAGGAAATAACTTTAAATGTATTTCCTTCTTATTGAAAATTGGCGTTAGTGGTTCTTCAAGACTGGTTCTGTGCATTGCAGATGCAATGTATTAATGGTTTAAATAAGGCATGCATCTATCCCTTGACCCATAGTATGGAGTAGAGGATCCAGGGAAGCAGACAGCTGTGTTCTGTGAAGACACTCTGGGACTTGGCCCCCTCTGTCACAGCATGCAGCCACATGTGCCTGGTTGAACCGAGAATATCAAACAGCAGACCCAGTAGAGAGAAGCAACAGCAATGTGGGCGCTTTACCAAGGACCTTGGTTTCATTGCTGCTACATCACACATCAGGCCCTGTCCCTGTGGCTGTAACTGGCAGCAAAGGAGGATGGGAAATGAAATCCTTATTTTGGGTTGAAATTCCCCAACCTCCCAATTTATTTATTTTTTTTAAATCAAAAGACCATTTAATATGCAATGATTTCCAGGCTTTTCAGACCCTGATTCAGAGTAGAAAATACATTATCCAGGGGACCGCCATGGACCTCCACCACGGATGGGGAAGGGAGCACTCGGTCTAACCACGGGCAGAATAATCTGCCTGCAGGTCTGGCTATGCATGCCACAGCAACATCCACTTGCTAGATATGAGAAAATAAATACATCGGCCTCATCGGCCACACAAGCACTGCGACGTTGCTGAGTCTAGGTAACATCTCCTCTGATGTTAATTCCAAAACCTGAAAGTGAGCGAGGCCTTCAGCTTAATGTGCTGTGTGTAGGAAATAACATCTATCCCATTGATTACCCCCATTGATCTTTCCCTGTTTTAGGGTTAACAGATGATTCGGATTAAACTCAAAGGGACCTCCATTTAATTCTCTATCGTGGTCCCAGAGATATGAACTCTGTCAAGGGCAGCTTCGCATCTATGCCGTCATCTGTATTCCCTACCCTTTTTTAGTTCACTTCTGTGCTGAATTCATCCATAAGAACAAGTCTGTCACTCCGACTGTAGACTTCAGATTTGAGGGAAACCTCATAACATGTGATGTTGTTTCTCTCGACAGTTTCAACTGACTTTTGTCAGATTTCTGACAGGGGAAAATAAAACCAACAGCCCCAAGAACATGCGCGGCCTTTGTTCTCCGAGTATCGGTTCTGGGGGAGTTTGAAATGACTTCCAAATGATGTCACGATGGTTACTTTAAAACAGACCCCCAGCCCTTTGTTCTGGGAGCACCCTTGGCCTCATGGGCTCTGGCAAACTCATAGTCCTTAACTGTAAGCTAATTGCGTTAGTGAGCTCCTAGCAGGGGCTTCCAGAAGCCTACATTGTGGTCAGCCGTGGCAGTTCCTCTCAGTCCCCTGGGTAAGAGTCAGGACAAAGGCAGAAACGCCGTACAGAGCTTTCATTGTTGCACGGAGCCTGCAAGCTGCTCATCTCCCAGTCTCTGGTCCAGTTTGTCCCAAAGCATCACGGGTGGGAAAGGCCTCGTCTGACCACTTCAGACCTAATGACATGGATAGAAACGAGAACTTTGTGTGGCTTTCAAGGCTGCTAAATGCCTTCCGAAGGAACGGCTCAGTGTTTTCATTCCTTGTCCTAGCACTCATCCGGATCAGCATCTGTGTTTGCTGCCTCCAGAGACAGAGGCAGGCTAATTACTGGACAAAGCTGGGGATTAAGCTTCCCTGTTGCCCTTCTGAAGAAATATTCCCTTTGGAGCTGGATTTGGGGGAGAGGAAGGCAGTCCTGAGAAGGTTTCTCTTGCCAGCAGGCATTCCCACCCTGGCTGGATAAAGAAGGCTGAAATTCACGAGGCTTTTAATCCAGCACCTTTGGCAGTCATGAGAAAAAGCCCTGCAAGCCCTCCTCGGAAGATGGGGTGCACTTCGCCGCCATATATTGAAGCAATAAGGCGTGACAGGCACTTTGTTTCATCAGGACCGCGCACCTTATGCATTTTGTGGCAGAAGGCCAAAGCGCAAATGACTTCAACCCTCAAGAATATTCTTCCATAAATGCATTAAAACCCTGGCCACTGACTTATTAGTACTAAGAAATGAAAATTACCTGAACAGAGAGGAGGAAGGAAGATATCCTAAGGCAGGTTCCTGGGGGTCAGGCACCCAGATAGCGTATAAGAAACTTCCATCTGCAAATAGTGTTTAAAAGATACATCTTCATCTATTCCTCCTTGAAAGGGCTTTGTACTCTGAAAGCAACTGCCTCTTCCTGGACCACCAAAGGTCAAGGGTCAAAGTGCAGCTTAGGAGGTGAGAGTTTTGACAGTGTGGCAAGCCTTAGCCAGCTTTCTGGTTTCTTAGCCAGCATTCATTTTTATTGTTTCCCTAAAAGACAGCGAGAGGGCTTGCGATTGTTTTCATGGAGTTGTTTCTTTAAAAATAATTCTGAGCCAATTTGGCTTTTAAAAATTTGCCTCTGAAGATGAAGGCTCCAGGGTGGTGTTGTGATCTGGCCCTTCTCCCAGAGAGAGGTACATTTCTAGATGGTTAGAGAACATCAGGTGGGACTGTGTTACTCTGCTTCTGGCTTTATGCCTTAAAATATGACCTAAGGCAAGCTATCATTTCCCAGAAATGAAATATGTCATATTTTACTATTAAAGTGAGGCAGAAAAAGAGCATTCTATTATAATAATGGTTTTTGTTTAAAAAAATTTAAATGTCAAATCCCCAAAGGAATAATACATATCTGATACTATTATTGGAACTGTAATACCAGTAATCATATGAGGTACTTACATTTAGTATTGTTCATACTGTAAAGGGATTTTCATGTAAATCTTTCTGTAAAATTATGGTGTCAGAGGAAAGTGAGGACCAACAGCAGCAGTATTCATGCAATCAATACGCATTCATTGGGAATGAGTGTGTGTCAATCATAAGCCTAAATGCTGGGGATGCAGACATGAGGTCTAGGACATTCATCAGGAATAAGTGTGTGTCACTCATAAGCCTAAATGCTGGCGATGTGGACACAAGGTCTAGAACATTCCCTTGCCTTCAGCGAGCTCACAGTCCAGTCAAGGAGACAGATGGAGCACCAAACTACGAGACGACTGTCACCACAGACAGAGTAGAGATTCTAGTGGGGCTGTGGACAGAACACACGGATCGGTTAGTTAATACACGGAGTCTTTGTTATGCTTACGTGGCCTACTCCGCTAAACTGAACCTCAGAGTATCAAGATGTAAAATTTCATGGGCAAATGGAAGAGAACAGTCAAGAAAAATCAGAGTAACATGGAAGGCACAGAGAAATAAATTCAGTGAGTGGTTTTGTATAGTTACAGAAGTAAGCCTGTCAACTGACTAATAATGTCAAATGATGACGTAGTCCAAAAGACTTTTGAACAGTATAACTTTAGGGGAAGAATATATTTTACATTATATTCTCCAGGACAAAAGCAACGAGAGTAAGACATAAAATGCCACATGAGATAAAACTGTCATTTTCATCGTGACTCATCTGTTAACTTATGGAAATACACTGGCATCAAGAAATACAAGAAGATTGCTCACTTCACATGCTCACGGGTGGATTGAACCTAATTTTGTAGCATTAAAACCAATTTTCCACTGAGAAAACATGTCACAGAGGATTACACGAACCTTTATAATGATTAATATTTGATATTTCAATGTCACCTTTCGTCCTGAGACGCGTCCCATGCTCATGGGAAAGACAAGCTCTAAGGAGACAGAATTAATAGGATATGTCACACTTTCTATTTTCCATATTCCCAAGGCTTTCTGGTCATTGCTCTCACCTTTATGGCAGTAGGCAGTAAGGCAAAGGTTTCCCTTATGGAGTCCTTCCTTGAGAAGTCATAAGCTAGGGTATGAACTACATCTTTCTGTTTACAGCTTTCCTCACAGAATGACATTTGACATGGCCGTCCCTCTTCTTTGCTTCACTACCATTGACCACATCCTGTGTAGAGAGCAGACGTAGAATGGGCTGTGTCTTTGTAGAGTTCTTCTGCTTCGACGGGAGAAAAACAAAACACTACCATCACCATCACCATCACCACCACCATCACCACCACCATCACCATCATCACCTCCACCATCACCATCACCTCCACCATCACCTCCCCCACTCTCCCATCATCATCCCCATCCTCCACTCCCACCCCCACCATTACCCTCACAATTCCCATTGTGCCATTGCTTATAAAGCATTCACTGGGTGCTTATGATGATCTGTTATTCTATATAGAAGCCATACCTATTAATTTGGCAGCAACATTAGAGGGTAATGCTGTCCTCTAGATCTTTCTGTGATTACTGAAGAGTTTTGTTAAGCGTTATCAGATATGGTAATCACTGTTATGTGTGGCCATTGATTGGTGCTACTGAGAACTAACCATACTTATCTTGTATTTAATTTTAATTAAATTTATGACAGTAACACTGAGACTGGTAGTTTTGGTATTGGTCAACACAGTTGTAGTGACCATTGACATTTATTATTATTATTATTATTATTATTATTGTGATTATTAATTATTTTAAGCAAAGAGCTGGGGGGGATGGTTCAGAACTTAAAGAGTGTTTACTGCTCTTGTAGAAGGCCTGAGCTTGGTTCCCAGTATCAATGTTGAGCCTAAAAACAAGCTGTCATGTTCTAGCTCCAGGGAATCTGATATTCTGACCTTCATGAGCTGGGACACACACAAAACTAAAAATAAAATTAATAACCCTTCAAAAGCAGACCAAACCCCAAAGGTCTACTTTCACCGTGTCTATATTTATTATATATTATATAAATATTTATATATTTATGTTATATATTTATCATATATTGAAAGCTAGAGTGAAGAAGGGGTGTGAAATAACTATTTTTGAAAGAGTCCTATGGCTCACATTTTGAGAACTTTAGATCAGTCTTTTCCTCTCTGTTAAAAGTAGATTTTAATAACTCCAGAGGAATAAGTAGGATAACCAAGTGTGTTCCCAACAAGGAGTATCTGGAAAAGCCATAGCTGGTGTCTTAAATGAAACTTAATTGTTCTCCAGCCACCCCAAGTGGTCCCCACAGAGAAGCACTGAGTTGACAGAGAAAGATATTCCCATTTACTTATGAAGTGGGAGAATGGAGAGGGGTGTTACATTTTGAACGTAGATGGGAGTCTTCAGATAAGTCTTCTCCTTAACATGCACTTCCTGGGGATTTTTGCCTTGGTGTAAAAATATGGAAATCCGCTTCTGTACGCAGAGACACAGATTGGAAGACTCAATTCCATCTCCCGCACTAGTCCACACTGTAGACTTCTGACTATCACTATCGCTAGAGAAAGAACTTAAGTAGCCCTTGAATTGAACCATCTGTCGCAAAAAATGTGACATATGCTTTCTTTGTTTACTCAACGACGGCGTGTAAACTGATACACTGAATTGGAAATCTGGGTAGGTCTGGTGTGATTGAATGTGACGCTGGGAGAGGGGTTCCTGGGGAAGCATCAGACACTTCATACCTGCTCTGAGGAGCACGTGCAAGGCAAAGGAGGAGCCAGGACTGGCGGGATGTCCCCTGGGTTTAGGTTGCTCACTGAGGCGCAGACACTCTTTGAGGACTCCAGACAATGCTACAGCCTCCACAGCTGAAGGGCACTCCTGGCTGATGTGTACTTGAATGGAGACCTACCCGTCCCTCCTCCTCTTCTCACTGCCCTTATGCCCGGCCTCAAACTTAAACTAAAGCCTTTGCCCCTTTCAATTAACCCTCTGCATCAAAAAAGAGCGTCTCCTTTCTGTCCTCCTTGGCGGCCCATTGTCTGTGGTGATGGGTTTGCAGATTTGACAGCTGGGCTCATAGAGTTGATTCAAACTCGCTTTTCCTGAGAGATGAACTTGGGCATAGAAAAGATCTCTGACACAAGCCGCCAGCAGCGAGCCGGTCGGTCAAACACCACCACTGCGGACATACTCTAGACAGATCTCTGGATCCCTAAAGGACAGCGGGTGTCACGGAGGAGAACAGGGCTCAGCAGCATCGCTGGAGCGACCCTTGAAGTTGGGGTAAAGGGCTGTGGATATGTTTTGTTTTATAAAATGTTTTTGAAAAAATTTTACTCTTGAAACAGTCAAGAAGGAAATCATCTTATAAATAAATTATCTAAAACTGGGTCTGATCAGACTTCAGTGCAGTGGACCGGGGACTTTGCTTTGTCTCGCTGTCAGAACCGGAGGAGAGAGGTGTGTGAGCTTGCACAAGCCTGGATCAATGGGTGGGTGCATCCCCGGATCGCTCAGGGCTTAGGTCTGAGTGAGTCTGTATCTTGCCAAGTCTTGAGTCACAGCCGCGAATGACGTGGAGAAAAAAAAAAAAAAACTTTGTGTTCAAAAGGGTCTGGATGGGTTGCTGTGTTGCGCTAAAGAAAGAGCCCTTGTGCACTGAAGGAGGTGGGGTGCGCAGTCTCGGCGACGGCGGCGCGGCGGCGGCGGTGGCGGCGTAGCGCTGCGGGTCCTGAGCCTGCGTGCGTGTTGGCCTTGGGTCCCACCGCCAGCCAGCCTGTAAGTCTGCTGTGGCGGACCGAGGAACTGCGCTTCACAGAGGAGGCGGCCCTGCGCTGCCGGGCGGCGGGAGCAGAAGCAGCCTGAGGGGCCTTTAGCCAAAACCAATCTGGGCACGCTACCCTCCCACCGCTTCCAATAACCGCTGACATCCCTACCGGGCATCGAGCCGGGGCGGGGAGGTCTGCTCGGAAATCGTCCTGGCCAACTCTATCCTCCGAGCTGTAGCAGATTATGGCATCGTTTTTTTACCTAGCACAGAGAAAGTGAGGCCGGAAAGAGAAAGAGGAGGCGGGGACACCCCCAAAGAATAAATAAATAAACAAACACTGGCTACTCGCTACAGCTGGACACGGGTCAGTTGGGTTCAGGTTTGTGGCATTTAGAGTTTTCTCATTCCACTTGAGAACCCATCGCCACCTCCCCTCCAGCCATCTCTTGCCATTTTTCTGGCGTCCTCCAACTTTGGGGCCAGGGGGGCGCTAGTGGTGCGGGGCTGCACCTGCTGGGGCGTGCAGATGCTGTGGGCTAGCTCACTCTCCCGGGGCAGTGGTGTGGATGCACCGGAGTTCGGGCGCTGGGCAAGTGAGTGTGAAGCACTGAAGTCTAGGAAGGAGCCCAGGATGAGCGGCAGGTAGGAGTAGAGGCACAAAAGCCAGGTTTCAGTTCCAGGCGGGATGTCAGTTTCCTCTTGCGGGACTGCCTGGGAAAAGAGGCTAGTCCAGGGGACGGGATGTCGATGACTGGGGTAGCGATCGGCGACGGGGGACAGAAGAGCTAGAACGCTAGTGAGCGAGCCAGCAAGTGAGTGGTCGGGCTGGACCCCGGGAGGGCGGCCAACTTCCCGGAGCCGGAGCAGGGTATTGGTCCAGCGGGGTTGGCTAAGAAGCCTTCGCCACCGAGGCTCAGACCCCGGGCTGCGCCAGCTAGCTTCCGGCGCTTGCTCAGAAAGTAATGGTTATTTATTTGCTCGCGTTCAGCCTCTGGGGTTGTGCGCGATAGCCTCCAGCTTTGAACGTAGGAAGCCCTAGCGGACTTCAGCTCCAGAAAGCGGGTTCCGGAGCTTTCTGAAGCCAGTAATAGATGAACTCGCACCTCCGGCTCTCCGACCCGAGTGGGGGTAGCGTTGAGAAGTCCCCCAAGGCGAGAGCGGGGGAGGGGAGAGGGGCGGGAGCTAGAGGCTTCAGCACTCTGGGCTCTCATTTCAAAGCGCGCTCTCCCTTCCAGGTTGGGTCGGAACTGAACCCCTAAAAGCGGGTCCGCCTCCCGCCCTCGCGCCCACCGGGAGCTGAGTCGCTGGCGGCGGTGGGCGGCAGAGCAACGGGGAGTCGGCTCTCACCCTGGATGGAGCTGAACTTTGAGTGGCCAGAGGAGCGCAGTCGCCCGGGGATCGCTGCACGCTGAGCTCTCTCCGTGAGACCAGGCGGCGGCTTTGGATTTTGGGGGGGCGGGGACCAGCTGCGCGGCGGCACCATGTTCCTGGCCACTCTGTACTTCGCGCTGCCACTCTTGGGTAAGTCGAGGCCGCTGCTGGGTTTCTCATCCAGAGTCTTTCAGAGGGGTGTGTGTGGGGTCTCTTCCGGAGGCCACTCCTGAATCGCGGGTGGGTGCCGAGAGTGTGGGTGGAAGAAGTTTCGCTAGGGGGTGAAGAGGTTCAAGAATCCCTGGGATTGGGAAGCAGTGGTGGCGCATCTTTGCGCCGTTCATTTTATTTTGTCGTGTTGGGGGGGGGGGGTGGCGCGGCAAAAACTAATAACCCAGTCTGATGGGAAATGAAGGGGTCGTAGGCTTCCATCCCGGGGCGTTGGTCCTCTTTGGAAGTCGCAAGGAGCTCCCTGGGATGCTCGGGCAGGTGGAGTGTGGTAGAATACCGCCGGGGTCAGAAGAGAGCAAACTTGGAATGGAAAACTTTTCTGGGAATAACGTCTCTGCGCATCCGCGGGGCAGACAGTGGCACTCACCCGCCTTTCGTTCAGCGCGCTACGGGTGCTGAGCGCCCAGCCTCGCTGTTTAGCTCAGTGCCCTTGTGCCCGCTGCTGGCCGGGAGACACTGCAGCTTCGGGTGCCTGGGTAGGCGGGGCAGCCAGCAGTTCAGGACTGCTTCTGCTTTGGGACGCTGGGGCTGCGCGGGATCCCCAGCAAATCCGGCTGAGGCAGCCAGTGTAAGCTGTTACCTTCCTCGTTGAGCCAGGGTGGGACGTGATGGCAGGAGTTCCAGGGGTGAGAAAATGCTCACCCAGAAGAGGGGTGGACCGCCTTCCCACCAGATCCGCCCCTCAGAATGATGGTGGTCTATCACGCCCTAGACGCGAACTTTCCTCTCTGGGACTTGGATTCAGGGCACCCACTAGTCTGCTGCACTCAAGCCTTGTTCTGTTCACCCTGTAGATTTGCTGATGTCGGCCGAGGTGAGTGGTGGGGACCGCCTGGACTGTGTGAAAGCCAGTGATCAGTGCCTGAAGGAACAGAGCTGCAGCACCAAGTACCGCACACTAAGGCAGTGCGTGGCGGGCAAAGAAACCAACTTCAGCCTGACATCCGGCCTCGAGGCCAAGGATGAGTGCCGCAGCGCCATGGAGGCCTTGAAGCAGAAGTCTCTCTACAACTGCCGCTGCAAGCGGGGCATGAAGAAAGAGAAGAATTGTCTGCGTATCTACTGGAGCATGTACCAGAGCCTGCAGGGTATGCACTACTGCCCCCACCAGCGTGCTGGGCTTCCTCTCAGAAAGCCAGAGGCAACCTCAGTCCAGTCGGGACTGGGGCTAAGCTGGCTGATCTCATCCCTTGCTCCCTTCTCCCAGCTGCGGAATGAGGACCTTTCATTGGCCCCTAGGGAAAGCGGCAGCTGGTGTTTGCTGCAGCTGAGCAGTATTGTTGGAGCTGGTTGTTGGAAAATCCATGAGGGGGTGGGGGCACCCCTGGGACCCCATTGCCCTTCCTGAAGCCTAGTCATAACATCAGAGTGGGGACCCCTTAGATGCTACCTAAGGAACCCACCTTTCAGCAGCCCGAGGCTTTCACTGCTTTCAGAGAGTAGTATTCCCACAAAGGCATCTCGCCTGTCGTTTGTTTCCTCCTTTCTTTCCTTATGACAGGAGATAAAGAAGTATTACAGAGCCAGTGAACTCCGCTCTCTCTCCACCCCGCCCCCACACCAGTTCAAAGAGACATGGGTGGAAAACCATTTGTCATTTTAGATTAGTTGGGTTTTGAACCAGCTGCTGAGATTCAACCAGGGTTAGCCCATAAGTAGCAGTCACAACTGTCCATTCCAGTGGGGTTTAGGGAGTCTGCAAGTGGACCTCTGAAGTGTCCCATACATATACATTCGTTCTTTATTGAGACTTACTAACATTTATAACACTGAAGCTTGGACTGTCAGCTGCCACTTCTAAACATCTTATTGAATAGCCAGTGTTCTGCTTGGAGACCACATGCCATGGTTTGGGGAGCTAACAGAACTAGGGCCTCTCGGGTCACCTTTCTTCCATTGGTTCCTGGAGACAAGCAAAGTGTGTGACGTCACTGGCTCTTTCCTCTCGGATTTCAATTCCTTTGCAAAGAGTGGGAGAGTTTTCTGGCAAGGCTCGGGCTGGGTTCTTCTCCAGTATTTTACAAGGTGCTCTGGGCCTCCCCAGAGAACGGCAGAGGCGGAGGAATGAGAAGGAAATAACCACATCCCTAAACACACGTGTGAATTCTTGGAGAGTTTCAGCATCTCCTTGGTACACAGTCATAACACGGTTAGGGGTTCCGGCTGAGCAGTGAAACCCTGTTTGAAATATGCCTGTTTTCCAGAGCTGAGCCCAATCTTCCTGTCATTTCTAGGAAATGACCTACTGGAAGATTCCCCATACGAGCCGGTTAACAGCAGGTTGTCAGATATATTCCGGGCAGTCCCATTCATATCAGGTAAGCAGATTTATACTTCTACTACGCTTCGGCTGAACTCGGCTGGCTAGCCCTCTGTCAGGCTCTCTCATACTGTATAGGTTGAGGGAGGTTTCTGGGAAATTGGAAGATGTTGGTAGTGAAGAGGTGGACCGTGTAGCCATGGATGTCTGAGTGGAAAGTAGTTCTCAATGAAGTAATGTGCTGTGGTGGTTTGGAAGAGCCTTGAGGGAGGTGACTGCGTTGACTTAGGAAAAAAAAAAAACCCAACAATGAAATATGATTGGCTAGCTCTAAGCAAAGGGAGCACTGCTGTCTGTAGGTGGCAATCATAGTCCTCTTGCTGCACCTTACACAGTGTGTCTCTGTGGAATGGGGTCTGCTCTCAGGATGCCACTGTCTTCAAGAAGCAGTGGAGATAACCTTAACCTGTAGAGGGACTGTGGGTAGACTCACTCGTCGCCGTGGAGTTAACAGCTGACATTGATTTGCTGGATGTCTGATTTGTCCTGAGCAAGTCTGATCTGATCTGAGAGGGAACGGTCCTGCCCCCATGGCCCTTTGACATATAGTCTCTGCCCTCTCCTTGTTTGGACTTTCCTTCCAGTTCTGCATTCAGTTTGGAAATGAAGGGACGTTTAAGAATTAAGTTCTTTTCTCATAGTGTTTGCATTTAGACAGCCCGCATATAAGAGGCAAGGCAGTAATTTCTCTTAATGAAATATAGCTTCCAGACGGATTCTGTCTGTACTTACTTACAGTCAAGACATTTTCTCAAGCGTGTATCACCCCCAAAAATTGCACGTGTCTTGGCAGTGGTAGTAAACACAATGGTAGTGTTGGACTTTATTCTGAGAGATGATGGCTTGCTGACGAGAGGGTTCTGGTGTTTTAGATGCCTCGGGCTTTTATGCAGAAAAGCACAGGACGGAGGGAGCATGCATGTTCTGGTATTACATGAATGTGTTGGATGTGCACTCATTGGCCAGATATCCATTGGACACCTACTGCGTTCTCACTATCGTGGTTTTGGCTGCCAGCCAGCTATCATCCTGGTCCTCGTGAATCTTAGAGGCAGCTGCTGACATTTACTGAGCCCTTAGTATATGCCAGGCATTGTGTCAGGAGCTCTTAGCACTGTCTCACACTCTGTGTGGCGGGCGGGGTGGGCACAGATTGAGGCCTGGGGCTGATGGGAAACAAGCCTGTGATAGTCACAGGGGTCATAAATGCAGAGTTCAAAGCCAGATTTGTTTGATTGTAAGGTGTTTATTGTTTTTCATCTACTTGATGTTGGCACAGACTGGCATTGAGGAAGTTAGAATCTCAGATTGCATCTAAACCTATTGAATCAGAACCTGCATTTTAGCAAGATCCACCTGGATGGGTCCTTTATGAACATACGAAGTTTCTATATATGTTATATATACGATTCTCTCCCTCCCCCCTCTCTCTCCCCATCCCTTAGTGTGTGTGAGAGAGACAGACAGACACACACACACACACACACACACACACACACACACAGAGAGAGAGAGAGAGAGAGAGATTGGAGTTCGACATGAGGCTATAAGTTAATATCTGAGACCTTCATGTTCTCCTGAATTTTCTGGTAATTTTTACTCTAAATCTCGACTGCTTTTCTCTGACCTGAAAGGACAGAGTCTTAAGCAGTGAGAAAGAGAGAAAGAGAGATGCATGAACGGTGTGCTTTCAAAGAAGCATAGGTGGATGGGCTAAGGAGGGGGGTGACTGATGAGGTACTGGGAGCCTGACCTCTGACCTCCTTCGTGCTTCTTACCTGCTGCCCACCATGAGAGTGTCACGTCCCACTGAGGGCTGGAGGGTGTGACCCACTCCATAAATAAGGGCCATTTTGATTTAATTTTAGAATTGCAGTGAACTAAGTATGGGCCTTTGCACAGACTCTTGTCCCTTGCCATGTCGTCCAGCTCTCCTTGGTATAATGAGGCAATTGGAGTAAGGGACCTCCAGTCTTCCAGTCTGTGGTTCTGAAGGAAGACTGGGATCACCCCCCCCCCAATTCCTCCCCTGTGCCCCTGTGCTTC
The DNA here is from genome assembly GCA_964023405.1 of Apodemus agrarius. Lineage (NCBI taxonomy): Eukaryota > Metazoa > Chordata > Mammalia > Rodentia > Muridae > Apodemus > Apodemus agrarius. The sequence goes on along the minus strand of OZ030005.1, from coordinate 197,797,841 downwards.
TGTAGCACTTTTAAACAGAAAGGCCATTCTGGGGTGCTACTGACTTGTCTGAATTCCCTCAATGAATATGAGAAAAGTCTTCTGCCCTGACCAAGTTTCCCTTACTCATTTATATTGGACAAATAAATTCAGGCAGGTCTACTTTCACAGCAGACAGGATCCTGAGTGTGTGGGACCCATCCGGTTGAGTGCCTAAAAGTCATAATGAATTAAGCAGAGGCAGGAAGGCTTCCTTTACAGCTTCGATTGGATACCTCGAGGGCATTGGACTTAGGTCCAAGCCCCAGAGAGCCCTGACCTTTGACAGTGACTGAGTTCCTTAAGTGGATATGGTAAAGCCAAATGGAGCCTGGCGGGGTTTGAAGTCATTGAGTTTGGCACATTAGTACGGCCTCTGTCAGATGGAGGCTGAAGCGGGATGATAAATGTCGCTTTTCACTGTTGGATTGGGAGTTTGTAGTATATCTGTTCTGTGTTGGGCAAGGCTCTGAGAAAGCCAAGGATGGACGACTCCTACATACGGAGTAACCACCTGGGATCCTGTGTTTGGACCAGCATGACAGGTATGAACTGAATACACACACGCGTGAGCCGAATCTTCCCACTGACATGATTGAAGTCTAGCAGTGAAGATGGCACAGTAGTATCTGTATAAACAGGAGGAACTGAGTTTCGGTCCCCAGCACCCACACAAAGGCTGGACTGAAGGATGGACAGCCAGAACCTCTGTGTTGAGAAGGAGATGGCTGAGGCAGGCAGAGGCTAAGTCTTCAGACACAAAGCTGTCTTGCTAACCGGATAAAAGGCTTTGTGGGGATGTTATTACATGTGGCCTGGCAGGAACGAGGAAAAGAACAAAGATAAAATATAATCTAAAACGTTTTCCCCTTCTGAAGCCGGATCTGTGGAAAGGAAATGGAGCTGCCGACTTAGGCCAGTATTTCAGTGGACAGTTGGCAGGTCTACACTTGTGTTTCCCCTCTAAGGCATGCAAAGAGGGACCTGAGGAGCTATGTTCTCTGGGCTAGTGTGGTTTCTAAGGGTCTGGGGCCTGAATAACACAAGGGAGAAAATGAGCCAATGAGAGAGAATGTTGGAGTAAAGAGGGCGGGGCATGAGATGGGGCGGGGCATGAAGAATCTCCTGGGAGCCCAGATACTAGACTTCAGCACGTAGTCTCCCCTTTTGGCCACAGGCCCTCTCCCTGTTAACCATGGGCCTGAAGGGAGGGGTGAACCTGCTGGAATTTTTTTCTTTAACTCTCCAGAAAAGAACAATGCAGGGAAATTTAAAATTTGAAAGTGCAATCGGCGCTAAGAGAAGCCTGCGGGCGAGGGTTTGAGGGACGAGCTATGGCCTTCTTGGGCAGAAAAAGAAAAAGAAGCTGCAAGGGTTCGAGTATTGATTGGGAGCTTACATTTTAGGGAGAGTCAGGAGTTGCCAGGATTTCTACACATAGAACCAAAGTGGACAGTGAGGTATAAGAAAACGATGGGGAAGCATTGTCAGAGCTGAGACGTCCCGCGAGGACTTGGAGAGAGATGACAGACGGCCCAGACTGCATCTCTGTCACCCCTTCCCTGTGGCCTGTGAGGGTGTCAGAGACCTTTCGGGAAATGTCAGGACTTACACTTTGGTGCCTGAGTAACTGGGAATGGTTAAATCCAGGAATAAGATGTGCCTGGACTTCCTTGAGTGTGGATTTCTGGGTAAGGATTCGCATCGTTAGCTGTGCTTGCCATTTGATGTCACCACCTAAAGAGAAACTTTATTTAAAACTTTGCCTGTTGGAGAAGAGCCTTAGGACTGGAATGCCATCCATGGATCACAAGAGAGTCTCAGTACCATACACTTTGCTATTCTTGCTGTAGGCTGGGGAGAGTGTGTGTGCGTGTGTGTATGTGTGTGTGTGTGTGTGGGGGGGTGTCCTATCCTATTTACTCAGTTCTTGACTTAATTGTAAAATATATTTTAAAATTTTATATGTCTCTCTGTGTATATACTCATACATATGGGTGCCCAAGGAGGCCAGAAAAGGACATTGGTGCTCTTGGAGTTGGAGTTAGAGAAATTGTGAGCCACCTGGTGTGGGTGCCGTGTAAGAGCTGTTCATACTCTTAACTTCACACCTGGTGTGGGTAGTTCACGCTCTTACTCCAATGCATTTCTCTTGCCCCTTGCCCAGATCTTGAAAACAATCTCTAATGGTGCTGGTGGTATATATTTCAGAGCCCCAGTATGGCTTTGCTATTCTTGTCATTGGTCAGAGCGGCTGATTGTGATCCTGGTCCATAGGGTCCCCTTGTAGCCTGATCTTGCTACCCTCCTGGAAGCCCCGTGCACTCTTTCCATTCAGCATCCCTCAGTCAGACCCTTCCCCATGATTTTCCTTCTGTGTTCGCATCCCCCACCCCCGGCCTTTGGCCATGGCCTTTTTGCTTCAGAAGCGTCTAATAGTTCTTCAAGGCTGCAATTACATTTCATCTTTGAAGGTCTTGCTGGAATCCCCCAGCCCGGCCTCACTTAGGACTCCTCCTGTTTCCTGTGCTTTTATGTTTATGGTAGCTGTTAATCATGGCACATTGGCAGAACTGTTCATGTGTCTGCCTTTCCCACTGGAAGTCAGCGACTGCTTGTTACGTTCTGTGTCAGCTCAGCATCCAGCATCCTGTTTGGTCCAGAGTAGACATTCTAGGACCACAGGTGGCTGATTGACAAGGCAGTGTTCTCAGAGATCTAGGTCAGTCCTCCACTTTTACGTACAACATTGCAGCTAGGGTAAGAGATTTGACCAGGACCACACTGCTTGAGATTTGCTGGGGCACTGCTGTAGAGAAGGGTAGGTAGCCTCTTTTTGATGCATGCACTGGACATACCTTACCTATTCTGGGGACCTCGACTACCTGCTCTATGGGTAATTCAGAACCTTCTCTTCTCCTCCAGCCTTTTTCAGGCTCTAAAGCAATCTTTCCAACCGAATGGGGCCATGTAGACCATCTAGAATCCGTTACCCCCAACCTAGCATGTCCAAAAATGGATCCCATCATCTCTTCCCCTTTTCCCCCTGTGTCTTCTCTTCCGGGGTCTCTTGTCTTATACAGCAGGTTATTAGATATCCAGAGTGCCACAAACAAATGTCGGGTCCTCTCCAGCCCTGCGCTATCTCTACTCCATCTTCCTGCCCATCTCCCAGCCCTGGGGAGACAGGAGACACTAGTCCTCTTTGGCATTACTCCATTTCCTGAGTTTCTTTCCATCTTGTTTGCTCACACTTTGCTTTGGCCTTGACACTTGTCAACTTGGGTCTGGTTTCCTCCCAGGATCCTCTGCCCTCTTTCTGGTCAGGTGACCTGGTGACCTGGCATCATGTACCTGTCAACCTTACTTCCCAGCCCCCTCCTGATCCATCTGTCTCCCCCATGCACTGAGTCATAGACAAGGCACAGTGACTAGTCGTCTGTCAGTGTTCAGGGTAGCTTCACTTAGATAAAGGGAGCACATGCCCTGAGCATTCAGCTATGACTCCTGGCTCCACCCACAGTGTGGGCACCTTGGTTATAAAATCAGGGAATGGTCGCATCTACTATGTAAGTTCTTGTGGGTTAATAACGCTTTTATGTATAGTGCCTGAAATATCCTTGGTTCTCGATAAATCTTCCTCACTTTTAACTCACTATGGGGGTGCTCTTAGCTGTCATCTCTCTCCTGACTCTGAGACTGGGCCTCTTTTCCATACAGGATATCCCCTAATCCAGGGACTGGAGAAGGGAACAGTCCTGAACCCTCAGCCACACAGATGCTAAATCTGCGTCTATCTCAAAGGCTCTGGAGGACAGCTTTGCCTCTCAGTAGCCAGGCACGAGGCCTGCTGGCCCTTTCTCAAGTGCCTGCTGCTGCTCTTCCTTGGTACTCAGGCCCTTTGGTAGGTGAGTGTGTGGCGATCACCCGGAAGGGAGCTCTTCCGGTGTTTAAGGATTCTTGCCGATCACCCGGAAGGGAGCTCTTCCGGAGTTTGAGGATTCTTGCGATCAACTTTCCCATTTCAGTGCCACGGCCCCCATCTCTCCCACTTCATCCCGTAAATCTTCCCACAGCAGAAGAATTTCTGTGTCCTTTGAAGAGCATGTCTGAGATGGGGGAGAGACTTGAGACAGGAGAGACTTCCCCCTCCAAAGCCTCTGCTAGGGACAGTCAGGGTTCACTTTCACAGACTACTACTTTTGCGTTTTATTCCCTCCCTTTCCTGTCCCTGAGGCAGCCTACTTTTATGGCATAACAATGTGAGATTACAAACAGGCTCAAAAAGATAACCACTCTAAGGAAATCTGTTAAGGGGGGAGCCTTTTAGGGTCTTTAAAACATGTAAACAGTTGATTAAAAACAGAGGTATGCGTTTTTTTTTTCTCTCTCAGTTGCTCATTACCTGCCCAGTGACTTGAGGAAACCATGTCTTTCTGTGTCACTGACCATGCCCCAACAGCAACATCAAGTTATTTAGAATAAGTGTGAGCCTCAATAAGCTTTATGAGTACCGAGTAGGACATTGCGGTCTCTCACTCTTTATGGCTGAGGCCTACATGCCCCAGCAAAGACTGGGAAGGTGGAGACAGCCAAAGGTTCTGAGTACTGTTCCTGGAGGTCCTGCTGTAGAAGAGGGAGATAAAACATCAGTGAGTGACAGGTAATTGCATGAGCTGAAGATTGTTACAAGGTGCAAAATTATTTACAGTCAATATGTCTGCCCTCGTTCCTTCTCTTTAGACCCCTGAAGTAGTTCTTTCTGTCACCTCTTCAGGTTTTTTTTTTCTTTTGCTTGTTCTTTCCAAAGGACACCTCACACCTTTTCTCTTGTTGTCTGAAACACAATTCTTGAGAGAAAGTATCAAGTGGAGCAGATATGTTCACAGAGTGCTGTGGTCCAGGGTTAGAAACCTGCTAGCCTAACCCCTGACTAGCAATGTCCATCTTTCCCGCCGGCCACATGTGCCTTAACAGTGTGAAGAAGACAACGGACTGGGTTGGCCTGTAACACATCTCTGCTTTTGCTTGAAGAGTCTTTTCACCGAATCGTATACCTTTATGAGCATTACTGTCTTCCTCGCTAACATTTTCCTCATACAAATGAAACTGTTGATTGTGAGACACACACACACATGTATGAACACATGCATAAACATGTACACACACATACACTGTTTATATATATAATATTGTTGTATATAATTTATAAACTGTGATCCAATCCATTAGCTAAATGTATACAGAGAAGATAATGGAGAATGGGGGGGGAGCGGGGGAGGAAGAGTAAACGAAGCCAGAAGTGAGTTTGGCCAAGCAGTAGGATTGTACTTAAATAAGTAAGTAAGCACAATGATCACAAGGATCGAGTTTGTTTGACAGGGATAAACAAAGATGCCCTGGGCGTCTCTTGAAGGTCATTCTGGTCCAGCCCTCTTATTTTATTGATAAGAAAACTGAGAGTTACATAAATTTATGGGAGAGTGGAACATAAATTGTCAGGGACAATGATGACAAGCAGAATTAGGTGTGCGCTTGCTTTTAAATTGCTATTTGAAGCTCTCCAGACCCTGGCACTTTCCTGCCTCCCTTCAGGCGTCCTTGACCTGGTCAGGCCTCGGCTCCCTTCTGTCTCTCTCGGAGGAAGGTGAGTCCGACAGCCTGGGCTTGGCTGGGGTGGGGGCGGGGCCGCAGCTGACCACTGTTTCAGAACAAGGGTTAATTGATAGAATCCTTGCAGCAGGACCCAGTGGCTGCAGCATCCTTGTTAATGTTGTCCCTTTCCAGAGTTTCCACCAAGCGGGGAAAATGAGAAATTATTTGTTGCTTTAGGTTCTCCCACCCAGCCCTCAGATTAAAAAAAACAACAAACCCTAGTCTTTCATCTTTTTTTTTTTTTTTTTTAAAGAAGCTAACCACTTCCTGTAATTTAGAGACTCAGCTAGCTGGGTCACTGATGGAAATGAATGGGTGATTTGCATAAGGGGCTAATTTATTATGTCCCGTGGGCATTTCTTTCATCTCTCCTTCCATTCTAATTAACGTTCTAAGGGGGTCTATCACCATATCAGAAATTAGGGGTGAAAGCGGCCATTGTTAACCTTTCTAGTGATTTCCCATCTTCTCTGATCTTTTAACCGTTTCTCTTCATGCCCAGGATTTCATTTAGGGCTGCAGAGTCCTTGGGGAGATTTCTAGGGCTGTGTGTGCCCTTTCATGATCTCATGGTAGAAAGTCCAAATGACACAGCACAGGGGAGCTTGCTTTCCCACTGCAGAGGAACTAAAGATGTGTAAAGCACAGGGCTTTCTCTAGGGGTGGGGTGGGGGAGGCTTGAGCATAAGCCCTCCAAAAACTGTAGAAAGGTATACACGCTGTTCACCACCTAGAGACTTGGGTACGATTGCGTATCTGCCTGCTCTGCGGTGCATACTGACAGTGTGTGCATTTCTGAACCTCTGTCTCATCAATCATTTTGCCTCAAAAAGATCTCCCTTTGACAAGTTCTCAGTTGGCCCTGGCTATGACAGAGGCAGAGGCAGCTGTGTGTGGCATAGCCAAGGAAGGGGAAGAGAACAAGCAATTTCTTTGAAAATCAATTGTAATTTACTCTTGCTAAATTGGCGAAGGTCCGCCCTGTCCATGCATTAGCATATGACAGACTTTTAATCATTTGGTCAACTAGCCTATTTTTGGTCAATCCACGGTTCCATCTGGGACTCTGCAGTCTTCAGCCCACATGTCCTTCAGGTCTGTTCCCTTTTTAAAAGGGGTAACGAAAGGTGAGGGGTCCTTCACAGAGACGTCACTGCTGTGTGCCTCTTTACTGAACAGCCCACTCATGTAGAGTTTGTTTCTGTGCCCCATCTCACTAAAGGTAGGCATTTTTGAGGGGGAAATTGGAGCTCAGAGAGGTTGAACAGTGTTCTCAGGGCCAAACAGCCTGTACTCGGAAGAGCTCACGTTTCATTCCCATGTCTCCATATAGCCCTCTTTCTGCTCTCCCTGCGGGCATGTGAAGCACAGATCTGGGCTCTTTATCCAAAGGAGACATTTAGTCCCCTTTCTCCTTCCCGTTCAGTCCCCAGCTTCTCTTCCTGCCTTCTACGTTAAGACACTGTTTAACAAAGGGCCTTTAAAGTTGAAATATAAACCAGTATCTGTTATTTTAATATTTGGCCATGCATTCTGATGGGTTCTTAATTGAGACCCGGAATCCAGAACACGCTCGCTATTAAAACCATTCCGGCGGAACTGCAGAAATATTAACCAAAGAAGCAATTTCTGCGTTCTATCCTTTTCAATTTTTGTGTGAGGCAGGGAGGTTTCTAAAGTGGAGCAGAATGCCTAGGGCCACTTTTTGTCATGTTGTCATATAAATAGCATTACACAGTGGTAAAGAAAGGAATACAGATTGAGTCCCACTTTAAGGTGACCTAATACACTATTCATTTGTCTTCTAGCATGCTGGCTGGCGCCCCTCCCCTTTATGCCCCGCCCCCTTTAACGCCCCTCCCCTTTTTACGCTGGAACAAATTGCCCAGGAAGCACCTTGCCAGCTGTTGTTATCCTCCTACCTACTGCACATTGTCATTTCTTGAACACTTAATAATGTATGAAAATCAGTATTGATTTGTACTGTTGGTAGGAATAGACCAGCAGGTTTCTTAGGGCTCATGTTTATGAAATGGTTCATTGATCCTTGTTCCTACGAGTTTCAAATAAACCCTTGATGAAGCAGATGCAGGAGCTCACTAGATGGAGGGGTAGGGGGGAGGCCCGAGGCACGGTGTTCCCCAATGGAGCCCGGCCTTTTCAGAGCATAGGAGTGGCATCTGAATGGGGAAATGGTGACAGAAACTCTGAACATCCTCCAGCTAGAAATGAGGGACCTCACCGTGGTCGTTCAGGAGAAGATAGGACAATGAGTGAGATGCGAGATGCAGTGTCTAGGCATTTTATGGGCAACAGTTTGGGCAATTCTTGCTGAGTAGGAGGTTGGTCCCACTTGGTGGATATGTACACTGAGACCCAAGTAAAGTCACTGGAGTACATACACCTCGGTTGTGGCCAGGGCTCTATGATTAAAGAGTTTGCTGCTCAAACGTGCAGACCAAAGTTCACATCTTTGGAACCCAAGCCAAATTTGGATGGTGGACATGGCGGCCCACATACAATTCCAGCCTTAGAAAGCTGAGACAGAGTATCCCCAGAGCAACTGGCTAGAAAGACCAGCCATATTGGAGAGTTACAAGATTCAGTGAGAGACCCTGCCTTAATGAATAAGGATGATTCCTAACATAAGCTTCAAACATTCACATGCACGTTCTTGTGCGTGCATGCACACGTATGCATAACACACACACACATACACACACACACACACACACACACATGCACACGAATGTGGAAAATTAAAAATTAAGCTGTGGCAGAGCCAGCGTTCTTTTGTATGAAGTTAGCTCCAGGATTCATGTGTAGCATCCATTTATACATGTGCAGTGTTATGTGTCCCATGAAAGTTCTGTATATAACCTATGTGAAGGACTGGTAGATGGTTTTCACTGAGTAACACATATGTAGGTATTTAATATCTGTTATCTGTGCTCCATATATACGTAATAAACATACATATAATCACACATATTACACACATATATGTAGATTGGCACATTTTATGTATATGTGTATGTATATGAATATGTATATGATGTATATGTATAGTGACACATGTTATAAATGTTTTATGGATCACATGCTACATTTTATTTTAGAATTAAAATAATTGGTCAGTTTTGGGGGGTCTTATTTTTCAGTATTTCACGGAGATAGAATTTTAATCCTGCCAAATTCTATCACAGCTATTGGGGTTGGGAGAGCTTAGTGGCTTAGAATTAAGTAGGCTACTTCCCTTCCCGCCTTCTCCGAATTCCGTTTTTCTGTTTTGTGGATAGATATGAAGAAAACAGTGTATGGTGAGTGAGGAAAACCCCACAAGGCTCAGTATAATCCTGAGAAGGGAGTAATCGATTACCGAGAAGGAGGGACTTTCCTTACTTGGGAATGTCTTGACTTGCTTTGATTTCTTTTATTAATAAATTCTGTTCATACGTGCATGTGTTCATATGCATATGTGATGCATCCTGGGTGCTCCTGCTTGCCCTTTCTTATGTCCTCCTCCCTCACACCCCCTTCCATCCTGCCTTCTTTCACATCTTTCATATTCATGACTGTTTACAGCGTCCTCGCTGGTGTAGTGGTTAGCATTGCTGCCTTCCATGCTCAGGACTTTTGGGTTGGCTTTGTAAGCCCCAGTGTTTAACTAAGACTGTCTGGGTGACCACGGGTTTGTCACCATCCATTCCAGTCTGGTAGGCTCACCAGTGAGTTCAAAATTGGACACTATGCCCCTCCCTCTCCCAGAATCTGTTAGTCACCTGTGTTTGTTGTAGGGCCCTAGAGACTCTTCCCCATCCATAACTGATGATTGGGTTGTCCAGACTTGTGGGGGCCCAGGGCCAGTTGACAAAACTGCTGTGAGTTTGTGCTTTTTGTGGCTGTGTCATGCTTAGAGGATGATGTTTTGACGTCTGAAGAGGATCTTTGAGTCGGGTTTTGTGAAATGAGAAATTTGTTAAGCAAAGATGGCTGGGGAGGGCACTTGGGTAGAAGAATGGCACAGACAAGGGCCCAGCAAGTCTGGGGTGCTAGTAACAGCCCATTTCCTGTAGTGAGAGCACCAGGCACGAGGCACGCTGGGAGTAGGCTGGGTAGAGAGTCGTGTATGTGTTCTTAGAACCAGGCGATGCTAGAGAGAGCTGTGCTCCCTGGCATTGCTGGCACTTTCAGTGAACCACATGATGTGGCCATTTTTTTTCTTCAGCTCCACGTGGCAAAGTAGCAGATGTTTTACATATCTCGACAGTATACTTTGGTGTCATAAAAGCAGCACAAGATTCTGGATGCTTCCCGACTAGAGAAGGGCATGAGTCCTGCCGTGGGAATACCCGCATTTGGAGTTCTCCACAGGCAGGTGAAAGCCAGTCAGGAAAGTCATGCTTCTGCCTCAGCTCCTGTGGAGGCGGAATAGGCACAGGGCCAGGTTCATGTTGCTTCTCCCAGACCTGTGTGACCTGGGGGGAGGGGGTGGGGCATGTAAAAGGCTCCAGGATCTGTCTATACCTCTCTGGGTGGTCCCAGGAACACCAGGGTCAGACAGATGGCCTCTGGAACAAAGGCAGGGTGTGGAGCACTTGGCCAGACTCTGGTGGAGGAGTTTAGTAGAGGCAATCTCTGACAGTTGTTCTGTGGAGCCCCATAGGCCCTGTATGGTGTATGGCTAATAAGAAGAATCCTCTTCTCGGTCTCTGGTCTCTGGGACTGTGCACAGTCTGGATGCCTGGAACAGTGTCTTCCTGTATGACCCACCCCAGCCCCAGCTCCACCTCGATCCCGGGCTCAGGGTGTGTCTCTGTTCTCTCACTTGGAGACAGTTGAGCAGGCATGGTCCTTGGTTCTCAGGCCAGCTCCATCCTGAAGAACAGAAATGGTGCTAGCATACTTTTTCTGCAGACCTCTGTCCCCCATAGGAGTGGGGCATTGTGCATGGGATTTCTCATTCTTTTCCAGTCAATCCTTTCTTGCTCTGGCATTTGTGATAAGTCTCACTTGGCTGTGTCCTGGGTAATTCTTAACTGAATTCAGGACACTTTGCAAGAATGCCTGCGTAAGAACCCCAAGGCTTTCCATGCAGGAATTTGGCCTGATGGCATGGGATACCCACTGACCCCAGGAGGCAGGATGAAGAGGTTGGGCTGGGGGACTGCACACCCAGACACCCCCTTCTGGGCCCCAGCTCTCTCTGGTATAGGAATGCCATTGCTTTAATGACTTCCTGAGGTGGGGGCATGGGGTGCTGTCCTTGTTTCTGGCTGCTCCCCAGAGGGAAGATACCCAGAGCCTGCAGCATCTCCCCATGGGGATCCACCAAGAAGGCTGTCTGCAGTCCTTCACGGGGTGGGAGTGGGAGAGGGGCGAGCATGAGGTCTTGATTCTAGTAGAATGCAATGTGGCACAGTGGTTATGTACACAAAACTTGCAGTTGACACACCTGGTTTGAATTCTACATTCCAGCAGTCTCCAGCTCTGGGAGCCTAGGTAAACAATACTGTAAAACTTAGTTCTGTCTGCTAACAGGTAACAAGAGTATCTAGTGTTGGAGGTCATTGAGCCTACTTAGCACCCTCTGACATTGCCAAATAGCTTTTAAAGTGGGAAGCAAGCACATCTAATTCTAACGCTGTCCTGGTTGTTTTTTAGTCAGCCTGACCCAAACTAGAGTTATGGGAAGAAGGAACATCGATTGAGAAAATGCCCTCATCAGATTGGTTGTGGCCAGGACTGTGGTACATTTTCTTGATCAATGATTGATGTGGGAGGGTCCCGCCCACGGTGGGTGGTGCCAACCCTGGAAGTATAGGAAAGGTATTTGAAGATGAGCCTGGTGAGCCAGCCAGAGAGTAGAGTTTCTCCATGGCCTCAGCTTCAGTTCCTGCCCTGGCTTCCCTCTGAGATGAATTCTAACAGAGTGTGTAAGTCCAATAAACCTTTTCCTTTGCAAGTTACTTTTGGTTGTGCTGTTTATCATAGCGGGAGGAAGCAGACCAAGATAAACAGTCTTCTTCTGAGCATCCTTATCCGACTCTCTCCTCCTGCCTCAGTTTGTTAGCATGATGTGCAAGCAAGCAAGCAAGCAAGCATCACTTGGGTGTACGTTAAACAATGCAGTGTTTACTACTCATGACACAGTAAGAGCCCACCGTTTCCAGAAGCTTCTGTAAGCCAGACACTGTCCTAACTGATGGGGAGGTGTTGGTGAGTTAGAGTACAGAGTGGGGTGAAGTGGCCTGGGGATGGGGGAAGGGAGAAGAGAGACAGAAAGCATGGACAAAAGAAAGTTCTCGAAGGAAGTCTGTATATGGGGAGAGGAAGTTTAGGCAAGTCAGGGCATCTTAGTGGGAGAGGAAAGGGTTTATCCAGCACAGAAAACATGAGCCTAGTAAGGAATGGACGTGAGCATGGTGCAAAACAACGAATGTTCCCCCTCCCCCATTATCCCCCTCCCCCATTATTCCCTTCAGCCATAATTCCCCTCCCTCATTATCCCCTTTCCCCATTATGCTCCTCATTGTTCCTCCTCCCCCATTGTTCCTCCTCCCCCATTGTTCCTCCTCCCCCATATACTCCCTCCCCCCCATGATCCTCCTCCCCCACTATTCCCCCTCCCCATTAATGCTGGAGAAGGTTTTGAAAATGTAATGTTTGCAAACAACATAGAAGCAGTCAATGCAGTGTTTTCTATTAGTAGTATAAGGTTCGCTGGCTCTGGGTATTTTTTTTTCCTTCTTGTCTTCCAAATTGTAATTTTAAAAGATGAGGCATTTCATATTCAAGAGTTTCCTTTGTCTGAAATAAATTATTCATTTCTCCCCAGTTTCAGAAACAATGAACATAATACTTAATGCACCACAATTAAGCGGGCGTAGCTCTGTATAAAATGACGTCCCCGCGTTTGGGTGGCAGGCAGCGCGGAACATCCTATATCTTGTCGACATTTGTTCCTCAGCAGAAGAACATAAAGTCAGAGAGCCAGAAATGTGTTCTGTTTCTCTTGTGGTGGAGGAGGGGGTAACCCTAGACCCCTGCAGACTTGTTTGTGACATTCCACAGCTGTTGGTGGCTAGGTCGCCTAGGAAGAACAGCTTACTGGGACTGTATTGTGCATGGGGTCAGGTGCGGGTCAGAATCCCCAAGCAATGCCTGCTTGTTTCAGTGTCCTCTGTCTGGGTTGAGCACCCTCAAGAATCCTGGGTGTGACTTCCTTTGGAGGCTGGAGGCTGCCTGCCTCTCTTGAATTCAGGCTGTCTGATCACATGGGTGCTTCTAAGGGCCAGCCTCTGGAGTACCTGGCCTGTGACAGGATTCCTCCCTGAGAGTGCCTGCTAACAAGGGTGGTGACCCCCATGGAAATCTTCAAGCTTGAAGGTTGAACTGTTGTGTTTCCTAGAAGATGTTTGGGGTGCCTTCCATTCCATGTCCAGCCCTGAGGTCATATTCAAAGCTGGTCCTAGTTGTCAGTGGGCAACTACAGAGGTATTCTGTGGCATGTCTGCCGGGTACTGAAAAATAAGATGCAAGGGGTACTTCCAGGCTATTTTCTGGACCCTTCACTAAAGCCCTGAGTATTGGCCTGGAGATGGGACATTCACCACATCTTACTTGGGAGGGAACATAAACCCTGATACCCAGAGACTTAAGTACACACAGCTAGCTGGTAGCAGATCTTGAATTCCAGCCAAGTTTGTCTAGCGGAAAGGGCTTTGCTGCTTTCTGCCTTTCTGATTGTTTTGTAAGAAATAGAAACAATTGAATTCAAGATGGATTCTCAGCGTCCTCCTGTCTAAGCACCCTCTTTGTATTTGAGAGGAAAAAAAACCATCATATCTCTCATTGTAGAAAGCTTGGGAAGCGAGCCCTGGAGGTGGCCAGTGGACTTAGATGGTCCCTGTCTGCCGCTGGCCCAGTGCCTCTCGCCTATTCTGACTGCCCTCCCAGGCAGAGCTCCAGCTCTGGATCCCTGCTGTCACTAACGCCTCTGATCTGCGTCTATGGTTTCTGAGGATCCTCTTGCTTTGACCAGTACTTCCCATGTTGGCTCCAGGGGGACCTCTGGGAATCAGTATAAGGGTCCTGTGATCTCTGAGCTCTCAATTTGAGGAGTCCTCCTTTTCAGTATGTCCGTCCAGCTGCCTGCTAGATAGTTCCACCAGAGTAACTGGACACACTGCACAGCTGTCTCAGGGTGAATGGGCCCCGAAGCTTAGCCTGGGAAGAGGCCTATCTGATCCACGAAAGATGTTATTGTGTGCTGGGGCGGGAGGGGGAGGTGCTGTGGTGAAAACAGGGTAGGTAGGCTTGGGTGGCCATGTCAGAGTTTGTCTTCTGACTTTATAAATTTGTCACTGAGGAAGTCTCATTTACATGGTGTGTAGACTGGATCCTATTAATTTCCCTGTGAAGGAGCCACACCATGGTGAAAAGTTCTTATTAAACATCAAGACGTTTCTATCACTTGGGGGAGGGCCTTTGCTTCCTGTCTACCTTGCAGCTTTCTCTGGTCAGGTGCGGGTCAGGATCCCTAAGCAATGCCCGCTTGGACAGAATGAAGGTATAGCTCAGACTTCTTGGATCGTTTCCAGAAAGACCTCTGGGCAATGGTGCATGTCCTGATTTGCCTGTAAAATAGAGTGGCCTCACCACTCACCCGTTGTATACCTTACTTGTTATAGTCTGTCAGAGACTGGGGGTGATGTGGTCACACCGCAATCACTGACCTCCTCTCCCCACACTCTTCATTAAGAAAAGCAAGTAGACGCAGATAGAAAGAGCCTTTTGGAAATGGTTCTTGACGAAGATTTGGCCTGCTGATAAAATTGTGGTGAGCCTGGAGAAGGAGGGAAATGTGTGTGGGTATGGGTTCCCAGGAGAGAGAGGAGAGCCTCAGTTGAGGGTTGAAATTTTCCTGTAAAAAACAGAACTTAAAAGCAAAGAGCTTGTTAGATAAGCACACTCTGACGCAGGCCTTAAACGCCTGGCAAATATTTACCGTAGATGTGCAATACAAAGCTAAATGTTTAGAAGACCCTAAAATAGAAAAATTTGCACTCAGGGTTTTATGTTTCACCAGTGTAAGCAATAAGAAAATAACTAAAGGCCTACTGTACTCCCAGGAGCCCCCTGCAATCCTGAGGGGGTGGTGAAGCGCTACCACACCTGTTCCTGTCCTCCCCACAGACACCCGTGTTCACACATACACAGATTTGTACTCTCCTCCCCGTGTAAGGGACGCTGGCATTTTGCTCTGTGAGCCCCGACTGTGTGCATCTCCTAGGGAGTCAGGCTAAGCAGAGTGTGGGATGCTGGCGTTTGGAGGTTTGGCCTTCCCGTAGCCTCAGGGAGTAAAGAACCTCTCTTGAAGTGTTTAAACTCTAGAGGGCTGGCATTGTACCTGGGGAAGCCAGTCTGTCTCTCTCTGTCTCTGTCTATTTATCTCTGTCTATGTCTATGTCTCTTTCCCTTACTCCCTCCTTTCCCCTCTCCTCCTCTATCCTTCTATCCTCCCTGTCTCGTGTGTGTGTGTGTGTGTGTGTGTGTGTGTGTGTGAGAGAGAGAGAGAGAGAGAGAGAGAGAGAGACTTCTAAGTTAAAGTCTCTTAAAAGTTCCATATGATTAGCTATTTTAGTGGCTTCTGTTCTCTGACAGGGTGACCTAGACCAAACATTTTAGGGTTCCCACCATGGCCCAGTTCATGCTTCCACTGTTCCACGAGTAGGCCTCTGACATTTGTCACTGTCCCTTGTGTAGATCTATGACATTCTGTTCCCTGACTTCTGTCTCCCATGCCATGCTGCTTGGTTGAGAAGGACGTTGGTGCTTTTCCTGGGGAGCCCTCCTGTTCTGATTCAGTATGTGCTTCTTGGTGCATTCCCAAGGTCCTTGGGGGTTCAGTTCACGGGTGGATGTTCTAATGGTTCGGAAGCTAGACTCTGTGCATGAGAACACCAGTGCAGGCAAGGCCGATAACACTTCAGTGGGGGAGTTACAGCGTGATTAAAGTGAATATGTTCTGATAGTAGCCAGTGCCCTTAATAAAACAGAGACCCGGGTAGTGGTCACTGGGGGGCAGAGGGCACCTGCTACATTGGGAAGAGCCTGCTGAGGAGGTGACTCGGAAATGAGTGACAGAACTGGCCATTCTGAGCACCAGTCACCTTGGCAGAGCTCATGGTGAAATAAGCCAGTGTTGGCTGGCTTGTGCCAACAATGGTTTCTGCCCTGTAAACAGGGATAAACCTGGGGCCAGGCCATCCTCAGTTTTCAGTAGGGAGCTACAGCCTGAGACCACAGGGGCATTGGAAAACCATGCCTGGGCACCAGTCAGGGCCAAGAGGCTCATGTCCCTTAGTCATGAAAGCTGCCATAGCTGCATCTCACCACTCTGGTCTAAAACTGCGTGAGTTGGAGACATCCTGGGTGAGAGTCACAAGGAGCGGAGACATCTACTGTCCCCAGGACATTCTGGGTGCACGATTCAAATGTCACTTTTAAATGAGCACACATAGTGCTTTTCTCCCCTGCCTTATTTCTTACCTCACAGATGCTGCTTTAGTTTTCATAGCATGGTGTCCACAGAACCAGCCCCATCCAATACTGGTTTTTGTTTGTTTGTTTTTGTTTCTTTCTGTTTATTTGCTCGTATCTTTCACTTGAATGTTATTTCAGAGCAAGGACCTCATCTGCCTTGTTCCTTTCTCTGGCCCTAATTGAAGAAGCTGCAACCACAGGCACAGTATCTGCTCAGTGAGTGGGAACCAGGAAGATGCAAATAAACTTTGGAATAATTGTTCAGTACCATGTCCTTATTGGATGCCCAGCACCTAGGTGACCCAGGACAAGTGTGCATAGTCATACTGCCCAGCAGTATGTATGTCATTTTCTTTCTTACGGCTGGGTCACCAGGTGTTGTAGACGATGGACTTGATGCTCAGGCTCAGGCTCAGGTAGTCTGCTTGGCTAAGCTTCATCCATGGCTGGGATTAGAGGAATGTGTGACCACCCCTCTGTGAGGGTTCTCAGGACCAGGGAGTCTAGTCCTCTGAGCACCCTGAGAGGTTGAGAGTATAGGAATGTGTGACTACCCCCCCCCCCAGAACTTGGTTTTAGAATCTGCAAGAGGTCCACAGGCAGGCAGCTTTTCGGGGTGGGAAGGCTGCTCCAGAAAAAGAAAGACCGAGAGTGCACAGCGTGAAGGAGCAGGAGACAGGCCAGGGTGTGATGAGTCAAGAGAAGTCATCTAGGGATGGTGGGAGCAGTCGGGGTGGGAGCAGGCCTGCAGATGGGGCCTGCAGCTAAACCTCGGAATGCACCGTGGAAGCAACTGTCGTCATTGTCACATTTGAGAAGGACCAACTGCACCCATGTGGGAAAAGCAGAGGGCTTGTGCACTACAGATTTTATTCACGTCTTCTCAGAGAGAACCACACCCTCTTACACAGACCCTTTAGCCCTCCAGACTTGATTTTCTCAACAGGGCTTGCTTTCATATCCGCCTAAGGACGTTATAGATTTATGAACCTATGTCATAGAGAAAAACATGGGGCAAAACTAGAGTTTTGATACTCTTTCAGCCGTGTGAGGGGAATGGACTCCAGACAGCTCGGAACACTGAATCCCACCCAGCCCTTCTGAAAAAGGAGCCTGGAGAAGCTTTTGGTTAAAATGCAGAAAGTGGGCTGTGAATCATTGTCCTGTCTAATCATGGAAAGTCTGAAAGTCATCTTGAGGCCAGTCACCTGGCCTCCCAAAGCATCGCTTATTACCCACAAGGCTCCAGGGGCAGGGAGAGTTGTGGTTTGTTCCACATGCTTGGGAAAAGTCTAAGTGTTGCAGGCAAAGCTTGAATCTGGAGGCTTTGGTGTTATGCCTGGCCTGAGAAGCCTGCTGCACTCCAGCTCTAGAGCTGATTCCTCCTCTCCCTTCCCTTCCCTTCCCTTCCCTTCCCTTCCCTTCCCTTCCCTTCCCTTCCCTTCCCTTCCCTTCCCTTCCCTTCCCTTCCCTTCCCTTCCCTTCCCTTCCCTTCCCTCCCCTCCCCTCCCCTCCCCTCCCCTCCCCTCCCCTCCCCTCCCCTCTCCTCCCCAATCCTCCCTTCCCCTCCCCTCCCCTCCCCTCCCCTCCCCTCCCTTTTCTCTTCCCCTTCCCTTCCCTTTCCTTTCCCTTCCCTCTCCTCCCCTCTTTTCTGCTTCCCTCCCCTCTCCTCCCCTCCCCTCCCCTCCCCTCCCCTCCCCTCTCCTCCCCTCCCCTCCCCTCCCCTCCCCTCTTCATGGCAGACGTGCAGGCCACAGATTGGAGGGACTCGGCCTGTGGAACACACAGGTGGCTTTCCTGCCCCCTGAGGCTCAGAAGTCTCATGTCAGATATACACAAGGGTTCGAGAGGATCTACCACCCACCATGAGCAGATGTGACCATTTTCTCATTATCTTCTTAAAAGGAATCACCATAGGAACAACTGAGTTATCCCCCAAATGCCACCGAATGATTGATGAAGAGTCTTTTCTCGGCCAGACATAACGGGGATACAGTGAGGAGCATGCCAGGGAGCACTCTTGCTCTTGCATGGCCTACGCTTTGATCAGGGGGACATTCATCATAAATTCAGACAGAGGAGAGGGTCAGGGCAGACTAACAGGATGGAGACTGTTGTATTTTCTTTCCTTGATAGTTTTTATTAGATTTTAATTATGTGTAGGTGTGTGTGTGTGTGTGTGTGTGTGTGTCCACACTTGTGTACATGTGCATGTGAGTGCTGGTGCTCAAGGAGACCAGAGGGGTTGGATCCCATGGAGCTGGAGTTACAGGTGGTCGTAAATGCTCCACATGGGTTGGGTTCTGCGACCCAAAATTTGGTCCTTTGGAAGAATTGCAGGTGTGCTTTGCTTCTGAGATATCTCCCCAGCCTCAGTGGGTACCATTTTAGGGAGAGTCAACAGCCTTGTGAGGTTTGGTAAAG
This sequence comes from Apodemus agrarius, assembly GCA_964023405.1. Lineage (NCBI taxonomy): Eukaryota > Metazoa > Chordata > Mammalia > Rodentia > Muridae > Apodemus > Apodemus agrarius. The sequence continues at coordinate 197,779,196 of OZ030005.1, read as the reverse complement.
AATTGTTGAATCTGGTGAGCCACTCAGGGCCCAGGCTCAGAAATAGAAGTTCTTATGGTATAAGTTAAGTGTTGTTTATGGGTGGGTGAGAGAGAGGGGGGGACAGGACAGCTGTCTGGGGAAGTGATTGGGTGCTGCAGGGCTTTGGAGACCAGGACGGCCCAAGTGTGATGGATGAGAAGCTCTCAAAGGAACTGGAGGGTTTGGGAGAGGTCAGTGTTGTGATTTAGGAAAACCTCTTATTTATTTATTTATTTATTTATTTATTTACTTATTTATTTATTTATTATATGCAAGTACACTGTAGCTGTCTTCAGACACTCCAGAAGAGGGCATCAGATCTTGTTATGGATGGTTGTGAGGCACCATGTGGTGCTGGGATTTGAACTCAGGATCTTCGGAAGAGTGGTCGGTGGTCTTAACCACTGAGCCTTCTCTCCAGCCCAGGAAAATCTCTTGATTGCAAGCAGGCAAGGAGTGGCAGGAAGAAAACAGATGCAAACTGTGCTCCAGACCTTCTCCTGGACTCAGCTGGTCGTGGGGATAGGGATGGAGCGGGAGGAGGTTAGGAATGAGAAGCCCCCAGGGCACACTGGTAGATTTCGGACATGGTGGAGGAGGAGGACTTGTAGGCAGCTGTGCAGTCCCACTGTTGTTCACCTGGCTGCCCACAGTGCCTTTAGCAGAGGTAGAGATGAGTGGGGTGGGAATAAGGCTGTTTTTGATTTGGATGGTATAATTTCAGATTCTGTTTGGGCATGCTCACTGCAACACGCCCTTTCATACATGCAGAAGTCTCTGTCCCTCCAGAATCCTGATGCTGTGGAGCTAGTGTTCGTCCAGTCTCAGTTCATTAGCAAGAGGATTTCCCATGAATGAAAAGGACATTATGTTGTGTGTGTGTGTGTGTGTGTGTGTGTGTGTGTGTATAAAATGACAAGTGTTGCTGCAATCCTGTTACTATTCTGGACACTTTGTGAACATGGGTATGTGTCTTCTACCTATAAATGGAAAGACTGACTAGGTTATAAGGTATCCATGCCCTGCTGAGATATGATTGTTACATAAAAGGGGGTACAGTACACATTTTTACCTCCCCTTTAAGTCCTTCAAAGGCAGTTTTGGTTTTTTTGTTTTGTTTTGTTTTGTTTTGTTTTGTTTTTTATTTTGTCTTTGCTTTTAAGTACCTGCCATATCTCAGTCTCATAGCATGTTAACCAGCATCTTTGCCTACCCTGGATAGACTGTCTTTCTGGCACAGACCTGGAAATAGTTACTTTGCCTAGTATGCTTGCTCTGCTCAGGAGCAGACCTTTTCTCTCTTCCAAGGCTCTAATTTTAAGAAAAAGTTTAGATCTATGGAAGACTTAAGCATGGAGTTCTGAGTTCCCATGTCAATTCCACCATGTTGTGTGATACATTCATTACAAACAAGACCATATAATGCTATAATATGGATACATTATTACTCCTAAAGTATACCATTTACATTTACATCATGAGATTCCTTGAGTTTTACAAATGCATATCACCTTTATCTTTTAAACATTTTGAAATATGGTCTCCTGAGTTGTTTTGGCTGGACTCGACTCTGGTGATCTGTAATCTTCTGACTTGGCTTCCAAGTAGCTGAGGTTATAGGTCTGTACCATGACTGTGCTTTACCCTACCACTGTCTTACAGGATAGTGTCACAGCTCTAAAAATCTCCCCTTCTCTTTCCCATTGGGAACTAGCTTCTGTCTTCACAGTATGGCTAGAATTGTGCCACTGCACTGACTGCAAACTGGTTGAACCATCTTACAAACTGGTTGTACCACCTTACAGCCTGGTTGTACCATCTTACAGTATTGCCACCATACAGAATGGTTTCTTTCACTTAACGCTGTCTTTAGTGGTTCACTGTCAATTGCTGAATAATTGTGATGCAATATAAGGACTATGAAAATTTGTCCATCTCCCTGTTGAGAAGTGTCTTGGCTCAAATTTGAGCTGTTCCAGTTCTGGAAAATTATGAATAAAGCTATAAACATTCTCACTGAGGATTTGGGGTCAGACCTAATTTTTTGTTTTTATATATTTTAATTATTTTGAGAATTTTACAAAATGTATTTTGATCCAGTTCACTCCTCCTCCTCCCTCCAATTCTTCCCAGATCCACCCTCTACTTTCACACCTTCTTCCAACCTCAAATCCTTTTTTTTTTTTTTTAATTATTCAGTCCAGTTTGAGTTCCTTCCACTGAAGTGAGATTGGCAAACTAGGGACCATACCTGACCTTGAAGGGCACTGCACACACATGGTACATAAGCATACGTACAAGTAAAGCACTCATACACACTCCTCTGTGAGACCATCAACTATTCAAAGCTCTTCAGCCAGGGGTGGGCACTCCTGAGTTCATCTCCTCCATATTGGACTGTGGACTGGCTTGGACTTGTGCAGGGATTTGTGCAGGCAACCACAGCTTTGAGTTCACATGTGCAGCCATCCTGTCACTCCAGAAGGCGTTTTGATTCTCCCCAACCTGTTGGCTCTTAGGATCTTTCCACCCCTTCCCATGATGGTCCCTGCGCCTTGGGCAGGGCTATGATCCAGACGTCTCTTTGCTGGCGAGTACTCCTCTCATCCTTTCTCTGCACTTTTACCAGGTGTGAGTCTCTGCATTGACCACAGTCCACTGCACAAAGACACATCTCTGAGGAGGCCTGAGAGGGCATACAAAGACAAACTCAGAGGGCAGTTTGACACTGTGTCCGTTTAGCCCAATACGAGTAGTAAAGTTCAGCCCTGGGACCTATGAATTTCCAAACCTGCATTTTTGTCCAGATTTGCAGGACTGGACAAAAATAGCTAAATTCAATCAGAAAGCCATAGTGTACCCTATAACTTTTGTGCTATAGACCTAAATGTCTCACTCGCTTGAGTGAAAATACCTGGATGTACCACTGCTCAGCTGTGCTTTAAGCCAGTGCTTAGCTTGATTTTATTCCCAGTGGCTGCTCCATCTGGCTGCTTGCTTTCCATGAGTTCCAGTTGCTCCACATCTCCACCAGCATCTGGTGTTATCATGATTTTGGATTTTACCATTATTGGGTACATAGAATGGTGTTTCCAGTTGTTACTTTGTTCTATGATACTGAACTTTTTTGTCTGCTTGTTTCTTCTCTTTCGTGTGAGATGTCTTCACATTTCTTTTGCCTGTTTTTTTTTTTTACCCATTTTTAAAACCAAGTTATAATTCTTGATACTTTTTTTCTAAAACAATTATTTTCAGATGTGTTCAGCTGCCCTGGGTTTGTTGCAAATGTCTTAATTTGCTCTTTGGATAGTCGTCTCTTTAGTTGGAGCATTCAAATTTCAGAGTTATTTTCTCCAAGAATTTGGGTGGGTGGCACGGGTAAACATTTTTTACACAATGCCCTTTGCAACAGCAGGCTCCCACATAGGTTATCAAACAGGGCAAGGCTGGGTTTGCCGGAGGAAGGGGCAGCCAGCTCCTTGCCCCTCTGCACCCTCCTGGACCACACTCTGTGATCAGGTTGGAGAGTTCCAGACAGTGGTCATGAGGGTCAGAGAGAGGGTGGATCGCGCAGCAATCCCAAGGATCCTTCTAGAGGACAAGCCTTCAGAGTTCCAGAAGAGTCGTCCTGCGGCTCAGGGTGATGTGAGTAGATTCTACATCAGAAAACCATCTCTCAGCATTTTAGGACTAGGCTGTCAGTCTACATACTGTTTCTTAATTTTCTTTCCAAAATGTTAGCCTCTCACACTTGCTTTGATTTCACAGGTTTAGATGTGGCTTTGCTGTTGTTATTGAGTGTGTGTGCAGGTGCGTGAGCAGGTGCCACGGATACGATGAGAGTCGATGAGAGGCCACGCTCTGGTGTCGAGCCTTGCTTCTGCTTTGCTGGAGTCTCTTGTGACTGCTGTAAACACCACCCTAGCTGGCCTGTGAACTTCTAGGCATCCTCCTGTCCCCATGTTTGCTAACATGGGTTCTGGGGATTCAAACTCAGATCCTCATGCTTGCCTGGCAGGCGCTTCACCCTCTGAGCCGTCTCCTCCATCCCCAGCTTTTTTTGTTTGTTTGTTTTGTTTTGTTTTTTTTTGTTTTTTTTGGTTTTTTTGGTTTTTCGAGACAGGGTTTCTCTGTATAGCCCTGGCTGTCCTGGAACTCACTCTGTAGACCAGGCTGGCCTCGAACTCAGAAATCCACCTGCCTCTGCCTCCCAAGTGCTGGGATTAAAGGCATGCGCCACTACCGCCCGGCCATCCCCAGCTTTTTAATTTCTCCTGTGCGGCATCATGTAATGCATTGTCCCAATGTGAATTCATCTTCGTTTCGCTTTCAAATTTTCTGCTTAATTTCCCTCCTAATGCTTGCCATTCTCACTCACGGCCGTCTTCCTTCTGAGCAGCTTATTTATCCTTCTGTCCCATCAACTCAGACTGTTTCTCTGATGTGCCTTTTAAGTGTTCAAGTCTAGCTTCCTGCTTATTAACTGCCTTCTATCGGACTCATCCATCTATTGAATTTTTATTTTAATTATTGTATATTCAAGTTTTAAATTCCTATATGGTGTTTTAAAAATATTTTATAAAATAAAAATTACAGTTATGGTGTGTGTGTGTGTGTGTGTGTGTGTGTCTGTCTGTCTGTCTGTCTGTGTAGGGGGCACACATGTGTGCTGAGCAGAGAGGACAAGTCTCAGGAGTCAGTTCTCGCCTTCCACCGTAGGGACCCAGGTGTTGAACTCGGGTCATCGGCTTGGTTGGTAAGCACTTGCTGAGTCATCTCACCAGCTCCAGCCTTGGTCAACCCTTTGAGTTATCTTTCTGGGATTCTGTTCCTTCTCTGTCTCGATGGCTTTATCTGTTTCAGAGCCTTTCCGGTTGACCTGTTGTCACAGTCTCCCATCGGTTTCTTTCATGGGTTCTGTGATGCTGTTTGTTTCAGGTTTGTCTTCGGTGACTGTGGCCTTCTGTAGGACTCCTGTATAGGATCCTAAAGGGAGCTGTCAGAGTTCATCTCGACTTGCTATGTGGGTGTTTTGGATTTCCTAGGTACTGGCCATTTTTAAGTTGCCCATCATTCCGTGTAGGAGCACCCTTGGGACTCTAAGGATTTCTGTTTCTCTACTTTGTCCTGGCTCATTCAGCAGAGATCCTGTGGGCTTGGTTTCAAGATGTGTGGCTTATGGTCTTCTGGCTGCATGCTGGGAGCTTAGCTAGAGTTTCCTAGATGAGGGTTTGGCCTATGATGGCTGCTCTCACAAGGCCTTGACTGACATTGTTATTCTGGGGATGTCATCCTGGCATTATCGCTGGGCTCTAATGTCCTGTTACCTAGAGAGGCTCACAGGTAATTATTTTTAAACTTCAGGCGATTCTAAATGTGCAGCTTAGGTTACAAATTACTGTATGTCTGAGTCCCTAGTTAATTTCCTGGTTTCTAATTTTTTGGTTATTAATTATGTAACGTTTACTATTTGCTCAGTTATTTGTTTGTTTGTTTGTTTTTGGTTCAATTGGTATCTCTATACCTGTATCATTTCACGTTACCATTCTGACCAAAATGAGAAGCACCACATATTAACTGTTTTGTCTGCCATGCATAGATTTCCAGAAACCTGCTGCCTGGGTTATTGAATTCTTCATGCGAATTTTAATTTCTCTGCAAAAGATAGGCCTTTTTCCTGTGCCCCCCTTCCCCACCCGTTTCTTTTGGCATGGGAGCTCATATCAAATATCTTTAATTAAAATGAATTCATACTTTGGGTCCGGGTTTGAGTTAATGGCATTCTGTGCTTCCCCTTTGTGTTATACGTTCGAGCAGATTCTGTAGCTGGAGAATATATTCCAAAGGCAGCTATATCAGAGGTGTGAGAAGCATATGTGTAGTAAGACTTTAAGTGCTGCATAGGAAATCACAGGAAGTTTAATTGGGGGAAGGTAAAGTAGAGCATTGAAAATAAAGGTGAAAGGAAGTTATTGAGAAGGAAGGCAGTTTTTCTGGTTGACTTAATGAAAACATTACATGAGTAAGTTAACTGGTCTTACTGCAGAAACCTCCTCCTATGAGGATGTGAGTACCTACTATGAGGATATGAGTTGGCTGCAGTAACCACCTACTGTGTAGATGTGAGTACCTACTATGTGAATGTGAGTGCCTACTATGTGAATGTGAGTGCCTACTATGTGGATGTGAGTTAACTGCAAGTAACCACCTACTGTGTGGATGTGTGTTGACTGCAGTAACCACCTACTGTGTAAATGTGAGTACCTACTATGTAGATGTGAGCACTTACTATGTGAATGTGAGTTACCTGCAGTAGCCACCTACTGTGTAGATGTGAGTACTTACTATGTGGATGTGGGTAGACTACAGTAACCACCTACTATGTGGATGTGAGAACCTACTATGTGAATGTGAGTGCCTACTATGTGGATGTAAGTTGACTGCAGTAACCACCTACTGTGTGGATGTGAGTACCTATTATGTGGATGTGAGTACCTACTATGTGGATGTAAGTTGAATGCAGTTACCACCACCTATGTGGATGTGGGCACCTACTATGTGTATGTGAGCTGACTGCAGTAACCACCTACTATGTGGATGTAGTTGAGGCACCATAGTGTATATTAAACGGATACAGTAGGTCTGCTGACATGGCTCAGCGGGGCTTGCTGAAAGCCTGGTGACCTGAGTTTGATCCCTGGAAGCCACATGGTGGATGAAGAAAACTAACCCTACAGGGTTGTTCAGTGACCCCCACAAGTGTGCCATCAGCAGACACACTAATATAATAAATATAATGGTGCACGGTTAAAAGAAGGGAAGCTTCTTATGCAAATGTGGCTTCTAAAGCAAATTGAAGGCAGTTTACAAAGGGGTTCATTTTTAATTATTAAAAACACTGTTTTCAGATGCTGTCTTCCAAAATCAAATCAGGGCACCATTAGTGAATCATTTTACTTGATCTGATTAGTTTGGGACAATTGACATTACTTGCTTAAGTGACTTTTTATAGGGGCTTGAGTTGGGAAGGAACGAGATGTGGCCAGATTTTACATCTTCAAAATAAGCTTCTAAAACTTAAACCCGAATCTGGTCCATGCCAGGAGACATCTGTGTGTGCCTGTCACCATACACATTCAGGTCCCTAAACATGAGCGTCTGCAAACAGTTCCAGTTGCCAGCGCACAGGCTGGGGTTAGGCCCAGACAAGACTGGAGAGATGGAGCAATTATCTGGAAACTCAAGCCCCAAGTGGAAGAATCTTCCATTTGATAGCTTCAGTGTTCTGGATATTTCAGTTACAGGGATGTTTTGATGAAAATCATCTGGGTAATTGCATGAGTTTTCCATTTCATCCAGTGTGTAAACACAGCTGTCCTGTGACTGACAACTCTACAGAATCCTCTCTTGAAAATAACCTTTTTTTTTTTTTTAAGATCGTAACTGTGTGTGTGTGTCTGTGTGTATGTGTGTATGTGTGTGTGGTGTGTGTGTGTGTGTGTCTGTGTGGGACTCCTGCTTGGGAATTGGATGTGTTTCTGTGTGAGTGTGTGTGTGAGTGTGTGTGTGTGTGTGTGTGTGTGTGTGTGTGAGTGTCTGTGGTGTGTGTGTGTGTGTGTGTGTGTGTCTGTGTGGGACTCCTGCTTGGGAATTGGGTGCTTTGGCTCACATTTTGGCTCCTTTGTTCTTCTGTGTTCTCTTCTAGTAAGAATAGCTGGTCAGCAAGGTAATCCTTATATTCTTAGTGGTGAGGAGACTTCTGTATGGATCTAATATTTCTGGCTAGTCTCTAGAATAGAATGAGCAGAGCTTGCATCTGGCAGTGCTCATCAACCCAGCCCACAGCAACAGCAGCAGTCCCCACCTGTGCTCTGTAATCACGGAGAGCATGGCGAATAGTTCCACGTGTAGAGACATCCAATTTGACTGTCCCATCAATTCCAGATGGTACCTGTTTCTGATGAACCTCTGTTCCGTGCCAGAGCGGAACCTCGGCCAACACGGTCTAATTCCATTCCCAAACTCATGTGCGTCATGCGGTGCCGAGTATTACTACCCATTGAGCTGCTGTTTGGATCAGCTGAAGGTACAGATGTGGTCCAGAGAGTGAGGCAGGGACCCTCAGCTGCAAGGGCTTGTGTTTTCCCATCACAGCGAAACCCTAAAATTGCATGGTTGAGATTTGTTGTGACAGGTTTCCATTCTCAGGGGCCCCTCTGTCCTCCCCACCCCCCGCCCCTGGTCTCTTCCAGGCAATTTGAAATGCTCACAAGATAGTTGGATGAAGCTGGGGGACCGTGAACCTCTTGGTGACAGGTTCTTGGAAAGGTACACACTGGTTTTCTTACCCCTGTTGGTTTTACAAGTGCTTCGGATTCTGCTGGCAGAGGCCGAGGTCACTCTGATCCACGGGAGTATTGTTTTGCAAAGCCACACGCTTCAGAAACCTCCCGAGTTGTGAAATTTTGAACCATCCACTCTGAAGAAAGATGGGTGTGTCTCAAGCAAAGCCTTGTTTGTGAGGAGTGGCTGTTTTCACATGGCTGGTGGCAGAAGAGTCAGCTTCTAGATCATAGCACCACCCATCTTTGGAAGGTCACTTGGCTCTAAAGGACAGGGGGTCTAAAGGATTCATGTGGTGTGTGTGCATGCATGAGAGCGGATATGTGTGTGGGTGTGCGCACGCATGCGCATGTGCCTGTATAGACAAGTGTTTATGCATGAACTTGCTTGTGTGTGTGTGTGTGTGTGTGTGTGTGTGTGTTGAAGTCAACTTCTGCTATCTTTCTCTACCTTTTCCACTTTTTTGAGACAGGGTCTCTCACTGAACCACATTTTGTCTATACTGGACAGAGACCACCACAGCTCATTTTTATAATTTACTTACATTTCAAGTGTTTTCCCCTTATCCTGTTTCCCCCTCCTGGAAACCCCCTATCCCATCCCTCTCCCCCTGCGTCTATGAGAGTGTCCTTCCTCCCACTCCTGCCTCCCCACCCTCGATTCCCCTACAATGGGCTATCTATTGAGTCTTCAGAGGACCAAAGACCTCTACTCCCACTGATGCAGCCCTATAGGAAAAGTAACAATATCAACCAACCAGACCCCCCCAGAACTCCCAGGGACTAAGCCAACAATCGTGTACACATGGCTCCAGCTGCATTTGTAGCACAGCTTGTCTTTATGTGGTGCAAACACTTTACCCGCTGCTGGACCCATCTCTCCGGCCCTCATTTATTCTTTATAGGTCTTGGCTTTGGAAAACTGGTGGGATCTGAAGTCTTGGGGGAGATCATCATCCCTAGAAAACGCCTCTTTGTAGGCATGGTTTTGTGGTGACTTGGGAAAGAAAATGCTCATTGCTGCCAATGCTCCTGTCTTCATTTTTACTGTGTGAAGAGGGCCAGGCGCTCTGGGTGGCAGGAAGGGGGAAGAGGGGAACTGCATGTGATGTGGGCATGGGAGCAGTGGGTACAGTGGGACGCAGTGGGTACAGTGGGGCACAGTGGGGAGCAGTGGGGTGCAGTGGGTACAGTGGGGCACAGTGGGGAGCAGTGGGGAGCAGTGGGTACAGTGGGGCGCAGTGGGTACAGTGGGGCACAGTGGGGAGCAGTGGATACAGTGGGACGCAGTGGGTACAGTGGGGCGCAGTGGGGAGCAGTGGGGAGCAGTGGGGAGCAGTGGGGAGCAGTGGGTACAGTGGGGAGCAGTGGGTACAGTGGGACGCAGTGGGTACAGTGGGGAGCAGTGGGTACAGTGGGACGCAGTGGTTACAGTGGGGCACAGTGGGGCACAGTGGGGAGCAGTGGGTACAGTGGGGAGCAGTGGGTACAGTGGGGCGCAGTGGGTACAGTGGGGCACAGTGGGGAGCAGTGGGGCGCAGTGGGTACAGTGGGGGATAGTGGAGTGCAGTGGGGCGCAGTGGGTACAGTGGGGCACAGTGGGGAGCAGTGGGTACAGTGGGGCACAGTGGGGAGCAGTGGATACAGTGGGATGCAGTGGGGAGCAGTGGATACAGTGGGACGCAGTGGGTACAGTGGGGCACAGTGGGGAGCAGTGGGGCGCAGTGGGGAGCAGTGGGGCGCAGTGGGGCGCAGTGGGTACAGTGGGGGATAGTGGAGTGCAGTGGGGCGCAGTGGGTACAGTGGGGAGCAGTGGGGCGCAGTGGGGAGCAGTGGGGCGCAGTGGGGCGCAGTGGGTACAGTGGGGGGCAGTGGGGCGCAGTGGGGCACAGTGGGTACAGTGGGGAGCAGTGGGGGGCAGTGGGGCGCAGTGGGGAGCAGTGAGGCAGCTCGTCACCACACTGGGAACAAGAGGCAACCACGTTAGGTCTGTGTGTGTGTGGGGGAAACAGTAAGGGTTTTGTTCCAGGAGACTTAAAAGCAAACCAGCTGCTTCCTCCAACTCAGTCACTTAGATTTTCTAGGTGGCCTGATGGACAGAAACAGAGCATTAGCAGCCGGAGCCTTCCCGTGTTTTATATCACTCCACAGGGAAGAGGCAAGGACACCTGCTTGTTGGTATCTTTTCTCTCCATCTATGAAGTGCTGCAGTTTCTTGGACCCAGCTAAACTCTGCAGACCACGTCATGACCTTACTATCCAGAGTCCCTCGACCTGTACTGGGGCGCCATTGAACAGGGCTCTATTGTGTAACACATTCAAAATGTTCATACATTTGCTCGGCATGAACTCTCAAAGAGTTTAGTAAATCCTGGGAGACTTGGCTATCAGCTTAAGGCCTCTGTTGTTATTGCTACACTCAAAAATTGAATCTGAAGTATAAATTATCTTTTAATGAAGAGCAGCAACCTCCTTTTGTTGGAGATGATACTTGTCTATCACAAGATAAATAATCACTTTAATTATTATGGTGGCATGGGAAACTACATTTTGCAAAGAATTTCATTCTAAATGTATGACAAGCTAAATTAGCATTTAGAAAGTCCTGAAAGGAATTCATTGTTGCATTACATTTTTTATCTTCTACCCTATCAGGCTAGCTTTCTTTAATTGAATGTTATTATTTTGGACCTCATAATATTTGCTCTGGGTAAAATAACAATAACTCATTAGATCCACTGCCTCTGCATGAGATCAATAACGAAATTCCCATTATTTATTTTCCCCAAAGACCTTTAGACAGGGCACTACCAGCGTGGTATAAGAGAAAGAGGTTTTATAATGATTTACTTTAAGAAGATTTTTTGCCTCTGATATATATCCAGCAAAACCCCACTAGAATTGCACTGTAATATTTATAAAACAAAAATGTGGAGAAATGTTTCCGTCATGATCTGCATTTTGATTCTCTGAAACTTGAGAAATAACAAAGCTTTATGGTGTCTAGAACAAAATTTGTCAACATGACAGGGTAGGAGGGACTATAAACATTAATATTTTAATGTAAACCCACAAATGCAGATGAATATGATTGTTCTTCCTTCCCCCTTTCCCTCCCTCCCCGTCCCCCCTCCCTCCCTCCTATGGTTTTGTCCGTCCTCCATAAACATACTTTTCTTTTTGTCTCTTAAATAGCTGGACATGGGTGACAATATGCCTGCTTTGAGATTGCTGCTCTAGGGGGTAGGGGGATGTCTCTGTAAATAAGAGTGCCTGCTGTGCACGTATGAAGACTTCAGTTCAAATCCCCAGCATCCACAGTTTGGATTTTTATCCAGGCATGGCCATGCACCCTTAGCCCCTGACCCCCACTGGAAGCTGGTGGGGGAATATCAGGAGGATCTCTGGGTGTGATGGCTGTCAGCCTAACTCCAGGTTCTGAGAGAAATCTTGTCTTGAGGGACTAAAGCCAGCAGCATCAAAACAGAACATTGGCATTCTCTGGTCCCAGCACCCACACATGCTCATATACCACTGACATATATACAAACAAGTAAGGTAAAGTAATGAAACTTCCATTCTATCAGTCTGAGCCCAGAGGAGGGAATAGAAAACAAACAAAAAACCAACAAACAAACCCCAAACAAACCAAAAACGCAGAAGCTTTGGGGGCCCCACTTCAGGAGAATTGCAAATGCTGGTTTTTATAGCTAGTAAGTGCTAACATTCAGCATGGGTAAAAATTATAGATTTTTTTTTAAATCTCAGCCTTAAAAGAAGTGGCCATTTGTTTTGTATGTCAATAGTTGAAATGCAAATGTGGAGAAAGAGATCAAAATATCCTGCCTCAGAAAAAACTGTAATGTCCCATAGATTTTTAGATTAAATGGACCAGATTAGAATAATGGCCTAGGACATTATTCCTTCGTTGAGCAGATTACAACCAATTAAGTCGTAATTCTGAGCCCTTGTTAAATAAATATCGCTTATGATCAATTGTGGCAGAGGGAAGGGGATGCTAGGCTTTCCCATCAGTTCCTGTCTCTCCAGGAATTGTCGGTGAACCTGAAAGGGTTCTGTCCACAGAGTCCACAGAGTGCGGGCTGCAGACGGTATGTGTCACACGTGTAAATACACATGCTGTGATCTGAGTCACTGTTTAGCCAGGCACTTGGGAAGGCAGGTGTGCCATGGCCTGAAGGCTGGAGTCAGATGGAGGGGTTTGCTGTGTTCTTCTGACACTTACAAGACAGAGTAAGTCTTCCTGATCCCTCTCGGGGTCACAGGGAGGTTACCTTGCTGGCACCTTCCCCAGGGCCCCTCTGCCTGCTGAAAGGCAAGCTTTCCTGTTATCACGTGCAGCCGGGTTCCAGCAGCTGCTCCTGAAAGAGCTGGTGAGGGAGTCAGTTGGGCTTGTGCGCGCTTTGTGTTGTATGTAATTCAGGTGTTAAATTTATTGGAAGACTGAGCCTAACGTAAAACACAGCGCACAAACAAGGCTCGAGGGGTCAGCTTTCTGGAAAGAGCTGAAGGTTCTCAGGATGTCTGCTTCGGGGGTGGGGGGAGCCGGAACCAGTGTTGTGAGCCCTGAAGTGGAGAGGGAGATAGAGCTCTCTAATCAGCAGGCCTCTCAGAGGTGGCCCCGTGACACCTGGGAGGTAGCACAGGTGTGTTCCCGAAGGAGCCCCTCGCCCTAGTTCCTTCTTGACATTGTGTGAGAGCTTTAGGGCCATTCTGTGAGGTCCTGTACCCAGAGCTTGTTTGGGAGTAAGTGGTGACTGAGAACGGGGTAGGTCTTTTCAGATGCTGATCGGCACGGAGTGTGTGCTGTCCGGCTACTTTGATAGAACAAACAGGATGAGTCTGGATACTGCAAGAGGAACATAAAGATGTCTCGGGAAAGGGGAAGAGGCGTGCTTGCTTTATTTATTTGTTTGTTTGTTTATACATTTATATTTTTATTTATTTACTTTTGATCTACCTATCTTGCCACTGGGTTGTTGGTTTTATTTCCTTTGTAGAGAAACTGACAGGTCAGGAAAAGATAATTAACAGCCTGGAGATCCTGAGGTGGTTTGGAGTCAAGTTGCAGTGTATCATTGTAATAACATATTTTCTCTTTGATTTGGCTGACCAGCCATGGTGTATCATTCTATTATTCTGCTTGCTGAGATCTGGTATTTAAGTATTGAATTCCTTATCTCTCCCTCCATTTGTGGTGTAGGGTCTTGATCTACCCCTGGGATCTAGGCAGAGGACACGAGGTATATAATTTTGTATGTACATATGTATAATGGTTTGAATGAGAGTATATATACCCCGTGGCTCAGATATTTGAACACCTAGTCATCAGTTGGCAACAGTGTTTGGGAAGGTTTAGGATTGTGGCTTTGCTGGAGGAAATGTGTCACTAGGGCAGGCTTGGGGTGTTTGTGGTCTCACCCCATGTGAGTTTGCTCTCACTGGTCTCATCCCATGTCTAGTGTGTTCTCACTGCTTTCGATTGGAAGACGTCATGTCTGCTGTGTGGCACCGTGCTTCCCTTCTTTGGAACCATGAGCCCAATTAAGCTCTTTCTTCTCTAAGTTGTCCTGGTCATGGTGGTTTACCACAACAGAAAAGTAATTAATAGTGCATGTAATATAATTTATATTATGATTTTTACAGTAGCAGGGTATGGAGAGTCTGCATGCACTGCCTGAAAACTGCCAAGCATTCTGAGAAGGTGATGGAGTTAGCAGGTGCTGTGTGACATACTTTTCCTGTGGAGACACAACACACATATACTCACCCCAGACAGGGATCCCACAACAGACAAAAGTGTGAAAACCACCAATGTCCAACTTGGTGAACCATGAATTTTATTGGAGTTGCTTATGGGAGCAGACATGACTCACGGACAGATGCATCCCCAGGCTCATTCCCAGCAGGGCCTCAGAAATCTGGGAGCTTGAGGGCAGCCTTTCCTTGAGTCCGTTGTTCTAAGCTTCATCCAGGCAGGTCAGTTGGTTTCTGCTTCTTCCAGACAGCTGGAAGAAGACTCTGGGCTCAGAGTCTTTGCAGCTTTCTTTGCCTACTCTGGCAAGGAAGGGCCTATTGACTCTAGTCAGTTTCAGGAACTTTCTGAAGCTATTTTGAGTTGTTTACAAGGCACTTCCTGAAGAATGGATGATTCACTCTTGAAGGAAAGTTTACAGAATAGCAGGTTTATGTCTACAAAGAGTTTTTTATTTGCTTTTATTCTTTTATTCTTTTTTCTAAACTGAGTTAAATAAATGGACCTCTTTTGTTGGGGGTCTTATCCAAGCATCATTGATTTATATCCGGAAGCTTCCCTGTTCCAGGTTAGACACACTTGTTACAGTTGTGGATAGTTGGTTCCAGTCCCTGCTGAGAGCCCATCTCTTCATTTTAGCGGTCTCTGAGAAGCTGTCTAGATATGAGTATGCTCAATCTGAATCAACCAAGACCAGGATGAGTTCCCACAGATGACATCTCTTCCCTGAAGGGGACACAGAGGCAAGCTGGCTGTCAACACTTGCCTAGAGAAGTGAGGGAAGAAAAACTCCAGCTGGTTCAATCATCTGCATTCCAGCTGAGCACAGGCGTCTGTGTCCATCATCGTTGGGGAAGAGTCTGCGTTCTTCCCAGAAGGGGTGACTAGAGATGTTCTTCTATCCAAGAGCCAGGGAAAGAGCCAGAGAAGCCCCATACCCAGCCACAGCGACAGGGGGATGCTGTTTCCTGCTTCCATGGGAAGGGATGCTGG
Organism: Apodemus agrarius; assembly: GCA_964023405.1. Lineage (NCBI taxonomy): Eukaryota > Metazoa > Chordata > Mammalia > Rodentia > Muridae > Apodemus > Apodemus agrarius. Next base: position 197,764,064 of record OZ030005.1, on the reverse strand, counting down.
TTTGGGTAAATGGCTGATTCATATATATATATATATATATATATATATGCATGCATGCATGTATGTTGTGGCCTAAGGAGAAGACCCTCCACCTCTGTGCTTTTATGTACTATTGGCCCTTTATACATAATTTATGTTGGGGAAAATAGAGAAACCACGTGTGCTTGTTAAAAGAAACCAGGCAGTGGGTTGGGGTGGCTATGGTTTGAAAGAGGAAGCTGGCAGGGCAGAACAGATGTCCTGGGAGGAAGGTGGTGTAGATAGAGAGCAGTTGGTGAGTGACAGCAGTGGATGAGGTGGTAACAGATAGTAAAGGGGGTAGAGAGCCTTTGCCTCCAGAGAGCTCCTGGTCTAAGCCGCTGTGTCCCAAGAGAGAGCAGTGATCTGGGGGGGACTCATAGCAAGAGCCCCAGGTCCCAGTGGGTGGGACCTGGCCTGGTTGATGCGGTGTTTGCCTGGAGTGTCCACATGGAGGAAGTACTAACTCCTCTGCTCTAAGCTATTCTGAGCTAGCCTTGGGGAAACCTTAGGCAGGGAGTTTTTCTGTTTTAAGGCTCTGCCACTCCTCCATGCTGGGTAGGGAACGTGGCGACATTAGTAGAATGTGTGCTACCCCACCTCACGCTTACTGAGGCGTGAGGAGCTGAGTTCAGAGCCCCGGCACTACTGTAGAAGTTGGACACAACAACAGCCTGTGTCTGTAGTCTGAACCCTGGGACGGGGTGGGTGGTGGGTAGGGTGGGGGCTGCAGGCACAGGGGGATCCTTAAAGCCGCTGGTCAGCCAGCTCAGCTGGATCCTGGGCTACAGGTTCAGTGAGACGTTTAGCAACTGAGGAAGACACCTAACAGTGATGTCTGCCTCACCATACGTGTTTCCTCACGTACCTAAGGAACAGGTGTGTACATATATACACGCACACACCGAGATTTATAAGAAAGATCTGATCTGAAGGTGGCTCAAGTCTTGATTCAGACATTAACTTAGAATAACGTAGTCTTGATGGACACTGGTGGTACATGCCTTAACTGTCAGCATTGGGAGGCAGAGGCAGGTAGATCTCTTTGAGTTTGAGGCCATCCTGGTCTACAGAACATGCTCCAGGATAGCCAGAGCTGCACAGAGGAAAAACCCTGTCTCAAAAAACCAAACCAGCCAACCAAACAAAAATTATCTTTGGCTTGAACTAACAAAGCTTATTTAATTAAAGGTCAAAGATGGCTTTGGCTTCCTTGAAGGGTTCAGCACAGGGGCTTCCAACAGTGATCACATGGTGTTTGTGGGAGGCGGGGCTTCCCTGCTGCCAGCACTGAGGTGGGACCCTAGGAAGATCTGAGGCTTTGAAGCCCTGGCCTCACAGAGCCCTCCTGGTCCCTATTCACACCTTTAAGGAAGGTTAATGATTAAAATATGTTCCACTTCAGGAAACTCCAGAACAAGTTGTCAAAGTAATTTGTAATTCTCCCTTTCTTCCTATCTAAGCTGAATGTGCTGTTTAATTACCCTATAATAGATTATTGTTGTGGAGTTTTTTTTTTTTTTTTAAATAGACAAGTCCTTTATCATCATTAAACACGATGGGATTGTTTTGTTTTTTTTCCTTAGGTTTTTTTTTGTTTGTTTGTTTAATTAAGAATCATTTAAATAGCTCCAAAGGTTTGAAAAATGTTGGGGAGCTTAGTTTTACTTGGGCATTGAAAATTTCAACACAATGCCTTGATATTTACTATAAATGGATTCATTCAAATGGGGTAAATTTAAAGAGGGGTTAAGGCAGTAAAGTTCTCATCTTCTTAAATCACCCACCCCGTGGCCATTTAAGACAAGCTCTTGGAGGTTGGCCAGCTCCTCACTCCACAGGCACACTCTGGGGGGATGGAGTCTCCAGCATGGTTTTGCTCACATTGTTTCTGAACAGCATGGAGTATGTTTAATTTTTAACTTGTTTATTTTAGTACAATCTGGAGTCTAGCCACTCTGGGACTGTTTGACCTCAAGGGGGGAGTCTTCCTCTTTACCTGAAACTCTCACAAGTAGCAACGGTCACGTTCTTTGCTAGAGAGAAGAGAGGAAGTTGGTCTGGAAGGAGCGGACCGGCCACATCACGCCCGTCCCTCTCCTTCCTTTGACACTTCCACCTGAGTCTTCCAGTTTGATCCCAGTGATAACGTCTCTCATCTACCGTGGTTAAGCCCATCTTGTGAGGAAAACTTTCTATCCAGTCCTGTTGGCAGAGGAAGCGTAGTTGATTCACAGCTCGGTAGAATTAGTTCTCAGTAAGCTTGTGTGCCGAGGTCTTGATTTAGATGTGGAAATTTTAAGTAACGGCTGTCACAGGGCATTAGCTTTTATACCGTAGTTAGAACTTAAATCTACAGGTGCATTACAACAGATTATTTTTCTTCACTAAGCAGTTGAGTTGGAAAAGGGCTGGCCAACGTTTTCAGGCAAGAGGAAAAAAGAAAGGGTCTAGAATGTGGGAAAGGAGAAAGAGGGTGCTCACCGGAAGCAGGACAGGAAAACATAAGGAATGCTTGTCAGAAGGAGGAGAGGAAAGCTTCACCGAATCATTGTGGCTGTGGGAGCTCCATCCCTCATTCACCTAACACTTACATTAAAAAGATGCTTTCTATCAATTATATGATCCAAATCCACAATGAGTCCAATACATCGGAGGAAGATGCATCTCCTTGCCTTAGGTGATGTGAAGCTGTAGTGAATTTATGACCATGCGGTAAGATGTAGCAAGGCTGTGGCTTGGCTTGCTATTCAGCCATATTACCGTTTAAGGTGTGAAGAAGCCAAGGCTCATGGAACCCCCAGTGGGGGTTCTGGGACTGGAAATGTAGACAGACAGTTGGACCTTGCTGGTTCTCCACACGCTCGGCTTAGTGGGTCCCTTCCCAGGGGTCCATCTGCCCTTATTTGGGCTCATTCTTGATTTAAGAATCAGCTTTCAGTTGAAGTGTTAATATTTTACTTCCAGAACATCTTTGTGCTTCTCATTCAACAGTTTTTAAGTGTATATATGAGTACTTTGGGTCGTTGTTGTTGTTGTTGTTGTTTTTAAAAGAAAAATCCAAATAGTCCTGAACATGGCCGTGAAGTCTCTCTTGATTTGCAGTCTGCTGTGGCCCTGACCGTTTCCAGCTTCCTGTCCATTCTTCTGGGCTCCAGACACACAGCGATGCTCTATCCAGCCAGAGACAGTCTGTATTTCTTTTCTCCTTTACCGTGTGTCTATCCTTCTCCACTTACTGTATCTGCTGCTCATTTCTGTGACACTCTGCTTGCAATGATTATGATAAAGTACTTATCTTTTATGATAAAGCATGTATGTATGTGTGGGGGGGTGGGGTTACGTGGGGAGGATAGGGACAGAAGGAGAGACAGACAGACATGGAACGCATGTATCCAATAGGAGGAAAGGTTAACTTGGGCTCACAGTTGCAGAGAAATCTCAGGGAAATATGGCGGGAAAGGACAGGGAGCATGCACGGCACCCCAGTGTGTCCTACAGCCTCTTCTCTGTAAACCAGGACGCTGAGGAACAAGTGCACAGAGCATGAGCCCGGGGAGGGTTCACCGCCACCTCCCTCTCCCTTCCCCTGTCTCTCCCTCCTGCTCTCTCCCCTCAGGTGTGCGTGCATGTGCCCATCCACAGGCACCTAGTTTCTTGAGTTGAGAATGAGGCTCTGGTCTGTTTATATGAATGACACCTGCCTAATGGTGACTGGGTAAATACTTCTAGACTAGAAACGAGCTTGTTTATACCAAAAGCTTTCCGCTGCCCTGTGAGAGGAGATAGAGTTCAGTGGGAAAGGACACACAGCAGCCGTTACAGACGCCGCTGTTGACTGCAGCCCTTCCAGCAGCTGCTGAGGAGTGGTAGCCTCCATGTTACGGGCCATCCCAGTGAGTGCAGTGAGGAGAACTTGGGTCTTAGCACGAGGGAGACCTGCTTGTGCTTGTGCTTGTGCTGTGACCTTGAGCAGGTCTCAGTTTCTCTAGCTCTGAGATGGGAGTACTCTGTCTGTCTCTCCTCGTTGCTGTCAAAATTAGATCAGGAAGTACATGGGAGAAGCTGGGGATGGGAGGAGCCGGGGATGGGCTGGGTGGCGGGTGACAGCATCAGGAGTCCTTTGACTCAGGAGCGCCACTTTAAACGTGTAAGTCCTCAGCCTTCTCTTGTGCTGTCCTGCAATGCCTTTGGGTTGATGAGATAAAGCCAGTACTCCGAACGTTCAGAGGGGTGTGTGATTACTCTTTTAAATGAATCGGTATAGAGAAGCATAAAAAGTTTCTTCAGGTTTCAGAGTAAAAGTCACAGTTACACACTAGCTCAGGGAAGAGCCCAGAGGGACCCTTGTGGGGGTGTAGATGGGGATCCCCAGCACTGGAAAGTCTCCCCTAGAAAGTGGCTATTTTTGTCAGATAAGATAAACTTTTTTCTCTCTTAGATGAAAGTTCATCTTTTAAAACAAGATTTACTTATTCTTAACTGTGTATGTATTTACTGTATATCTCTCCAGTGGGCTGGAAAGATGGCTCAGTGGCTAAGAGAACTGTCTGTTCTTGCCGAGACCCTGGGCTCAGATCCCAGCACCCACATGACAGCTCATAGTCATCTATGACTCTAGTTCCAAGGGATCAAGCCTCTTTTCTGGACTCTGTGGGTACTGGACACACATGTGGCACACAAACATATAGGCAAACATGACACACTGAAACAATATAATTAAAATGAAAGGATGGATACTTATCCATACCTATTAACATCCAGGTTTAATGAATAATATATTTGTATAATCTATTTGCTTAAAATGTGTATATGTTAGTCAACTTTGTTGCTATGACAGTTGCTACAAAGAACAACTTAGAGGCAGATTTATTTTGGCTCAAGGTTTCGGAGGGTCAGAGTGGTCCAGGCCTTGGGCCTGAGGTAAGGCAGAGCCTTAAGGTGTTCACCCCGTGTCAGCCAGGAGTGGAAGTGTGGGTGAGTCTGCAGTGGTGGGTGACCTCCTCCCTCTTAAGTCTTTGTGGCAGTTACTTTTCTGTTGCTGTGACAAAACACTGTGGCTCAAACAACTTAGGAGAAAGTTTATTTGAGCTTATGGTTCTGACTGTTACAGTCCATGATGGCTGAATGAGGACATAGTCACAGGAGCTGAGAGCTCACATCTTGAGCCACAAACATGAAGCAGAGAGAGTGAATTCAAAACCAGTTGTGTCCTGTGACATACCTCCTCCAACAAGGCCACACCTCTCAAGCCTCTCCAGACAGTCACTAACTGAGGACCATGTAGTGCTTGAGAAAGCGGTATACTGCAGTCTTGTTTCACTCAGGCTCCCAGCCAATTGGAGGATTCCACCCACACTGGGGTGAATCTTTCCCTGAGTTACAGCCCCAGATGGTGTATGTCTTTGGAGTGCCATCAGTGACACAGCCAGAAGTGTGCTTTACAGGTCTAAGTGTAGCTCTACCAAATTAAGCTGATAGTGGAGATTACCCATCACAGCATCAGAATTAAACAGATTGTCCACAGAAAAGTAGTCTTTGTTTCTGCCCAGGAGGAAAGTCACCCAGTTTTCTTCATGACTCTCTGTAGTATTTGTTCTCTAATCTGGGATTTTACTGAGTGACCCCTGCCCTGGTCACTTGGCTTCCTTGCCTGATCGCCCCACTATTTAGCTGCACATAAGTGCTGTATGAATTTCCTATTTCTGCTGTAAGGTATCCCTTAGCCCAACTTCAGTGTCTTAGCCAGTACAACCAGATTAGCAGCTAGGTTTGTAGGCCAGAAGTCCACTAAACATCTCATGAGGTGTCAGCTGGACGACTCAAGTAGAATCTTGTTTCCTTGTTTCAAATACCACATGTTAGACTACATTATGAATGCCCCAAAGAGCAGAGCACAAGAACTTTTTTTGGTTGGTTTGTTTGTTTACTTTGTGGCCAACTTCAAGGTCAGAAACAGCGTCTCTCCAACCTTTCTTTCACTATCACAACTGTCTAGGAAAGTCTCGACTGTTGTGGATTTACCTACCTGATTATTATTTATTTTGTCCTCATTGCTGTGGTAAAATACTGGGCAACAGTAAGTTGGGGAAAGAAGACTTTATTTTGACTGACAGTTTAAGGCATAGGCCATCATGGTATGGTGAGGGATACCCAAGCTGGTCACGCTGTGTACACAGTCAGGAAACTGAGTTGAAAGCTGTACCTCAGCTAGCTTTCTTTCCCTGTGCAGCCCAGGACCCCAGCCCAGAGAATAAATGGTAGGAACCATCTACACTTAGGGTAGGGCTTCCTACCTCGAGAACATAATCTAGAGCTCCCTTATAGGTGCTGCCCAGAGCCTGCTTGTCATTTTGTTGTTCTCGATCTGTTCAAGTTGTCAGTGTAGTATCAAGCATGACAGTGGCCAACCTAGACAACCCAGGACACTCTCCCTGTTTCAACCTCCTCAGTTTAACACGCTTGCACCCATCTTGGTCATGTAAGACCAATCTTGTGCAAATACAAAGGTTGCAGGGGAGCCAGGCAAGAGAAATGGAGGTGGGTGGGAGAATGAGAGTGAGACTAAGGAAGGGCTGAACTCAGCCTCGCATAGGTAGGCACACACTCCACCACTGGTCTACATCCCCAGTTCACATATACCTTTGGACACCATTATTTTCTTTACCATAGCCAGAAATAGAAAGGGTTGTGCCCCCTGTCCTTTGGAGCTGTCTATTCTGGCTGGCTTCGTAGGAGTCCCTACCTGGGAGATGCTAAGACACCTTTAAATCTCTTTATCAGAAGACTCCAGACTTCTGGTGTACATCAGGGATATTCTCAGTGTATCAAACTATACCACCCAGAGCATTCTAAGGCAGCTGATTGCTTGCTGCCACCATGCCTGGTAGATAATGGGAGTGGTGGGAGGAGAGTGGAAAATGAAGGCTTTGATTATCAGGCCTGAAAAGGTCCATCTAGAAATAGCCACATTACAGCCAGTTCTTTCTAACTCCAAGGTACATTTTGTAACAACGTCTGTAATTTGAAGACATTTCAAGCCACAAACTGGCTCCAGAAATGGGCTTTGTTCTTTATAGCATGCTCTGCCCACCACCCAGGCCCCCTTAAAACAACTCAGCAGGCTCAAAGGAACGTTCTAGGAAGAGGAGACTGGGGCTGTACTCAGCCATGTTTGCACCCAGCATGAGCATAGCGGATGGCCCGTCCAGGGTGCTAGAACAGGTGTAATGCATGTGCACTCTCAGCACGTAGAGGAAATGGCCTAATGGAGCAGGAGATGGGATTAAGTCTGTATTTTTCACTGGACCCATTGTGTGCCCAGAAGACATTAAGATCCCTGGAATATCTGTTCTCTTTCTTCAGTGCACTGAGTGCAGACAATTAAGACTCAGTTGTCCGGGAATTCTGAATACAAGTCCATTCCGCATGTATGCCAGTCGTTCATGAAGTGATAGGTAGGATTTTGGTTCTTGTACATTGAAGAAGCAGAGTCTTATGCTTATTAAAGGCTTGGTTGTCAGTCAGGACTGTGCCACTTGGCCCTGTGCCTTGGTTCTTTCGTACCTCCTTTCTTAACTCCAAAGAGCCAGTGTGACAGGATCACTTGACACAGTCCTTAGGAACCAGGAACTGAGGATGTAGCTCCTTTGATAATGCTTGTCCAGTACACACAGTTCAGACTCCAAGTGTAGACTCCCAACAGTATATAAACCAAGTGTAGTAGCTCATGCCTGTGAGTTCAGAGCCCTTGGAAGTAGAGTGTTGTTTGATATAACTCCAGGGGAGATGAAGAAAATATAGGGAACATACTTCAGATAGGGAACTAAACTAACAGACCAAGTGCATCGATAACCACCAAAGTCCAGATTGGCGGACCAGCAAGTATTTTTAGTGTTAATTACAGAAGTATAGATGACTCAGAGGAAGCTGCATTGCCCAAAGCTCACCCCAGCATTGTTGAGAACCTGGAAGAAACTCTAGATTTCTGTTACCACTTGCAGACACTTAAGGACTTTACAGGGTCTTTTTCTTTTCTCAGCCATTTTGACTGCTTATATAGCTTTGGAAAGGATAGAGCAGGTGGAATCTGGTAAGTTTCAGGGACTTCCTGAGATGTATGAGTTGTTTATTTTTTTTAGGTCTTAAGGCTCTTTCCTCCAGGATGGAATGTTTTAGTTCTGAGGAAATTGTTACACAATATGTAACAAGAGGAGGTTCAGGAGTTCAAGGTCATCTGTGGCTAGAGAGTTTGAAGCTCATCTGGGCTTCTTAAGAGGTTTTCTCAAACAAAACAACAACAAAAACCAAGCACCTGGAGAGGTTGTTAGGCTGCTTGACTCTGGTAACATGACAGTATCTCCACCCCTCTGTATCTCCTTGCTCGTTTGGATACAGCTGTATCTCTGGAATTTTTTTAAGTAATATTTGAGCACTGATACTGTTCATAGCTTTCCCCTGACTCATAGTTTGACATGTTCTCATTGCTTTGGACTTGTGGATCAAAGAGTGTGGCAAAGAAGCAAAAGACCCTTAAACACTGCAAGGTTCATGCACATGGGATGATAAGGGGGGAGGTCCTCACAGATGACATGCAAGGCCCCTTCTAGATGAAATGTCTTTGAGAAGCAGCTTCCTTTCTGTGAATAGAGGTCTGTCCTCTCATGCAGGAGCTTCAGTCGTTTCTACAAAGGGGACCCTTTGATCATGAATGTTAAAGAGTTCAGGCAAAGTTTCCCGGGCCTGTTTTATTTGGGGAACATTTGTGCTTTGTAGACCAGGGCATGCCAATATTTTAAAGGCCATGGCTAACATCTTCCACCCTAGTCCGGGGAACCACTTGGCAGTGGGGAACAGACAAGGAACTGTTTGTGCCTCCATAATTACAGAGCAGCAGGCATTTTATAACTGCTGAGTGGACTTCAAAGTTAATTACCATTTAGAAGTCTGAATAAAATAATCCTCTAAAACACTGGGCATCAGGAGAGTTTCAGTAACTTATTCCTTTATTAGAAATAAATACTAAATCCTCAAGTACTTTGAAGATCAGGAAGCAGGAGGCCAGCGGCATCCAATAGGAATATAGTGTAGGCCATGTATACGTGTGCTTTTAAAAAGCTCTGGTGCTTTAAACCGTAAGAAGCACGGGCGAAGTTAATTTTAACACAGATGTTTTGTCAATCCATTGAACATATCTCAGGATATGACTGAATATAAACAATTATTAATGAGCTATTGCATTTATTTCCCCGAGGAAAGTCATTGGAATGTGTTTGCTGAAAGCAGGCTGTTCATTGTGCTGACCCATTGCTTCCTCCTGCTTAGGAGTCACATGTATCTGGAGGCTGCCATATTGGACAGCCCAGGGAGCCATGATACCATGCAGTGGCCCTCTGGAGAGACAGGATGCAATTGTCTCATTTGTACCTTTTGGATGCTTGTCATGATATCAGGCTCCTGTGTCTGTTTCTTTAAACGTGTCCATTGATTGGAAGCCTGAGAAAGGGTGTGAGTTTGCAGAGATGGAGGATGTTGTGCTAGCAATTAGAAATGAATTCAGATCTTTGGGCAGCTTTATTGGATAGGATCCACGGCCATTTCACTTCACCATATAAAGCATGCAGTTCCGAGGGGGCCGAGTCTGTTCGTATAGTTGCATGGTCTACCATCCAGTCTGTTTAGAATGTACTTGTTACTCTGAAAAGAAACTCAGTACCTCATGGTTCCTTTCTCCCTTCACTCTCATCCCTTCTCTTCCTTCCCATCCACTAGCCCCCTTTTCTGTCTGGGTTTATATGTTGTGGACGCTTGGTATAAATGGACTTCGTTGGCTCATGTATTCATAATATGTAGTCCTGTGTGACTGGCTTCCTTCACTTGGCATAGCATCTTCAGGGTTCAGTCCTGTATAGCACATAGTTCTGTTTCATTTACCACCAAATAATATTCTGCTGTACAAATATGCTTCATATTACATACCTGGTCATTTGGTGGCTTAGACTTTTGGGTTATTAGGAATAATGTTGACGTGAATATTATACACAAGTTTTTGTGCAGGTACATTTTGTTTTTGTTTCTTGCATATGTATATGAGTGGTGTGTGTGTGTGTGTGTGTGTGTCTACATGTGTGTGATTGCATGTGTGTGTATCTTAGTGTAGAGGCCCAACGTATATGTTAGCGATCTTCCTTGATCACTCTGAACTTTATTTACTGAGCCAAAGTGTCTTACTGAACTCAGCATTCTCTAGCGTGGGCTAGTTTTGACATCCACATTGTCCCAGAGAGATCCTATGTTTGCCTCCCATGGGATATGCTGGCATTACAGGTGGCCACCACACCTGCTGAACTTTTATGTGGCTTCTGAGGATCCAAACTCTGGCCCGCACATGTGTGAATCAGGTGCTTTATCCACTAAGCCATCTTCTAAGATCATGTATTCATTCCTTTAGGGCCTATACCCAGGAGTGGAATTCTTGGGTCATATGGAAAATTCCATCTATCTAACCCTGTAAGAACCTTCCAGATGGTTTTCCATTGTGACACTTTATATTCTCATTAGCAGTGTACTAATAACTGCAAACACTTTAAAAAGAGAATTATGGCCATATTTTGTATTCCTTTTGTGCTATTATAACAAAACCCTCAATCCTGGGTTTTTCCTAGTCTCCTTCCTATTGCTGTGATAAACGCCATTACCTAAAGCAACCTCAGGAGGAAAGAAGTTTATCCTGTCTTGCAGGTTGCAAGTCTATCATCAAGGGAAGCCAAGGTGGGAACTCTAAGGTAGGGACTGAAACAGAGACCGTGGAGAAATGCTGATTCCATGCTTCCTTGCCCCGGCTAGCTTGCCCCGGCTTACTCAGCTACCTTTTCTTATACAGCCCAGGCCCGCTTTCCCAGGATGGCACCACTCCCCTTAGGCTGGACCCTAAGCCTACATCAACCAGCAGTAAAGAAATGCCCACGGACATACCAGCAGGCCGCGTGAGCGAGCAGAGGCAGTTTCTCATTTGAGATCCCTCTTCCTACGCATCCCTGGGTTTGTGTCAGGTTGACAAACACTGACTAGGCTGGTAGGTGATTTATAAAGAAGAGGGGTGTATTTTTGCATAGATTTTGGAGGCTGAGAATTTCAAGGTCAAAGTAGCAGAAGTTCTGATTGTTTGATGAGCTCCATTCTGTTTTCAAGCGGCAACTTACTGCTGCCGGGTCTGGGAAGAGGACCTCTGTGCCAGCCACCATGCTAAAAACAAATTATATATAAAGTGTGATTTAAACATTTTAGGCTTTGTGATACGTTAGAATTCCTTCTTTGGGGAGCTGCTGGCAAGCCAGCTGCACAAATCCATCGTGAAAATGACATTTATGCCTTATGATTTGTGTGTGGCCAGTGAGTAATAGCTCACAGGTTTAGAAGAACCTTAAACTGCCAGGCGAACTTCCTTTTTTCTTAAAAGGGCACTTAGTGGGGTGTGAGCTGCCGTAACCACTCCGGCTGCACATGGAGGAACCCTCTCAGATTAAGGTCCATTCGCGGTTACACAGGTGACACTGGTAAAGGGTCTTAAGCTCGTTTCTTATTTTTCTTTTTATTTCCATGAAATGACCATTTTCTTATAGAAGAGCCCAGCTACACATTTACTTTGGATACACCACAGCCATGGTGTGAGACAATGGTGAGAGGCTGTTTAGTTACCCAGGACTCCTGAGAGTAGGTGTCTTAGAAACTGCTGCCTGCGTGTATGAAATACCTTCTGTGTACCGGTCGATGGGTAGACCTTCACACTGGAGCCTGACCACCAGTCCTCACAATAGCCCCTGTACAGTCCACAGATTGTGATGGTGAGGCTTAGGGGCAGCATCTGACCTCCCCAGGGGCTCATAGTGCGAGGTGAGCACTCACTACCTCTTACAGTGTCCTTCCTGTCCCCCACCTGGAACACCCTCCCTTTCGTGAACCCTGCAGGGTGTCTGTACGGACACCTGTAGTCCTAGCACCACCCCAGTCTCAGGTACTCTCCATTCTCTTGCTCTGTTTTTAAATTGCCAACTTTTCTCCCAGCTCAACCTCCTTTCTCTGAGTTTCTGCACTACTCTAGCCTTTGCCGTTAAACTATATAAGTAGTTTTTAGAGAGAGAGAAAGAGAGAGAGAGAGAGAGAGAGAGAGAGAGAATGTAAACTTAAAAGGGGTGTGGGAAGTATGTATTGAGGTGGTTTCTGCAATTGGACCCCAAATTCACAGATAGTAGAGTTACAGAAAAAAAAATGTGGTGTGTGTGTGTGTGTGTGTGTGCTCGTGTGCGCGCACGTGTGTGTGTGTGTGTGTGTGTGTGTGTGTGTGTGCGCGCGCGCGCGCGCACACACCTAGAAACATGGATGATGTAATACTAAATGTGTTGGGTATTTGTCTCCTTTCTGGGAAGCTGTAGAAAGCATGAGGTGAGTTTACTTGTTTCCTCACCCTTCTGTATGACTACTGGGGAAGCGTTCACAAGAGACATTGTATCAAAGTACACAAATGGTGGCCTCCGAAACCAGATTGCTTCACCTTGCATCCCAGCTGGTGTTCTTCCCTCTGACCTTTGACAACTTCACCCTCTCTGGGATATGTTTCCATTTCTGTAGAACAAGCGTCATAACAGCTCTCCTGTGGAGTGATTGAGAGCATTGTTTGTCTATTGAAAGAACTTAAAATAGAACCAGGTGCATGGAAACCTCTGGAAACATACTATTATTAGCATTAATATGCACCTAGGATGAGTTACTGCTTTACGCTGGGCTTTGGAACTACGGTGATCATATCCCTGGTGTTTTACTTTTAGTCTTAGACAGAGAGAATGAAGGTAGAGGGTGTATTCGAGTTCACAGGAGGCAGATGTGCACGTGACCTGAAAGCACAGTGCAGATGGGCCTAGTGAGAGGTCCTGGTGTACTGTTGGAATTCAGGAGCTGGAATAGCTTGCATATAGTTTTCCTCTGTGTGTGTGTGTGTGTGTGTGTGTGTGTGTGTGTGTGTGTGTGTGTGAGAGAGAGAGAGAGAGACAGAGAGAGACAGAGAGAGACAGAGAGAGACAGAGAGAGACACAGAGAGAGAGAGAGATTTCATACTGAACCTGGAGCTGACTGATTCAGTTGGAATGGCTGTCTAGCAAGTCTTGGGAATCTGCCTGTGTCTGTATCCCCAGCCCCGGGTTACACATGCAGACTGCTGCACCCAGGTTTTTATAGATGCTGGTCATGTGATCTCAGGACTTCAGGCTTGTAACAGCAAAGACTTTCTACTGGACCTACCTCTCCAGCGATGGGATTACAGGAGCAGACACCTTCCTGACCTAAAGTAGATATTTTCTGTTGAAGCCCCTGTAAGACAGCCATGAGCTTCAGCAATTTCCCCAAGTTTATCCCGGTAATTTCGAGTGGAGCCAGGCTAGAATCTGTCATGTCCTGAGATGAAGGCCAACCTAGAGGATATTGTGTTCCCAGTCTTCTGTGAGGCTTTGGACCTGCTTCATGGTGATCAACAATGTTTGACTGCTAGGGGTAGCTTCTCAGACCTCCGACTTTAATTGTCTCTGGCTCCTGGGAGCTCTCCTGATGGTAATTTGTGCCAAGCCATCAAAATAATGATGATGTTCATTGTCTTCTGTTTGCTTTAAAGTTGTCCATCCTGGTAATGATCACCTAACAGAGAAAGAGATTTATTCTTCTGGACATTTATAAATGCCTACTTTGAATTTAGGAGACTGTGTAACCAATCTGACTCAAACCCAGATTTCTCAGACCCATCAGAGGAATATACACTTGTGATGAAATTAATCAGTTGACTTGAAGAGACAGAAGAGGATGCTTCAGGAAGTGTATGTTGGGTGGGTGTTGGGGGAATCAGAAGTTGAGGCTATGAACCGTTATAACATTATAGGTTTCAGATGGCTTATAATTCATCTATAATGGGAAAAATACTTTACCATGGAGATAATATCCTGGGATAAATTCAGAATCATAGGTTGTATTATGGATATGTTTGTGGATATATGTGAATTGCAGGGAGTGAATTTTTTCTCTGAATGTAATTTAGCTTAGATACGATGATGAATAAGCTATACACAACAAGAGCCCATTTGATGTAATGTGTGTAATTTTAAGCGTAAAACCACCATATTTTAGAACTGGAAGGGACCTTAGCCTGCACCTAGTGCATATCATTTTGCAGACAGAGAAAATGAATCCTAGAGGATGAAGTGGCTTTGCCTAGAGTGTGGACTAGGACTCAGATAGGTAAATTACTAGGTTTGAAGACTTTCGAGACTATAAGGCTTGCTACCAACAGGAAGTGTTTTACTAATCCTGGTTTTGTGTCGTTGCTGATCAGAGGTGTAGTGTGATTTCTGCTGCAATGTAAGACAACTCCTCAGCTCTTGGCATGTGCAGATACTTAGTAAAAAAAACAAAAACAAAAAACACTTCACGACTCCTGATTAATACTTGATTACAAAAGTTTGGAGGAATTAGAATGATGTCATTTTTCAGCTTCCTCCTCTGTTTGGGCTATTAACATAGCTTCACAGGGTTTCTCAGCAGGTTCAGAAGAATTTAGAGAAAGTCGTGTATGCTGTTCCTTTCAAAAAAAACCATTGGTTGCTAGCGATTGAATTTAAAACGGTTTCATATCATAGGGATTTTAATAATGAAGCCTAAAGTATTTGTACATGAATTCATTAAGCCTAGATTAGCCTTGCTATAATTACTCAGAAAGTAACTCAATTGAAAATATTTTTAAAGGGTATAAAATACACGGTTAGGCTAGAATACCACCCGGTTCTACTTTATCAGCTCTGTAAAGCACCAACAGACTTGGACATAACTTTCATAGTATACAGAATGCAATCATAAAAAGTATTATTCCTAAATCTATTTTTTATGTTCTTCCAGTAGTTAAGAGCTTTATACCTCGGTGGTAGGATGAGATATACTAGGGAGGGAATGTCATAAAATGCTGGGGACTTTTACTAGCTGTCCTTTACACCGCCTGCCCCAGTCAGTGTGGGCTGATGGGATACAACGGTACGATTGGAGATTGATGCTGGCAAGCACCTTCTCTAGAAAACATAACTGGAAGATGCTTTCTTTTTCATTTTGTGTTTTTTTCTCTTATCTACAAATAAAAGACATTTACTGAGTGCCGAGTGCTTTCAGACAGAGCCCAGTGACAGGCAAAGTATTGGTCTTAATTTCTTTCCTGATGAAAGGTGAGGTAAGTGCGGGAGGGAGGGACATGACAGAACTCTCTTGGGTCTCTGTCTGGAAAAGGGCAAGAACAGAAGGTGCGGGAGGTAGTCTAAGGCCGAAGGACTCGGGTAGCAGGTTAGTTCGGGGCGTCCAAGCCATTTCCAGATAGTCCCTAAAGCTTCGCCAAGGCTCTTGGGGGCTCGGTTCAGTTTGAACTATTTGGGGGTATGCCAAAAGGAAGTGGGAAGCCTGTGAGTACTGGCTGTGTAGCGTGTAGCTGCCTGAGCTGTCTGGCTTTGGAGACACTTAAAACTAAATCACAGCCTGTGTGGTGCCACCGAGGGCAGGGATGGCCTCTGGAGGAGAGCGTGACTTTGGCGCTGCTCCAGTGGTGACAGACCCAGGCAGGAAGGGGCTCTGTTATGCTCAAACTTCAGTATATCTAATCAAGTACTGAAAACATTACCTCAGGCAAATTTTTTAAGCTGTCCCAAATGGTTTCTACCTATTTTGACTTAGTCGATAGAAAGCGTGTCTCCATCACAAGCCGCTGAACTGGGGGCCTTCAGTAAGATGGGGCCGGAAGAGGTCGGAAAGGTTAGAGGAAACAAGGCCAGGCCCTGGGTTTCTCGAATCTCTGAGGTCGGCTTGCTCACCTTTCTTCCTGCTCTGGCATTTGAAGGTTAGATGTCATTGGGTTCCATATATCTCAAGGCCCCAAAATAAGTCATTCATAAGGTAATACTCATGAGGTCATTTGAGGACCCCTTTGGGGTTTCTTAACTAGCGCATAGCTAGAACGTGGCAAGATAATGAATTTTCACCCTGCTCTTTGTACAGTACCACAGTTGTCACACGGGTTTTCGAGCAAGCAGTCAGTAAGGTTATAACACCGTGAGTCATGAGGCTGCAGTATGCAGTAGCCTCACATAGCCCAGGTTTGTCACTCATGTGTATTACTTAAGTCTCTCCCTATGGCTGTTGAGGTCTCATAAAAACAGGTATTGCTTTGGGCATCAAGTTCTTCTGGCTACTTCTTAGCCTTAAGAACATTGTTACTAGAATGTTGCAGGTCAGAGAAACCAAGACATGGGACAGCTGTGTTCTAGTCTGCTTATTGTAACAATAGCATTGGCTCCACTTGTGTAATATGTGCTGCAGACCAACTTCAAGCACCGAAGGTTTTACATGTAAGAGACCCTGATGGTGCTCATGGGAATTCTGAAAGATCGGTTTTCTTGCACTTACAGGTGAGGAAACCAAGATCGAAAAACTCTAGCAGCTACTTGGAGCTGGCAAGGAAGGTGGTCCGGCCGGGGTTCAATCAAGTCTTGTCTGACTACAATGTCTACATGTGTGCGCCGATTGATATCAAGCTCAATCTGCTTGATCCACATGAGAGTCCTGTGATAAGTGGAAAGGGTTTCTCCTCTCTTCAGGACAGAGCAGTTATCCTGTCTACCCGGTAGAAGGCTAAGTCCTGGTTCTGAGGTTTTGGGATACAGTGACCATTGCCATGGTGAGGTGGCATCCCACCTCCTTCGGGACAAGCACATGTATGTGGTAAAACTTAAAACGCGCTGGGCTGGGAAGGTGGTGCAGTTGTTAAAGTGCTCTGCAGGCATGCGGGCCCGAGTTGGGATCTCCGGGATGCATACATAGAACCAGACTAACGTAGAAGCCTTCCCCAGTTCATAGACGCTGGAGACTGGGACAGGCGGATCCTTGAATTTCACCAGCCGGCTAGGCTAGATGAATCTGTGAGCGTCTGTCTCTAGAAGAGGTAGAGGGTGATGAAAGAGAGACGTGGGATATTGATTTGTGACCTCTGCACAAATATGCACATATATGCAGGCTCAGACATGTGCACTTTGAAACTGTACTACACCAGTACTTATAAGCATGTAACCCCCAAACCCCCCAAAATGGACATTTTGAAATAAAACATAAGATAGTGGATAAAAACGGAGCGCTTGTCCTCAGGAAGGGGAAGCATGAGCCAATCCTACTTCTCAGTGCAGAAGATAATTCATTCTTACTGATTGGCAGTGGTAGAATTCATCCGGATTCTGGTTACCCCTTGGACCACGTGTGGGGCTGGCTGGGCTTGGAGACTCCTTGATGAAGACTGATACTGAATGTGACTTCAGTTAATGGCGACTGTGACTCCTTCCAAGGGAGCAGTGTTCACTCTAGCTGCTGTCCAGATCCCTTCCCTGGCCCTGGTTAGTTGGGTGCAAGTAAAATTCATAGCGCTTTACTGTAAAAGCCCCAGACTTGAAAAAGGATTTTTCTCTCAGTAGCTAGCTCAAACCACAGGAGGACTCGTAAGACAGCTGTCTCCCCAGGTGAGACTTCTTAAATGGGAGTTAAGTGCATGCATTTTCAAGAAACTAAACTGCCCTCATATATAATTTAACCTGGGAAAGAAAGAAGAGTAGAGAGATGGGTGTGATTACATCGTTTGGGAAGTAGTCACTTCCCCTCCCCCAGAAGCCATGCACACTCCTCCTGTCTGGCAGGCCTTGAATGCTGTGGTATGTGGGTTAAGTGTGACACTGTCATAATGGTGAGGTTTCTCTACCTGTAGTCAGGGACTGTGGATTGAAATAGTAAATTATTCTGAGCAGTTGGAATGGGCAGTAGACCGCCATCCACTCTCCTCATAAAACAGAGCAATAGGTAAATAAAGGACAGCGGACTCACTTAACCCGCCCGGCTCTGTGCGCTGCTAATTATTAACCCGGGCCCAAGACAGGGGTTCACCCGGAGTGTAGTTAAATCATTTTTAATAGAGGTAAACACTACCGCGTGTGGGTGAGCAGTACTCAAGAAAATTTCTCATCAGCCACGTTCAGGAATCACCCAGCCTAATTGCCATAACTTATTAATAATAATAAATAATCTAGTCTTTTTATGGCCTGGGTCTCTGAGGACTCCATGCATTACAGAGCTCGGGGGTGGGGTGGGGGAGGGGCGCGCATCCTTGGTCTTCCATCAGGTTAGGAAAGGCAGATCTGGAGCTTTTCCTTCTTGTTTTCTTCCCACACATGAATGGCCAGCTCACACATGGCCTTTCATCTGTCTCCAGGACTAGAAGGGCTCCAGGGGCTGGAGGGTGGGGGAGTTGGGGCTGAGGGGCTGTGGAACAGGCTTTCTTTGTTCACGTGAGTCTGAGCACAGCTTTGTCTGAAGGAGTTGGTTTCCTCTGCATCACTGTCCCTGGTGTCTTTGGGCTCAACCTAATTGTGGCTAGGCTGGTGACCACTGGCAACTCCCAGCTCTGGATTTATGGGATTCTGAGTCCTGAGAGGGTAGGAAATGCCACAGTGTCTTACCCTCAGTGTGGCTTTCAGTGGCTTAAATGTCTCGGTGAACTTCACCTTCCCAGGGGCGTGGAGTGGTTTTAGATTCTGTAGCCAGGAAGTGGGAGGTCAGAGGGGGCAGGCTGACTCCTGAATAATTCTCTGTGGTTGGTTAGACCGAAACCGTGACACCCCCCTCCCCCCCCATGTTCCCATTCTGAGCGCTTTAGTCCTTAGAAGTGGCAAAGCTGATGGCTGTAGAGATAGATGCTGTGCTCACAAACGCTGATGCATGGGACGGCACAGTGAACTTTGGGGGCCAATATCTTACAATATCCATTGATCTGGGGAGAGTGTGTGTGTGTGGAGTGTAACATGTCCACTGAACCACACGGACACAGTCAACTCCCCTCATCCTCCTCTTCCCCCCCCCATCTCCTTCTCCTCTTCCACTGTCCAATCTACACACCATTCCACCTTGAGCTTGGGTGGCCATTTTCATCTGTTAACATGGAAATTTAAAAGACCCGTGAACCATTACTACAGGGAATGTGGTGATTTATGCCCCAGACCCCTGAGACATGAATTTAGAGTATAAATTCCAAGATGGTGCCTGTGTAGTATTTATACTAGAGTCTGTTCAAATTTACACATGGGCAAAACATGATCGTGAAAACACACCTGGAAGAGCTTTTGAAACGACGGCGATGTCAACCTCAAATAGCCACGTGACTGCGAGGAGGCTTTTGGGGACGGCAGGCCTGAGAAGCACCTGTGCACATTTCTCTGCAAAGATGTGCAGCACACAAGTAGGATTGGGAGGAGCGAGGCCCAAAGGTCAGCCCCGAGCTCCCTTACCCACAGCCTGCTGCTGGTGCTGTCCAGTGACTCAGATCAATTCTGAGTTTCAAAGGAAATGCTCCCTGTCAAAATCCTGGAGAGGAGCTTGAGGATTCTGGACGGATGTCGAGACTGGGTCTGTATTTAAGAGATTAATCTCATTTCCCTGATGTTTTCAAGGTTGAAGATTTTTGTCTGTATTCATTATAGGGGGATGATGATAAATGTCCAGTTTGTTCTTTGCTAATCATCATGATAAGCATTCAAACTTTATTCAGGTTCAGTGGGTCTCATGTAGTCCTGGCTCAGCCTTGAGGTCCACGTATGACTGTAGGAAAAGATTTTTCATTGATCCTAGACTCAGTTTCCTTATCTTGTGTGTTAAGGGAGTGGTAAGACAGAAGCTCTCTCTTTCGCTTCGCCCCCAGCGGGAACAATGTCCAGTGGTCCTAATGTAGATAGGAGTTTAAGGCCCATTGCTCCAACCTTAGGAGCTCACAGTCTACAAGAATAACTAATTATAATCGGAGTTATAATTGCGACATGTATGGATTACTCTAGGAGCACAGGTGGAAATGGTGAGTTCCCTCTCTGCGGGGACTTCATAGTGGCTTTGACACTTGAAGGGTGGGCAACCAGGCTCTGTCAGGAGTGCAGGCTGGTCCGAGACTAGGTGTCCTCAGTCAGTGAGGTCCAGGAAGCAGGCAGTGTGGTAGATGTGAGGGGCTTCCGAGAGCCTATTCCTCAGTCCCTGGGCAGTAGCACCTCACCGCTGGGACATAATCTGTCCTGAAGACGAATTGCCAAGGCCAGAGGATACTGCACAACACACACAGGAAAGGTTTGTGCTTCTTGAGTCTATAGGGTCTCAAGTCTTACAAAAATGCCACAGTGTGTGTTCATGATCTACAAATGCTGCTCTGTATACTTTAAATCACCTTTAGATTGCTTCTAAAACCTAATGTAATAAGTGCTGTGTAGCTAGCTATGATAGTGTATTACTTAGGACATAATAACAACAATACGTGTTTGTCCAAACATGTTAGTTTTAAATAGAGATTATGAATATAAGATGTACTCATTGCTGAAGATTAAAATAATATATAAAATCTCATATAAGATTAAAGAAACCCAAGTTCTGTCTACCATAGATGAGCAATATCTTTGTGGCCATTTTCACAAACCTTTCTTAATGCAACCATGAACAGGCACGTGCCCATAGGC
Organism: Apodemus agrarius; assembly: GCA_964023405.1. NCBI lineage: Eukaryota > Metazoa > Chordata > Mammalia > Rodentia > Muridae > Apodemus > Apodemus agrarius. The sequence goes on along the minus strand of OZ030005.1, from coordinate 197,743,449 downwards.
ACATAAATGTCCTTGGGAGTATATGCTCCACCTAGATGTCTAATGTTTTCATTGGAAGTCAAAGTCAGGATCACACAGGTTTGGGTTCAGTCCTGAGCCCCTGCTGTACTAGCCTTGTGAAGACTCAGTTTCTCTATAAAATAAGAACCATTACAGAGCCTGTTTCATAAGGCCATTGCAATTGTGACACTATGGATCCCAACAAATACCTTTGTACCGCACATTTTATGACAACTACTGTCCTAAGTCCTTAAGAGTCAGGACATGGCACATTTAACCTTTCCAGTCATGATGTCTGTGTTCTGGTTTAGGCGACAGCAAATCACAGAGTTTGTAAGTGTTAGCCATGATTTAGACCCAGGTGGTCTCCACCCACTTCCTAGCTTGGTGTGCAGGGAGTGCAGTGTGGAGAGCACTTAGCAAAGCCAGCGTGTGTGAGCTGATTGTCATACTTTCTTCTTTACCATCATTAATATTTTCTTCTCTCTCTCTCTCCCCCCCTTTGCATTTTCCCCTTCTGCTCTCAGATGTTTTCCAGCAAGGTAAGATTCACTGCATCCAATTGCTCTGTAGTGGGACTTTGCTTCTCTGAGGCTGTGTCTCTGAAAATTAAGGGACCCTATAAGGACAGCCAGAGTTGCCATTGGTCACTCTGGGCTGCTTCTTCCTCTGAACCATGTTTGTGGTTGGGTCTGCGGACTAAACATTGGGGAGGAGGTCAGGGATGCCATGGGATTTGGAAGGAACAGGTATCTATGGAGAGAGCTGTCCTGAATCAGAGGCAGCTCCTGCTTTCAGAGGGCTCCCTCAGCCAGCCCCAATGGAGATGTCTTTGCTGAGTAAACATGTAGTCATGGGGGTGTGGCAAGAATGCACTGATTTGCTGTTTGGTGCCCTCCAGCTTAGTCATGCCAAAGCCTCTCCAGCTGAGTGTGTGGCAGAGTCAGACGACAGTCAATGGTGTCCTCTGTTTTACAACCCAAGGTCTCCTGCTCTGATGAGCAGAGACCCAAGCATTTTCTCACTGGTGTGTCTGACTGATATGTCCTCCTCTTGCATAGCTGAAACCCACAGGTTTTCACACCAGTGTCACAGGCTGGGGTGTGGTCCTCTCTTGTACATGGCCACAAAGCTCTTTAGAACAGAAGGGAACTCTGGGGTCATGGCCGGACTAGAACCTTCTGGATGCACATGATGGGAGAATTGCCTTTCAGTGAGTTTGGATAATAGTGGCAGACATTAGTTGTTTGTCTTCAAACTGGGAAATATGTACATTGTATCTTTCTGGAACTCAAAGCTGGTTTACAGTAAGGATTTAAAAATATGCCAAAGCATTCCATAAATAGCTTCCAAATATTCTTAAAGGATTTTTTTTAAACAACTGCTATTGCACCCCAAACACGCAGCTCATGTTACAAAGAGTACCTGCTCTCCGATAGAAGCCAGGTTGCGGGTAAAGAGGAGGTTTTCTATTGTGTTGTCTTTTAAGAGTCTGGAGTCGTAGACCTACTTTCATAAATAATTCATAAAATTTCAACAAGCTATAAGCAATAAGTTCCATTTGACTAGAGACTAAGAGATGGGCAGAATTGAAAAGGTGTCATGGCTGTCGGTGTAATGAGAGCACTGCGGTCGGTGCCCATTGCTGCAGTGGCTTCTCATCCTTGACAAATTGGGGGTTCAGCAAGACAGTGGGGAAGAAGACCCCCATGAATTGTGATATAAACACCACCCACCCGACTCCAAATGATATTTCTCCCCTCGCAACACAAAGCACTTGAGCCAGGAACATGCATCTCAGGGCTATTGGGGAAGGGGGAAGGGGGAAGGGGGAAGGGGAGAGCCTTCCACTCACGTGCCAGAGTGCTGTCTCGAGCGCCATAATTGATATAAAGAGTGGCCAGCGGAGAGCTGATGTCAAATCTGTGTCCCTTTTCATCAGTCATGCCATTTGATTGATGGGATTTGCCTGTCAGTTGCAGTGATACACACGGTAAAACTTATAATCATCTACAAATCACTGGCCATTGAGACTTAATAACATCTGAAAGAGAAAGGAGCCCATAGCTGAGAAGAGTTGCCTACGGCATCATGGGATGGGGGCCGCAGCTTCCTTTGAAGGTATTACTAGGGTCTGCGTCCCAGAAGAATGCTACTCTTTTCTCTGTGGCCATCCATTGCCGATAGCTTCTTGGCTGAGAATGGGACTTCATGAGCCTCTCCCCACCTGTGCCAGGGTTTTGGCTGGCTTGAGCTTGTGCAGATCTTGTGCATGCGACTACAGCTGCTTTGAGTTCACCTGGGCAGCTACACTGTCCTGCAGAAGTCTACCTTTGGATCTTTACTGCCCTCTTTTTCACAATGGGACTTTGGGGTAAGAGGGTGTGCTATAGTTGTCCCATTGGAGCTGCATACCTCACGGTCTTTGATTCTCTGCTGATTTACCCATTGTGATGCGCTAGCTACACTCATGTAGATAGATGGCCCTCCACACGCAGTGTCTACGTGGGCAGGAGTGAGTGTGCTTAGTGAGGGGTTGAGGGAGAAGAGCGAGAGTGGAGAAACAGGAGAGAAGCTCAAGGGGAGGGAGCAGGGGTTAGATTTGATGAAAACATCACATGAATATATGAAATTCTCAATAAAGAGTAATTTCGAAATGTATATACCAGGTTTGATACACTCAATTTCTATTTATTTTTCAAATACTTCCCAGCTTTCATGTACCTTATAAATTTTTATCCATATTTTACGTAGTTAATGTTTTTTGAGAACCAGAATTTTGAAAGCATTTGTTGTCGAGATATCACAATTCATAAATCACTTTTGTATTGAACACACACATAAAAGATACTGGCAATGGAATTTTTGTTAATTATTTACAGACTTTGTTCTTAGAGGACCATGTTGTTCTGAGACACCTCAGAAAGGTGTCTTACACAGCTGATACCTACTCTCTTCCTGTGCCTTTGCTTCTGGTCATTCTACCATTATTTCTATGAAAATAACGTTCCAAATAAAGTTGACAGACACAGGCAACCAAGCCAAGCCATTGTACAGCCTCTACACAGACTCTGGAAACATGATTGTGACAACCAGAAATCCCTCGGGGGACGTAAATGGTGGTAGAAACAAACAGCAGACATCTAGTGTTTGCAAATGAGTGGATGCCACTGTGGTCTTTTTCTGGAAGCCATTTCATGATGGCCACTGACAGTGGCTCTACCTTCCTGAACATAGCCTGTGGCTTGGGCTTGGCTGTGCGGGGAGGGGGAGATCTGGGCACCAGGTGGAAGAGACACTGCTTTACCAGTGAGCCTTGTCAGCAAGAGAAGGGCCTGTCTGCCTGTAGTATGGCTGTGTGTTCGTGCTGTGTGTGTGTGTGTGTGTGTCTGGCAGGCAGGGGGGAGAAGCTAGCATGCGTTTGACAACCTCAGACCTTCTCTGAGGAAACACAGAGTTATTTCCTCTGGATCGTATTATCTTTATTTCACTACAGATCAGTCTTGTTACAGGAGGTGACAGCGTGGCAGACACTGCCAGGCCTTTCAGGGCTGTGTGAACGGTGCGGTGTGTGTTTGTGGGTGTGGGTTTCTCTCTTGATCCAGTGGCATTTTGTTGCTTGTCTTGGCACTTTGTTCTAGAATTTCTACGCATGCCTAGGCCACAGCCAAAGCTGGTCATGGAGCAGTGGGCCCACAGCTGCGTCTTTTTCAAACGAAGAGCCAGGGCCACGGAGCCACATTTCCTGCTGTTCACTGAGCTCCGGGGCCACTGGTTCTCTCTCAGTGGCTCTCCATGCGTGTACCGAGACGCCACACGTAGACACACGTGTTTCCACTTAGCGCTCCTTCACCGCAGTCATGTGATATCGGCGAGCACATCCCACGCAGGCCTGCATGCCTCATTTGAAGCCACTGAAGCGCCTTTTAAAAGGCGCTCATCCATACCTGCAACCCTGATTCCAAAAATCGAACAGAAACTCGGCGAGCTGCTTCGAGATCAGAACACTGCCGCTCAATGGGGCAGTTGTAAATACACACGGGCACAGTAGCTAGACGTTGCCGTTGAGTTAATTCTCTTTGTACTGAAGTCCTTGCACGAACTGAGACCAAGGAGGCAAGGCTTCCCTTGCTCCGCTTTCTGCCCAGAGCTGGGCTGTTGCTTAGGGAGAGGTGTGTCCCCTGCCATGTGTGTCTTCTGAAGCTGGAAATAGATGTCGGGGAGTGAATGAGACTGCAATGCTTCTTTTTCTTGGATGCCAGTTGGGCACGCAGGGCAGTTGGTAGCTAAGGAATCAAGGAAATATAACAGCTTGTGTCAAGTACCAGAATCGCTCCAGGGTGATGTTCTGGTGCCTAAGAGGGGCGCTTTGTGTGGTGTGGTCAGGGAAGGACAAGAATGAGGGACCGAAGAGTCTGGAGGATGAAAAGCCCTTCGAGCAGGCTTCCAGTGTTCTAGGCTCCAGCGGAGGCAGGTATGACTGAGGCTGATGTGTGGAGAGAACTGTCCAGAATGAGTAGGGAGGATGGGGCTGAGTGGGGTCTGAGGCTCAGGAGAAGGAAGCTGGAGGAGATTTTCAGTAGAAGAGGGATCAGATCTTATTTACACCTAAAAATAGCCCCTTCGGCTGTGAGGGGACAGGTGCAGAGGAGCAGCATACAGTGTAGGGGAATGGGGCTGGACCTGACTGCCCAGTGGGCTCTGGCCCTGCACTCTCCCTCCACTGAGTCTGCTCTCCCAGGCTGGGGAGCCAGCAGTCTGTCCAAGTTACAAAGCCACCTTTCTCCAGAATGCATGCATAAACATGCATGTGAGTGTGTGTATTGTCATGAAGCCCATAAATGCTTTTCCTCTGATACATAAGTAGGATTATATTTGTCTGTAGGTGTCTGTCCTCAGTGTACTCGCAGCTACTAAGCGTGTGACAGCTTATTTTTCTTGTCATTTCCCCTGTATGCATCCTAGTGGCTATTTATAAAGCACCCGAGTTCCTTCATGTCCCAAGTCATCTGGGAGGAGGCTGTATACAAGTATGTTCATCTTAAATAAGGTCTTAAGCACTCCCAGGTTTGGTGATCGCTGGGGAGTCCTGGAAACAACCAACAGATTCCAGGTCATGACTGCAAGAAGATTAAAACCAGTCAGAAAGAATGGCTCAGCAGGTAGAGTACATATGGTTATTTCAGAAGACCTAAGTTTGATTATCCCAAATCCTCACCCGCAGCTCATAACTGCCTGTAACTCAGGTTCCAGGAGTTCTGGCACCTCCTTCTGGCTTCCTGGGATACCTGCACTCATGTGCATGTAACCATACACATACACATCAGTAAAAGAAAAATTTAAAAATAATGCTTACACACACAGAGCACACACTCACACACACACACACATACGTGTGTGTGTGTGTGCGTGTGCGCACATATATATGTATATACACATAAATGCATACATGTGCTCATATGCAAACATATAAATACACATATATATGTGTATATACATATATAAGCTTTGATTTACACACACACACACACACACACACACACACACACACACACTTTGACTGAGTTTGAGCAGAGCTATAGTAGAGTAATCAATGCTAAGATCCCCTGGGCCCCTTCAGTATGGGAAGAGAGATTGTGTACTGATGGCACTGTGGCCCCATGAACCCTCATGTCCATTTGACATAATTTGTTAGTTCCTCAGATCAGATGGGAACCATGTGAGAATCTGGGTATCTTTGGACAGAAGTTATTCAAGAGAAGCCAGAACTCTGGGAATGTATGGAGAACTCCAATTGTTAAGCTTTTATATAAAGCGTAAACAAACAAAATAAAATCTGCTTGTACCCGGAAGGCCTCTGCTCTCCAATGGATTGCTGGTACTCTGGGAAACTCAGCCCTGTTCCTAGTGGGGTTCCTTCCCTTGTGCATTGGGATAGTCGTGCAGCTACGTGACCTTGGTTTTTCCTCATCTGTAACATTTGAGGGTTGGAGGAACCCACCCTGCTGCCTTTCTGCCCACAGTCCTAAGCTCTCTATGTGGTTGAGTATAAGCACAGCTTTATGAGGGCTTTGGCTATAATCTGCAGGGCCTGGGTGGGCACTAAGCATTCAGGTGAGAGAAGTGGCTTCAGAAGAGTAGCAAAGCCACCTTGAAATGTTAGCTCTACCCCAGCAAATGAATACCGGGATTCACAACGGTTAGTGATGCTTTTATTAATTTGAAGAGAACAATAAATCATAGTTTGGCCTCTGGCAGCGAAGCCCAGCTTGTTAATTGTTGGGGTGGGTTTGTGGTGACAGGAGACCACAGTCATTTATAATAAGCTCAACTTGGCCTCTTCTGTGTATTTAGAACTTACTGGCCTAACTCCTGTGGCCGGATCTTAGGTTTTCCCCAGCCACTTCAGAAAACCCATTATTATGAGGAAAGCTTTGGCCCCTTAGCCATGAATTATGGCTCCTCTGATAACATCTTACATTATGAAATACTATTTTCTTTATGAGTGTGGGATTTGGGTGGATGAATTAAATCTTTGTTATCATTTTTAGGCAGATGTGCTAAGTTGCTACCCATGATTGTGGATTTGTAAGTGGAGGGTGAGGAGACATTAATGCTGTGGTAGAAGTGCTTGGTTCCCAGGCCACACTGCACTGTCCTTTATGTTAATGTTCACTGTGGAGGCAGGCAGGCCGCTTCCTCATTCAGCGCAGAATTAATAGAATATTCTGTGCCATGTAGGAAATGCATCTATCTTCCCAGCATAAGTGGACAACATTAGCATTTAATTTTTACATAGATTCAGTGTGTGTGTGTGTGTGTGTGTGTGTATGTGTGTGTGTGTGTGTATTCTCTACAACAGTTTACCATGCTCCGTGTGGGATATGCAGGACTGCCTGCTCCCTGCTGGGTGACTTTGCCCTATCTCTCCCTTCAATTCCTTTGTCTATGTCCACTAGTAGGAGGGTGTGGTTTGGGATGGGATTGTAGTCTCATTCCTTGCTACCCTGTGTTTTAAAATTGCCAAATTTGTAAAGGTGAAAGCAAGCTTTGATTTTTCTGTTGATAGTACTAAAAAAGAGCAGTTTGTCCTTTAAGTTTTTATTGAAGAGTTGGGTGTCAGAGTGTACACCTGTAATCCAGCCCTTGGGATCTGAGGCAGGAGCATCACAGAGTTGTGCTGACGTGGGCATCATGATAAGACCTTGTCTTGGAAGAAGCTGTAGGGATAAGTGATAATGCTGGTGTTGGTTGACGTTTTTATTCCAGGTGTTGTCCTGTGCCCTTGGCACCCATTTTCTTATTGATTCACTCATAAACATCCTGAAGTGGTTATAGCTGGCAATCTGATCTTACGGGAGAAAACGGAAGGAGGGCGGGATCATCCTAGTGATAGTTTCGTAACTAGTGAATGGCAGAGTTGGGTGTGTCATTTTAATTGATGGTCTCCTGTACGGAACAACCTGAGCCATAAACACCAGAAGACAGCATAGAGTGTGCTGGTGTGCTCCGTGCTTAGCTCCTCTGTAATTAGTGGGTGGTGTCAGAGGGTGAGCAGGTTATGAGGCTCCTCCTCCTCCCACGTGACTGAGAGTATAGTCCTCTCGATATGGCACACGAGAGACTCACTCTGTTCTTTTCTGTGCGATTACATAGCCAGAAGCAGGGAACATGTCAGACCTTGTCCTCTTCAAATGTCAAACCCACTGGCACCTTCATCCTGACTACCTGCCTACTAATGCCACCATCCTGGGGATTGTTTCAACCTGTGGGTTTTAAGGGATCAAATGTTGAGACCAGGCAGGCGGTTTCTTGGACCTTTCTTGTTTACAAATCGCACCATTTTTAGGCATAGTCCTCAGATGGATGTTGGCTTGGCTGGCTGCTCTGTACTCATGGTTATATTTTATGTAACTTGCTCTGTGTGCACTATGCCGTTGTGTCATAGAGATGAGAGGAAAGCTTGCGGGAGACTGTTCTCAGATCCTAGGGGTGGAACTCAGGTCCTCAGGATTGGTGCCAGGTGCCCTTACCCAGCAAGCCATCTCTCCGGCCCTGTGTTTTTATGATCACAGACTGGAGCTGTGTATATTTCTGAGGACTAACATGGATGCCACATGACCTTTCCGCTCCATCATGCGAAGGATACATACTGTCCCCATAGAGATGATTTATGACTGTTGATACGGATCTCGATCACTTGACTGAAATGGTATTTGCCAAATTCCTCATCTGTGAAGTTACTCTTCTCTTTCATGCGGTTCTCCTGGAAGGATTCTACACCAAGCCCAGGTCAGGAGGGCAGCTTTCCTTCACCTCACAGAGCTGCACGGATTGTCTTTCACTTGCAATTTCCCCTTATTTAATACTCCATTCGTTAATTTATGTATACTTGCTGAAATGTATTAAGGGCTCATAATAATTTATAATGCCAATTAATATGAGCTCATGGATATTTATTTTATACTCTGTCTTAGCACTATACTATTAATTTCCTTGCTCAATTTGCTCCAGTTTGGGGCACTGGAAACCCTTTACTATATTAATAATCCATATATATATACATATATAGGTATGTATGTGTGTGTATATATGTGTGTATATATAGGTGTGTGTGTGTGCGTGTGTGTGTGTGTGTGTGTGTGTGTGTATAAAAATTTATATATATAAATTTTATAATATATAAACTTGTGTGTGTGTGTGTGTGTGTATATATATATATATATATATATATATATATATATATTTGTATTTCCACACTATATTGTGTGTGGCACCAAAAGATGTTCCAGATTTATTTCCCAGCACAGTCTCATGGTTATTTCCTTATGGTGCTCTTGTTGCTTTGCTGGGACAATGATTCTAGAAACTAAAATCTGGGTATAGTTTGGCTTGTCACTAGTGGAGGTATCATTTCATTTAGATCCTCCTGGCTGGCAGCATGAGACCACACACACACACACACACACACACACACACACACACACGTATTGACCTCTGAAAAATGCCTATCTGCAAATATCTCTGGGTTAACTAAGTATGCCTTTGTTAAATGAAGCACACACCACTGAAGTCTCCAGCTCCGTCCATTACTGAAACGATGATGCTGTCCTTCTGTCCTTGTTGGTTTGGAAGCTCCCCTGGGCCAGGACTTGGGCCCAGGTGGTCTGAGCTTGGGGGTAAACTGTGGGTTTGCCATGGCTGGAGCTGGGGCTGGCTGCTTGGAGACTTGCCTCTGAATGGGGTGCTTGTCACTTCATCTTGGGCAAGTCGGGGACAAATCAGCTGGCCTGTTTATGGCATTCTGCATGTTGAGGACTCACATCCTCTTCGGGAACAAAACTCAGAGCCACCCTTTACATCTCCAACCTTGGTCTCGGGGTAGATGATGAGGGTTTGTGTTGGGCAGGAGAGTTGTTACATATATGAGGTTAGTGATGAAGGAATTCCAGTTTGGGGTTTGTGAATTTTAAATCTTTCCCTCTCTTTGGATACACGTATCAATTTGACTAGCCTGGAACTCACTGTGTAGACTAGGCTGGTCTCAAATGCACAGTGATTTATGTGCCTCCACCTCTGAAGTGCTGGAATTAAAGGCCTGCAATACCTGTAATACATCCCCAGCATTTTAAATAGCTCTAATGAGACCCAGACACATTTTTATTAATTAAACAGGAACCATTACATGCAACACATTTTGCCAGTGAACAATTAGTGTATTTATCCTGTAACATAAAACTCTATGCTTTGGGATTTGAAGACCTCTTGGAAAGCATTTTCTGCATATTTCTGTTGTTCAAGTGTTTCCCTTGCAACAAGTTATCAAGATGTTTGAAGAAATGGTTGGGAAGGGGCAGGTGAACATTGTGGGTGGTAACAAACTTTGCAACCAACACCTTCAACTTTTGAAGCGTTGGCTGTTTGAAGTGCTGTTAGGCATCATCATGGAAAAGAATTGGGGCCTCTCTGCTGGCTGGTGCCAATGGCAGGTGTTGCCCTTTATGGCACATCTCATAGATTTGCCGAGCATACCTCTCAGATATCATGATTTCCTCTGGGATTCAGACTAACAGACCACAAAACAGTGACCGTGACCTTTTTATGGTAAGTTTGGTCACTGAGCTGGTCATTGCTCTCTGTCATACACAACCTATCCTTAGGTTGTGTGGCATAATCTAGTCAAGAGTTGGTTTGTCATTGTGCCATAGAATGAAACAGGAGAGCTGGTCATGTGACTTTTTTAAAAGAGCTGTTGGCTTTGGTAAGCTCATGAGATCATCCACTTACTGAGCCGTTTTACCTTTCCAATGAGCTTCAAGTGCTGAATGAGCACTGACCGGAATGTGTGGAGCTCCTTGGCAGCGTCTTGTGCATCATCCTTGATGATTGCTCTTGGTTGGTCATCGTCCACTCCCAGTGGCCTCTCATCATGCTGTGCTTGTTGGCCTCCGGACCCTCGTCTCTTCTGCAGCTGAGCTGACCACTGTGCCACATGACCATGTTCCTGGGCAAATGCCTTGTTAATTTGGAGAGTTGTCTCTGTAGCTTTAGGACCCATCTTTAACTTGAATAAGAAAAATCATTCAATTCGCCTTTTGCCCAACATCCTTTCCACTGTATAAAATAAATAGACAATAAATAGCAAGTAATAAGTCGTTATCAAGGAACATAAAGCAAGAATGCACATTAAAACGATGTATATAAATAACTTCATTTATTAAGAATGCATTCCAGTATTAAACAGTAAATTTTAATAATGCAAAAACTACAGTTATTTTGTACCAAACTAATATTTATCTGTTTGGTCTGGCCCCAACCACCCGTTTCTCCACTTTCTTCTCTCTGACTTCCCTTCCCAGATGTCCATGCTGCTGGACAGCCCCTTTCTAGGTGGAGTGTTCTGACGCGGAGACTTCCGTGACTGCGGGATCTAGCTGATGGACATGTATCCACCTGCTAGATATACCTGCTTCCTGATTTCTTGTGACACCTTCAGTATCCTGGCTCTCTCCACCTCAGCACTCACAGCACTCAAGGACTGGGGCTAGATCATCCCACAGTCAGGATCATCTCAGAGTGTGGCTTGTTGGGAGCATTGCAGGTCGCCATAGTTGCAGCAACCCATAGTCTGAGTGAGGGTTTCAATTGCTGCTGCTATAATGACTGAGACCAACAAAACCTCGGGAATGAAAGGGTGTGTCTCAGCCTATAGCTTCTAGTATGTCATTCAGGGAAGTTGGTGCAGGAGGAACTCGGGGAGCTGACCTGGAGGCAGGGGCAGAGGCCATGGAGGATCCTGACTGACTTGTTCCTCATGTTCTTCCCAGCCTGCTTTGTTCTACCATCCGCAACCACCGACCCCAGGACTGGCACCACCCACAGTGATCTGAGCACTCCCACATCCATCATAAATGAAGACAGTGCCTCATAGGCTTGCCCACGGGCCAATCCTGGGGAGGCATTTTCTCAATTGATGTTCCTCTTCCCAAATGACTCGAGCTTGTGTCAAGCTGACACAGCGGCAGCCGGCGCACATGCATGCTTTGTTAGTAGCCGAGGTTATCTTTTCAGAAGCATTTTCAAGTTGATTAAAAATGTGTTCTTAGGGCTGGGGAGATGCAGAGCTTGCTGTGCGAATGTGAAGTTCTGGAAGTTGGTTCTAAAGGGCAGGGGTGGGTGGGGGGCTGAGTGGTCAGAATAGGAACAGCCCTAGCACAGGTGGCGAATGGGGATGGGGGCAGAGAAACTGACAGAGTCAAAGACACGCATGGTATTGTGTTTACAGGATGTTGCTAGGGTAACAAACCTGACAGATCCTGGCCTGGGATCAGATGAGGACAGTTATAGAATGTTCCCCATTTGTTTACTGCTGAAAAACCTCTTTGTCTTCTCATGGTTCTGAATAATCCCAGTATGATTGAAAAGATTTTTGTCTACTAGATGAATAGTATTGGGTTATTGAATTTCCCTATTTTTTATTAACTCCATCTTATCATACCTTTTGTTGTTCAGCAGTTAACAATCAGATATTCCACATTCTTCATTGGTACAGGGAGTGTCCTCTTCCCGAGTTGATGAGGTCCCAATCCGTAAAAAAAAAAAAAAAAAGTTTGCCATTTTAGATTGCAATGATTTCCTTGGATCTTTTAAAATCTGGGCAGCAGAACTTGGTGTAGTTCCATGAAGCCCTGCCCCTAACCATTGTAGCTTTTTGAGCAGAGAAAGGTGTTCGCCATGCACACGAGTGTCCCAGTGGATGTCAGGTGGCAGAAACGGACTGTTCCTGTTTATATTCTTACTGGCTCTTGTCGGCAAGTGTTTTTCACATATGTTAACTTAGTTTCTGCCTACAGTAAACCAGATATGGACCGAATGTTTGTGTCTCTCCAAATTCTGAGGTGTCCATTTAACCTGTAGAATTTGGAGGTGGAGTCTTTGGAAGGGCAATTGGTCATAAAGGCAGAATCTTTACCAAAGGGATTACCAGAAAGGGCAGGGGAGCATCTGCTTTCAGCTTGAAGACACAGCAAGAAGACACTCCCCTGTAAATAGGAAGAAGGCTGTCACCCAACCTGTCCTGTTGACATCATGATCTCAGACTTCCATATTCCAGAATTGAGAAACCAGCACTTGCTCTTTAGAGGACATGTGTGGCTCATTTCAGAGCTTCATGTAAATAAAACAAGAGTCATCTTCTGGAAAGAGATTCTTTCATGAGGTATTTTAAAATTTTTCTTTCTGTGTCTGTCTCTGTCTCCATCGCTCTGTCTCTCTCTATGTGTGTATGTGTGTGTGTCTCTGTCTCTGTCTTTCTCTGTGTGTGTATGCAGCTCTGTGTGTGTGTGTGTGTGTGTGTGTGTGCGCGCGCGCGCGCGTTTGTGCATGCTCATGTGTGCATGGTCACCAATGGGGGTCAGAAGAGAGCACCCCCTGGAGCTAAAGTTATCTAGGTCAACCCAGGAGAGATTCCAGGAGAGTCACATGCGCACCAAGCTCACCCTGTCCTCATTTCCCGGAAGCTGAGATGGATTCAGGATGGATTTTGCAGAGGGCAGGCAGAACGAGGCTGAGTCTGAGTTCAAGCCCAGGCAACTGGTCTGAAGTCCTAATGCCTGCACTACACGGTTGCAGTGGCGGGACCAAGAGACTGGGTTGGACTTGCCAACACTCAGGGTTGGCAGAATTGTGATCAGGAGAGAGGTATCTGCCAAACCTGAGAGAAATAAAAGCATCTACCCAGAAGAACACTCGTGCCCATGTATTCAAATGCTGTTAATAGTCCAAGATAGGAACATGCAGGTTCTGGTCATCGGGGGAAAGGACCACTGGATAAGAAGGAACACCTATGATGTCTGAAGCATGTGCCTTCCCAGCCATTGGGAGACCAGGGCCAGAGAAGGCCGGAGGACTCTTAAGTCCAAGGCTGCTCTGGGCTGCATAGTTAGACCTTGTCTAGAAACAACACAAAACAAATAAATCAACATGGCAACAAGGCATAAGGGCTAGAGAGGCTGCTCAGCAGTTAAGAGTGCTCGCTGCTCCTTCCTGGAGTTGGGTTCCCAGCACCAGTGTGGGGGTGGTTCACACCTTTCTGAACTCCAGCTCCAGGGGATGCCCTCTGCTGACCTCCAGTGGGGCAAAAGGGCATACATACACACACACAGGAGAAAGAGAAAGTCACAGAGAGACACACAGACACACACACCCAAAGAGAGAAAGTCAGAGAGACACACACAGAGAGAGATTTAAAAAAATAATACCTTGTAAAAGACTCTCTTCTAGGGCAGATGACTGGTTCACTTCTATAAAGTTCCAAAAACTGATATGAAGGAAGACACTCAGACATCCAGTGGAGACACACTCGGAAGATAGAAGGACCACCTGGGCTGGAGGCCAATATTCTCTGTGTTGATTAGGTTGGGTTATACGGTTATACGCCTCTGTCCATACTCAGAAGAGGTGCACTTAAGACTTGGTGTATTTTACCTTTTGTAAATTTCACCTTAAAAGGGGAAAAAGAAAGATCAGATATGAGCCGGTTGTGACTGATGTGTCCACCGATGCAGGAAAGGCAAGGGCACTGATGTGTACAAATGGCTTTGGAACACATCCAAGAACCACATGGGCAGTGTTTACTGCAGGGTGGAGGGGAAGTGCACAGATGGAGCAGTACATGATAAAGCACATATGTAATACTCTTGTTAATTGCAGTGGTACAGAGGCAGTAGGTGTATAAGCACACATTGTGAGATTTGTCAACTTGACTCCATATTTGAAAACTTCATAGTAAAATATTGAGGGGAGGGGAGAGAGACAGATTCTACTTTGGTTCTCTCTGTAAACAGAGCATGTGGCCTCTCCTCCGGGGAAGAGGCAGCGCCTGAGAGCCGGCTGCAGAGCCTCCGATGAGGAGGAGGCACAGAGTCCAGCAGTGTGCCTGAGAGAGATGGTTGCTGAGCAGGCTCTGAACGTGCATGCAGCAGGCTTGCCATAGACTGCACTGCACTAAAGGGTTGCACATTAGCCGGCTTAAGACAACCCCAGATAATCATTTTCCAGCCCTGGAGATGAGGAGTCTGGAGTCTCACTGGTGGCATCAGGGACATGATGTCATTAGTGACCCGTAGGGGAGGGGCATCTTTGCTTCTGCCCATCTCCTGGTGTTCTGCATCACACCATTCTCCTGTGGCTGCATCAGCCCCATGTTTTCATCGTGTCCATGTGTGTCTATCCCGAGGACACCAGGCGTCTTGAATATAGAGCCCAGTGCACTCTGCTGTGGCCTCTTAACCTCATCTGTAGAGACTCTCAATAAGGTGGTGCTTCAGTGGTTGCTATTCAACTGCTGGAAGACAGGGTTGAAAAAGCAAGAAGGAAGACAGAAGATGTACTGTAAGGATATGGAGGGGAAGTGTGGATTCTTAAAAATGGCAAGGGAGAGAAGGGAGGGCCAGGCCAGAGCAGAAGGCACATACGTTTGCGTGCAAGGACCTCTCTTCCCACTTATGTTCCGAATATCTTAAAGAATTAAAATGTAAATCTCAGAAATTAAATCCATGGGTGCCGTGTACACAAGAGGAGGCTTTTTCAGAACAGACAGAGCTGTTCTCCTTCCTTGTTAAACAGCCACACACGGGCGGGCAGTCACGTCTGTGCGCGCGGGTTTTATTTGAGATGGATTAAGGTTCGTGATGAACGAATCTCAGAAGGATTGCAGGTGCAGCTCTCGTAAGCTTGCGAAAGTTCAGCTTATCTGAGGCTTATCCAAACCCGAGGAAACCTTTCAGGCCGGTGTGAGGTTAGGGACCTCCAGGAGCTGAGAGTTAATATCCTGTATCAGGAAACACCTGTGTAGGGAGGAAGGTCTATAAATTAATGTTCTCTGGGCCCAGAGGCATGTTGTGGTTTTCAGCTTCCTGGGCTTGGACCACCCGCTCTGGTTGGTGGTTGGATTTCAAGTGCAGGCTCCTGGCCCTGGTGGGGAGGAGTTAATGTGGTCAATCCCTGAGGATCCTCATCTGCATCCGGTTCTCAAAGGTGCTCAGAGCTTCTGTCCCCGGCCACCTGCTGCTCTCACACCAGACCCTTTCCTGTAGAGTCCCCAGCTCTTCACCTTGCTCAGTAACTTTCTTGGGCTGCTTGGATGTGTTAGGATGCTTACTTATGTCCCTAGAAGACTCCCCTCGTAGCTTATTTAAACATGGAGTTCTTGAGAGGTCCCTTCCCTGGACGTTCTAGTTTCAAAACTATCTTTTTTTTTTTTTTTTTTTTTTTTTTTTTTTTTTTTTATACGGTAGGCGCTTTTTTTTTTTTTTTTTTTTTTTAATTTTATTTTCTATATTCTATGTTTACATTCCAAAGGCTTTCCCCTTTCCCAGTTCCCACCCACCATAGTTCCCATAGTTCCTCTCCCCCCCATCTGTTCCCCAATAATTCCCCCTCCCCCCTCGGTTTCTTTACTAAACTGGAAGCAATCTTTACAGGCCCAGGGTCCTCTCCTTTCTTCTTCTTGGGAATCATTTGACTTGCTATTTGTGTCTTGAGTATTTAGGGCTTCTGGGCTCATTAATATCCACTTATCAGTGATTGCATTTCAGGTGCATTCTTTTGTGATTGGGTTAATTCACTCAGGATGATATTTTCCAGGTCTAACCATTTACCTACAAATTGCATGAATTCATTATTTTTAATTGCTGTGTAGTATTCCATTGTATAAATATACCACATTTTCTGTATCCATTCCTCCTTTGAGGGATATTTGGGCTGCTTCCAATTTCTGGCTATTATAAACAAGGCTGCTATAAACATAGTGGAGCATGTGTCCTTATTGCATGCAGGGGAATCCTCTGGGTATATGCCCAGGAGTGGTATGCCAGGGTCCTCTGGAAGTAACATGCCCAATTTTCTGAGGAACCGCCAAACTGATTTCCAGAGCGGTTTTACCATTTTGCAATCCCACCAACAGTGGAGGAGTGTTCCTCTTTCTCCACATCCTCGCCAGCACTTGTTGTCTCTTGAGTTTTTAATCTTAGCCAATCTGACTGGTGTGAGGTGGAATCTCAGGGTTGTTTTGATTTGCATTTCCCTGATGACTAATGATGTTGAACATCTTTTAAGGTGTTTCTCGGCCATCCGAATTTCTTCTGGTGAGAATTCTTTGTTTAGCTCTGTGCCCCATTTTTTGATAGGGTTATTTGGTTCTTTGCGGTCTAACTTCTTGAGTTCTTTGTATATATTGGATATTAGCCCTCTGTCGGATGTGGGGTTGGTGAAGATCTTTTCCCACTTTGTTGGTTGCCGTTTTGTCCTTCTGACAGTGTCCTTTGCTTTGCAGAAACTTTGTAATTTTATGAGGTCCCATTTGTCGATTCTTGATCTTAGAGCATAAGCTATTGGTGTTCTGTTCAGGAACTTTTCCCCTGTGCCCAAGTCCTCCAGGGTCTTCCCAAGTTTCTTTTCTAATAGTTTCAGTGTGTCTGGTTTTATGTGGAGGTCCTTGATCCACTTGGAGTTGATCTTAGTACAAGGAGATAAGAGTGGGTCAATTCGCATTCTTCTGCATGTTGACCTCCAGTTGAACCAGCACCATTTGTTGAAAAGGCTATCTTTTTTCCACCGGATGGTTGTGGCTCCTTTATCAAAGATCAAGTGACCATAAGTCTGTGGGTTAATTTCTGGGTCTTCAATCCTATTCCATTGATCTACCTGCCTGTTGCTGTACCAATACCATGCAGTTTTTAACACAATTGCTCTGTAGTACTGCTTGAGGTCAGGGATATTGATTCCCCCAGAAGTCCTTTTATTGTTGAGAATAGTTTTAGCTATCCTGGGTTTTTTGTTGCTCCAGATGAATTTGAGAATTGCTCTTTCTAGATCTATGAAGAATTGATTTGGGATTTTGATGGGGATTGCATTGAATCTGTAGATTGCTTTTGGCAAGATGGCCATTTTTACTATATTGATCCTGCCAATCCAGGAGCAAGAAATATTTTTCCATCTCCTGAGGTCTTCTTCGATTTCTTTCTTCAGGGACTTGAAGTTCCTGTCATACAGATCTTTCACTTGTTTGGTTAGAGTTACGCCAAGGTACTTTATGTTGTTTGTGGCTATTGTGAAGGGTGTTATTTCCCTAACTTCTTTCTCAGCCTGCTTGTCCTTTGAGTACAAGAAGGCTACTGATTTGCTTGAGTTAATTTTATAACCAGCCACGTTGCTGAAGTTGTTTATCAGCTGTAGAAGTTCTCTGGTGGAGTTTTTTGGATCGCTTAAGTAGACTATCATATCATCTGCAAATAATGATACTTTGACTTCTTCCTTTCCAATTTGTATCCCTTTGACTTCCTTATGTTGTCTGATTGCTCTCGCTAGAACTTCAAGTACTATATTGAAAAGATATGGAGAGAGAGGACAGCCTTGTCTAGTCCCTGATTTTAGTGGAATTGCTTCAAGTTTCTCTCCATTTATTTTGATGTTGGCTACTGGTTTGCTGTAGATTGCTTTTACTATGTTTAGGTATGGGCCTTGAATTCCTGCTCTTTCCAAGACTTTTAGCATGAAAGGATGCTGAATTTTGTCAAATGCTTTTTCAGCATCTAATGAGATGACCATGTGGTTTTTTTCTTTTAGTTTGTTTATGTAGTGGATTACATTGATGGATTTCCGTATATTGAACCATCCCTGCATTCCTGGAATGAAGCCTACTTGATCATGGTGAATGATCGTTTTGATATGCTCTTGGATTCGGTTGGCAAGGATTTTATTTAGTATTTTTGCATCTATATTCATAAGAGAAATTGGCCTGTAGTTCTCTTTCTTTGTTGGATCTTTTTGTGGTTTAGGTATCAGCGTAATTGTGGTTTCGAAGAATGAGTTGGGCAGTGTCCCTTCTGTCTCTATTTTGTGGAATAGTTTGAAGAGTATTGGTGTTAAGTCTTCTTTGAAGGTCTGGTAGAATTCTGCACTAAAACCATCTGGTCCCGTACTTTTTTTGGTTGGGAGGCTTTCTATAACCCCTTCTATTTCTTTAAGGGTTATGGGACTGTTTAGCTGGTCTACTTGATGCTGATTTAATTTTGGTATTTGGTATCTGTCTAGGAAATTGTCCATTTCCTCCAGATTCTCCAGTTGTTTTGAGTATAGGCCTTTGTAGTAGGATCTGATGATCTTTTGAATTTCCTCTGTTTCTGTTGTTATATCCCCCTTTTCATTTTTAATTTTGTTAATTTGGATACTATCTCTGTGCCCTTTGGTTAGTCTAGCTAAGGGCTTATCTATCTTGTTGATTTTCTCGAAGAACCAGCTCTTGGTTTTGTTGATTCTTTGTATGGTTCTCTTTGTTTCTGCTTGATTGATTTCAGCCCTTAGTTTGATGATTTCCTCTCTTCTACTCCTCCTGGGTGAGTTAGCTTCTTTTTGTTCCAGCGCCTTCAGGTGTGCTGTTAAGTTGCTAGTGTATGCTCTTTCCAGTTTCTTTTTGGAGGCACTCAGGGCTATGAGTTTTCCTCTTAGCACTGCTTTCATTGTATCCCAGAGATTTGGGTAGGTCGTACCTTCATTTTCATTGAAGTCTAAAAAGTCTTTGATTTCTTTCTTTATTTCTTCCTTGACCAGGGTGTCATTGAGTAGAGTATTGTTCAGTTTCCATGTGTATGTGGGCTTTCTGTAGTTCTTCTTGCTATTGAAGACCACTTTTACTCCATAGTGATCCGATAGGAGACATGGGATTAGTTCGGTCTTCTTGTATTTGTTGAGGTCTGTCTTGTGACCAATTATATGATCAATTTTTGAGAAGGTACCGTGCGGTGCTGAGAAAAAGGTATACTCTTTTGTTTTAGGATGGAATGTTCTATATATATCTGTTAAATCCAATTGGTCCAAAGCTTCAATTAGTTTCACTGTGTCCCTGTTTAGTTTCTGCTTTCCTGATCGGTCCATTGAGGAGAGTGGAGTGTTGAAGTCACCTACAATCATTGTGTTAGGTGCGATGTGTGCTTTAAGCTTTAGTAAAGTTTCTTTTACGAATGAGGGTGCCCTTGCATTTGGTGCATAGATGTTCAGTATTGAGAATTCTTCTTGGTGGATTTTCCCTTTGACAAGCAGGAAGTGACCTTCTGTGTCTCTTTTGATGACTTTAGGTTGAAAGTCGATTTTATCTGATATTAGAATGGCTACTCCAGCTTGTTTCCTGGGACCATTTGCTTGTAGAACTGTCTTCCAGCCTTTTACTCTAAGGAGGTGTTTGTCTTTGACACTGAGATGTGTCTCCTGTATGCAGCAAAATGTAGGGTCCTGTTTCCGTATCCAGTCTGTTAGTCTGTGTCTTTTGATTGGGGAATTGAGTCCATTGATATTAAGAGATATTAAGGAATAGTAATTATTACTTCCTGACATTTTGGGAATTGTTATTATTATTTGTATTTGAGTGGTTCTCTTCTTTTGGGTTGGATGAGATGGGGTTTCTATCTTGTTTCTTCTGGGGTGTTGTTTCCCCCCTTGTGTTGGTATTTTTCCCCTATTATCCTTTGTAGGGCTGGGTTTGTAGATAAGTATCTTGCAAATTTGGTTTTGTCGTGGAATATCTTGGTTTCCCCATCTATGGCAATTGAGAGTTTCGCTGGGTATAGTAGTCTTGGCTGAAGTTTGTGTTCTCTTAGGGTCTGCATAAGGTCTGCCCAGGATCTTCTAGCTTTCATGGTCTCAGGTGAGAAGTCTGGTGTAATTCTGATAGGTCTTCCTTTATATGTTACTTGTCCTTTTTCTCTTACTGCCTTTAATATTCTTTCTTTGTTTAGTACATTTGGGGTTTTGACTATTATGTGACGGGAAGTATTTCTGTTCTGGTCCAGTCTATTTGGGGTTCTAAAGGCTTCTTGTATATTCATGGGCATCTCTCTCTTTAGGTTGGGGAAATTTTCTTCCATAATTTTGTAGAAGATATTTGCTGGCCCTTTAAGTTGTAGATCTTCATTCTCATCTATCCCTATAATCCTTAGGTTTGGTCTTCTCATTGTGTCCTGGATTTCCTGAATGTTTTGGGTTACCAGCTTTTTGCATTTTGCATTTTCTTTAATTGTTGAATCCATGGTTCCTATGGTATCTTCAGCATCTGAGATTCTGTCTTCTATCTCTTGTATTCTATTGTTGATATTTGCATCTATGACTCCTGATTTCTTCCCAAGGTTTTCTATTTCCAACATTGTCTCCCTTTGCGATTGCTTAGTTGTTTCTACTTCTGTTTTTAGATTTTGTATGGTTTTGCTCAGATCTTTCAGTTGCTTGTTTGTGTTTTCCTGTAATTCTTTAAGGGATTTTTGTGTTTCCTCCTTTATGACTTCTACTCGTTGACCCATGTTCTCTTGTATTTCTTTGGGTGATTTTTGTTTCTCCCCCTTATTGGGATTCACTTTTTGCTCTATATTCTCCTGGATTTCTTTAAGTGATTTTTGTGTCTGCCTTGTATGGGCTTTTAGTTTTTGATCTATTTTCTCCTCTATTACTTTAAGAAATTTATCTAAGTGATCAAAACTATCTTATTTCCTCGTTTTAAACTTTTTGTTATCAGTTGAACAGTCGCCCCCACCCCACCCCCAAACATTCCAATATTTATTCTGTTTAAAGCTCAGAATATTTAGAAATAAGGTTGACTTTGGTATAATTGGGCTACTATCGGGAAGTGCCGTAAATCGAGTGGCTTATAAAAAAGTAATTTTTGACAACTCTGGAGGCTGTAAAGCTCATGATTAAAGTGCTGTGCAGGCTGAATTGGTGTCTGGTGAGGCTGTCTATGGCTCACAGATGCTGTAGTGCACCTAAGTTTGCATTCAGAGGAAGGGGATTGCCGGAGCTTCTGCAGTGGGGCTAATCCCACCTATAAGAGTTCTGCCCCCACAACCTACACCTCCCAAACACTCTGAATAATATCGAGTAGGGAGTTAGGTTTCAGCATGCAGATGTTGGAGGAACCTGACTTTCCAAACCAGGGCAGCTTGCCTCGAGAGGAAAACTTCGGTTTAAGATGGATCTAAGTAGGGCTGGTGGTACTTCTAAGACATAGAGAGGTCATAGGAAGAAGGATGGAGACAGAGGCAGGAGTGGGAGTTGTGTTTCCACGGATGCTGGGTGATGCAAATGTTCCTCTCTAGAACTTGAAGAGGAGCTACTGTAATGTAGCAAGCACAGCATTCAGTGCTGTCCGAAAGCTGTTTCCTGTTTCCTGCCTGTCTCTCCAGCTAGAATATTCACGACATGGATACAAGGGCCGCTCATGCTGTTAGTGCTCATAATTCACCACCCAGAAAGCCAAGCACATAGTAGGTGTTCATTGAGAACCTGTCCACCGATGGACCCTGGGGTTAATAACCACCATGGAGGTGCTCTACATCACCCACTCAGCAGCTACTACTGAAGCCCAGATGCTCTTCACACCAGCTTCAGGTTCTCCTGCCACTCCGTGGCAGTAGATATGCTTAGCACAAGTGGTCTAATGTCCTCTCCTAGTGCATGCCATGTTTTGATGAGGCTTTTGAAAAGAACCTGAGGGTCATCCACAGTTCATTTTGTTAAATAAAATGAGCAAATCACAAGGCAGGAGACCTCCAGTCTGAATCAGAAGATAGATTCAGTTCAGGGCTAGCAGACTGCAGATTCTGTTACCTTCATGCTGGAAGCAGCTTTGGGATAGGACTTGTCTTCTTCACCATCTCACCTCCAAGGGCCTGGGATACCATTCATAGATATGGGATGTTTGGATGAATTTAAACATGTGGGCATGTGTGTAGAGGTACGAAGTCATCCGTGTTGTTCCCTAAAGTCTCTCTGTTCTTTGAGACAGTGTCTCTCACTGACCTGGAACTCAGCACGTTCGCACAGCTGGCTGGTCAGTGAGCCCCAGGGATCTGCCTGTCTCTGCCTCCCAATGCTGAGATCATAAATGTATGACATCACTTCTGACTCTTTAAAGATGGACCTTAGGGATTGAACTCTGGTCCTTGTGCTTGCAGACTTTACAAACTGAGTCATTGCCCCAGACCTTGAATGAACTGTCAAACAGGCAGCTATCAGTGTAGATAACGTATAGCCTGACTGAGAGGAGTATCCTGAAGAAGACTTTGCTGCAGAATCTAGAATGCTTTGAAGGGACGGGTCAGTGTTGCAGTCTGTTACAGGGTACTTCTTGTTCTGTGTCCTGGCTCTTGTGTATCTGTGGCTACATAGTGACATAGGTTCTTGATGGCAGAGCCTAGACTCTTTGAATAGTTTTCCCTTCACACCAAAGTCTAGATGCCCTAAAATCTAGGGAAGCTGTGGCCACAAAACAGAATGGTCGTAGCACAGTGGATTGGCACTGTTACGTGTGCAACAATTTGGCACCGTATTGGCACCGGCCCTTGAAGAGCTGTCTGGGTGGTCTCTTAGGTTCCCACCTACTCACCAGATAACGGCTAATCCAGGTGGCGTAGTTAGCTAAGAGGCTGAGCGTTCTCTGAAGAGGTTTGTTTGCAAGCTTAAGCAGGTGATGCAGGGCTAGAAGTCAGACAGGGTTCTGAATGCCTTGCTGTGGGTTCCTCTACATAGCACTCAGTATGCCTTCTACAAAAAATGTTACTCAGATAGGAAAAGCCTGTCTAGTTAAAGGGCACAGAATTAGCAGTTGTGACTCAGCCTGGCTGTGAAATTCTTATCTGAAGGAGCAAGTTGGAAATAAATGAATGAGACAATTAAAAGTGGAGAGAGTTCACCTCGAACACAGAAGAGAGGCTCAACATGGGGATATATTTTTTTTAATCTTGACCTTGAAAACAAAACAAAGCAAAGCAAAACAGCAAAGCAGAGCAAACCATGGATTCCTGTGTGGAAACTGGTAAGCTGTGGCCTGTAGTCTGTCAGTTTTCTTTTACAATAAAGTTTTATTGGAACACAACCATTCCCGTTCATTTGCCCATTGCTCATGGCTGTGGTTTTGTTTTTGTTTTTTGTTTTTGTAGCAAAGACGGATGCTTTCTACCAAAGACTGTATGGCTGACAAACTGAAAATATTTACCACGTGCTCTGTAAAGAAAGAAGCAGGGACAGATTCTTATTCCGTTTCTGGCTGCCTGCTTTCCTGTGTTTTCTGGGCAGGCTTTTGGTCAGCAGCCATAACAAAAGAGAAATTTTGGAAGTGGTTGTCAGTCTGTGTAGTTAATTTTTCTAGCTCCTTTTTGAGTTCTTCAGGATATGTTACAAAGCAAGGGAGTTTGGGTGGATTCGTTTGCAGTGAGGGGGCATTAATGCTAGACCCAGCGAGGCAAGCAGGCTCTGGGATGACTCTTTGGAAATGGCTTTGTTTGCTTGGGCCAGGATTCGTGGGGTTATTTTTAGGTGTTCTGTTCTCATTTATCAGTTAACTTAGGCAACATCGATTTACCTAAGAGACCCAGTTTGTAAATAGGGAAACGAGTCCACTGGAATATTTAGAAACTACTTTTCTGCATTAGACAGAGGGTTGAGAGACAGCAAACTATTAGGAACTCTCTGGTCTTGGTATAGCTCCTCATTTAAGGTTTTATAATAAGCCTTCTTATTATAGAATGTTGAGGCTCAACTTGCCTTTTGGAAGGAGGCAGCACAGAGAAATGGGGGAGGGGAGAAGGGTGGCCTAAAAGCTGCTGGCCCCAGGCTCAGAGTGGGCTTAGAGGCTGTGTGTACCACCCGGACTATCACTGTCCATCAGGTCACTGGGCACAGACTTTTCCTAATAAAAATGGGATTTGTGTCTCGTAGGAGACAAGTCCTTCTTGGCTGGCTACATAAGAAAATACAAAACAGATGTGATCAATGTGGAGAGGGCTGGGCGACATTTCAGTGAACTTGGGACCTGATGAAATCCCCTCGTTGCCCCCACTATGAAAGTTCTCCCCCAGAAGTGGAAAGGGGCTTGGCTCTGTTTTCCTTTGAAGGGCAAAGAATATGTTAATCGAGTTTTAAGAATCAGTGCAAAAAAACCCCCAAAGTCTTAAACATCCTTTCTTTCGCCTTCTTCACCCCAGACATTAATAGCCTCTGGTGTGGGTGCCGAGGTGGCAGGGGTCTTTTGTGCTTTCCAACCCGCTGTGTGCACAAGTAGCTGTTATGACTGCAATACCATAATTGCCTTTAATATGCCTTAGCGATCAAAAGAAATCTGTTTTCATTTTGCAATTCCAAGTCTGCCTAGCTTCCATCTTGCCAGCCAGTTTAGTAACTTTTCGAAAACGAACCTTACGGATATGCTTCCCCAGCTTGGCCAATGAACAGCTTTCTGTCTGGGCAGGGCTGGCAGCAGGTGTTTATGCTTTCTCTTGACAACACACACACACACACACACACACACACACACACACAGAAAATGTGTTTTCTAGCAGTCTTCTGGAACGGTATCAGTTACTTCAAGCTTTTACGGCTGATTGAAAAACATTCCTAACTCCTTAGTTTTCTATGACACCCACAGCTGCTGACCAGGTTGGCTGTGGGTTCTTCCTCACTGTGGAGGGCCTGGCCTCACACTCATGTAAAAGTCTGTGTGCAGAGTGATGCCTGGCCAGAAGGACTGGAGCTGGTCCACCTTGAAAGAGAGAGGTTTCCCTATCAGGTAAAGGGACACGAGATGGCTGTTGGCCGTGAACATTTGCCCATTGGGAGGCCGCAGATCATGTTGGTGTCAGGCTTTGGAATGGGCCTGAGAACAGGCTTCAGTTAGATGCTCCAGAATGGATAGAGACGCTGAGGGTGCGTTAATGGAATGCCCTTATAGTGCTAATTTTGATTATTAACCTGACAGGATTTGTTATCACCACGTAAATGCATCTCTGGATCTAACCGTCTTGAGTGTTTTCAGAGGATTCAACTCGGCACAGAAGATGGACTCTTAAGGTGGTGGCAACAGTTCATGGCCTGGGGAGAAAGTAAGCTAGGAGCCAGGGCTCATTTCTCACAACTTCCTAACTAAGATACAGTGTGTCCAGTTCCCTCATGATCGTGCTACCACGCCTTCCCAGCCATAGTGGGCTGACTTCCCTGAAACTGTGAGCCTGAACTGACCACCCTCGAACTGTGAGCCAGAATGAACAGCCCTTTCTTAAGTTGCCCTAGTTGTATATTTTGCCATTGCAAGGAGAAAAGTAATGCAGTCCTAATACCTGATGGTGTGAGGTGCTAGGCCAAGCAGAGGCCTGCGTGTCCCTTCCATAGGCCAAGCAGAAGCCTGCGTGTCCCTTCCATAGGCCAAGCAGAGACCTGTAAATCTCTTCCATAGGCAAAACAGAGGCCTGCATGTCCCTTCCATAGGCCAAGCAGAAGCCTGCATGTCCCTTACATAGGCTAGAGTCCTCATGTCCACATCATGCGGATACTCACAGACTCAAAAGATCAGTCACTTTCCTAGTCTTAAGGACACATGAGTATTAGAATGGATACTCCTGGCCTCTGGGGACAAGGACTGAGGGTGTCTTTCAGAGCAATGACTCTGTGTCAATGTAAGCAAAGAACTCCAAGTCACGGAGAAAGCAATTTACTTCTCAGGTGTTAGTGAGGAATAAAAACGAGACTTCCCAGGCTCCTGCAGTGGTAGCTTAACCCTTGTAACCGCCTTCCCATACCTGGAAGCAAAGAGTTCAGGTCGCACCAGCTCTGATAGTTAGAAGACCTGGCCCCGAATTTCCCTTTCACATGCTTTATTTAACTCACTTGAAAATGTTTTCAGGTGTTTGGAGTCTCAAAGAGACGGGTCTAGTTAAGATCTCGCAATTTCCTCGGACAGCTCCCAAGCTACCCTTAGAGCAGACTGAGAGGTAGGCTGGTGGGAAAATGTAGTCAGCCTGCACTGCGGAGAGCCGGCTTTTCACAATGCAGCTGTCCAGAAGTTTATTGCTGGGTGCTTAAAGAAGTCATTCTGATTTCATTTTCAAGAAAAGTTGGATTTAAAACTCAGAATATATTTTATAATTATGCCACTTATTTGGCAGCATAAAGGGAAAATTTACAAGGCCTATCAATGGGAAAGAACAGGGCCGAGGTTCCAGGCTTTTATGGTGATTATGTCTACCTGTATGGGGGCTTTATGTGCTTACAATTTGAATCATTTATAGATGCACACTCAACAGAGTTCGTGCGTAACTAGTACTGTGGGCTTTTTTTTGCTGACTAAATGATAGGCAAAGCAATTTCCAACAAATGTCTCCCAGTAGGCCGTCATCACAGAAGCCTTGTAATATTGCTTTTTAACCTTACCGTTGGCAGCTATCCAGAAATTACTGCATTGATACCAAACTGCCATGCACCAGAGAGTTGCCCTTTTCTCCATGGGAACCCGGTGGACTCCCAAGTGGGTGCCAGCTCTTCCGCCCTCATCCTTCTTCGGATTTTTACTTCGAGCAGATCTTTTTACCTGTTCTTGTTCAGCTGTAGGCAACTGAGCACGTGGGAAGTTGAAATATACAGCAAAACAATGGTCTGGATTGGGTTATTATGGCTTCAGTGCATTGAATTGGCGTTTTCAACTTTGTTACCAAATAAATGACTCACGTCATTGGGTCCACAGGAAAATGGAAGAGCTTTGGTTGTAGTTTTCTTGTTCTCGCCTCTGGCAAAGCAAAACCTAGCTTTCTTCTCTCTTACCTACCTCCCCTTCAGCCCCACCCCTCCCTTCTTTCAAGGCATCTTGTAAATGGCTTTTGGAGATTGGTAGATCATGATTCTGTGCTTCTGGTTGGGGTTTTGGGGGAGAGGTTGGGAGCAGTTTTCTTGTGTAGGTGGAGTGGAGGAAGGGAGAGAAGGAGCTGGCACTGTCTCCCGATGTCTTCTCTTGCTGGGAGCTTAAAGAGCAGTCGAAGCCCTGGCTTCTTCCCACATTCTGATGTTCACAGACGCTGGGGGATGTCGGCCTACTTCCTGGGAGTCCCATTAGAGAGATGATGTCTGTTGCCTGCTGGTTCTAGACGTTTGATTTCAAATGCCCGTCAGGTTTGGAACCCACCTGTCCGTGCCATGTGTGAGTGAGCAGTGGGTATTTGGAAGGTTTGATGTGTGTTCGTAATGATGGCAGGCATCTCCAGCAGCTGGCTTGGTGTTCAGTGAAGAGAAGTCCAGTTGGTGTGTTGAATGAACGGATTTTTTTTCTCACCTATTAGGAGGATGCTGTCAGCCCCACATGCCAAGTCAGCTTTGCTTGTGACAAATTTCCCCAGCTATGTCCAGTTTCTGACCTTGCTTTTCTCTCCCAGCTTTGGCATCCCTGTCTGCCTTCCCTGAGGTTCTCCTTAAGCTTGGGATGCCTCCCTGGGGGCTGTCTGTCTCTTCATAGAGTGTTATGCCCAGTTTCACCTTTACTAGGAAAAGAGATCATCAAAACCACCTCTGACTTAGAGTGTTTACCTTGACCTTCTAAATGGCAGGTGTTATGAATGGAGAAGTCAAAAATCATGATGTATCCACAGTTCATAGAAAACAAAGTATTGTACCAGTTAGAACTGGAAATGTAAGCTGCAATAGATAATAATTTAGAACACTGAATACAATTATGGAAAATCAGTGGTCTCCATTCTACTTTAAAAAAATATTGTCTTGGTGACTTACAATATGCTTCATTTAGTAATTATGTGATCGAGTGAATGAATGAATTTATGTAATAATTCCTATATCGTGGGCAAAGAGAAAGAAAGTTAATATAGTTTACTGGTCTAGTCTCAATGGCAAATATGCTTCAAGCGTAGTTTGGGGAAGAGAGCTGAGGAAGTAGAGAAGCAGGGTAAGAAGCTGGAGAGGAAAGAACCCATCAGAGAGCATCTGGGACTGAGGGGATGCAATTTCTTCAGTAAACAGAGTGCTAATCTAGGGGATTCCTCGGAGGCTGTCATGCTGTGATTTGAACAGAGGCACAGTTGTATCCAGGCACCCCATGGTAAGATCCACCCCTCTAACAACTCTTGTTCCAGTTTAAGTCTTGGAAGAAGAGACACTTTTCAAATTGCAGGTATGTTTGCTTCATGAGGCAAGGAGTGCTCAGGTGGATTCAGGACACCCAACACTGAGGAATGAGAAGATAGCTCAGTAAGGAAAATGCTCGAAGCGCAAGCCTGAGGACCTGAGTTCCCATCACCAGCGCCATATAATTGCTGGGTGGGTGTGGTAGACCACCTCTAAAGACTAGCTAAATGAGCCCACTGTGGGCTTAAGTGAGAAACCCTATCTCGAGATATAAAGCAGAGAATACTTGAGAAATACACGAGACATAAATCTCTAGCCTCCACAGGCATGCACACAAACGTTCACAACTGCACACACACCACATGTGCGCCCACACATGCAAACATGTATATACTCATGTATGCACAACACACACGCCCATAGGAATTTCAAATGAACAGCCTCTTCCTTACCTTTAAGAATGGTGGCAATGTATGCACAACATGAAATTGGCCATGTCAGGCACCGATGAAATTCATTTGTGTTCTTACACCACTCTTCTACCACGCAGTCCTGAAGCATCTCAGGTTCTACAACTGCAATCACATGCACAGTCAGTGACAATCTGCCCTTTCCTTTCTCCCTCTAGCCTGTTGGCTTTATATCTCATGACTTGGACCATTCTAGGTACCTCATGTGAGTGGAGACATGCAATGTTTATTTCCGTGTGTCTGCATCACTTCACTATTACCTGGCTGTGGTGAGTTTGTGTTTCAGAGGGGTACTGCAGGTATCTGTGATGGTTTGTACGTGCTTGGCCCAGGGAGTTGCACTATTAGACGGTATGGCCTTGTTGGAGTAGGTGTGGTCTTATTGGGATAGGTGTGTCACTGTGGGTGTGAGCTTTAAGACCCTCATCCTAGCCTCCTGGAAGCCAGTCTTCTCCCAGCAGCTTTCAGATGAAGATGTAGAACTCTCAGCTCCTCCTGCCTGCCTGCATGCTGCCATGTTCCTTCCTTGATGATAATGGACTGACCCTCTGAACCTGTAAGCCAGCCCCAATTAAATGTTGTCCCTGTAAGACTTGCCTTGGTCACGGTGTCTGTTCACAGCAGTAAAACCCTAACTAAGACAATGTTCTACCCGCTCAACCTCAGCTCTCACAAATATCTTTTTGTAGGGTGGATCACCTCATCTTGCTCTTCCTGGGCTACATGGAATTGCACAGAAACAACCTCCCTGAAAATCCTCTGAAGCTGGCTTCTTTCCCTTCCACTGACCCTTGTATCATTCTTGCCTATGCTCACCTGTGCTGTGACCAAAGTATTGGGTGCAGGTTATACTTTGTCCTCTTTGGCCCCTTGTCCACTGGTGTCTCATATCTGAGGGACTGGGATTTATTTCTGGGATATAATCCAGGTCCAGTCTTCCTGGGGGCACTCAGTTAATGCTACAGAAGGCTGGAGAGCTATAAAAACACACCTTCACCTCTAGCCTTGCCTCTGGCCTGACGGAAAGCATTTGCACGGCTGGGTGTTAAGTGCAGACTTAACCCTTCCGTTCTTGCTGTGGTTTTAGCTGTCGCCCTCGGTCTTCCCTGGAAAATGTCTGTATTTACAAGTCCTTGCCTCTCATAGCCAGACAAAGTTCATTCATATCCCCTCGTGACTGTATGCTTAGACAAAGTAAACAAACTGTAATATAGACTCAAACAAAGCATAATTAAGAAGCAAAAGTCTGCCCCGGAAAAGCTGGTCCCCATACTCATACAACTAGATGAAATGAGTTTTAGATGACTTCCTTCATTGGATTATCCACACCACTAACTTTTAGATTATTATAATTAGACCGTATTAATATTAAACATAAGATAGCAATTTTCAGGCCTGAGGGATTATAACGTAAGTCCCTAAAGATGCCTGAGGTCTTGGCCTGTTCATTCTGGAAGGTGTTTCGCTGAGGATCCTGTCCAAGTCACTCAATGCATGAAAGATATAATTGCAAGCAGGGTGACATCAGGAGCTACCCAGAGTCCTCAGAGATGCTAAGGGTAGAGTATGTGCTGCTCAGAGCTACAGCCTTATGGCCTCAAGCAGGCATTTTTGAATGAAATAATAGTAGTTAAATATGAAATATTTGCATATTCCTTGTATTTAGGAGGAAGTCTTTTTCCTAAAATCTTGGTATCGTTGTAATGAATGCAAGCATTACAGTCATTGCAGCACTTTGGGGTAGGGGTTTGTGCGTTTGTGGGATGTGAGTGTGCTTGTGTGTGCAGTCGTATGGGTAACCATGAGTGTAGAGGTCCAAGTCTGTCTGATATAGGAGGTGTCTTTCCTTTATAACTCTCCAGATCCTTTACTGTTTGAAGGCAGGGACTCTCACTGAACTCGGGGCACATTGATGAGGCTACGCTGGTTGGCCGATGATTTTCAGGTATGCCTCTCTGTAACCCCTCAGTGTTGGGTTTACAGGAGAGAGCTACGGCCACTGGCTTTTTTTTTTTAATTTTTAAAATTTTTTTCTGAATCCTGCTTATACTGTGGACACTCTACTGGCTGAGCTGTTCCCAGTCCTTTTCCCTTGTTCTTCCTACACAACTCTATCTTGCATTCACACACAGAATGGTGACCATTTAAACCGCATGTTACCTGAGCACGTTGTGAGACTCCTTGAGTTACTTTGTTGTGTTGTGTTTGAATGCTGGAGTTCCAGATACAGGGCTGAGGAGACATCTTGTGTGTGAAGTACTGGCTTGCAAGCACAAAGATTTTGGTCCTCAGTCCCAGAGATGATGGGGCACACTTGTAATTTCAGAGCTCAGGGTGAGGGACAGGGACAAGGATAGTCCTGCAGCTCCCTGGACAGCCAGTCTGGTCTACTTGGTGAGCTACAGGCCAGTAGTGAGAAACTTTTGCTCCAAAATAAATAAGTGGATGACTCATGAAAAACACCCAAGATTGAGTTCTGGTCTTTACACTCATGTGCACACAAATCTAAACATGCCTGAATATCTGTGTGCACTGTACATGTGCATGCACTCACATGTGCACACATGTATATACATGTGTTCGTGTGTGCATGCACACACATGTATACACATATGTGTGTTCTAAGGCACATTAGAGGGTCCTGGCTGGGAGAAGGACTCAGGCATGACCCTGTAACCTAGATGGCCTTTCAGCCTCCAGTATAACAGCTCAGTGGGACATGACTCCGGCCAAGGGAGGGAGGAAGGACTTGAAATCTGCTTAAAGCTCTGAAGACTTCAATGCAAATGCCAGCGGATATGGTTCTGTTTCCCTGGGAGGAAGTCATATTCCCTATAAATACAGGAAATTATTCTTTTTTTTGTTCTGTTCACCTGAACTGCAAATAGAAGAGTTTGCTTGCTATTAATTAAGCAGATGATAGATGTCCTGAAAATGAGCGTTCAGCACCCGCTTCTCCCTCACTGTTTGCAGAATCCTGAGATAATTGGATGGGAAACAATATGGCATTTAAATGTGGACTTTAGAAAAAAGAAAGTACCAGTCTCCTTTGCCTTCTAGAGAGAGATCGCCTCTCGGAATTGTGTCGTGTCTCGGGCAAATGTGCAAGGCCATCAGTTGTCCACGTGCCCTCACGTGTGAGTGTGCATGCGCTCGTTTAGCTGTTGGCAAAACCTCGTGTAGTGATGCATCAGTAATTAGAGGCTGCCACCACCTCTGCGTGAAGCAGTTTGGCTCCTCTCTCTTCACTTAGCTCCTCGTGGGGCATGGGGGAGGGGGGAGGGGCGTGGTTACGTGTCACTGCCAGTAAAGTACAAGCCTGTTTGGAAGTGGGAAGGTTGTGCAGCGTTCACTGCACTTGAACTGCCCAACGCTCTATTAGTCCCCAGACACTGTCAGTGGTTCCGTAACACTGACTGCCCTCTAGGGTTGACACATTTGTTATGTTTTCACCCCCTGTGGTAAAACACCTGACAAGTGAGACTGGAAGAGGGAATGGTTTATTTTGGCTCCTGCTTTGGAATTCAGTCCATTGAGACTGAGACGGGGGCGGGGCTGTAAGAGCACCCCCTAGCTTTGGCAGCGGGCATTGGAGCGATGTGTCAGGGAGCAGAGAGAGGCGCTCTCTACTGCTGCTGCTGCTCCTGCCTTCTCCTTCTGTTCTTAGCCTGTGGAATGGGGGTGTTCAGACTTAGGGTGGGTCTTCCTGCCTCAGTCAAACTTCTCAGGAAACAACATCTCAGGTATGCCATGAGGTGGTCTCCTAGATGGTTCTAGAACCTGCCAAGCTGACGATCAAGATAAGTCATCTTCACATAGAGATTTTTGCCCCTGTCTGTACTCCCGAATCCTGCTACTGACTGATCCTGTACCCCGAGCCTTGGGAAAATGGTCCTTTTATTTATCTCTCCTCCTCCAAGAAAAGTGTTAAAATGAAAATATAGAAACCGAGGCTAATTTCCCCAGAGCTCACACCTGGACACCAGTCAGAGGGACCAGATGGTTCTGGGCATCGCAAAGTGCTCACTAACAGCTAAGACAGCAGTCATGATAATTGTATATATCCTTTATTGCCCTGGTGGTTGTTAAGCGGACTGAGCTGAGAACTCTCCTGGCCAGCAGTTATTAAGCAATTCCTTGAGGAAACTCATACATGAGATGGAGAGATAGAACAAGGGCATGGGAGAGCTGAGAACAGCTGTAGAGAACGGAGGCAGAGCTGGGCTCACAAACCCCCAGACTCAGCTGGCCTTCCCTATGGAGGGTCTGGCTGGTATACTGCGGTCTGGGTGATGCTTGTGCCAAGAGTGTCTCTACTACAGGCACAGGCTCAGGTTCTGAGCAGTGCGTGTATGGGAGCTGGGAAACGAAGTGGAGGTTCCGTGAATGAGGCCTGTGGGGATATGGGTTCTCTCTCAGATGCTGATTATGACTTGTGTCTAAAATGAGGATTTTCCTTTTCAACCAGAGTACTCAAGGTCGGAGACTTTAAAAGCCTCAAGGAAAATTCACGTAGGGGGACCCGAGTAATGAGCTTGTCACGCAAACACTAGACATTTGAGTTTGATCTTCTACACACATGTTAAACCAGATACAACAGAATTTGCTTGTGGTCTCAGCGCTGGGGAGGTAGAGATAGGAGGATGCCTGGCATGGGCTGGCCAGCTAACCTAGACAAATCAGCAAACTCCAGGGTCAGTGTGAGACCCTGTCTCACAAAATAAGATACAGAGAGACTAAAGAAGACAGCCAAAGACAGCCTCTAGTCTTCAGATGCATGCAGTGCTGGCCAGTTTTATGTCAAGGGCACAAGCTAGAGTCACCAGAGAGGAAGGAACCTCAACGGAGAAAATGCCTCTGAGAGATCCAACTGTAGGACATTTTTTTTCTAACTGTGTGATTGATGGGGAAGACCCAGCCCATTGTGGTCCTGGGTTCTATAAGAAAGCAGATTGAGCAAGTCACGGGGACAGACCAGTAAGCAGCATGCCTCTGTGGCCTCCGCATCAGCTCCTGCCTCCAGGCTCCTGCCCTGCTTGAGTTCCTGTCCTGACTTCCTTCAGTGTTAAAGAGGGATGGGGAAGTGTGAGGTGGGTAAACCCTTTTGTTGCTTTGTTCATGGTGTTTCATCACAGCAAAAGTCACTCTAAGACAAATGTGCACTCACACCTACAGAGAGAGACAAAGAGACAAAGACAAAGAGAGAGGGAAGGGGAGGGGAAGGGAAGGGAAGGAGTGGGGAGAGAGGGAGGGAACAAGCATATGAGAAAACTTGTGTGTGGCACATAGAGGTATTGAGTTCCTGAGGTGATCTTTGCAGCTGCACAACGATCTGAGAGGGTAAGAAGATCCAGACACTGCTCTGCAGACACCACGTCTCCGAGATGTTTAGGATCTTAAGAAAGCAAATGCTCTAGTGAGGAGACCATATGTTTTCCTGGCCCAAAGGGAAAGCTTCTCTGGTGCCCACCATGCTGGGCTCTGATTAAACAACCATGATGACTGGCATAGTGGGTTTCAACCAGGCCTCATGCTTTGAACCAGCTTCGTGTCCAGGCAGAGCAGATGTGTCAGGGGGCCTCAGGTCTCTGCTGTGACCCTCTGAGGACACATTTCAATTAGAGCTTGAACAGCTGGCCAGGAAGCCCAACAGCAGTGCCACCACCTCTTCATGCCAAGGTCTGGCAAGGGAGGCAGCAATATCCATAGCCACTTGGTACACCAGACAGATGGGGCTTAGTTCGGGGCTCTCCCCAGAGGTGACGGGTCTCTGCCAGGCCCTAATGACAGAAGACATGCTTCTCCCCTGGGGAAGCAGCCATTATCATCAGCCTGGTAAACGGCATCTCTGAGAAGTGGGCGTGGTGCTAGGGATGCAGCCACACGGAGCCAGAGTGAAGGCGGCCACCCATCTTCCCACGCCGTGTGGACCCTCCTACCGAGAGCTGAACAGGAGGTGACTGATCCTGGAGGCCTGCTGGGCCATTCTGATATGGCCCGTGTACCTTGTGGAGGAAGCCTGCCTGGGCCGGGGAGTCCTTGATCCAGTCTGGCGGCTGGAGACCATGTGAGACCTGTTCCATTGCCCCAGCACAGCGGTGGGTTTTGATAAGAAGAGACAGCCCATGATTTTAAAGCTTTATTATAGACAAGTAGGGGGAAAGAGAAGAGATAGAAAGTAAAGAGGGAAAGAAGAGATAGAGATGTGAGAGCTGGCCATGGCCACGTGGAAAGAGAATGGAGAGAGACAGGGAGTAGGGGGGTCAAGAGACAAGGGCGAGAGAAAGCGAGGAAGGGTCACACAGCCCCTTTTATAGTGGGTCGGGCTACCTGGCTGTTGCCAGGTGACTATGGGGGTGGAGTCCAACCAGAACACTAGGGGCCTGGGTTGTGGCCCTATGTGACTGACGGCCACAGGGTTATATCCAACAGAGGCTCATGAGTTTTTAGGGCTCCCCCAAATCATCTGGGTCATTGTCAGGTGCCCCCTCTGTTATGTCTAGAGATTGCATGAACCATTGCTGGAGGGTAGGGACGGCTGTCCGTCTGGAACAGCCTTCAGAGAGTAGAGAGGATAAAGGGCCAGGAAATTGTATTTTGTGACACACAGCAAGGGACCTTGAATTTCCAGATGGGGTGGGCCCACATGCTGTGAAATGTCCTGTGTAGCATCAGGAAATAGATATGGGAACCAGCACCTGCAGCGTCCTCAAGCACTGGGGTGCAGCTTGGGAAGCTGAGGCCATCGTCGTCGTCGTCGTCCTGGATTTCAGAAATTTCCCAGAGAGTCAGTGGGGCAGCGCAGAGAATGTCCCTCTGGAGAGCTGGTCCCAGGGCTGGAGAGTGATATTGGCCAGGTGGTCGGGACTGAAGTGAAACACACATGCTGCAGCTCTTTCTGCTGCTGTAAAGCCAGACCCTGTGAGGTGGATGCATGGATCAGCATGCTTGGTGTGGTGCTAAGAGGAGTGAGGAGCCGCTGATGGGCTGAACAGCACTGGCCTCTTGCTCTCTCTGAGGGAAAGGACTTGCAGAGAGACAGAGACAGACAGACAGAAACAAACAGAGAGACTGGGGTGGGAGAGAGAGAGAGGAGGGGAAGAGAGATCGAAAGTGAAGAGGAGACCGAAGCCAGTAATACCCATGTGTTGGATATCCTACTCTGGCTAGCCAGAGCCTCTGGAGGAGAGGGAAGGGGGTGCTGCTCTTTACCACATGCCATGTTCTTGGCTCTGACAGCTCCTGAGCTCTCTGTTCTCAACCCACCAGGCTCTGTCTTCTCCAGTGCCAGAATGAGGCAGGGGCAGGAGAATGATTTTAGCCCAGCCAGTCTTCACGTTTCTTTTGATCTAGGTTGGACTTGACTCTAGAAGTGAAGTTGTACAGAGTGAGATTACCCCAGGCTCCAAAGCTGCCATCAGCTGAATGCCTGGAAAACAAGAATCAGTCTTGCGGCATAGCTTCCTAGAGTGCTCAGCTACGAAGTGGGGCTCTGGGACTAGAACATTGAGACCTGTGCTTGGTGTACTTTCTACCAAACACCCAAGCACAGACCCAAGGCTCTCAGAACCAGGGAAACGTCACAGATAGGCCACTGGACATGCTTCCCTTTGCATACAAGATGAGCCAGTTGTCTGGAGACCTGAATGTCTGTCTCTAGGCAAACGACAGGTGAAGAACTCCTGAGTTCTCAGCTTTTAGAGCAAGCATCTCCATCTTCAGAGATGCTGAACGTCATGGTTATGACAGAAGCCTTACTTCTTAGAGCTTCCCAAACACTCTTAAGCTAAGCGTCCAGTCTCAGAATCAAGAAGTCTCCTGATGTGACCACGTACCATGGTGATAGTGGTTATAGATAATGTAACGTTCAAACGAAGCCTTAAGACTTGGAATATGACCTCACTCTCCTTAATGAACACTTAACAGTCCCTTGATGAGTCCTTAACAGTCGCAGGACCCTCTTCTTGATTCTTGAAGACAGTTGCCGATTTCACCATCATCTTCCTCTTCATCTGGTCATTACTTTGTGCTTGACAGGATACTGTGTGTACTTCACCCTTCATGGGACAGCCTCTCTTTGGCTGGTTGGGGCTCATTCCTGGTCTTTTCTTCAGCTCATCCCTTCCTGTCCACCGCTTGGGTTTGAATGTGTTTTTGTACACGTGTGTCCTTGAGCAAGGTGATTTTTATATGTTTATTTTTTTAATGTGCATGTTATTGTATTAGAAATTTCTTAACTTATTTATATGCAAACTGTTAAAACAAACAAACAAACAAACAAACTGAGGGTTTGTTATGTATATAATTAGTTCACAGCCTTTTCTTTGGAAGCTTTTGTGTAGCAGAAACAGCAGGGCTATCTCTATGTACACTCCAGCGCAGCCACAAAATCATCTCCTGTAGGAGGACCTAACTGAGGACTGCCTGAAAGACCAAGGGTTGCTGGTGCAGACAGTGCCAGCCAATCGGGAACTGCTGTTTAGAAGAGATGCTTTCTTGGAACCAATGGGGCGCAGGTGGGGGAATTAAAGGAGCTCGCAGCAGTGTTCACATGACCTTGATGCAGTGTTTGTCACCTGCTCTGGGAGTCTTTTGGGACTCCAAGCCCCCAAGGATGAGTAGGGTCGGGCAGCAAGTAGTCCAGGGTACAGGCAGCATCTGGTGCCCCTGGAAGGAAGGAAGGAAGGAAGGAAGGAAGGGAGGGAGGGAGGGAGGGTGAAGAGTCGCTGAGGTGCTACTGTGACCATATCACAATAAATAAACTAAGATCTGTAATACATCTATATGGTTGAGTTAGGACTCCCCCTTATCTTTGGCCCAAGGCTCTTTCCACTACCAGCACAATGACCTCCGTTATCAGAAGCCCAGTGGTGACTGCCTGTAAAACAGTCTGGGGGGCTTGTCCTGGCTGCCTCCTCTCAGGTCCTTGGATCAAAGCGCGTCATTATGCTCTCTTGTTTGGCTCTCTCGTTTTCGCCTTATGACTGTTCACAAACTGTTCCTACCTGTGCACCCTGTTCCTTATTACTAAGCCGGAGTTAGCAGCACCTCCCACACAAGAGCTGAGTGATAGCGCAAGTGATTCTTGCAGGCGCAAGGATAAATTCGTACAGACATAGGGATGATAACGTCTTTGTTCGCAGATCCTCAGAAACAAGCTCATTATTACCGCCCACCTCAAGGGCTTCATCAAAATCGACCATACTGAGAAACACGAGGTTTTTTTTTTTTTTATGGGGGAGTAAGGAGCACTAGCTTCACATAGTGACTTAGAAGGAACACGAGACCCTCCTTGGCGAAAATAACTGCTCTGTAACAACTAGTCAGAAAAGGAACAAAGATGCTTTCTAGAGAAGAGGTACTGTGCACGCGCACACGTGCACCTACAGAGTAGTCTAGAGAGGACATTTTTCCAGGGGTAACGATGGGGCAGAGTAGCAGTCCTGTTCAAACAAAATCTTGTCTTCTCCTGGTTTAACCCCACTGTTCAAAACCAAGCAGAAACATCAGTGCTGAAGTGCACCCCTCGCCTCAAAGGGGATAAAGAAGCAGCTTACCCTAATCAAATAAGAGAGTCCATTGCCTAAGAGCAGAGGTTTGGGTCACCCCAGACTCTACCTTCCGGTGTGGTTTCATTTCATGGTTTTTAGTAACAAGACAGGGGAAATGATAAAGATTCAGCGGTAGGTGCAGTGCTTTCAAGGAACTTCTGTCACAGACACCACAGAGATTGGCCAAGAGGAGCGTAGGGTCAGGAGAGGTCAGTGACGTCACTGGCTGGAGCAGAAGCAAGAATACAGGGGCAGAGTTGTCCGTCTTATTACCAGAAAGGTTAAGAACGTGGTGACAGAGGTTGTCGAGACTGAGTGCTGACACAGTCCTCTGTTGTCTGCAACAGTACTACTAGTGCTCTTCACTTAGTGACAGAATATTGAGAGTCAGTATTGATGAAGATCTTCGAGGCACGGAATTTATCAAAGGACCCAACCTTCTTGGAAAACATGTCAGGTAGTACAGATTCGCAAAAGAAAGTTTCATATTTGTGAGGACAGTCTAGTATTTGGCTTTTATTTATGTTCCCACACGCTACGCAAATAGCTTTTCTGTCCAGTGTGCTGGAATTTATGCAGCAGAGTCTTATTACAATATTGTAAATTGAACTATGCATGAATTTTCCTTCGGAGCTGATACTATTTTTTCCTTGAGTGTTCACCTCAGCCAGGCACTTTAAAATCTTCGAGTCGGAAGGTGTTGTCTGAGTTAATCACATATTTGTTTGCGAAGAAATATTTTCTGACAAGCTTGGATTGCAGTAATGATTATTAAGGAATCAAATTCATTCGACAGAGTTGCAAACTCTGAGTGGAGGAAACAAAGTATTTGCTCTGTGTGGTCTGCTCGGTACGTGACAGCTTGTTTGTGGCATTTCAAGGGCCCCTGTGCGTGTGGCAACCCCTGGACTGGGGACCCAGAGAACTCCAGAGTTTGTATCTTGCCTTTCTGTGGGCACAAACCTTGCACGTGATGTCCGCTCCCTTCCGACCCCTTCGCAGCCGTTCAGACTCTAGCTTCAGGTGTTTCATCTGCGTGGAGTTTGCATGGGGAGTTTTAATATCTGTGAAGTTCTTAGGTTCTGGCTGGATGTGTCAAGCCACATCTGGAGAGTAGGACCATATGGTACTTCGAGACTGCTTCGATCTGGCCTGTGTGTTGTCTTCTTGCCTGGGCTGTATACCCTCTTCTCAGAGTGGTTCCCACTCAAGGGCTGCTGTTCCCTGTGCAGGAATGAAAACACAGACCTCAGCACAGCACTCCACTGTGGGGCAAAGTACAGCAGTGCTCATAGGGCCTCAAAGGGATGGACAGAAGCTGTCCTTTCAATGACCAGGAAAGGATGACCCGTCACACTGGTAGCCTCCAAACTGCAGGAGCATGAGCCCTAACTGCAGGAGAAGCAGGGTAGTATTTTCTGTTTGCTGTCTTGTTGTCAAGGACATTTCTCTTGTTTTAATCTATCAGGCTGGAAACATACATTACAGATGACACAAGTCAATGCCGGGTAGAACTGCCCCCTTCTGGGTATCTAAGAGACCCTGTGTACACCTTCCTGGTGGCACTCTGGGGGCACTCTGCAGTTAGATTGAAGCTGTCATATGCATCCAATTTTGCAACTTTGAATCCCTTCCTTAAACTGATGACTTACATTTCTGAAGCAGTGTACTCTTAAGTACCTGCATCGTAACACACAGAAAAGGGTAACTCAACCTGTTCTTAAAAAGCTTGACATCTGGCCAGGCAATAATTAAATAATAATAATCTCAAAGTGTAGGCAGTTACCGCCACTAGACAGTCACACTGTAGGAGCTGTGCAGTGCAGTGTGTGCTTTTGGGCTGGCCTGACTAAGGAAGGGTTCCTGGCACAGCCAAGGCCCCTTGTTCAGGGTTCCTGAAGCAAATAGTTCGTAATTCATGTATATTTGAAAAGCATAACTACCAACAAGATCTGCGTGCGTTTCAGACCTCGGGTAAGGTAAGCACCAGGCAGAACCACCCATGCTTCTGAAAGTGTGTTTTATGTGTGAATAATGGCAAAGTGAAGAAAACATCAGATTCCCAACACGCAGTCATGGTGGCAACTGTTTGATCCCATGTCAGTGGATGTTGCAGAATAGACGTGTAAGGTCTCTGGTTCTAACCTGGCATCTGGCGTGAGCTTGGGCTCATTGATTGGGGCCATTTCTTGATATGTTCTTTTCTGGCTCGAGTGGGTGGTTTGGGTTTTATTCTGAGTGTACCTGGCATGCATAAGTGAGAAAGGACACATGATCAGACATTCAGGATGTAACTTTACTGGTTTGTGGTGTTCTGACATATATTTATTTGTACTTAATTCACCCCCCCCCCCAGCTAATCGCCACCTCCTTGATGGCAATTCTGTGAAGGACAGTTCTGTAGACTGTGTCCCCATCAACCCTCTGGGTACTCTCTGGCACTTGTGTGGCTTCAGTGTCCTCCCCCGTCAGCTGCCAGCTGTGGCTCATTCCTCTTCCAAGCTTCAGAGAAGGAGTTGTAATTCTTCCCTTTTCTCTAGCCCTCCCCACTGTCTTCCACTCCAGGCCTTCCCTCCTCTAATCTTCTGTTGACCTTGAACTTTCCTGGTGTAAATGTCAGTAAGGCTTTGATGTCTTCTCTTTTAGCCCAGGACCTCATTACTTTGACTAGACATTGCATAATCTTCTAGCGAGCCACTCTCTGTCTCCTGACTTCTGAGCCTTAAGGTTGCCCTCCTAACTCCTGGATGGGCTCCTGTAATCGTTGCAGGACCTAGGTTGCTCCTGGTTGCCCCAGCGAGGGCCTGCATCTCACCACAACCTCCCGTCTAGGGCTTTGTCTTATTTCCAGCTTCATCTTCTGCCACATCCTTCTACATTCCAGAGACACCAGACTCGGTGTCCATCCCTGAATGTCCCAGATACATCCCAGACCCCGTGCCTTTGTTCCCACTGTGCTGTCATCCGTGGTGGTCCTTGTGGAAACTAGTTCACCCATTGAGACGAGTTCAGAAGTCCTTCCTTTCTGTGATCTTACCTGCCACACTGCGGGGGAGTCCCTTGACTCTCCTGCTTCTCTGTTGCTGGAAGTTAGCTCTCTTCTCTTGCGGTTATCTTCGAGTGCTGGATTTGAAAGTCTAGTGTCGGGTCCTGTGAACTCTCAAGATTACTGGACATGGAGATGATTGGGAGAATGGACAGGAGGAGGGACAGAGGAAGAAAGGATTGTGGGGGAGGGAGGACTAGGAAGGAAGACAAATGCAGGTGACAGGGACACACATATTACTTTCAGATGATGCACCAAGCACTAACTATGCAGCCACTTCTGTCCCATCCTCCCACTGCCCAACAATGTCACCTACTCTTCTAGACACCTGGCTAATGGTCTCTTCTTTAGTAAAATTTTTTTAGATTGATATATGTTTATGAAAAGAAGGTCTGTGTTTATAAAAGCATAGCTTATGTTGTGTTTTTGTTTGTTTTTCTTTTCTTATTTTTTTTTAAGATCTCTGAAAAACATTCTACTGTGTTTCCTGGGCTGTTTGTGGTGACCGCTGTCTGCACCCGACATTAGTAGGCCATATTTAAAAATTTGAAATAAAGTAAACACGTACGACAAAAACTAACATCCACTTGGAAAAACAAAAGAAAGGTGGACCTTTTGGTACCCAGCTGGGCATTCCATTTTGCACATGGACCTGCTTTTTGATTTGCCACACAGGCCCTAAAAGGTTGAAATGGGCAAAGGCCCACTGGAAAACCAGGCAGTGGCCATTAAAAAAAAAAAAAAGAGGAAATGCAGGAGGACTTTCATTTCCTCCTGGATTTTGAAGAGCAGTGCAGCTGGCTAAATTCTGTTTTCTTTATTACAGTAATGACGTTTACATCTTGTAACTATGGTGACAGGGCAGCCTCCTGGTGAGAGCTGGGTGGTAAACGGTTCCCTAGGTAGAGCAACGCCAAACACAAGGACTCCCCAAAGAAGGTAGAGGTCTGGGCCAGCTGCCTTCGCTCATTTTCCTCCTGAAACTTTGAATTTCACTCAGGAAGCAAAGCTCTCAGCACAGTTCTAGACGAGGGCACCAGGCACCAGTGTAGTTAGTGGAAAATGAACCAGCATTAATCTCGCCCTTTAATGATCTATGCGTGGTAATCTAACATTGTGTTTTTCTCTTCTTTCTGTCCTTGGCGGAAGGCAGCCTGCTGAGCGCCCCTTGCTCATGCTTCCTGATAAATGTCAAGCCATCTTTGGGAGCAGGCACGTGGTTAGACAGCTAAGTAGTCACATATTTCCTCCAGGTCCTCCTCTTTCCCGGGGATATGGCTCTATATTGAGGATGAGGCCCAGGATGCATTCTATAGCAGGCACACAACACTCACTATTAACCTGGGGGAAGCTGACATTTCTGCAGGCAGTTCCACTGTTGGTATTTTATTCACTTCCCTCGGGGCCTGACCAGATCTTGCTTCTTCCCTGTGATGGACTCAAGTGAAGCCCAAATACCGTGCACAGGTTTCCTAACGGAGCCCGGACTCGGTGTGCCTGAGTAAGATTTCATTTTGTATCCTAGGCTTGGGCTGTGCACCTGCTGCCTTAAATTGATTAGGGCAGGGCATTCGCAGGCAGGCTCCAGTCTTTGTCATCCGTATGGGGAATGGCATGCAAATCTTTTCGGAAGAAAGTACAATAAATCCACAGCTCTTGCTCGGAGCCATTATGCCTTATATTTTGCTTTCAGTATTGAGAGAGGAAAATCGTGTTTTAAAGCTTATTAAAATGTTACCCATCTAGA
The DNA here is from genome assembly GCA_964023405.1 of Apodemus agrarius. Taxonomy (NCBI): domain Eukaryota; kingdom Metazoa; phylum Chordata; class Mammalia; order Rodentia; family Muridae; genus Apodemus; species Apodemus agrarius. The sequence continues at coordinate 197,700,195 of OZ030005.1, read as the reverse complement.
TAGTTTTTTAAAGATAATTTATATTAGCACTAGTGCATAACCTTTTAAATTAATAATTCACCACTGTGACTAGAGGCTTCAGTAGTCTCTGGTAGTATATTATCTCTGACTGTTCCACTGAGAAATTAGCACTTATGGACTAAGGTATAAAATTGAAAAATCTAGCCCATTTGGTAGTCTGTTCTGAGCTAGGAGAGCCTTCTCCAGTGAAAACCTATTAGTGTGAGGATTCTGATTTCTAGAATCAAATCTCTTTTAGGTCATTATGGACTTTTTATAAAGCAAGCTCCTGTCTCACAACACGCTGAAGTCTTAAAAGTAGGCAGACTATTGATTTTCAGCAAGAGTTTTACTGCCCCAGACACTGAAGAAAGGGTTACATGACTGAAATTTATAGGTTATTAAGGAGAAGAATTCAGGGAAAGGACTCGTTGGAAGATCCGCAGAATTAGCTCATTTTGCTCCTTAGAATCTACTTAGCACTGCTTTCTGAGATAGAGATATAGCTGAATCTAAGAGCTACCTTGACTGAGTGGTAAAATTATATGGATCTAAAACACACCGAAATCAGATGGGAGCTTGCCATTTTCTTTTGAGAAGCCTGGTTTGTCGAAAAGATCAGGATTGGCAGAACTGGCCACTAGCTAGTGTGTTTGTTTGTTTGTATTCCTTCCCTGGAGGGTGGGGGGCAGACTTCCTCAGTGCAAACTAACGAGGTGCATGGCAGAAAGCTGTCTGAAGTTTGGAAGGGTGGTTTTAGTACAGTGCTGTGTTACATTGTCTGAATTGAGAAGCCATTCTGAAGTCCATGGGGTTTATGGTCTAACCTCGGGCACGGAGAGGAAGAAGCAGTCATCAGAAAGGCATTTATGTGGAAGAGCCGGCATGTCAGAGGTATGTTAAAATACAAGGTGTGCCTTGTGCCCAAGGCAGACTCAAACTTGGCTGCACTGGGTAGGAAGTGCAATCCTCCACCACAGACATCTCAAGACAGGCGTCACAGACAGGGTGAGCCCAGCATCTAGGTGAAGGTCCTGGGCCATAGCACTGGCACCCAGGTGGAGCTGAGGTGGCCTCCATACCCAGGTCTGCTTGAGCAGGGACAGGATAGAACTGTCGGTGGTGGGAGTGAGTGCTTTACCGCAGATGTAAGAGGCCGAACATGTAGCAATCGAGGTACAAATAGAAATATTTGTATTTGATACCAGACACACATACCAGCTGCTTTTTTATGTGAATAGGGAGAAACGTACAGACCCCAGTGAACAGTGCCTCCTTCAAGGTCAGTGCCTGCAGGGAGCTGCTGATGGCTCGCTGAGAGCAGGTTTATGTCCCCATGCCTCATAGCTGCCTAGAAGGCTCTTGGCACCCAGTGCACCTCTTCAGAGCCCGTCTCCGGGAGCGCCCTGGAGGGAAGGTGTACTTTCAGTGGGTCTCTTACAGTAAGCTAGCTATGTGGTGCTGAGACCCTGGATACAGACCTATGCTTTGGAGTCCTGTTGGCTTCTAGTCTCTCCTCACTCTATCTGACAGCTAGACCCACTTGAATTTCTTTTCCATGGCGGGTCCTCAAGGCCCCTTGCCTTTTCGCCGATTGTCCTTTGACCCCTGTCACCCTCCATCTCCAGCCCATGGTCTAGTGAGTAAAGTTTTGCATTGCTCTGCCTATGGCACCGTGCATCCCGTCTCCTCTCCGTTGACTACTGTTCAGTTGTGCTCTGGGCTTTGGGCTCCATCCTCAGAAGAGTCTAAATGTGTGGTGAGTACAGTTCTGTCCTACCATTTCACTGGGGACAGCTCACAGGCTACCAGCACATGTAGGCAGTGGATGCTTGATATGTGGATATTTGACTTGAACTGTGTTCATTCCTGTGAAGGAATCGGGAAACGGGGCTGAGAGTCACAAACTCACTGAGAGGCAACTGCGTTCCCGACCGGCCTGCTGTAGCACGTTAAAGGTTCGGTTCACCAAGGGGACTGAATCTGGCCAACTTGATCCCGCCTTCCACAGAGTTCTTAGGGCTGAGGGAAGACAAGACTTAAGTGTGTTCAGGGAAAGCATTTAGAACAGAGTGTTTGGGGGAGCAGTCTAAGCTCAGGGCCTGTAAGGGAAGAAAATTCTGAACTCGGTCATGAAGCATGTGCCTCTGGCTAGCTACACCCCTTGCCCTTGCCCTGGCTGTCTGCAGAGTGGCTGGTGCTAACACCAAGGGCCTTCTCGAGGATTTGCTCAGACTGTGAGTTGAGTGAGTTGGTAGGCAAGGACCTTCAGAACCTCATACTGTGGGGAGAGGTCTAGTGAAGCCGATGAACTTCTGGTCTGAGCAGCACAGAAACTTGAAAAGCCCACCGCCAAGACAGGCTTGCAGGCTTCCACATCTGACAGTATCCATCATTCCAGCTGCCTGCTGCTCCAGGAAGCCTAATAAATCTGGTGATTTAATTACACTAAATTACTTAATCAGAGAAATTTTATGCTACAAATTATTACTTTAATAAACCAGAGAGAATAAAGAAAAATTTCTTGAATATCTTTGCCAGATCAGTCTAGGCATCCATTTTCAATTTAATAACTAATAGCGGAGGAGATTGAAATAGATGTTATTACAGATTTTTACAAGGCAAAATATATTTAAGCAGGATCAGAAGGTTAATTAAAATTATAGTTGAGGCTTGTCATTACCCAGCCACTCTTTCTTCTGCACCGTTGCTCGAGTTTAGCGTCTGTTTGATAAAAATGCTTAAAATGGAATCCTCACTTAAAAGAGAATTACACTCAGTATTATTTTTTTTTCTGAGCCTGATCTCATGTACCTGCATGGGAAATAAATGCATAATTAACCCTTTTTCATGATAAATTAACATTCATTTTTCTAGGATTAGTAGGAAATAGCATAATACAGGGCACGCTTTTTTTTTTTCTTTCATTCTGAACCTCCCAGGGGGGACCTCTGACACTCTTAAAGGATTAGTGAAGCCTGTGGTCCATTGTGTGCCTCTGTACATGGAAATCAGATGCTTGACTGTCAGAACAACAGGGTTTTGTAATGGACAGTTTTCACGGGCAAACATAGGCAGATTAGCCTGAAAACACCATGAAGATGACCTTGGAGCCATGGCTTGGCTGTGTGAGGAAGAGGAAGGTATCCTATGCACATTGAAATTTCCAGCGAGTCTGTGCAGGATTTATAGACAGACGGTACCACCAGCTGTTGACATCAAAGCCCCTGACAACAGATCGGCTTTCAGGGGGACACCCTTTGTCAGTCCCTGAACTCACCTCACGAGGTTTTCTAATCTAAGACCAGATCTATGAGTTGCTGGGTTTAAATTTACATAAACGGAGTGGTTTGTTTCATTTATTTTTATTAAAACCGGAGTGGAACAAAACACTGGCTTTTGGAGGAGAGCATTATGAGCCTCTCAAATAAAAATTCCTCAAAAATCACTGCTACTGATTGAAGGGGGGGGGGAGAGAGAGAGAGAGAGAGAGAGAGAGAGAGAGAGAGAGAGAGAGAGAGAGAGAGAGAACACACACCCTAGTCACAGGGCAGGAAGCCGCAGAGTGATTGCTTGGAAGAGGAAGGGCCAGGGGTTCTTCTACTCTTTCCTCAGCAGCCCATAGCTTCCTGCTGGATTGGTCTGAGGGATAAGAGTTCAGGAAGACATGTAAAGCCACCACTTGTTTGAATAGGTCCCAGTCATACTCCAGATGACATGAGTCATCTCTGTGAGAATTTATCCCAGGAATGAGACAAGTGTGGGGAGTGGAATCCAGGAGAGGGTGAGGCTCACCTTGGTGTGTTCCTAATCAATGCCCCACACCTAGTCTAGGCTACGGCTTGGAAGGTAAGGTTCTCCTTGGGTTTGTCCTGTCCGTGAAGACTGGGGCTCAGCATCACAGAGGACAGCCCTGGAGCTGCCTTTTTCTCTAAACCTTGCACTGTGTACCTTGGAGTCCTTTGGTTGGGTGATCAGCATCAGCTTTCAGAGTAGGGGCTTTTTTGTTCACATTTGTAAGTTTAGGGTCCGGAGTCACAGTTGGAAGGCAGGATTGCTGGGTGAGTTTGCCCTGTCCTTGCCCCACAGAGACAGTGCTCCTCCTTAGAGTTAGTTCTGTGTCCGGAATTGGAGGCAGGACACTGTAGTGCCAAGGGCAGTGATTGCACAGGGACCGAGGCACAGCCAGTGGCAGGACTCCAGCTCAACACACTTGCTCCAGGAAGACCAGTCAGTCACTTCCTACCCAGTGGGACACGTGGAACTGCCCCATCTGGAACCCATGCCTGCATATCCATGCATGGGAGATGCTGGAGCAATTCAAACGACCCAGAGAGTGTTTACATAGCAGAGCCATTGTGGGTTTTATATTTGGAAGAAGATACAGTGTGTGTATAATCTCCATGCTAGATGCGGACTGCACCAAGAAACACTTGGATCAAATAAAAGCAATGATGAATAAAACAGCCCAGGAGCAGAGCAGATCCATGAAAGATTCAGCAGGAGCCTCACAGCAGCCTCTGCCTGACAGACAGCAGGAAGGGGAAGCCCCCTGGGGACCTTGAAAGGCTCCTCAGGCCTGCCCTTCTGCCCTCCCCATGGCCATAGTTGACTTAAAGGGGACTTGGGCATTTGTGTCAGCAGAGCTTGGATGCCCTTTCTTCTGAGGCCTGGTGAGCAGGTTGGGCCAGGGTAGGACTCAAAGGTGATGTAGCAGCAGGTAGAGATTAGCAACAGGAAATAGCTGACCCAGAGGGACACTGGGCCAGGGCCATCTGGTGTGAAAAGGGCTTCTGCACTGTTGGCAGCACATGCATTTTGACCATGTTGAAAGCCTCAAAGCCTGAAACTGCTTAGCTTGGAGGTACAGCAGCTAGGCCTCTCCCAGGAGGGTGGGCAGTGCTGCTCTCTGTGGTAAACTCTGCCACATTCTAGGTACCCAGAGAAGCGCTTTAGACATAGTAGGTCTTTAAGAACTATTGTTAATGACTGTTCTATCTACCTGTTTTACCTTTAAAAAATGGTTTTTAAAAACATGAAGTTTAGACCTTTGGTTCTTTCTTCATTTGGGGGATAGAATCTCATTATGGTATTCTGACAATCCGCCTGCCTCAGTCTTCTAGTGGTTGGGACTGCAGGAATGTACCACCACCATGCCTGGTTGGACTTTTGACTCCTCCGTGGGTTCTCAGGAACCACATGCAGATCCTCACGCTTGAAGAGGAAGATCTCTTTCCACCTGCACGTCTCCCCACCCCAGATCACTGACTCTTGCTTACGAATGTCGTATGAGTCAAGAGTGAGATTTCCAAGTGACATGGAGGTTGCAAACTTCATCATGGTGGCTTTTCAGGGACTGTGACTATCACACATGCTGATGCAGATTGCCGCAGAGCTCCTAAAGGTGGTATTCCGTTTTAAACTCAGGCTGCCAGGTCGCTCTGTGTGGCAAAGAACTGCATGTCATGGTAAGTCCAAATAAGAGCCTCAGGAAGGGCTTGGGAATGTAAAGCAATGGACTTGGTTACGACCAGTTTTGTAACTGAAATCAGTGAGTATTCTGGGGGTGCTTTACACCAGGCACAGGCTGAATCCCTGCCCACCTGACCAAGGAACTGGGCCAGGGAGAGACCATGTGCACAGACCCTGAGAGATAGAGTCTGAGGAGAGCCTAGGAAGGAAAGGACGGCTGGGACAAAGTGAAGGCCCAGTGAGACTGCGCCTGCTCTGGCAGGCGATGCTAAGCTGCTGCTGGTGGCGGCGGGGAGGATGAGTTCCAGCAGTTTCTGTAGCTGACGTGTTGACATGAGAAACCTTGGACAGTTCTTGGCAGATTAGCAAACCTTTGGGTCTCTCTTCAGAAGAAATTAAAGTTATACACGGATGGCGATCTGCTGCTCCTCAAAGGCTAAAGAAGTACTATCTGAGGGAACAATGTTGGGTTCTGGGGCTCAGGGGCTCGTTAGGATTCTCTCCCTGTCTCCGTGGTGTGACACTGGATTGGGTCGTGGCTGGTAGCTGGAGGTGTTTTGAGGAGATGCGAACATGAATGTTTTTATGAAAGTGAGGGAGGGGGGCGGGAAGAAGATGCAATACCACGGCAGTATTTAGGAAATACAGGTTTGGGCTGACGAGATGGTACAGTGTTATCTGATGACCTAGTTTAGATCACCGGGCCAGCATGGTGGGAAGAGAGCCAACCCCTGCAAGGTCAGTGTCTACATGGAAGCAGCAAGGATAATCTTGTTAGACAGAAACTTCACTGTGTCGTGGTTGGAAGAGCCTTCAGAGAACAACAAAATGGCCTGCACAGCTACAGACAGATAGCTGTCAGCATACCTGTGAGAGGGGATCCAGGACCATTCTATCTATCTATCTATCTATCTATCTATCTATCTGGTATCTATCCTCTATCTATCTATCTATCTATCTATCTATCTATCTAACTATCAGGTATCTATCCTCTATCTATCTATCTATCTATCTATCTATCTTTCTTTCTTTCTTTCTTTCTATCTATCTATCTATCTATCTATCTGGTATCTATCCTCTATCTATCTATCTATCTATCTATCTATCTATCTAACTATCAGGTATCTATCCTCTATCTATCTATCTATCTGGCATCTATCCTCTATCTATCTATCTATCTATCTATTATCTATCTATCATCTATCAGGTATCTATCATCTATCAGGTATCTATCATCTATCTGTCTTTCTGTCTGTCTATCATCTATCTATCTATCTATCTATCTATCTATAATCTGTCTATCATCTATCTATCTATCATCAGTTATCTATTATATATCTACTTATCTATCATCTATCAATTTATATAATCTATCATCTGTGAGACATCTATCACCTATCTGTCAATCATCTGTCTGTATGTTTGTCTGTCTGTCTGTCCATCCATCTATCCATCCATCCATCCTCTATCAGGCATCTGTCATCTATATATCTGTCTATCTATCAGATATCAGGTATCTATCATGTATCTATCTATCTATCTATGCTATGAATTTATCTATCTATTATCTATCTATCATTTGTCTGTCTATCTGTCAAATATCAGGTATCTATCATATATATATTCTATCAATTTATATCATCTATCTACTGATCTATCGATAGATATATCTATCTATCTGGTATCTATCATCTATCTGTTCATGTCTATCTATCATTTTTGTCTATCTGTCTGTCTCTATCTATGCTTGTCTTTGACAATATCCTCACCATTATTAGAGAATAGACACACCAGACATTTTACACGGGCCAGAGTGACTTCTCGTTGTCCACAGCGAGGGGAGAGGACAGTTGAGGGTGAAATATGAAGAATGGAGGCTCCATATGTCTGTTACGTTTAGAATCCTGCCAGACTTGGGCTTGAGATGTGTTGAGGGTAGAGTGATTGACATCACACAGAGTCACTCTGAAGAAACCAAGGCTCTGCTTTGATCAAAACTCACCTCAGACTCAGAGATTACCTCTTAGTTGCTTTGGGCTTTTAGAGAATGCAGTCTGAAAGATGTGTCTGAAGCTCAATAACATGTTATTAAGAGCTGTCTGTCCCTCCTCAGGTGGGATGAAAAAGCAAATATTGAAAAGACATGCGGTTACATACTTAAAAACAGCAACCGTTTTATGAGAAATGTATAAAAGAATTCACATAAATGGTTTCATGGCTGGGGACACAATGCCTGTGGTGCTCATAAATGGCCCTCCTCACAGTGGTCATGGACAAAAGAGTAAGGGGCTGTTCTGAGGGTTGATGGGTCCAGTCGGGGGCTGGGTTCTGAGGGATGACAGTTCTTGTTGGGTCACACTGTTGTAGTGCTGGGTTTGCTGCTGCTTTTGAGTGGAGAAAAGACTATTTTTCCAGTGTAAGTCCTCTGAATTTAACGGTATGAATTCTGTCAAGTGGCTGGTGAATAAATTTGCACACAGTTTAACATAACATGGGTACATTAAGTAGGATCTTGCATTAAGAGACTCAACACCAAATGGGGATCTGAAAATAATGCCCACATTCTCCCCAGAAGCCTGTTCACCCTGAGGCCGTGGGCATTAATTAACTGAATGAGGAAGCCACTGGGGCAGCTGTAGGGAGCTTATTTGATTTGTGAGTTAACATTGCCTTCATTTTAAATGCTGTTCCCTTTTACTCAAAGCAAAGCAACCGAGAGTACAAAAGAGACTCGTTGGTTACACAAAACCCACTGCGAACAAAATGGTCTGTGATCCTTAGGGTCACCACTGGATTCTAGTTTTTTAAGGAAAGTGCAGTGTTTGAGAGGTATCATGCTCTCTCTCTCTCTCTCTCTCTCTCTCTCTCTCTCTCTCTCTCTGTGTGTGTGTGTGTGTGTGTGTGTGTGTGTGTTTCATGCGCACATGAGAGCTTCTGTCTGTCTGCATCTGTGTTTATTCTTGTGTGTGCATTAGGTGCACGTGTATGGCCAGAGGCCAACCTTAGCTGTCATTCTCCAGGCACTCACTGTCAGCCTTGATTTTTTTGAACCAGGGTCTCTCACTAACAGGGAACTTGCCAAATAGGATAGGTTGTCTGGCCAGCCATTGTCAGGGATCTGCCTGTCTCCACCTCTCCAGTGCTGGGATTACAAGTGCCTGTTGCCATACCTTGAGTTTTTCTTATTTGGATCCTACGGCTAGAACTCAGATCCTTGTGCATACATGGCAAGACTTGACCAGTTGAGCTCTCTCCTGTGCCTCTGCTCGCTAGCTCTGAGCTCAGTGAATAGACTAACGCCCTGAGTTCTGATTAGTGTTGATGCAGTGGGTTCAGGCTTTCGGCAAAGGAAGAGTGAGGCGTGAGGGTCATAAGTCACTCACCGATGCTGAACAGTTGGGATGGTCAGCTGGCATTAGTCAGTAGCAGACAAGGCTGTGTGACATGCAGAAGAGATAAGAGTTGTCCCCTCAGGGATCTCCTCACCTAGTGCTGCCTTAGATCCCTTCAGGAGAAGGAATGGTGTCATCTTAGAGGAAGCACTGAGCTCCCAGTGGCAGAGTCAGCAGAGTATCTATGGGAGGACTTGGTGACATTATGTAAGATCTTGAAGCATTCCTCATCTGTCATACAGACTAGACTTGATGATTCATCCAGTTGCCTAACAGTCCCTAAGCCAGGGCACTATGGAGGAGAATTAGCCAGCGGCCATGAAGACTGGTCTAGTGGGCCAGCCTAGCCCTCTTTGATGCTCAAAGTCTGCTGCATCCATTCCACTCCAAAGAGGGAGCCGACAAAAAGCAAGTGCCCCCCAAGACCCTACACTCAATGGGACAAGTCCTTTGGGTTCTGATGGGCCCCATCAGTCCATCTGTACTGGCTAGTTATATGTGTCAACTTGACTGACACAAGCTGGAGTTATCATAGAGAAAGGAGCCTCCATTTAGGAAAGACCTCCATGAGATCCAGCTGTAGGGCATTTTCTCAATTAGTGATCAAGGAGGGAGGGCCCACTGTGGGTGGTGCCATCCCTGGACTGGTAGTCTAGGCTTCTATAAGAAAGCAAGCTGAGCACCCAGGGGAAGCAATCCAGTAAGTAACATCCCTCCATGGCCTCTGCATCAGCTCCTGCCTCCAAGTTTCTGACCTGTGTGAGTTCCTGTCCTGACTTCCTTTGGTGACGAACAACTATGTGGAAGTTTAAGCTGAATAAACCCTTTCCTCCCCAACTTGCTTCTTGGTTGTGATGCTTTGTGCAGGAGTACAAGCCCTGACTAAGATACCATCTGACGCTAAGTAAAAGATCACAATCCAGGACTATGCAGAGGAGGCCACGTGGGAAACAGCCTTGTCTCTGACCAGCCGTTTGCATTTATTTATGTTTTGCACGAATTTCAAGATGCAGCTTAGCTTGGGATTTGCACTTAGCAGCTCGCAACCCAAGGTGAAATGGGCCTTGAAGGCACAGAGTGATGCTGGAAATCTGGGGCCATGGATAAATTGTTTTCCAACAATGTCTTCAATTTGTTGAGAACAAATCGGCCTGACGGTGGTGACAGGCCATGCTTTGGCCTCCGGTGATTCTCTCGAAAGCGTCTGTGCATGGGCACTTAGCTACGTGGGGATGTGTCTGGGCGAAGGATGTTGGTACGGGTGGACACAAGGAGGAGAATGTTGGCACGGATGCCTGGGAGGATTTTACCTCCCCCAGTCACAGGCACTAATGGAGCCTGAGGTTATGCCCTTCTCATAGGTTTTTATGGGGTTTTCTTCCCTCAAGAGCCAGAGAATAACTCAAGGTGTTTAGCGACCTTCTTTATGAGCAGATTCCTCTTATGGGTCATTACATCGATTTTTCCCCATCCAGGCTCAGAGTCATTAAGAGCAGGGCACATGGCCTTTCCCACACTGTAGACCAGGGGTCACCTGCCAGCAGCCGCATGTGACATTAAAATGGCCGGCAACCTTGTGACCATTACTGTGAAGGGGACTGCTGTTTTCTCAGTCGTTTTCACCTTCAGGCATGTCTGGAGATAGACCACAGTGAACCCAGTTTTGTTATCCATTCACCAAACACACGTGCAACTCCTTCAGGGACTCTCTTCTACGTTAAAGTCCTCTTTTGAAGCATCGCTTGTTGGCTGTAGAATTCTACATTCAACTACACTATAAATAGATAGTGTAGTTGCATAGAACACATTTAGAGTGCATTTATACGTATAAATAGTGCATAGAATACATTTAGAGTGCATTTATATGTATAATCAACAAATGCTGTCCTTTGGTACAGTGTATAACTGCTCTTGTGGTGCTATGGTTTCTAGGGGCTGGGGGTGGGTCAGTAGGTAGAGTGCTTGCTTGCAAACATGAGGACCAGAGTACAATTCCCAATACCCACATTAGAAGCCAATGTGGTGGTGAGTCTTAATTAGGGTTTTACTGCTGTGAACAGACACCATGACCAAGGCATCTCTTATAAGAAAAATATTTAATTGGGGCTGGCTTACAGAGGTTCAGCCTATTATCATCAAGGTAGAAACATGGCAGCATCTAGGCAGGCCTGGTGCAGGAGGAGCTGAGAGTTCTACATCTTCATCTGAAGGCTGCTAGCAGAATATTAACTTTCAGGTAGCCAGGACTAGGGATTAAAGCCCACACCCACAGTGACACACCTACTTCAACAAAGCCACACCTCCAAATAGTGCCACTCCCTGGGCCAAGCCTATACATGGTATATGCTTGTAGTAGCAGCCCTAGGGAGGCGGAGATAGTCCATTTAGCTAAATCAGTGAATTCTAGGTTCAGTGAGAACATCTCAAAACATAAGGTGGATGGAAAGTGAAGAGTTATATTTAACATTGACCTCTGGCCTCCACGTACACATGCACCGATACACATGCAAACACACATGTGCACACACAAATCTAACTTGTTAGTTGAGCCTTTTCAATGTGAGATTTTTTTCCTGTGTATGTTACTGGTAGGTGAAGTGCTCGACTACATGCATGAAGTGTGTATGAGTGTGTGCATGTGTGAGCATTCACAGTCTCTGGAACCTCCACAGATGCAACTCTTTGGCAGGGGCCGTAACACTGGCCCATAGGAACTTAGAAAGCAGGAAGCTCAGGACCAGTTGGGGAAGACATGTTCTGCTCCTGTTCCGGTGGATCTGGGAAGCTGTGGAAATGGTTGGGCGTGTCAGAGTCCTCAGTGCCCTGGTCATTCCATGTGAAATATTCAAGCCAGTGGAGAAACACAGCCCTGGACTAGGGGGTGAAAGCTAAGCCTGATCTCCACACTCCCCTCTGATGTTAGATTATTTCTCTTTAGACCTTCGGTCTGGGCTCTTCTCTGGGGTAACCACCTCCATTTAGACCATTGCTTGGACGAAGCAGGCCTGACTTGGTGCATTTTAGATTAGGAGAGAGTGGGTAAAACAAGCTGTGGTCAGCATTTGGGCTAATCCCAGAAGACAAAGAAGGAAGGATGATCCTTCATAAACCCTGAACTGGAGAGATAGCTGGCGGTCGGAAGCGAGGTTGGGGGTCTACAATGGTTCTGCATGTTCTGAGGGGGCTTAAATGGCCTTCCCCTTTGATAAAGGACCAAGTGGTCCATTGGCAGGTATATTTGTTTCTGAGGGATAGTAAAATTTCACAGTTAGGCTCCACTTTCCAGGTGTAGCTATGTTCAACTTCCTTCTCTGTGGTTGTGTGTATGTGTGTGCGCGTGTGAGTGATATGTATATTGCTCAGGTGGGTGTGTTCACATGTCTAAGCAGATGTGTGAAGAAGACCAGAGGTCAACATTGGGTGTCTTTTTCAGTCATTCATATATATATATATATACACACACACACACACACACACACACACACACATATATGTATATATATACACGTATATATATATACACGTATATATACACGTATATATATACACGTGTGTGTGTGTATATATATATGTATATATATGTGTATATATGTGTGTGTGTGTGTGTATATATATATATATATATATATATATATATATATATAGAGAGAGAGAGAGAGAGAGAGAAAGGGCCTTTCTAACTGAACTGATATAGTTAACTGATTCAGCTAGACTGGCCAGTGATTTTGACTGGCCAGTGATTTTTCAAGGATCTTCCTGTCTCTGCCTTCACTGATGTGCACTGCTATGTCCTCTTTCTTTATATCAGAACTGGGCATCCAGATTCATGTTTGATAGCAAGTCCTTTATACACTGGGACGTCTCCCTGGCCTTTAGTTTCCTTCTTCATGGAGGGGACTTCCTATTCTGCCTTTGCTGCAGAACATGGTAGGGACTCATCAAGGGAAGATCTGTCTGTACGGGACTGAACTCTGTCCTGCAGAACATGGTGAGGCTCATCAAGGGAGATCCGTATGTCTGGAAGTTAGATACTAAAGGGCTTGTGAAATCCTAGCAGTTGGATAGTAGGAGCTTGGTTAAAGCATGGTGCGAGCCGTAAAAGTGACTTTCCAGGGATCACACTGAGCATGTGCAGAGTTCCTCTGTGTTACTTTCCCCAGCTGCTGAAAGCTGCATCTCTGTGCTGATGTCACTCTCACAGATGAAGCGCAGACCACCAGATGTTCGCCCTCATCTCCTGGTTGGCATGGCCTCTCATTCCTGCCCTGGGCCCTGCTTCCCAGGTCCACCCTCAGCTATACAACCCTGTCCAGACATTTCCTGAGCAGAAGACTCGGCGCCTAGAGTGTCAGGCCTTCCATTTCTGCATGGATTCCCTATGAGGAGTCCAGCAGTAAATTAAGATCCTATAACCAGAGAATTAATAATTCATGGCTGTTATTGACAGGTGTCCTCCCTCCCAAGCATCGCAGGAATCCGCACTGAGCGTTGAGTGGCTTCCCGATCTATCCGTGGCTCCATGCCTGGTGGTCCCTGCCACTTGGGAGTTGTCTAAATGCATGATTTGTTAAAGACAGTACATCCTTCTGTGAAACATATATTGCCCATTAATTGGCCATTGATCCCCAGCCCATTTAGGACCGTTACTCTTACTGATAATTGTATGCCTTTGTCATGTTGTATAACACTGAGTCCTGGTTTATTGCTTATGGGTTATTGTTTCAGCTCTGGCACTTGAATGATGTCTAGTGATTTCTTACTGACATCCATCTAGCAAATATTCTTTATGCATCTGCGTTCTGTGAGAGAGAGGAAATGGCAACCAGGATGTGAGCACCCAGAGACGGACCAGCAACGCTTGATGCCTTCAGATGCCTTCAAGGCAGTGTGTGTCTGATTGCAGGAGACACACACCCAATAGCCATGCTGGAAACGTGCTAAACAGGATTCTCCTGTAGCATTCTTGGGGCTATAAAACAGTTACAGTGGCACTGAAGAACAATATGACAGTGACTTAAAATTTAAAATAGCCTATGGTTGACTTCTGTAATCCACTTTCTAGGAATTTTCTAGGAATCAGTGTGAGTACCTGAAGATATAAATTCTAGAATGCTTATTTTTAACAGCTAATAAAAACCAAGAGATGAGAACCAAAAGCCTTTTATATTCAGCAATGGGGGACTGGGGAATAAGTAACCATTTTTACAGTAGAGGAGAGTGAAATTGATCGTGGGCGTGACACAGTTTCATCTCTCTCGGCAGGGTAAGGTCTCTGAAATGTTGGCTAGTATAAAAAAGTAAATTTCACATGTCTCGTAAAAGTAAAAAAAATTATCATCAGAAGTCAGTATTCACTGTTAACTCATGATTTGTAGGTTGTGGAATTATGGGTGGTCTCTGTGTTCTGTTTTTAGAATGGAGGGTGAAGAGGAATGGTGGTTAAGGAGACGATTCCATGGCAACCTTTTGCCCCTCTGTATGTTGTCACCTGTTATCATGAGGTCACAGAGGGATACCTGGTGGCCAGCAAAGCAGGTTTCCTGTCCCAGCCCTTCCCCACAGCCAGTCTTTCCTTTTACCTATTGGCCCAGTGCAAGCCAAACACACAGAGGCAGCTGTGAGCTTGATGCCCTGAAATGAGCCCTCTCACTGGGGCAGGGTCCTAGACAGGAAACTCCATGGATGCTTTCAGAATGTCGCTTGCTTTCTCTGCTCTGGGTCCTTCTCAGAAGTCAGTGCTGGGGGCACAGCACAGCATACCTGTGTGAGCATCTGTTGCAGAGCAGTGTGTAAAGGCTGTGACAAGTTCCCTTCCCTTTGGGTGGCTCCCGTGTCTCATTGAGGAACCCTCATCTGATTCTGAGGAACACATCTGGGAGCTTCTTAGGTGACAGGGCAGACAGGACTAGAATGACTGGGCCAGAGAGGGGCTCTGGCTGCCACCCATGAAGGGACAGAGTCATCGGGGAGATCAGGTCTCCTAGAGACTTTTGCACTCTGAGGTCACATTAGGGACTGGTCTGTATTTAATTCTGTTTCAGTCCATGTTCTGTGGCCTATACACACTAGTTTTGTTTCATTTTTGGATTACCAGTAGTTGAAGACAGAAGACAAGTTGGCACTGTTCTTATGTGGTCATGGCAGTGTGCTGTTTCCCTCAAGCACTGTGGAGGATGTGCAGGCTCTCTGTGCCTGATGGGACCAAGGGCTCCCTTATAGGTGTGCACAGTGGGAAGGATCTGTGCCTCCTTCCCAGGGACCAGGAACACTGTCCCTTCAGAGCTACAGGCCGAGCGCTGGGCTCTTTGCTGCCCTGAGGGTTTGCCCATTGGTGTGTACTGCCACTATCTATACTCAGGGCAGTCCGGTGGGCTCTGAGAGCCAGCTGCCTCCTTGCTTTCTTCTCTTGAATCTCATGGCTTCCTCCTTCCCCTAAGAACCTGCTGATGAGTGGTTGGACATCCATGTCTGTCCACACACACGTTACACTGCCCTCCCAGCATGGCTGGCTTTTTAGCTGGAGCAGTTGTCTCCCTTCCTGTGTCTGATGTCTCTTTAAGATCTGTATGACAGGAACTTCAAGTCCCTGAAGAAAGAAATCGAAGAAGACCTCAGGAGATGGAAAAATATTTCTTGCTCCTGGATTGGCAGGATCAATATAGTAAAAATGGCCATCTTGCCAAAAGCAATCTACAGATTCAATGCAATCCCCATCAAAATCCCAACTCAATTCTTCATAGATCTAGAAAGAGCAATTCTCAAATTCATCTGGAGCAACAAAAAACCCAGGATAGCTAAAACTATTCTCAACAATAAAAGGACTTCTGGGGGAATCAATATCCCTGACCTCAAGCAGTACTACAGAGCAATTGTGTTAAAAACTGCATGGTATTGGTACAGCAACAGGCAGGTAGATCAATGGAATAGGATTGAAGACCCAGAAATTAACCCACAGACTTATGGTCACTTGATCTTTGATAAAGGAGCCACAACCATCCGGTGGAAAAAAGATAGCCTTTTCAACAAATGGTGCTGGTTCAACTGGAGGTCAACATGCAGAAGAATGCGAATTGACCCACTCTTATCTCCTTGTACTAAGATCAACTCCAAGTGGATCAAGGACCTCCACATAAAACCAGACACACTGAAACTATTAGAAAAGAAACTTGGGAAGACCCTGGAGGACATGGGCACAGGGGTAAAGTTCCTGAACAGAACACCAATAGCTTATGCTCTAAGATCAAGAATGGACAAATGGGACCTCATAAAATTACAAAGTTTCTGTAAGGCAAAGGACACTGTCAGAAAGACAAAACGGCAACCAACAAAGTGGGAAAAGATCTTCACCAACCCCACATCTGACAGAGGGCTAATATCCAATATATACAAAGAACTCAAGAAGTTAGACCCCAAAGAACCAAATAACCCTATCAAAAAATGGGGCACAGATCTAAACAAAGAATTTTCACCAGAAGCAATTCGGATGGCCGAGAAACACCTTAAGAGATGTTCAACATCATTAGTCATCAGGGAAATGCAAATCAAAACAACCCTGAGATTCCACCTCACTCCAGTCAGAATGGCTAAGATTAAAAACTCGAGAGACAACAAGTGCTGGCGAGGATGTGGAGAAAGAGGAACACTCCTCCACTGTTGGTGGGATTGCAAAATGGTAAAACCACTCTGGAAATCAGTGTGGCGGTTCCTCAGAAAATTGGGCATGCCACTCCCAGAGGACCCTGGCATACCACTCCTGGGCATATACCCAGAGGATTCCCCTGCATACAACAAAGACACATGCTCCACTATGTTTATAGCAGCCTTGTTTATAATAGCCAGAAATTGGAAGGAGCCCAGATATCCCTCAAAGGAGGAATGGATACAGAAAATGTGGTATATTTATACAATGGAGTACTACTCAGCAATTAAAAATAATGAATTCATGCAATTTGTAGGTAAATGGTTAGATCTGGAAACTGTCATCCTAAGTGAGCTAACCCAATCACAAAAGAATACACACGAAATGCAATCACTGATAAGTGGATATTAATGAGCCCAGAAGCCCTAAATACTCAAGGCACAATTAGCAAGTCAAATGACTCTCAAGAAGAAAAAAAGGAGAGGACCCTGGGCCTGTAAAGATTGGATCCAGTATTGTAGACCCAGAACAGAGAAATCGGGGGGGGGGGGGGAAAGAGTGGGGAATAGCATGGGGGGGGAGAGAAATTATGGGACATATGGTGGGGGGTACCTGGGAGGGGAAAGCCTTTGGAATGTAAACAAAGAATATAGAAAATAAAAAAAATGATTAAAAAAAAAAAAAAGACTTTTAGTTTTCTCCTCTTAGGTGGCCAGAGGCGCCGCTCTTCATAGAGAAGTCTCTCAGAGCCTGCAGGATGTCCTGATGAATCCGATGAGGTAGAGCCTGTTCTCCTCCTGTGCAGAGTCTTTGCTTCACTCATGCATTCACTTAGTACCTTTTTGAACTTGGTGATGTGCCCACCCATGCCAGGCCCCTGGGATCGCATGATCTGGTTCTGGCTTTTTGGGGGCATGCCAGGTAATCATGGCATGTAGGAAGGCCTTTAGTCTTCCCAGTTGCTTTCTGAGCAGCATGCTGATCAGGAGGGCGTAAGGTCTTCCTGCCAGCTATGGAGCCGTGTACTCTACTCTCTGCTGCATAGACTGGGCATGTGTGGGATAGGTCTGACGGAAATGGCCAAGTTAGGGACCGCACGGAAGCTGTGAGACAACAGGCTACACACGAATAGGTCTCCAGACAGTGGGAACTGTGCAGGAAGGAAGCAAGACCTCCCTATCAGGATGTCTTTCTGATTCACCAAACAATTGAACCAAGGAGAGAAGGCTCCTGGATGCTCAGACTGAGTTGCTTCTGGAAAACTAAGGTCTGTCGAGCATGTCAGAGATGCCCCGTTGCCAGCCCTGGGATTCAGACCTGGGCCTCCTGATTCTTGGTCCATTCACTCACTGTTCCCATTCTTTCACTGTACTTCTGTCGTAGATCTTACTGCTGTGAACAGACACTATGGCCAAGGCAACTCTTGTAAGGACAACATTTAATTGGGGCTGGCTTGTCCATTATCATCAAGGTGGGGGAGTATGGCAGAATCCAGGCAGGCATGGTGCAGGAGGAGCTGAGAGTTCTACACCTAGATCTGAAGGTTGCTATGAGGAGAGTGACTTCCAGGCGGCTAGGATGAAGGTCTTATGGCCCACACCCACAGTGACAAACCTACTCTAACAGGGCCACACCTCCTCATAGTGCCACTCCCTAGGCCGAGCATATATAAACCACCACAGCTGCCATCCGCAGAACACAGCACTAGAAAAATAAGGTGTTTGGAAGTAGTTCTCTAGCAAGAACAGCCCTGTGAACACATGCTCCCCCATGAACTGTTGGCACTTGATGGTGCAGAGGCTGTAGCCAGGAGAAGAGGAACAAGGGCATCAGAGAAGGGGGCGGAGGAGCGCTCCACCAGAGAGAGCAGAGTAATATCGACAGGCAGGCAGTGGTGTTCTTCAAGGATGGATAGAGAATCTCTAGAAGGTCAAGCAGAGCTCAGGGCGAGAGGCAGTGTGCTCTGAAGCACGAAGGCGTGAACGAGAAGCCTCTGAACTCTGCCTGGTGGGGTGTAGGTCCACAGGAAGCAAAAGAGATGAGGGAAGTTGCCCCCACTGTGGGGGTCAGCACACAGGGTCTTCCTACAGAGCCAGGTGGTGGTCTGGAAAGGTGAGGTTTGTGGCACCCTTGCCCCTTCTGTCCCCCAGCCTCTTAGGGGCTGAACCCCAGAAGGAGTCACTAATACCGGATGTTGACATCCACAAGGAGAGCAACCTGATGAACTTTGAGCTCACACAGGGTGGCTGGAGGGCTGAGGCCAGAGGAAGTGTTTGGATTAACCTTTCCTCCATGGTGTTGCTGTCTGAAGACACCTCTTGTTTGAGTCCCCACCTTATTGGGAGAGAGCAAAGCAGGTTACAATTGCGTGCACTACGGCTTGATTATCTGGAGAGACAGCCCAGCTTCTAAACTCTGGAGGGGAAAAAAATGGTTGTGGGGGAGAGGCAGGTTGTAATTAGTGGGCCTTGGTACATTGGCGATGTTAGATTTATCAAGAGGATGCCCCTTGCCCCACACTGGGGGAGGAGATGATGACCCCGCCCTCTAGTTTGGAAACACAATAGGTACAATTCCAATTAAAGAACAAAGGGGAAACAGTGAGAGCCTGCAGTGAAATACCATCTCTAATTGGGTTTTACTTCCACAATAGCACAGATTAAATGCAGAACAGCAACATAACCTTTCCATTGGCCGCCTTTGTCAGCCCCAAACAGACGGTTAACATGATTTATAGTTTCCTTTTTATTGTAGTGCCTCACTATCTAATTGGAATCAGATCACCAAACTGTTTCATAAACAACCTGGAATGGAGGTGTTTGTTTTGACCAGTTGCAGAAAATAAATAAAGAATACATGGGGCTGGCCCACATGGTGGATCAAAGCTAAGGGCTAAGTCACACAGGACTGGGGGTGGGGAGCAGGGGTGGGGGTGGGGAGGAAGGGTGGGGGTAGGGAGGAGTAGGGGGAGCAGGGGTCGGGAGAAGTGGCGGGATGATTGCATGGCTGAGTTTAGTAACAAAGGATGGTTCTAGCCATTATCAACATTCAGGCCTCCACTTACCCCCAGAGGAGACATGAAAAATAAAATTCTGGGTGAATTCTTCAGAAAGCTGAGGAAAACCATTTAACCCCCTAACTTCGTTTGAAATGGCTCCTAATGACCTGTAATTTCCTCTGTTGAAACAGTCCCATTACATCAATCAGATTGATGCAGCAGTGACAGATTATTCTCATTAAATGGAATATTCTTTTGTTGTCCTTCCCTGTGGACCCTTGAGACTGTTACCAGGAACAGGGCACCAGTTGGTCTGTGGCTTGAGTCCCTGGATTTAGTGGTGAACTTTGTGGTCCTGGTCTGGTATGAGGGCCTCTGCCTCTTGCAGGGGTGAGGGAAGCTGATTGGTTGATCGGAATAACATCCCGTTTGGTACCTGCTGCACTTGAGGCTGATGCCATGTGGGCCACGCAGGCGTGTGTGGGATGGGGCAGTCTTCTTGTTTGCTTTTTTTTTTCTAAGTAGGTGTCTGCTGAGCCTGAACCAGCAGAGAGCTTTCCCTCTCCCAGCCTGCAAGATTCACCAACCAGAGCAAGTCTCTGCAGTCCTCTTTTTTTACTGTAAACTTTGCGGCTCTGGTTCAGCCTGCAGCTCCAACACGTGTCCAGTGTGAAGACCGGGTACCTGTGAGGCAGACTGTTGTCTCTCCCGCAGCCAGACCTTCCATTTATTATGAAGTTCTGGGTGAAGCCGTGCCCTCCTGAGCTTCTTCATCTAGGTCGCTCTGTTTTCCTGATTCTGACTGTGTTTGAAGGGGAATGTTGCTGAATGATATATGAAATCACTTTACTTTTTGTGTGTATAGTGTATACCTGAGCACGTGTGTGTGTGTGTGTGTGTGTGTGTGTGTGTGTCTGGCTTGACACGAGGTCCCTAGGATCTCCTTGTCTCCTCCGCCTCAGTCATGGGATTATGAATGCGTGCCTGTGCCTTGTTTTAAGTGGGTTCTAGGAATGGAGCTCAGGTCCTCCTGCCTGTACATCGGGTACCTCACTAGTCAAGCCATGCAGAGTCACCTGTGTTTATACGTTTGTACTCTGGGAGTTAGTTCTTTGGTGCCATAGGGACCTTCTTTAGATGTCTGCAGGTCACTTTCACCATGGCCATCTACCTTCCGAGGAGAAGTAGACGCCAGGTGATGTTTGTTGTCCGCCTCTTCTCTTCCTCGACTAGAAGATGAAGGGGGAGAGAAGGGTGGGTGAAGCCCTGGGCTTGCGGTGGAACTGTCATCTGGGACTAGTGGGACAAGGGAGTGGGAACCCAGAGACTCTTTAATGCCCTCTGCTCTGCCAGTCCTCAGCCTTGTGACCTTGTGGTTTTGCCTGTTGTGCCTACGTGCCTGTTTTTAATATGGGAAGAATGACGCGTTTCATAGAATTCCTAGGAGAAGGAGGTGAGAGGACATCCATCACACAGTTCTGATATTCAAAGTTGTTGGCATTTAGTCTAGGCTCTGCCCCCACAGTTACCTGGCAACAGCCAGGGGTGCCTGACTCACTCTAAAAGGGGCTGCTTGCACCCCCTCCTCTCTCTCTCTCTCTTCTCTTGCTCCCTTACTGGCTTCCCCTCTCTCTCCATTCTCCTCCCAGCTCTGTCTCCATGTGCTCATGGCTGCCCCCCCCATGTGTCTGTCTGTCTGTCTGTCTCTGTATGTGTGTCTGTCTCCCTTTGTCTCTCTCTGTATGTCTGTGTGTGTGTGTCTGTCTGTCTCTGTCTCTCTGTTTCTCTGTCTTTCTCTCAACTCCCCTCCCCATGCCACAAATAGCTATTCTATACTATACCATCATGTGGCTGGTACCTGGCAGTGGTTGTATGGGGAAAGGATGCCTCAGCCTGGGCCTGCAGAGGCACCCCTTTCCTCACACCATGCCACACCTCCACCAAACATATTCCTTCTTCCTTATCTTTTTATAAAACTCAACAAAAGTGATTATATTTGAGAATAAAAAAGAGCCTTAAGCTTAGAATATCTGGTGTATAAACATTGCAAAGAGAGCTGTGAGACACGGCGTTTGTGCTCCCTGATAACTCTCAGGGGGTTACTTTGAAGCTAACCCATCCTGTGTGTGGAGCAGTCCCAGCTGACTCTCAGGGTGGCCTAGGGCAGGAAGGCCAGGGACTGGAGAGCTGGGAGATCAGGTCTGACAGGAATACGGTCATCTTATGAGAAGCCATGTGCTCATTCTCCACCCACCTGGCACCTCTTAGATGTTAGCACTCAGTAAGCATTTGAGGCAGCAGCATGTCAGGAACTGCTACGCTGGAGCTAACTTTGAGCGAGGCTCACAGAACAGGTACACAGCAAGGTGCGATTTAAACACAGTGAGCCTAGCTCCAAGCTCATCATATACACATGAGAGGCCCCTCATATAACCTTGTACAGTGTACAGGGAGCACACGCATAAGAAAATATTGAAATAATGTAAATAGCTCTGTGCCTACCCCCCAGTCAAGAACTGAGGAACCCCTGGGATTCGAAAGGCCCCCTTGTTTTTCTAGTAAATCTCCAGAGTTAGCATCCATGTGATTTCTATCATCATAGGTTAGATTTGCCTGCTTTGCATTCTATATAAATAAAACCATACCATGAACTTCATGCAGTCGGCTTCTTCCATTTAATGTTTTTATGCTCATAGGACTCACCCATATGGTTATATGGAGCAGTGGCTGGATTTTCACTGCTGCGTGTGATTCTGCCATAAGACAAACCTGTTATCAACTATCCAGTTATTGGGCTTCTGGTCTTATCTAGGTTGGCATTACAATTATTACAGCAATGAATGTTCTTGCATGTGTCTGTAGCTCAGATGTACATATACATGCACACACAGCTGTCTGAATACACACACCTGCAAATACACACATACTTACACACAGGTGCCTGCAAAGTCTCTCTCTCTCTCTCTCTCTCTCTCTCTCTCTCTCTCTCTCTCTCTCTCTCATTCTCTCTCTCATCTGTCTACACTTGCTAGATTATATATTTGCATCCACCTTAGAACTAGTAAGGAGCAAGGAGCTTTGTTTTGTTTTGTTTTCCCAAGTGGTCGATTCTCCCTCTCCTTCCCAGCCAGGCAGTGTGTGTGCCGAGTGACCCATATTCACAGCCATGGTTGCTGTTGCCGGGTCTCTTCATTATGGCCACCTTGGTGGGACTGCCCTGCCCCCCACCCCCAGCCCTGCACCTTTGCATCACATGTCCCTGAGGGCTAATGATGCTGAGTACTGCACCTCACTCTGTTGTTCTTTTGTCCAAAGGACTTGGATGGTCTCTCTTGTGGCTGCGTGTTTGGTTTTGCCCACTCTTCTGCGTGGTTGCCTGTCTTTTTTTTTTCCTTATTGATTCGTAGAGTGCACAGAAAATCTTTTGTCAGATGAATGTATTACAACTGCCTCCGCCTACACAGCAGCTTGTCTTTCACTGTTTAGACGATATCATTTGACGAGCAGAAGTTTGTTTATGTAATGTAGCCCAATTTCTGAGCTTTCCCTTACACCAAATGATCTGTGTAATTGGAAGATCTTTGCCTACCGTAGCTCATTATGTGGTTGTCCCTCCATGATCACCCACACAGACCTAAAACAGAGCGTGTGCAGCTCTTTTATATAGAATGATATACAGTACTTTTTCCTCCTGCCAACCATCTTGTAAGGCTAACACGATATAAACGCCGTGTGAAGAATGGTTGTGCGTGTTACTTAGGGAACAATGACAAGACGAAAGTTGGAGGTGTTGAGGCACTAATCTTTTCTCTTAATATTTCCCACCCTTGGTTGATGGAATCTGCAGATTCAGCCCGAGGGTAGAGAGGACCTGCACATGCCTGCCCCTTTTCTAAAGGCGTGCTATTTAATTTTACAGTTGGTGGGATCACAACGTGTTAAGCAGCTCTGTGGTAAATGGAAGTCTTCTAAGGAAATGCCTTAAGCATTCAGCCAGTCAGACACTGTTGTTGGAATTATTCAACAAAGGCGGGAACCCTGATCTAACTAGCCCTGTCCCTGGTCAGCTATCCATGGGAAGTCACTGACTATGCTGCGTCTTCTCCTGGTCCTCATCTGTACAAACCCCCGTCTACTCTGGAAGTTCTGGAAAGACGCAGGGAGGGAGGCAAGGTGAGGATGTGCTAGCCGGGGGGGGGGGGGGGGGGGGGCTGGAAAGAGCGTCACCAGGTGCCAGCGTCTCTGGCTCACTCTGGCTCTGCATCTTCTGAGGAGCTTTGTGCCCAGTTCTAAGCTTGCTCTCCTGTCACAAGGCTGCCACGGTGGCTGGCCCTGCAGTGTGTCACACAAATCATTTAACTGTCCCGGCTTATTTCTTAATCTGTAAAACTGATTCAATAAGGAGGAATGTTCAGAGCATTGACTTGCTGAATGGACAGATGAACAGATGGGTGGACTGACAGACACATGGGTGGATGAGTGGATGCATGCATGCATTTACGGCATTTATGTAGGTAAGGATGGATAGATGAGGGGAGTAGAGATAGATTGTGGGTGGGTGGAAATCGGATTAATGGGTGGATAGGCGAGCAGATGGATTATTTTGAGAAATTAATGAAACCAAGTTTATACCACACTGACTGTGGGACCAGAGCAAGGGTAAGTTCTCAGTAAAGCCCCTAACATGCAATTGCTGAATACCCAAGTGCCATTAGTTCGATCAATCTAATACAGCAGAAACAAAATAAATGCAAATTATACAGAACAGACCATAGCACAACATCACCTTGTTGCTACGGTGGCAAATTCACATGTATGGGGTTTGAAGTCACCAAAAGGTAAAAATGAAAAGCCAACTCAATGCTTGCTCACAGGGTGTCCCAGCAGATGGCAGCCTAGTGGGTGAGCATGCTGCTGTTCAAGGGGTGCGTGGGGACATATTAAATGTCACTGTGAAGTTACTGCTGTGGTCATACTGTGTGCAGTGCTGAGTTATCAGCAGAGAGCCTCCACAAGATTGCTCCTGCTCTCTCAGGACCACCTTATAAGACCACACCCACTTATTCTGCACCCATAGACAAAGCAGCCACAATAAAATGAAAATCAGATCCAGTCACTTCCCCACCGGAACCCTTAAAATGACACCCAAACTTGTTCACCCCTGATGTGGCTGAGAATGGTCTGGCCCTCAGAAACTTCTCCCACCCCTTCTCATAGCGCCTTCCTGCTGTGGGCCACACATAATTCCTTGTGTCTCAGACACTCGGACAAGCAAGCTTTCCCCTGCCCCAGGTTTGGTGGATTCAGCGCTCGGACAGCAACTTACCCCCCCCCACACACACACACACCGCCACTGACTGTCCTATATCAGAATAGTAGTATCTGCATGCCCCCATATTCCTGTTATTCCTTCTATACAATACATTCTGTCTATACACTTGATTGCTTGCTCTGCTGCTCTCTCTCTTCCAATAGACTCTGAACACCAGGATTCATTTCTTGAGCCTCTATAGTGGGCACTCCCTGTATAGTGGGCACTCCCTGTATAGTGGGCACTCCCTGTATAGTGGGCACTCCCTGTATAGTGGGCACTCCCTGTATAGTAGGTACTCACTATGTAGTAGGTGCTCAACAAACAAACAACAAACAAACATGATCATTTGTTGTTAGACTCCACCCACCCTGGATCTTCACTCCAAACTGCCAGGTCTTTAAGGGAGAATGTATCTCCTCTTACCACCTTCTCTCACCGTGTCCCAGGTCCTGGCCTCAGCCCATGCACTGCTGTTTCGCAGTACTAAATTCACCTGTCCTTTCCCTCCATCCTGTAAGCACAGTTTGTAGCATTTTCACCTCCGTGGTGGCTCTGTCGTTCCCATTCTTAAACCTGGTTTACCCAGCGACTGAGAATCATGGGCCACAGTGGATGTTAGGAGTGGTGGTTGTGATGTGGTTGGTGCCTCTCCCATTTGGCCTCTCCTCTTGGTGTCCCAAGAGCTCTCCTCATGGCTACAGTTCAGGTAAAGTTCCTAGCACCTATCCCAAGAGCTTTCCTCATGTCTCCGGTTCAGCTGCTCTTTGGAATGCTTCATAGTGTTCTCCTTGTTTCTGATAAAAGAAACTGACTTAAGTTGCTTAATTCACAGAGCAGGGATAAGAACCCAGACGTGTCCATGGAAACCGAAGAGTGGAAAGCACATCTGGGGCCTGTGAGGGCCTTGCCTGGGTATCTATTCTGGGAGTAAGCAGTCCGTAGAGACTTCCTAATTCCAGATTTCTGGAAGGCGATAAGCAGTTGATGCAGCTGGTGGTCCCAGCCTTGTCAGTCGTACCTCTTGGGGCGGGGTGCTTCTGAGGGAGCTTGGGCTGTGAGGGCCCAAGGGAAGCACTCTGTACCCCTCAGCGGCATCTCCGTGTTCCTCACCTCAGAGATTGTGTTGGGTGAAGGGAATTGACAGTCTCCATCTGGACAGCTTCTGAAAAGTTGTGTGACAGCAGGGTTTTCGTTGACGAAGGACAGGAGTGGGGCAATGAGGGACATCAGAGCACGCGTGCTTGTCAGAGCAGAGGTAGGAAAAGCCTGATGCCACTTTTGAGGTGGCTTGGGTGTGATGGGTACCTTCAGGAGACAGGAGGAGTCAACAGAGAATGGTTAGGCCTTTTGAGGAAGCAACAGACGGGAAGTTTGACTCTGGGATTCCTCTGCTTAGGTTCAAGTTCCAGCCCCACTACTGGTCCTGTCTAGACTTAGTTTCAAGACAGGATTTCATCTGACCCAGAATGCCCATGATTCCAGATCTGTGTAGCTGAGGATGGCGCAAACTCCTGGCCCTCCATTCCTCACATCCCAAGCACTGAAGGTACCAATGTGAGCCATGCCCAGTTTACAAGGTTCTGGGGGAGCATAGGCATGCTAGACAAGTATTCTACTGACAGACCTGTACCTGCAGCCCCTCCTCAGCCCTTTGGTAGAGATCATGTGTGTCTGTGGAGAGTCGCACAGACACCACAGTGAGCACCCAGGAAGTGGCCTGTAAACAGAAACAAGTAGAATAATTAGCCTGTAGGTTGCGGTAACTACATCTGACACCCAGGGAAATCAGTTTATGAATGGGGGAAAAGGCAGTCTTCTGTGTCAATGTCTCTCGGATGCTAGGACTGATCATGGGGTCTGTTTCTAATGATAATGGTTGAATAAACAGTGAATCCCACTTGTATCCTTCCCAGACTGAGGAAGAGTCTGGGCTCATTTCTTTCCTGGTATCTTCTCTTAACCTCTTGAAACTGGTTGTTTAACAGGTGAAGTCATAGTATGCCTGTCCGAAGCATTTGGGTAGGTTCAGCCAGCCCTGTGTGACAGTGTCTATCATGGGATTGTCGGCGTCCCGCAAGAGAGACGTACCTTCTTCCTTGAGTGCAGAGTGAGCAGTTTGTATGTGCACAGCCCAGCGCCCTTCAGCTATGCGTTTCCTTTGATCCCCAGCTTATTAAAATATGCAAATCTAAACTGTATCTTACTAATGTGATCCTTTGTGTTCAAGCTGTGGGGGCCTGAGAAAATCCTCTTTCCCTAACATATTTGGATTTTTTTAATGTGGAAGTGTGACAGGAGAGCTTGGGTTTCTGCAGGCCATGTTTTCTAATCAACCGTTATGAAAGATTTTTTTTTTTATTGTGGTGCTATTTCTTGCTTTCTTGGAATGCAAGGAGATAAGAAATAATAACTTCATTGTCAAGGCCCACGTAGTCTCAAGTATGTCAATATTCTTATTAATTTGCTATTATTTCTTCAACATAGCAGTGACTCTGACTTACAGAAGTATCCTGGATGGATGTATTAAAGATGGTCCTGATGTTGGAGAATCCTATCTAAGCTCATGATGAGCTCTCTCTCTCTCTCTCTCTCTCTCTCTCTCTCTCTCTCTCTCTCTCAGTCACACACACATAACACACACACACACACACACACACACACACACACACACCTATCCCCCTGCCTCCGCAGGCTAGCACAGTGTGTGCTCATGTTGCAGGTGTCCAGCTGGTCCCTTGTCTAGTTTGAAAACGTAGCCATCAGAGCCTGTGTACCCGTGTTATTAGAAAAGTTTTCCTCAAAAAAAAAAAAAAGTAAGCATTTGAAATGTAATTTGACTCCAGTTAAGAACTGGTCCCGTGGGACTGCAGATCCGTTTTCCTCCCGTGTGCCGTTTCTTGCCCTCACTCTCTCATCATCTCTCTGTGCCCTCGCGTCAGCTTCCTCCTCCTGTTTAATGATTCTTTTTCTTAAGATCAAAGCTAATTATTTCACAAAAGCCATCTTATGGAAACGATCGTTTTATATTTACAAGGCTGTCAATAAACCCCTCCCTTCCCTGGTATAGCTCTTTCTGAAATAGTCTTGGGATAGTGGGAGTCTTGGCGAGGTAGAAAAAGCAAATGATCTGTTTAATAATCAAAGGAACAGCCGCGAGCACCTTGGGCCCTCTCTGTGTGTTATCTTATCTAATCTTCCAAACATCCTGAGGCGGTTTGGCCAGTTAGTACCACAGACTCATTTAATAGTGGGGGAAGGGAGGGGAACTCAGGTTGATGGACTTGTCTAAGGGCTCCTGGTTTTTAGGGGTCGACTTGGGGTGTAGTTTCAGGGCTTTGATTAAGAGGCTCTGACCTGTACCGCTGGGGGCCGCTCAGGGACAGCTGCTCTGGAAGGACTTGAATACTTCCCTGGCTCTGCCGCAGCTCACCAAGTGCCTCTAAGCCTTCTCCCACTTGTGAACTAGAATTTGAGACAGTTTCTCTGTGTAGTCCTGGCTGTCCTGGAACTCCCTCTGTAGACCAAGCTGGCCTCGAAGTCTCAGAGATCTGCCTGTCTCTGCCTTCTGAGTGCCTGGATTAAAGGTGTGCACCACCAATGTCAGACAAGTTTAATTCTTTTTTTGTTTTTGTTTTGTTTTGTTTTTTTTCGAGACAGGGTTTCTCTATGTGGCCCTGGCTATCCTGGAACTCACTCTGTAGACCAGGCTGGCCTCAAACTCAGAAATCTGCCTGCCTCTGCCTCCCAAGTGCTGGGATTAAAGGTGTGCACCACCACTGTCCAGTGTTTAATTCTTACTGTTTTAAAATGCTCTGAGGTGCCACTCAAAGACAAAAGCAAAGACACTGCTCTGCCTCCCACAAACGTGTACACACACACACACACACACACACACACACCATATTCTCTGTAGCAGTGGATTAAAGCACAGTAGAAGGATTTCACCTGTCATCTTTCATCACATTATTCATTTCCAATAAGCAGAGATTATTATAACTTACACTCAAAAAAAGGCTACCTGTGGCTTTCTGACACCTCCCGCAGTGTCCCCAGGAAACGGATATCTGGAGGAGGAGCAGGGTAGGTGGGAAGAGCGGAGGGCCTATTTTTAACGGGCTCCTTCCCCCACCCTTCCAGCTCTGGGAAGGTTTCCCTGGCCCTCCTTCCTAGAGGAGGCACGGTAGTTCATAAAGGAAATCTGGCACCACAGAAGCATTGTACAGAAAAACCTAGATGTGCTGCATGCGGGGCGTGCTGTGAGAGGGGATGGCAGCCGGGTGCAGCTTTCTGTGTCATTCTCTGACACGTGCCAGCTGATGTGAAGTGACAGATGGTGGCAGAGTCCAGCTTGGTGATAGTGGCTTCTTTTGTCTTGATAAAACTGTTTGACCTTTCTCCTGACTGACTGTCTGGGCATACGCCGGTCTCTTCTGAAAGAAGAAAAGAGTCACCATGTATTTTCAAATGTAAGTGTTGGGGGGCAAATGGGGGGGGACCACCAGCCCCAGTTAGGAGGCCAGGTGAATGTGACCTCGGATGATGGACGACTCCTTCAGATAGTCATGTGCTCGCCCCCTCCCCCCACCCCCAAGCACAAACAGCTCTTTTCAAGTCATTTTGATAAGTCTCTCCACAAGCTGGCTCCCTGCAAAAGCTGGCTCCCTGTCTCAATATAGTGTATACTGTTCCACATATACAAACAAGCGTAAACAATGTAAATGCGCACACAAATACCCACTAACCCAGCTAAATATACAGTCCTCACATTTCTCCCATTCCCCCACTCACAGAAATCATTTTGTCACTTTGCCATGCCCTGATCCCTGGGGTGATCTAATTTGAAGATTCAGACCCCTCCCCGTTTGCCACCCCTCCCCCTTTGCCACCCCTCCCCCTTTGCCACCCCTCCCCCTTTGCCACCCCTCCCCCTTTGCCACCCCTCCCCAACAACTTTTCCCTTCCAATTCTGAGGAGGGACTTCAGTCAAGTGTCTAGATGATTTTTTTTTTTAAACTGAAAAACTACAGAAGAGGTTCTGGCTGCAATTAGTGGTGAACATTCTTGCTATACTGTGACCTTTCCTCCTTGAACAGTGCCTCCTGCCCAGCAGGGTGGCACAGGTCAGGCTTTTGAACGTCTCTACGGGGTAAGTTGAGGAGATGAACAGTTTGGATGTAGCATGAGGCCCAGTTACTTCTGTGATGTTGTTATTGAGCGTGTCTAGAGTGTAGGGACTGTACAGTGGTTTCCTGGATGCCCAAAATCACCATGTGAAGTGTAAGACCCCCCCCAAAATGGGGGCACCCCAGTGCCCCATGCCTTGGAAGCAATCACCCCAATCACTCACAAGAAACAGTCTTGATGCAAATAGCAGGAGGATTTTTATTCCAGAGCTCTGGGTTCACGGCCATTTCCCCACGCAGGGTAGATGACAGTGAATACTGGGTGCAGAAACAGGACTGACTGCTTTTATAGATTTACAGCAAAGCCCACCTACACAAGCCACTCCATAGCTTCCAAGCCAATCAGTTTAAATTATCCGAGCCCGCGCTCTCTGAGAACCAATCAGTTTCCTATAGAGGCCAGATAAACTAGTTAAGTCATTTCCACTTACGTGGCCACCACATACACATTTCCTGCTACTCACAGTGTCACACACATATTTCCTGTTATGCATTTCTTGTTATAGGGCCAGGATTACGTATACAAAGCCCACCCTCCCCCACTAGCAGTAGGTGTTGGGGACCTGAGTGCCCACCAGGCTTGAGCCCCGCAGCCCCCAGTGGTGATCCTGCCAGCCCCAGCCACGCTTGTCCTTGCCACAGCCGCTCCACAGAGGCAAGACGGGAAAAGACGCCAGGGGCCCTCCCAGCCTGAAACTCGCAGCCGGACCCTGGAGGCAGGTGTGACATGCGCACACTTCCAGGCCAACAAAGAGTGGGCCAAACCTCTGCTCCTTTGGGGTTACCCAAGACTCAGGCATGAGGGATTCCTAGCCTGCAACCTTCATCCTTTCATTCCCCACTTCTTGTCTTGTTAATAGTTCTAACCTTAGAACTAGGAGAATTAAAGGTCAGCCTCCTCTTGGCTCGGAGGGCTCTTATACTGCTGCCTAAGTACCATAATCCGGACCATGCTCACCTGTTCCCTGATGAAGGCAACTAACCTATTAACTATGTAAGGTCTAACTGTAAGCAACAGGAGCATTATCATTAGGGGTCCTATCAGGGCAGAAAACAGGGTGGTCAGGAGTACAAGATAAGGGTCTTTCCACTGAGTCTTAAAGTGTCCCGCGTGGTGGCATCTAATGAAGACCATATCTCCAACTTGGAAGCGATGTGGGACTTGCGGATCTCCTTCTCCTGAGTAGGCCTCCCGGACCTCGATGCCTCATCCATTAGAGCGCTTCGAGCCTAGAGAACAAAGGTCCAGTCTCTGTGGCCAATTTGGTGAGGGTCTCTTTCACCAGGGTTCCAGCAGCCGTTTCTGAAGCCTTGTTTCACAGATCCAGTAACCTGTCTGGAAGCAGTATGGAGTCTCTGACATGCCTGGAGCATTAAGGCAGACAGTTTGAGCCAAATCTCATGTTGTGGTACACCTCCTGGGAGGACCCAGTGGATGAAAAAGGAATTGGGGTAACAAAGAGGATCTCCAGGGGGGTCAGGTTAAAATGGCAAAATGGCAATGACTATTCAGAAACAAGGGGAGAGGCACCACCCAGCCTAAGCCAGTCTCCAAGGTCAATTTAGTTAAGGTCTTTCATAGGGTTTTGTTTATTTTCTCTTGCTGTCTTGAGCCCTGGGGACATTACATCCAATAACATTTCCAATTAGTCCCCAATATCTCTGTCAATTTCTGACTTACCTTAGAAACAAAAACAGAACCATTGTCTGATCCAATTACCTTGGGCACTCTGAAACTTGGGAAAATTTCTTCTAACCCTGGCTGCTGTTTCCTGCTTGCTAAGGGAAGTCTCAACCCATCTAGATTAAGTATCTACAAGTGCTAGAAGATATTCATAACCATACTTTCCTGCCTTAGCTTTTATAAAACCTCTATATACTCTAGGTTGTTCTCTTCTAGGTCTTTTGCCCTGTTTACTCTTTGCTGCATAAGCATTCACTTGCTGGTATACCTTACACTGTTCTATTAATCCCTTAAATGAGTTCATCTGTGCATTTGGCCTGGTGAGTCTTTGGCTTACTTTCTGGGGAGTATAATTCTCCCTCCTACCTTTCCTTGGTAATAGTTGGTCAGATGGCTAGCGATCTCAGTTCTTTTCTTTTCTTCAACATATTTTAAGTGAGGCTATCTCTTAATTTTGTCCCATTTCTCAGTGGGTGTCTCTTGCAGACCCACAACCAGTATAGGCTCCTGTATATTCATTCTTGGAGCCATTTGCTCTGCCAGGCTATTGCCCACTGAGTCTTTTTCCTTTTGACGTTCTGGGCAGTGGGTAATACTCACGGTTGCTGGCTTCATTAGGGCATCTAAGAGGTCCAAGATTTTCTGTTTGTTTCCTCTGATGTGAGCAGTCCTCTTGGCATATACACCTGTGGACGTGGGCTGTGGCAAAGGCATACCTGTCATCCATGTGGATGTTGATTTTCTTGCTGTCTACAAGTTCCAAGGTCTTGGTTAGGGCAATTAGCTCCACTTTCTGCGTTGACATGGGGGGTGAAGATTCTTCTACCCAGATGCCATTTGTGCTGTCCACCATAGCAGCACCTGCTTGTCTCTGTCCTTCATGGAGAAAATTGCTCCTGTCTGTAGCGACTTTCAGCAGGGGTCAGTCTCTCTTTTTGGGCCAGTTGCTGCAGTCCGTTGGACAGGAAGTATATCTGTCATCCCAGCCATTTTGGAGAGTATGCCTTGCTCCAACAGAGAGGGTAGGAACAGCCTGGGGTGACCTTAAATGAATGGGTTACTCATACCATCCCTAGATCCATTGTTCTTTGGGTAGTCCATGAACACATTTTGGTGCCAGTGACTTCTTGGACCCAAGATCTTTTCTTGGAAACAGGGCCATTGGGTTAGAAGACCGAGTGTTAAGCCCCTGTGTCCATCAAGAACTGAGTGGGTTTCTCTTTCCCTCTCACAGTTATCCAGGGTTGGGGAAGGTGGTCAGAACCTCCATCTCCCCTAGTCATTTTCTTCACCCGGGGATACCACCTTTGCCATTTGGGGGCACTTCTCCCAAGACCTGGGAGTTCCTGCTCCCAGCTTGTTAGGGCACACTCTGGCTCAATGGCCTCTCTCCATATAGTATGCACATTGATTCCTTTCTGTCTTTTAGCCAGGATTTTCTGTAGCTTCCTTCTCTGTCATTCTTCTTTCACCTCTGTCTCCCTGTCTCAGCAAACTATACTAAATCTCTCTATAGACTTTTCTAACAACCTGCACCACCAAATCTCTCCATATACTTTCTCAGCAAACACATTAAAGTCCCTCTAGTCTGGGGTCATAGGGTGTATTGCAAAATGCTTCTATGAGCTGCTCTAGAAAGGCTGCCAGTGACTCATCTGGTCCCTGCTTAACCTCATATACCTTCGTCAAATCTGTGGGCTGCCATGCCCTCGAGACCTGCCAATGGAGTCTGGTGTTGGTCCTTTAGGTAACTCTTACCTTTCGTCTGAGGGGGTATTCTTTTCTGGCTTCCTGTATTACAAATAAAACAGTCTTAAAAAGATTAATCAGTCTCTTGGGAAATATGTCCTTAGTAAGAGAGCCACCATGGAATCAAGATAGGTGGTCTCAGATCTTCTCCTGCTCCACTCTGTGGTCTTCTCTAAATATAAATTGAGTATACTATTATCATTTTGTAAATTATAAACTATAAGATAGGCCTAACATCCAATCTCTGTCAATCAAACAGAATCTTTGTCACCTTTACTATCTTAAAAGACTAAGAATTAACACCTGACTCATGTTTTGGCTATAAATTTATGTCACCTGAAAATCATTTATTTAAATCTATATCAGCTTTCTCAAGATTAAAGAGCTTGGGCTGACTATGAGACTTAACAGTTTTCATCCTGGTCAGAAATCCAAGAGTGACCAATATTAACTGAAAATATATAGAAAGCTTAAGACAGCTTCTAAGACTTAGCCAAATGATAGAGACTGCTAAACACCTGAACAGTTTATACTTTAAAATGTTGGAGCATCAGTCTTCAGCCTTCTGGCACAAGAACATCTGACAGACTTAAAGAATCAGGAATTATTAAGCCATATAATAATCTATAGACACATTGAGTTCGTCTGTAAATGAAGAGAGGCAATCTCGTGGCGCCCTCTCTCTCTTTCTGTCTCTCTCTCTCTCTCTCTCTCTCTCTCTCTCTCTCTCTCTCTCTCTCCATAACAGAAGCAACTCTACACATGCTGTTTCTTCAAGAAAGGGAAGCTATCAGGAGCAGACTAGTCTCTACAACAAAAATAAATAGCATTAAACATCACATTCCATGGACTTCTGACATTTTTAAAAAACCAACTGTCTATGTAAAGTTATGTGGGCTGTTGTCTGTTAAACTATCTTCAGCTATTTCTGATTAAAACAGAAAATACCATAATAATAAACTCAGAGCCTTATATTTTTATTTGGCCCCAAACTCATAGGCTAAACATCTAAGATCTATAATAATAACAGCAAGGAAGAACTGGGTGTAAATCCTGCATTTTTACATTTTTAGTATGTATACCAATAAAAACCTTGATTTTGTATCAAAATAAAATCTATCAAATAAGAATCTATGCCTTGAACATAATAACAATTCCTGTAATATAAATCTCAAAACAAGATTTTAGTATCACCGAGACAGATTTTTCGCTTAATATTTCAGAATCTAGTCTTTTGGAGGTCTCCCTTATTTTGACCTCTTTCCCAGAGGAACAATATAACCATAAAGCTTATCATCATATCTATTATAATAATCTAAACAATTTAAAATAAATGAAATAAGCCATCTGTAACTTAAATCCAGAATTCCCATATCTGCCACTTTGAGTGTGTTGTTAAAACTTATTTTCCCCACCAGGGGCCTCAGAGCTCAAATATTTCATCTCTTTCTTTGTTCTAACATGGCAGGCTTGAGTCATGTGACCTGATCTTGGCACCACAGAGCCTAACATGGCATGCTTGAGTCACATGACCTGATCTTGGTGCCATAGAGTCTTAACATGGCGGGCTTTTCAGCTGGTCTAAATTCCTAACAAAATCATCAGTCATCTAAGTCAGAGAACACAAAACAATATACAAAACAACACAGAGAAAAACAATCACCACATAGACAGCCTGACCCTGCCACCATCAGGCCCCTAAATTCAAGACAATTTGCCTCTAGACGAGCCCAGTTTCAGATACCAAATGTTCCTGCCCGTTGCAGGAACCAAATACAGACAGAGAAGAGCCTTACTCGGCCTTTACCAGGGTCCTCCAGACCCCCGGGGTTTTGACTGCCAGTCGAACTCTCCGCACCAGACAGGCTCAGTAGATAAAGGCACACAAAACAACAACGCACAAAACAGAAACCAACAGATCCAAGCCCTTGTGACCCATCCGCATCTCCCAAAGGCAGGTGAAAGAATCGGATGGCCACAGAGGGGGAAGCTTCTACTTTTACAACAGATCTCAGTCCTCTTAACTGGCAACGGGAGTCTACCAGGCGTCCCTGGCACTCCTTACTTCCCAGAGCGTCCTGGGGGGGCGCAGCTTGTGGCCCGAGGGCGTCCCCTCCCACAGCCCCTGTGTCCTTACCGTCCACAGTGGCAGCTGCACAGAGTGGGATTCCACATCCACTCCCCCTGTAGCACAGAGTGGGATTCCATGTCCACTCCCTCTGTTACAAACCAAAACCAAGACACACACACATACACACAGACCATGGCGCCATACTCAAACACTCAGAACAAAGACATCGGCCAGCACACACACACATTTCAGAGGGGATCCCCTTACCTCCAAGTTGGTTCTCAAGTGTGTGTGTGTGGGGAGGTGATCACACTTCCTGGCCAATGCACCAAATATAAGACCCCGGAAAAAAAAAACGGGGGCACCCCAGTGCCCCACACCTTGGAAGCCATCACCCCAATCACTCACGAGAAACAGTCTTGATGCAAATAGCAGGAGGATTTTTATTCCAGAGCTCTGGGGTCACGGCCATTTCCCCATGCACGGTAGATGATAGTGAACACTGGGTGCAGAAACAGGACTGCTTTTATAGATTTACAGCAAAGCCCACCTCCACAAGCCACTCCATAGCTTCCAAGCCAATCAGTTTAAATTATCCAAACCCGTGCTCTCTGAGAAGCAATCAGTTTCCTATAGAGGCCAGATAAACTAGTTAAGTCATTTCCACTTACGTGGCCACCACATACACATTTCCTGCTACTCACAGTGTCACACATGTATTTCCTGTTATGCATTTCCTGTTACAGGGCCAGGATTACATATTCAAAGCCCACCCTCCCCCACTAGCAGTAGGTGTTGGGGACTTGAGTGCCTGCCAGGCATGAGCCCTGCAGCCCCCCGCCCCCCCTGTGATCCTGCCAGCCCCAGCCACGCTTGTCCTTGCCACAGCCGCTCCACGGAGGCAAGACGGGAAAAGATGCCAGGGACCCTCCCAGCCTGAGGCTCTCAGCCAGACCCTGGAGTTGGGTGTGACATGCGCACACTTCCAGGCCAACAAAGATTGGGCCAATTCTCTTCTCCTTTGGGGTCACCCAAGACTCAGGCATGAGGGATTCCCAGCCTGCAACCCTCATCCTTTCAGAAGGTCAGGGATCAGAGGTCACATAGTGGTAGGGATGTAGGGGTGAATCTTGGGTTGCCCACACCTAAGGTTGGCAATATGAAAGTAAGCCAAGTGTAAACTGTGTGTCAGAATGTCAGAAGCTCATGGAAGGAAAAATGTCAAATCAGTAAGCCTGGCATATTGTGAGTAATTCTCTTCTGGTTGATACCTGCTCCATGGAGAACATTCTTCCATAGAGAAGTGTGATGGTTTGTATATGCTCAGCCCAGGTAGTGGCACTATTAAAAGGTATGGCCCTTTTGGAGTAGGTGTGTCACTGAGGGTGTGGGCTTTCAGACCCTCATTCTAGCTGCCTGGTATTTAGTATTCTGCTAGCAGCCTTCAGATGTGTGTCAGATGAAGCAGTAGAACTCTCAGCTCCTCCTGCACCATGCCTGCCTGGATGCTGCCATGTTCCTGCCCTGAAATTAATGGACTGAACCTCTGAACCTGTAAGCTAGCTCCAATTAAATGTTGTCCTTATAAGAGTTGCTTTGGTCATGGTGTCTGTTCACAGCAATAGAACCCTAACTAAAACAGGAAGGAACCTAGTGATGTTGTCTGTACAATTAAAAATACTCCACTTTCTCCTGTCTGAAACTTCATATTTCTTTTCTCAAGGGTAGCCTCTTATAAGAACTCCTGACTGCAGGCAACCAGGGTTCACTCAGACACTGGGATCTGTGGCCTCCGCATCATTCTCTTTATTTGTTTTTATATTTTATTAAAATATTTTATCATTACTTTTTTTAAATTTTATTTTACTTATATGAGTACACTGTAGCTGTCTTCAGACACACCAGAAGAGGGCATCAGATCCCATTACAGATGGTTGTGAGCTGCCATGTGGTTGCTGGGAACTGAACTCAGGACCTCTGGAAGAGCAGTCAGGGCTCTTAACCACTGAGCCACCTGTCCAGCCCCATTATTATTACTTTCTAATTACCTGTGTGTGTTTGTGTGTGTGTGTGTGTGCGCGTGCGCGCATTTATGTGTGTCTTTGTACATGAGTTAAGTGCCTGCAGGAGCTCAAAGAAGGTACTGGCTCCCCTGGAACTGCCTAACATCCCTGCGGGGAATCGAACCTGGGTCCTTTGGAAGAGCAGTATGTACTCTTAGCCATCAAGTCTCAGATCTTCATATTGTCATGGCATACATGGGCTGACAGGTACATGAGTACTGTGCATGTGATGCTTGCGTGTGCTAATTTTTTATGTAAATGTTACCACTGGGTAACCACTTGCCTGCTTATCCAACACTGTTTTGGAATTTACCCTTTAATACATTGCAGTCTTACTCAGCGTGGGTTGTTACATTGTTTCGCTGTGTGACGGTACTCTAATTTATATTTTCTGTCTCCTGTCACTGAGCATTTGTGACCTAATAATGACTAATTGGAAGTAAACAGTGTACATGACAATCTGACATACTTAGGTGAGTGACACATTCTTTGTAGCATCTCCAAACTGTTGCTCAAGTATTTGCTAAAAGAATTGTGGAGACGTGTGCCTCCTCTCACATTTTTAATTGACAGCTGAAATTCGTCAGCCTAAGTTCCTGTAATTTGAAAGGAGGTTGTCATTTGCATAATATTATGATATAGGTATTTGAATAGAAAAGTAAGGGTCATAATATTTAACAAAACTCACGAAGTGAAAACAGGATAAAGATTGAGTTTTCGCATCTCCTTAAGTAATAGGCAGCTAAGGCTGCTGGGATCGCTCAGTGGGTAGAGCGCTGACCTAGTTAACTAGAGCTCCTGAGGTCAGTCCCAAACACGCCAGAGTGGGGTATTAGTGACACACGGGCCTGAAATGTCACCAGCCCCTACCACTCCAGAAGCAGAAGCTGGAGGAAAAGGACTTCAGACTCATCCACAGCGAGGGCCAGCTGCTGCCTTAAACCATCCTCGGAACAATCAAACTCGGTGCTAAGATTTTCATGATTATTCAAAATATACTTCCTTGGCTACTTTAACTTGCAGTTACTTTCTTTTGTGTCCTCAAAATTTTATCTCAATGCACTGTTGTTTTTCTTTTCTTGATAACCCCTATTATCAATCACCAGGGGCTGTATCTCCTTGTTCATATGGATCTTTCAGAGCACCACATGACCCACCACAAGACTAACCATGCCACCGACCACATGACTGAAACTGCCCCCCCC
The DNA here is from genome assembly GCA_964023405.1 of Apodemus agrarius. NCBI lineage: Eukaryota > Metazoa > Chordata > Mammalia > Rodentia > Muridae > Apodemus > Apodemus agrarius. Next base: position 197,661,425 of record OZ030005.1, on the reverse strand, counting down.
CATTCGTCACTGACCATGTGATTGATCTCGTGACTGACCTGACTGACTTCTGAGTTGAAGTCTTTTGCCACTTTGAGACTTCAGGCATCTCTCCCTTGGAATAATTTTTGCCAGTTTTTCATCCTAATGGGGTTAATGCATCAGTGTTTTCTCTGTGGTGTGGAGGTGCATACATGTCTTGTTTCATTTTCTTTCTTCTCTCAGGCTTGCAGCCACGTCTGCTTCCCTCCTAAAAGTTATAAAGTTTTGATTCTTTCAAGTACTTAAGATTTACTTTCAACTACGAATTCCGTGGATTCACATATAGTATATATAATATAAAGTACTTGGATATATTAAAGTTTTAGTGAGAAGGGAACATATTCAGCTCATATTACCTTATATTCCTTATAAGTAATCAATACAACGCTCAGGGCACATCATTTATGCAATTAATATCCATCTACCTAAACTGAATTCCAATGCGGTTGGTCTTGGAATAATAGGGGTAAATTTTATACTGCCTGGCCTAAAGACCGGAATAGGTAACAGCCTAAACACTATGAGTTAATCAATGGTACCAAATTATCAGTACAGTTAGAGCTTAAACTGTCATTGGCCTACCTGAAGCTTTTATATGGGGAAAATCTATCTTACTAATACACTGTGATTTCCAGGATAGCGTTTTATTTTGGCAGTAAGATCTGGTCTGGCAGAATCACATGGGAGGAATTAAAGATTCCTGAGGATCACCCAGATCTACCCACAAAGCCAGACTGAAAGCAAAATCCCTGCTCCTTGAGAAGAGTCTTATGTTCAAAGAAAGTGAAGCATTACTGGTTTGATGGCCTGTCGTTCCGTTCTGCCAACCAGAGCAGTGACGGAGGCACCCCAGCTCAGCAGGCCTCCTTCAGCAAAGCCATCAGACTGAGCTGCAGCCTCAGGAGAATATCCTGCTAGAACTGGGATCCAGACACCTGGGTTTGTCTATTCCCATCCTTCATGAGTTTATCCTCTCGGTGAAGGATTTTGACTTTCTTCCTGTGGCTTTTCTAGCATGGGATCAAGATTTCCGCAATCACTGCAGGGAGGGAAGACACAGTAGTGGGAGGAGCCATGGCAGCCTGGGACGTTTTCCCCCTGTGAATCCAACTAACGTTCAGGTAGTCGCTGCAATGAATGGTCAGATACCTTTCCATCAGCGTGGAGCAAACTGACAAATATGGAAACGGCCATCAGGGCAGTTTACCGATCGTCTTGGATACTCAACCAATTCTTTCTATATTCCAAGGGTCAGTGGACTGGTCATTCTGTGCTAAAGACAGTTAGAGAATTTAATTCCAACCCACATCTTAGTAGTCAGTGGCCTTCCAGATGTTAGGGGCAAAAAAACCCTGGAGTTGACAGTTACAGTTTGAGAACAGCTCTGCCCAGTGGTCTGAAACCCAGTCTTAAGACCTGTTTCTTCACAAGTCTCCAGAATACCTCAGCTTCCCTCTCTGCAGTAATTCAATTTGCACGAATGCACCCTCGGAGTATATGAACCATACAACTGGCTTTAAGCAGGGATAAAGCTGAGATGGTCCTCCCTCCATCCTGAATGGCACAATCATTTTTTATTTCATTCTGCTCGGCCCAGGAAGCAATTAAAGCTCCCACAGTATGAAGCATTCTCATCAAGTAAGGCATTAAAAATACCAGCCTGTCAGAGTGGGAAGTGGACCTGGGCTTTACTGCATCTATTCTTCAACTGCACTAGGGCATGACACGGCAAATAGCATTCATTTCATGCAGGGGAAAAATAAGGCCAGCCTTGGCTTTAATCTTTATTATGAGGGGCCCAGTCCCTGCTGGAATGGGATGAGTGGATGCACCCCATTTAGCTTAAAGTAAGAGATCTATAGTGAGTTGTTAATTTGTAGATAAATATGGGTTTTCCACTGTTGATGTTTCTTGATCCACACAAAGTGGTTTTATTAATACTGAAACATTATTAATCAATAGCCAGCTCTTTAAATATACATCAGTAAGACTACCCAATTACCTTTAAGTATACATCAAAGGGCAGCTGAGCAACCTGACACACATACCCAGAGTCCATTAGAAGCCACGGGACATATTAATTAAAATTTTTAGTTACAATGAACTCATACACTGTGGCTGGAAACAAAAAACAAAAAACAAAAAAGATGCCTTTGGTAACAAACAACTGTGGTGAATTGAAAACTAAGACCTTCCATTGGGAACCAGAAAGATCTTGTGGATTTCAGGGATAGCGAGACATAGGATAGATCCAGTGTGAAAGGGGGTTCTGTTGGGGCAGTGAGCTGAGGATACAGAGGGCTTCTCTCCTGACTATTGGGAAGAGCAAGGTTCGTCAGATACGATACTAAGCAGTATCAAGGGAAAGTTGTTTTCACTGTGTGCCAGTAAAACCTCACTTTGGATTAAAACTCAACACCATGAGGTAGGCAACAAATCCTTGCTGTGTCCTGAGGTGTGGAGGCAAACGAGATCACTAAGGTGACCACACATGTCCCCCCCTTTAGTAATCCTGCACTTCCTGTTCTGCCCATTGTGGTGCCCTCAGTTGTTCTGTCTTCTATTAGCAACAGATAGCTTCCTTCCTTCCTTCCTTCCTCCCTCCCTCTCTCCCTCCCTCCCTCTTTCCTTCCTTCCTTCCTTCCTTCCTTCCTTCCTTCCTTCCTTCCTTCCTTTCCTTCCTTCCCTGAAGGCCTCGCTGCTGACAGCCCACCACATACATATCATCTGTGGAGATCACTGGTCTGGTACCCTGCTGTTACAGAAAGCCCAGATGCTTAAAATTGCTTTCCATCCCAACCCTGTTTACATGCTCATAGGTTGCCAGGAGACAGACCCAGAGCTCTTAAGATGAATTAAAAGACTACACCCATTATACCACACACTACCAAGACCTGGATGCCCCAAGGAAGAACAGGCAGCCATGTGACTGCCACCGTTACTGACTCCATGCTCTCTCCATTTTAACACGGCAGCTTTGCCGGCTCTTCCCTCATCCCTTCTACAGGAGGCAGCCAGCTGAGTCCCCGAGACTGTCAAGCACCACACACCTGTACCACTTTCTCCCCGGCCACCTCCGTGTGTCTGTCCCTAGGCCATTATCCAGCACGAGCGATCCGCTGAGAATCCTGTGAGGTGTAACTGATTGTCATTCGACGAAAACGAAGTTTTTAGGTGGGCATTAGTCACCGTGTGAGACGTGCTCCCGTCAGGTGGAAGTACTCAATTATAGACTAGAGGTTTTATGGCTACATTATTACCGTCATACTATTAGGTTTTCAGCTGTAGAATTCTGTCGGATCGATCCGTGCCAGGACATTGATGGATAGCTTTGTTCTTCAAATGTCAAATGTGTGGGGCTTCTGTACTTTATGTGTTTACTAACACACTAATCTTGGGTAGAGACCATCTCCCTAGGCCGTGTTCAGCTTGTACAGAGGTCTGCCTTCTTCCCACAAAAGGCTGTGGAGGGCTTCCAATCCCATTTGAAGTTTTCTTTCTCACCTCTCTCAAAAGGACTGATGAATCGTGGGCACTGTGGAGAAGTGCTCACTACACAGAGGAGACCTCTTATCTAAGTAAACGAAGAGTGAAACCTCCCCTCTCTTTATTTCCATCCTAAGATTGCATATGCCACACTGAAATTAGTGATTGATTTCAGAGTCTAGCTAATATTTCTGGAACTTTGTCTTTCTGTTTGACTTGTCTTTTCTTTTAAATTATACATGGATTTGTGTGTGTGTGTGTGTGTGTGTGTGTGTGTGTGTACATGCTACAGTACGCAAGTACGCAGGAGTAGATCAGAAGACAAGGCCTGAGAGTTGATTCTCCCTTCTTGCGATGTGGGCTCCGGGGATCAGTGTAGTGGTAAGCGGTTTTCCCTGCTGAGCCATCTTGGTGTCTCAGGCCCTTGACTTATCTTGCCCAAAGCCAGGTTTTATCCGTCAGTTTCTCTCAGATCTCTGTCTCTGAACTCTGAACCTAACCACACTCTAGTCTCCAGGCATCTCCAAGTGTGGTCCTGTTTACAACACTGGACAGATTGAAATCCTCCCGGGGTTTGCGGGAGACTCTAAGGGTGGACTTCTTTAGAAAAATTAAAACTAATAACTCTTAAATCTGACATTGATAGTCCGCTGTCTCACACAGTAAACCAGCTAAAAACTAGAAGTCATAATTTCCCACCAAAATGCCAACTTGTCTTCTATTTTCTTTCCACCCAAGAACTTAGAAGGCACACCCTGGCTCACAGAAATGCCCCGGCTTTGAGGCTTTGAGCTCCGCGTCTCTAGACCAGGACCCACGTCCAGCTGTGGTTCACACTGTAACGTCTCAGTGCTCTTGGGCAGGCTCCTTAGCCGCTGCCCCTGGGGAGAAAGAGACTGTCCTATCTTTGCTGGCAGCTCTAGACAGACATATCAGGGTAGAGTCTCAGGAGATACTCAGTACTCATATCCTAAGGCCAGAGGGCGGTAGGCTCATTAGTACCCCTGTTGGGTGGTGATTTGGTAGGCATACAGAGTCACAGAGATGAAGCTCCTCTGATTATTTTCTGTGTCTGAAAACAAAATCTGTCCCCACCCCCACACTGAGCCTGCTTCATTAGAACAGGGACAAGGATCCAGGACATCCTGTAGGGTAACCCCCCACCTTAGCTTTTCCACCCTCAGTGGCTTCTACACAGAAGGGCAGTGGGGCTGGCTGTGCTGAGACCGGCACTTTTTGCTTCTCCCGTGCAGGAGTGCCCTCACCAAAGGGTGACCCTGTACCTCTGGCAAGTCCCGGGGTGCTGGGTGCAGCATTAGTGGTTGACCCGGTCCAGGGCACTTGCCTTGAAGGTCACTCTGATCTCTCCGGGCATAAAGCTGATGGAATCATCCTGACCTCGACTCTCACATTAGCTTCAGCCCAGAGTTAAATGGAACCATTCATGTGGACATTACTCACAAAAGCTAGCTGCTGTGCTACCTTTCTCTATTAGAAAAGGCTCACTTGGGAGCTTGGAGGAATTTTTAGTAGAACACACGCTTATTTTTGTGGCTTCAGTTGTAGTTCCTTTTTTTTTTTAAAAAAAAAAAACTCAGAAACATCCTAATGGAAATGGGAACTTTGGGTGGTGACATAGTTCTCAATGGCCCTTTATTTTTAATTATTTACATAATGTCCATGTAATCAGGAATACAAAAGCTGACATTCCGGTGTGCGAAGCTATGGAAAGATACATTCTAGAAGTGGCAGAAGCTGTGCTCCCATCTGCCTCAGGCTCACAGCATTTCATGGACAGGCATGGGGTGGGGGATGGGGGGGCAGGAGTGGGGGTGGGGAGAACCTTCCTTTCTAGAAGTGACTTGGTGCCCAGCACCAGGAGGCTCGAATTGTATTTACTCTGCAAATCCCCTGGGAGACAGAGCTGAACCTTCAAGTTACCAAGATGCAGTGGAGCCCCTGAATGAGGAATTTTCACATAAAAACACCTGGCTCTGAACAGTCTTGGAGCTAACTGGTATAGTCTTTCAAATAGGGCTCTAACAAGGATCAGAGGGTACAGGTGTGAATGTATTTTATTTGCAATTTAAAGCCAGAGACAGGAGGGTGGAGGGGAAGCAGAGAAAGCAGGAAGACTACCCATCAGCCCTTAAATAAAACTCAGTGTTCACCAAGCCACGCTGATATGAGGGTACAAACAATCCTATCCATTCTGCTGTGTTCAGCTTCTACAGCTCAGAGCAGCTCAGAGAGAAGGGTGGGCTCCTGAAAACAGAGGAGAGAAGGTTGGCTTTTAGGCCACCTTGAAAGTATGCACACTGCAATCATCTTGTCTACCTGACTGACCTGCGGATCAAGACTGTCAACTGGATCTTCTTGGGGAGATGGCTGAAGGAAGCACCTCCTAAGGACCACAATTCTGAAACTGTGTGTCTAGAGGCAACTGGAAATAGAAAGCCAGGTCTGCCGTGGAGATAAAGCCGTGCAGGTGGAGGGCCATAGGAAAGGCTTAGGCTGTGGAAGGTCTTCCAGCTCCAATGTGCCTGACCGAGTCATGGGAGCTGTGTCAAATAGAAGATCTTAAAGGGTAGCCAGGGTTAATAACTCCAGGAAAGAATGGTGAAACACGAGAATCTGTTTATACAAAAGAAAAATTGTTGTGGTGAAAGAGGAACACTCCTCCACTGCTGGTGGGATTGCAAGGTGGTACAACCACTCTGGAAATCAGTCTGGCTGTTCCTCAGAAAACTGGGCACAATACTTCTGGAGGACCCTGCCACTGGGCATATACCCAGAGGATTCCCCAGCATATAACAAGGATACATACTCCACTGTGTTCATAGGGGCCCTATTTATAATAGCCAGAAGCTGGAAAGAACCCAGATGTCCCTCAAAGGAAGAATGGATACAAAAAATGTGGTATATATACACAATGGAGTACTATTCAGCCATTAGAAATAATGAATTCATGAAATTCTTAGAGAAATGGATGGAGCTGGAGAACATCATCCTAAGTGAGGTAACCCAGTCTCAAAAGAACACTCATGGTATGCACTCACTGATAAGTGGATATTAGCCTAGAATCTTGGAATACCCAAGACACAATCCACATACCAAATGATGTCTAAGAAGGAAGGAGTGGCCCCAGGATCTGGAAAGGCTCAAAGCATCAGTGTAGGGGAATACCAGAACAGGGAAGTGGGAAGGGGTGGTTGGGGGGACAGGGGGAGGGAAAAGGACATATGGGACTTTTGGGGGGTGGGGAGCCAGGAAAGGGGAAATCATCTGAAATGTAAATAAAGAATATATCGAATAAAAAAAGAGTATATCGAATAAAAGAAGAAAGAAAGAACGTAGTAATAAAATGTATAAGAATTTATAAAAAAAAATGGTGTGTGTATTAAGATGGTCTATCCATGAAGTAAAAAAAAAAAAAAAATTGTAATAATTCCTGCAAACAGGAAGACACCAAAATCTTACTCATCTAGCTAGAGAGGAAGGAAACCCCTTGACTGCAGGGAGACATTGTTTTAAAAGACAGACTTTGCATCTAGGGAGATGGCACACAAGCCCGAGGACCAAAGTTGGGACCCTAGAACTCACAGGAAAGCTGGTCGCCCACTGTAATGGTGCTTTGAGGGGAGTGAGCTTACTGGCTAGACCAGCACCATCAGTGAGCTCCAGGTTCAGCCGCAGACCCCGCCTCAGGGTGTGGAGGGTGATGGAAAAAGATGCTTGAGGTCAACCCCGGACCTTTACAGCACCAGCACACATGTGCGTGTAAGTCTACACGCGTGTGAACACACAGGAAGTCCCAGTTGTGCCAGTTCAAGCTCACGCTTGCACTCGCTCTTGCGATCTCTTACTCGTGCTCGTTCTCTCTCTCTCTCTCTCTCTCTCTCTCTCTCTCTCTCTTTCTCTCTCAAACACACACACACACACACACACACACACACACACACACACACACACACCATGTACACATTAGAAGAAGGATGGACATAGAATTCAGAATCAATCCACCTATCTGACATCTGACTCACTAAGGCCCATTCCTTCTCCGCCAGCATCTTCTGGAACTTCTGTCTGGACCACAGTGCCTGGCAGCTACTGCCTTTGGGGAACACAGAGCCCTTTAAATACAAAGCGTTGCTATTATTATTCATGCAGCTCCTGTTTATCTTCCCAAAAGAAACAATTGAGCTGTGGCAAATGAGTGATCCTTCCAGGGCTGTGGCCAAGGGAAAAGCCACTGCAGGTGGAGCGGCTTAATGGGGTATTAATTGGAACGCAGGTGAAGGCAAATAGGCAGCACAGCAGGTATGTAAATAGGCTCCTGGGAGGACAGGCATTGAATTTTATGCTCTTTAACTAAAAATAAAGGCTTGATATTTAGCTTATCTTTGCTGAAATCCACACTGTGAGGCCTGACAACCACGACATCACCATCGATTCATTATCTCAGCACCAGCTCAGCTACTTAACAGGATCTTCAGTCTCCTCCTTCCTCAAGGATGCCCTGGCTTTAAAATGAAGACTTTGTCTTCTCTGTGTGCCTATCAGAGGCCAGGATCGTTTTTTTTTTGAGAGTTTTGGGTACAAGCAACCTTTGGGTCCCTGCCCACCTTCTGGTTGTATCCAGTTCCTTTCCTTTTAGGACGTACCATCGTGATTGGATAAAGAGCTCACAGAACATATATACAAACAAAAACCCCTTCCGGGCAGCCACCGTAGACACACGTATCCCAGGCAGAACACCTCATTGAGACACATCATTATTCAGTGGTTCTCAGAAGTAATTTATCAATTTTTCAGTCACCCACAGGAACAGAAAGGCTCTAACGTAGACACATCTCTTTCTCTCTTCTCCTAAGTGTTTGTTCAACATGACCACCTAGCTAAATGACGTTTGGCTTTTAAGTCTCATCCCTGGGGCTACTGGGGCTGCAGAATTAGCTCAGCAGTCAAGAACCCTGGGCTGTTCTTCTAGAGGACCCAGGTTCAATTCCCAGCACCTATATGGAGCTCACAACCCTTTCTAACTTCTGTTCCCAGGGATCTTGTGCCCTCTGCTGGCTTCTGTAGGCACTGCATGCAAGTGGTACACAGGAAAAAAAGTTAAAAATATTTTAAAAAACATCCCTGATGCAGAGACTCAGAATTGCTCAGAGATTTTAAAAAGCACCTCTCAGACTAGGAGATGCTTGGGAGAAGAAAGAAAGGGATGTGTCTATGTTGGAGTCTTTCTGTTCCTGTGGGTGACTTCTGAGAGCTAGTAGCCTTCTTCAGATAACATTTTACCTTCCCATGATGCCTTCCTTACATTAGGCATTTGTTGTGCATATTTTTAATTAAAAATCATACTGTTTTCTGTCTTTATTTTCCTTCTTCTAATACCTCCCCATATAGCCTACCTTGCTTGCTCTTGAAATCATGGCTTATTTTTCTTAATATATAGATACTTAGAAACACTTATCCCAGGACCTTCCTGTAGAACACCATTTTGAGAATACCTTGTCAGGTAATTGTTCTCAGAAGTTTATTTTCAATCACCCACAGGAACAAAAAAAGCCCTAACAGAGGATCCACCCCTTCCTTTTTCCTGCTAAGCATTGTCTAACATTATAACAACCTACTTGTGTGTCTATGTTGAGGGTGTGTGTCTCTGTGTGTGTCTGTGTATGTTGGGCATATGTGTGTGTGTGTGTGTATGTGTGTGTGTGTGTTGGATATGTATGTGTGTGTGTATGTTGGATATGTATGTGTGTCTGTGTATGTCTGTGTGTGTGTCTGTCTCTGTGTGTGTCTGTGTATGTACATTGGGTGTGTGTGTGTCTGTGTGTGTGTGTGTTGGGTGTGTATGTGTGTCTCTGTATGTGTTTGGGTGTGTATGTTGGGTATGTGTGACTGTGTATGTGTGTGTCTGTGTATGTTGGGTGTGTGTGTGTGTCTGTGTGTGTTTGTGTATGTGTGTACATTGTGTGTGTGTCTATGTGTTTGTGTGTATATGTTGGGTGTGTGTCTGTCTGTGTGTCTTTGTGCGTGTTTGTGTGTGTGTGTGTGTGTGCGCGCGCGTGCACACCTGCTCAGTCCATTTAGCATTACTTGTGTGCATATGAATTTAGGGCTGCCCCTTGGTATTGAATAACCAATTAGGGGCTCATCTCTAAGGCAGAATATCTCTCCCACTCTGAGCATTCCTTAGTTGCCTGCAGTTCTGTGTCAGTAGAGGTTGCCCTGTGATATTTCTTCCTTCCATGTTTGCTGGTGGTGTTCTTCAGGTTTTAATTATGCAGCCATTATTATTGAGGTGTCATGGGTGTGGCTTCCCGTCATTTCTGGGAAGCACCTGGGGGCGGGGCTGTTGTAAATGTATCAGCTGGGGCTGGGTACCACATGATTACTCCAAGTCTGCATTTTAGTTGATTGTGGTTTTCTGTCATGGTCTCCATCTGTTACAAAGTTTTTTTAACGGGTGGTGAGAGAAACATCTATCTGTGGGTATAAGGATAAATATCCAGATGCAATTAGGAATTATGCTGGTTTAATAAAATGCCAGTGGCAGGTTCTTCTATAAGACCCATGACTCCAGGGCAGTTGACTGGGTTTCCGGGGCTGGGAGTGATTTCCTTCCTGTGGAATGGATCCTAAGTCCAGCTAGAGAGCTGTTGGTTACTGCTGAGGTATCAGTGCCGCTACTGCACCCTGAGGGTTATCACACTGTTCAGATCATTGTTGTGGTCCATAGGCATCACCACCACCTTAAAAACAGGCACATTATCATATGGACAGCTTTTTATCAACAGTAACCTGGACGATTTTTTTTTAAGCCATTTTCTATTCTTCTAATTGGTCTCTCTGGCAACACCCTCACGGAAAGTGAGGGAGGACTTTATTAGTTTGCTGGCCCATATTTGCTGCCTTCCCTGGGGAGAAGAAGCACCTGTTTTGAAGATGTATTTAGTCATTTACCATTGAAATCACTAAATACCAGTAGAGCTTGCATAGGCTAAATATTAGTGGATTTACTTTTTGCACTCCATAAAATGAATTAGGTTTATTTTATCATGCAGATCCTTCCGATAGTTGAAGTACTCATTAATTTTACTGCTAATGAGATGTTAGCAATTAAATACCTTTAATTAATGAAAATCAGAGAAAAGCAAGGGCTGTTCTCTGTGCCTTCATAAAAGCAGGGGAAATCGTTATGGGCCTTGCTTTCTATGATGTTTGTGGAAAGACCACAAGTCTGTGTTACTTTTCTGGTCCAGAGAAGTCATTAAGAGATTTTGCTTTGGGAAAATGAGAAGAGCAGGCACATTTGGATGGCATAAGAGCCTCTGAGGTTGGAGAAGAGAGGCCCATAACTGAAAACCAGCCCTACATTTAATAGCAAATTTCATGGTTGAAGATGCAGCAGGATTGAATGCAATTAATAGTTCTGTAGCCATGGCTGAGTTCTGGGGTAGGCCCTGAGCACATAATTAGATTATTAAAAATGGCCTGTCTTAGTCCCACTATTTCTAAATTGAAATCCAATTATGCTTTTATGATTTTTGCTGAAAAAAAATAATGTTTAGCTGTTTTGCTTGAGCCTGCCTAGAAGATCGTTTCCTCTCTGCCTCAACATTTGCACACGTCACAAGACATTCGCAAACAAGTCTGACCTCAATTATCTTGGAATGAGTCTTATGTTGGATAGAATATATTTTAATGGGTGTTTCTATGTTTAATATTATAATCATGCCTCCTAACTTGAGGAATTTAGGGATGGTGATAGGAATCAAAAAAAATCTTTTTTAATGGAAGGCATGGTTTTGTTTTTTTGTTTTTTGTTTTTGTTTGTTTTTGTTTGTTTGTTTGTTTGTTTGTTTTTAAAGACTAACCTTGGGATCTTAGCACTCGGAGAGGCGTTATGCCCAGATATGTGCTGGAGTGTGCTACAAGACAAACTTGGTGCCATTTGCAGTTGTTGGCAGTGGAGCTGTAATAAAGCAGTTGTTTGCAGAGAGATGGCCTCCAAAATCTCATGCACTCCTGCAGTGTGGATTTAAATGCTAAGTTAAATATTTATGAACCCAGGATTTTTATAATTGATCATTCCATGATTTATACACTGTAATTATAATTAGGTTGAAAGAGATTTTAAAAAGCCAGTTCCCTGGTAGCTGGGGCCATTAAATAATGCTAAGCTGCCAAAATAAAAATTAGGTGGGAACCCAGCCACGGAGTTCTAAGTGCCTGTCCCCACATCTGACACACAAGGAGGTACCATACCTTCCCAGGCAGGTCCCCTGCAGTGCTGACTCCTGCTTCACCTGGAATCATTTGCCATGCCTTTGTTTCAGACCTAGTTGAACATAAACAAGTAGACAATTTCAAGGAGCTGGCGTATAACAACAGAAAAAGGTGGGGGAGGTTGGAAAGGTTAATTAAAAATGTAATGATCCCATTTGCTGAGACAGCACTCTTAATCACTATAGCAGCAAGCCTGGGACTAGAACACCACTTACAAGAGACATCCAATTTTTTTAAGGTATGCACACAGTTGGGGAGGGGCGGAGTGAAGGCAGGCGACCGTATGCGCATTAGGAAATGGCAGTCTAAGGGATCGAGGCCACCTTTGACTTGTGGTTAACATTGGAAACTGTCTCCGCCAGGTAGAAGAATTATTTACAAATCCATAAGTGTTCCAAATGCTTTCCCTGTTCACGGGCCCGGAGAGCTTAGATATGGCATCAGGCTTCGAGTAGTTGTGTAGAATATAAAAGAGGGGGGCCAGCAGGAAATGCACACTGTGTAATACAATAGCTCTGAAACGTGTGTAGATAGGGAAAATGGGCTCCAAACAGCCTGCACATGGATCTTAAATGTAATTTTTTTTGCACCTCAGCTGGAAAAGGCCAAGCCCATGAAGGATCAATTACAGGGGTCACAACGCGTGTGATCAGATTTTGCCACCTGATCCTCCCTGCTATCAGATGACTGTCGATGTGAGTTCCAGAAAGGCTTGCCTACCCCTGGGAAGAGCTTGGCGCCTGGTGCTCATTTTTCATTTGCTGGGCTAATACATTAGAGGGAGACTATTGGAGAAGAGTAGTGGTTGTGTTAACATGGCAATTAATCAAGTCAGAAAGAAGAAGGAGCGAGTGTGGGCTCCACTCTGCGGCCCCACAAAGAAGGGTGGAAAGATAGCCGGAAATTGGCAAGCCCCGGCGAACAGCACTTTCCTCGCACGGTGCCTCCTGAACTTTCTGCCCGAACCGTCATATTTCATGCAACCCATGCAGATTTTAATGCACTTAGCTGGTTGGTTCCTCCTCACAATCTGCAGGAATAGATAGCTCTCTGTCATCATGGCGTCATCGTGAGGAACGCCCTTGGGCTAGCTGACGCTGGTGTTTAATGGTGGCATTTTTCTGAGTGTAATGCTGACTGGTGGCAGTGGTAGCGGCCTCTTTGATTTGGGACAGTGAGGGGATTATTATTTGGGAAAAAGCAGTTTCTTGCTTCAGAGACATTTGAATTCGAATACTCCTCTCAGTCCCCTGAGCGTCCCTGATATAACACGGCTCCCTGGGTGGGACAGGTCTCTACATCTGTGCTGCTGCAGGCCAGGGTTGACTTTGGGTCTACGTGCTTCCTGAATCAGCAGAGAGGCCAATGCCTTTGAGAGCATTTAGAATGAATCTCTGCCTGTGGATTCATCCTGCCTGTGGTCATCTTAGTTAACATCTAAAGTTATACTTGAAAAAACAAAGTGTATTCTTCAGCTAATCAGAGGATATTGAAGATTTCAGGGACTTCATTATCATGTCTTGAAAATGGGAAAATCACGGTGCACAGGGGTGAAACTGACTTATACAGTGATGCCAGATGATTGGCTCACATTGAGAACCAAGATCGAGCCAAGCCTGAGAGCCCACGCCTGTAATCTAGGCACTTGGGCAGTTGGATCCGGAGGATTAGGTGGAGTTCAAGGACAACCTGGGTTACAGACTAATTCAAAATGAGGATAGATAGATGATTGATAGGTAGGTAGGTAGGTAGGTAGGTAGATAGATAATAGATAACAGATAGATGATGATGATGATAGATAGATAGATGACAGACAGCTAGCTAGAGATAAATGGAAGACAATAGACACACAGATAGATGACAGATGATAGATGGCAGATAGATGATTGATTGATAGATAGATAGATAGATAGATAGATAGATAGATATGCCAAATAGACAGATAGATGATAGAAATGACAGATAGACAGTCGGTCAGACAGACAGAGAGACAGATATTCTGACTCCCAGTCCTTTACTCACTGGTAGCACCTGACTTCACTTTGGTCTCTGCTCCTCCAGTTTTGATGAATGTCACCCAGCTCATGCTCAAGACACTGAAGAACTCCCAGTCAGATGCAGACCCACTGGAGAGGCTTAAAGTGTGACTAAGGAAGCAGTCTGTAACTTGCAAAGAAAGTCATGACGCTGTGCTGAGCTTCCACGTAAATAGCTGGTTAAAGGGCACCCTCCACAGCATAGTGCGGGGGCCCAAGCTGCAGAGGAACACATTAGTTGAACACAACCTCCTGACCACCCTGGGAGGCGGGGGATTTCTAGTGAACCGCCTTCATTCTGAGAACATTTCCATTCAGCCTGCACCCCGGACACTCTACCAAGTTAAAGAATGAAAAGCAGCAGATGGAAGGAGGGTCGAGAGGCAGAAGGGAAAGCGGGACCATAATGCCAAGCTCTAAAATGGGCCACGGCCAGGATGGTGCTGATGAGCTGAGCTGCCCGAAGCCTTCCCACACCAGCGACAGGGCGAAGAGCAGCGAAGAGCCCAGGGTCTAAAGCTGAAGGGTGTTCCACGTGGGCCTGAGTGGGTGGAGCTGGCCATCTGCCATCCCGATCCCCTCCCTCTGCCTGCCGGCCATCAGTCATCCAAGTGCCATGTTTTGTTTATTGGTTGGTTGGTAGTGGGAGACCATTGAACCACAGGTAGCACTTACTCTTGGGGTGGGCCCTGTGGGGCTGTCCATGTCATTATGCAGGTCCTGTATGGGCAGCCATATTGTCGAGATTGCATGGGTGTATCTTCCTAGTCACGTCTGGGGCATGGCATCAGCAAGCATCGCAGATGGCCCGGTCCTTTGTATAGGACCTTCTGGTACTGGGGGAGTTGTTTTGGGGGTGCTTCTGGGTCCTTTCAACCTCCATTCCCCCTAATCCTATGTGCTGCCCTCAGCAATGCAGGCTTATGGGGGTCATAGGTCTTTACTTAGATAGTAAGTCTGATTGATAATATGGTGATCATTGAGTAGGATGTATGTGTGGCTTGTTGTTTTGTTTTTTGTTTTTGTTTTGGTTTTTTTTCTGAGACAGGGTTTTTCCTCTGTAATAGCCCTGGAACTCACTTTGTAGACCAGGCTGGCCTTGAACTCACAGAGATATTCCTGCCTCTGCCTCCCCAGAACTGGAATTAAATGCTTACACCGCTTCCATCTAACTGTCTGTGTGTTTTTTGTAAAACACTGCCCACGGTTTCCCTAATGTGGTTGGACTTGCAGTCTCCTGTCAGCATAGGAGAGGCCCTGTATTTGCTCTGCATTTGAAGTTGCTGGTCTCTGTTTTAACCATTGCAGTTGCTGAATAAAATGTCTCATTGTAGCTTTATTTTTTGCATATCTAATGATGTTGAATGTTTAACATGTGATTATTGGGCATTTACATGTTCATCTTTGTGACGTGTGAGTTAAAACATTCAGTGTGTTTCCAAAAGGGTGCTTTTTTCTACCATTAAGTTTTAAGCATTCTTCCTATCTTCAGATGATGGTACTTTTTTTCTGATAGGCGTTTGTGACTATTTGTCCCGAAGGGCTTCTATGTGCATTTCTTTATCAGCATTCTTATGTCAGCAGGAAGTTTTTAATTTCTGTGGGTGCCTGGTGTGGACACCTTGCTGGGCCCTGCTCGGCGCCACTGCCCAGGCTGTTTATGTCTCTGCTGGGCCACACTGTAGCTTTACAGTTAATCTGGAAGCTACTTGAGCATCTCTGCTTCATCCTCACACAAGTCACTTTGTTACTTTGTATCATTTATGTTTCCGTGTGAATTTTAGAACGTGAATGCCAGTTCTGAAGCCTTAAGGTTTAGAGGTAACTGATGCTGTTTATGTTGGGTCTTCTGGTCCATGAACATGGTATGCATTTCCATTCATAATTCTCTTTAATTTTTATCACTGGTGGTTTTAAACTTTTCAGTCGCATATGTTATTGTTATATTTTTCTGTTGTTATTCGTTTATTTTATTATTTGTAATGTAGGTTATCTAGTACTATTCGTAAGTGGAATTGCACTTTAAATTGCCCCAATGGTTTGCAGCTATTATATAAAAGGAATAGACATGTTAATTAGATTGGTTTAATCATTCCACAATGATCGAACACATATTAGAATCTTACCTTTATCCCATAAATATGAGTTTGTAACCTAAAAGTTAGACTTGTGGTGTGGGACACCGACTCTGCATGTGGCTTGGTCATTGCATCCGTGCAACAGCTGTGGCTGTGACCAGCTCAACACCAAGCCACTCAGCATCACGCATGGACGGGGAGGGGTGGCTGCAGAGGGAGTCAGAATTACCCTCATTTAGGGATGTGGCCACTGGTAAGTTGCCCATGCCCCAGTGGTGCCCCCCTCCCACAAGTGTGTATGGAGTACTTCGGGGTCATTAATAACACAGAATAAACCCGTGAACTTAAGAAGCTACAGTTGATTTTTATATTGATTTTATTATATCTTTGACAGATAAATTGAGTTATCCTAGTGAGTTTCATATATTCGTTGGGATTTTTAAAAGTCATTGGCAAACAGGCATGTGTCAGTGTATGTGAGTACGTGTGTGTGTGTGTGTGTGTGTGTGTGTGTGTGTGTGTGTAGTACTTTCTATTTATTTCTGTTACTTTATTACAAAGGTTAAGACCTCTACTACAGTATTGCATCTGCATGGTCCTTTGTTCCTGATCTTAGGTGGGGATATTATTTTGCTACAAGATATGATTTTATCTGTATGTCATAGCTGAGGAAATCATTTTCTGTTCTTAGTTTAGTGAACATTTGTTTTAAGTGAGGGTTGAAATTCACTGAATGCATTTTTTGTTGTCTACTAAAATATTGTATTTTTTCTTCTTCTTGAATTCTGTTTCTGTGGAACCACATTGATTTTTTTTAAGCATCAAACTTATGTGGGATCCTTGGGGAAATGTGTTACCTTCCTAACATATTGCTAAACAAGTACTCAGATTTGGGGAGCTTGTTACATCTGTGTTTGTAAGGAGTAGGAGTCTGTTGCTTGCCTATTTTCGCTCTGGTGGGTTCTTAGATTTAGATTTTGCTCATGGAGATGAGAAATGTAGTGGAACTGTTTTGGTTCATAAGGGTAAGAAACGGGACAGAAGTCACATATGACCTGCTAGGTAGAAATAAATTGGTTTTGCCCCTCCAAATGTGCCAGGTTGTACACTTTGGAATTTGTCACAGGCTATAAAGAGTAGTAAGGAAATGCTGTACTGGCCAGGCTTACGTATGGCAGAAAACAGAATCAGCAGAAAGGGAGGCAGAGTCACGCCTGTGGCCAAACTAAGTTAGCCTTAACAGTTGGTTCAGATGTAATGTACTTTACTGTTTCCACTTTATAAAAACCCTTTCCTTTAGAATAGTGATTGTGTGTGTGTGTGTGTGTGTGTGTGTGTGTGTGTGTGTGTAAATAAAGGGGGTGGGGAACTGAGCTGATGTATGTCCCTGTCTAAAGCATTAGCTGCATTAGGACAGGGCGTTGAGCTCAGATGCCCAGCCCACACATGAAAGCACGCACAGCAGAATCTGATCCCAGTGCCAGGCCAGAGGAGAAAGGCAGGTTCCTGATGCTCCCTGGCTGGCCAGTTTAGTTGCATATGTGTGTTCCTGTCTCAAAAATTAAGATGCAGAGTAAAGAGGAAGATACCTGACATTGTCTTCCTGCCTTCCCGTGTACATGCAGACATATATATGTACCACACACAGACATGTACTACACACACACACACACACACACACACACACACACACCACACACACGGAAGAAAAAAGTACTCAGTTGTCTAATTTTATAAACATTTAAACAGTGTGAGGGAACACAAAAGTATTCAGCCAAGTTTCTTAAGTCGTGTGTTGCCTGTGGGCGTCATGGTTTGACTTATAATGTTATCTTAGATTTATAAACAAAAAGAGCCTTTGCTTGTTTACACACAATTATAAAAGCAGCATAAATAAACCATAAAAGGTCACACCTTGAAATAAGCAGGAAACAAATGAATAACATTAGCTTAATGTAAAGGGTGACATCGCATTGCCAGAATTAAGAGAATCCTTACCATCAAACGAATGAAGGAACAGACCTGGTACTCCATGTGGCTATGGGTTTGTTTTTGTTCGGTGAGCCTGTGATACCTGGTTCTCACAGTGACATCTTCTCTGCCACTGTCCTCTACGTGAGGTCACATGCACTGCTGGGTCACATGTTGCAAGCTACAGCCCTTATGTGTAAACCACCTCTGTATCACAGCTGTTTTTGTTTCATGTAGACTTCAGAAAACACCTTTCACTAGATACCAGTGCACACATAAAGGTACCATCATCTCTCCTTAAAGGGACGTGGAATACGTTTATTAATTTTCAGTTATCATAAAGCATTCACAGGGGAGAAACTCAGAGGACTATAGATAGGCATGCCAAGACACTAATCACCGTTCTTGGGTCCAACCGCCCAGCCTTAGACATCTCAAGGGCACAGGTATCATGTGCCTGTCATGTATGAAGCCTAAGTACTATCCCTCAGCACCACACAAACTTTTTGGATATACACTAGTGATCTCAGCACTCCAGACAAGTTCAAGGTTCTCCTTGGCCATAAAAGCAGTTCAAGGCCAGCCTAGAGTGCATAAAGCCACGTACTTAAAAATGAAAAGACATTGCCAGGCAGTGGTGGCTTTAATCCCAGCACTTGGAAGGCAGAGGCAGGAGAATCTCTGAGTTCAAAGTCAGCCTGATATAGAAAGTGAGTTCCAGGACAGTCCGGGCTACACAGAGAAACTCTGTCTCAAAAACAATAACAAACAATAAACAAAAAGAAAACTTTAAAGTGAATGTTAACCAGATCCAGATACTGGTGTCTGTGTCAGGATCCACAGTGTCTGTGGTGTGTGTGTGTGTTAGGGCTCACAATGTCTGTGTGTATCAGGGCTCATAATGGCTGTAGTGTCTCTGTGTCAGGGCTCACAGTGTCTGTAGTGTCTGTGTGTCAGGGTTCACAGTGGCTGTGGTGTTTCTGTGTGTGTCAGGTCTCACAGTATCTGTGGTGTCTGGGTGTGTCATGGCTAACAGTGTATGTGTTGTGTGTGTATGTGTGTGTCAGGGCTCACAGTGTCTGTAGTGTCTCTGTGTCAGGGCTCACAGTGTCTGTAGTGTCTGTGTGTCAGGGTTCACAGTGTCTGTGGTGTCTGTGTGTGTCATGTTTCACAGTGTCTGTGGTATGTGTGTCAGGTCTTACAGTGGCTGTCTCCCTCCGAGAGCTCTGTATTCTGAGAGTGGAGCAGAGAATCAGACATATGAAGAACAAGGTGGACAGAGCGTACCAGGAATGCTTGAGGAAGTAACAGGGCTCTGGAACCCTGGCTCACTCTGAAGGGCTGGGGTCCTGCTAACCAGCCTCCACATTGAACCTGAAGGTCTGGGAAACCACAGGCAGAAACGTGGGCCTGGGAGTAGAGGCTCACAGCTTGTGATGCCAGGCTCTAATGTAGTTTCCCATTTGGAATATTTTTTTAAAACCATTATTTATTTTGCTTTGCTTCGTTTTTTGTTTTGTTTTGTTTTGTTTTTGTTTTTAAAGACTTTTCTGCTTAGAAAAACTCTTGAAATTCTGGAGTAGTTACTTTCTGTGTCCTTTAGGGTTTTTTTTTTTTTTTTTTTTTTTTTTTTGTAAAAACTATTTTTGAGGTTAGGATAAGAATGTCTAACATGAGGGGAAAGCCTTTGGAATGTAAACATAGAATATAGAAAATTAAAAAAAAAATGAAAAAAAAAAGAATGTCTAACACGAAATCACCCCTCACACCAGTAATTTAAAATATGCTTACTACATTTTGATTTATTGTGTGTGTGTTTACGGGGGTGGGGGATGGGGGGTGAGAGAGCGAGCTATGGCGTGGAGATCAGAGAGCAACTTGTGTTAGCTGCCTCCTTCCTTATACTAGGTGGGTCCCAGGGGTCAAAGGGAGGTCATCAGACTGGGCAGCAAACACCTTTACCTGCTGATCCATCTCAGCACCCCTTCCTCCCCATATACACCAAAATGTAAAACTCAATACAGGATCAGTAACTTTAGACAGATTCTTGTTTGGAAGATTTCTCAACTTGATGCTGTAAATTTGCTCCCCGTTGGATAGCAACTAGCTCCACCCCCTGCCCTCCACCCAGAGCCTTCTGTGTCTGTAGTTGTAGCATGCACTCTCCTCCCGTGAGTGGGCTCACTCTTGCTTGTCCTTCAGACACTGACTCGTTTCACTTAGCCTATTAGCCTCAAGTTTCTTCTATATTGTCATACGTTGCAAGACTTCCTTTCTCAAGGCAGAGTAATGTTCCCTGTATCTTTCCTATATACCTGTTGGTCTAACTTTTAGCCCCACTCAGCCTAACGAACCCTTTCCTTTCTTGTCAGTTCTCCAACCACTTGTAATGTCCCAAGTGCCTGCCTTCAGTTTGGGGAACATGCTAAGAGAGGAAGAGAGAGCAGGGAGGCCTAAGGAGACTTGCTGGGGAGTCTAATCTGTAGGGTGCCAGTTTTCTGCACTCCACTGGATGGTCGGGGCATAACTGCCTATCGGCTCCCGGTGGCCCCACCTTATCAGAGACTGCGCTCCGAAAGGGTCCTTCACTTCACTTGCTCTAGAGCAACTCCTTTGTAAGGGTTGTGACAGTTAATTCTAAATGTCAACCTAGAGTTTTAGTTGAGTAATGGTATTTATCAAGTTGCCCTGTGGGCATGTCTCAGGGGCATTGTCGAGATTGTTAAATGAAACAATTAACTGGAGGAGGACCCAGCCAACTGTGAGCAGCACCATTGCCTTGGTTGACTGTGTGTGTGGTGGGGGGGAGGGTGACTACAGAGTGAAGAAAGCTGGCACGCCACGCCGTCAGCCTTCATTTCTCTCTGCTCTTGGCTGTGTATGTGATGTGGGGAAGCTCTTTTAGACCCCATCCTGGCTTCTCCGTAACAGGCCGTTCTCTGGAACACAGTAAACCAAATGAACCCTTTCCCCTTGCATTGTCTTTTTGTTAGGGTGTTGGTTGCAACAAAGAAACTAAACTGTAAGTCCTGAGCTTAATTCCCCTTGTCTGTTTACATTTACTTGAAACATCTCCATTGCAATTGGCTCAGGCGGCACTTGCAGCCCATAGTGGAATCTGCCTCCTGGAAGCCCTCTCCCAGACCGTACAAGAGCAGCCCACAGTGGATGGCGCTGGTTTTCCAGGCAGTGTGGGCATAGAGTGCTTGAGCAGAAGGCAGCATATGTTCTGTGGTGTTCTAAAGCCGGTGAAATATAAGCCCAGGGAAATTCTATCCAAAACCCTAGCTGAGTTCTCCTAGCCAGGGTTCACACAGCCGACATTTTGCATGTGGTGAGTTAAGTGGTAATTGAGGTTTGCAAATTTTTATGTGCTTTATTCTGGTTGTCTTCCAATGGCCCGCGAGCTGAAACTTAGACATGGATTCTCTGGAGTTGCTTCTTCCCGCTTAGAGAGGCTGGCATAATATTTTGTCTTCTGGGCTCAAATAACCATGTAATTACTCTGTAATCATATAGTAATTAGCATGTTCTATACACATTTATTACATAATTATATTCCTGGAGGATTGCATGGCAATTATACTCGCATTCACCATATCATTTTATATACTGTATCATGAACAAGTATGTAATTTGTTACTGTTTTCTTTGATCCTGATTTCCATTTACCAAGCAGGAGATGAAAACAGTCCTCCAGTTGCCTTGTTTACTGGTAGCTGGGAAAGTGCCTGAGTTCCCATGGCCTGGGTCCTTGGCTGTATATGCACATGTAGGGACTACTGTAAGCGCTTTCCCTTCACACACCTCCTCTTTGCTGTGGACCATTATGTTATGAGCTTTGAAACTCCCTGAATTCTAGTGCATGGCCAGGTGAACAGCAAGGCCCCCAATATTGTGGGGTGCACATAAATGCACTTGTACATGTTCACTGTGATCACCACTCTTTCTCTGCCTTGCAGTGGAACACATCTCCAAAGGGAACAACTGCCTGGATGCGGCCAAGGCCTGCAACCTGGATGACACCTGCAAGAAGTACAGGTCCGCCTACATCACCCCCTGCACCACCAGCATGTCCAACGAAGTCTGCAACCGCCGCAAGTGCCACAAGGCCCTCAGGCAGTTCTTCGACAAAGTTCCTGCCAAGCACAGCTACGGGATGCTCTTCTGCTCCTGCCGGGACATCGCCTGCACCGAGCGGAGGCGACAGACTATCGTTCCGGTGTGCTCCTATGAAGAACGAGAGAGGCCTAACTGCCTGAATCTGCAAGACTCCTGCAAGACAAATTACATCTGCAGGTGAGTGTGCTGTCAGCGGGTAGGTAATGGGCCTCGGAGGAAGCCTGGGCCGGCTGCACGCTGCTAGGCTGCAGGTTTCTGTGCTGCTCGAGAAAGGCCAGCCAGGTCCTCTGAGTGGATTGGTAAAAGTTTGACCTCCGTGTGTATAGCAGCTTTCACGGGTGATCTGTTCACACCCTGGGGATGGCCCCATCTTTAGCTGGGGGATGCTTGAGGCGGAGGGGCGAAAGTCCTCTAAGGTGAGGGGCCATCCAGGTGAGGTGAGGTAGCCATGCCCTGCAAAAGAGCTGGCCAAGGACACAGGCTCTTGATCTGCAGGTGCAGAAAAATGGAAGAGACCAGACAGTGGGGCTCGTGTGTGTGTGTGTGTGTGTGTGTGTGTGTGTGTGTATGTGCACACATGCATGTATGTGATGTAGAAAACATTTGTTTCCTTTTTCTTTTTGACCATTTACCGGTTTCTTTTAAACCTTTGAAGTAGTCCATGAACACATTCTTTGTGGAAAGAGGAGGAGGTTGGGAGAAAGGGGGCTTGCACTAGCTAGCCCCTCCCTTATCCCAGCCCTCCAGACACACTGTTGACAGGGTGAGGTACCTCCTCCCAGAACTTAGAGCTGAATTCAGTCACTGTTAGAAAGGAGGAGGCGCCAGCAAGCAGAGGTTAGCTCTGATGCTGATGTGCGGGTCTTTCAGAAGAGCAGGCTGAATCCTGAACTGAAGTCAGGCAGGTCATCACATCTGTACCACGTGCTCTTTGCCCTCAGGATTAGGCACAGGGGACATCAATACCTCTGTAAAGCCCACTCCGTGGGTGTATGGTAGGTGGACAGATGGGTGAAACTGTGACCAGGCACCTAGTTGTTTTATAATAATAGATTATCTGTTTCTAAGGACTAGGGATGAAGAGAAAATATAAGGCACTCTGTCCTAGTTCAAATTAGCAAAGAATCTTATTCTGGTGCATGGGGCTCCATTCTTTCTTTGAAGAAATAGTGACCAAAGGAAAAGCAGAAGTCTTTGTATGCACAACTGTCCTATGCTGAAGGCAATCCTTCTCCCTCACCTCCTACGTCCATTGTTTATTTCTGTGTATGTGTGGGGTGTGGGAGGGTGTGGGAAGCACATAAACACACTCATTTATGTGCCCTAAGGCTGCAGGCCAGCCTCTGATATTGTGGGGTGCACATAAACGCACTTGTGTATGTGCACTGAGGCCGTAGGCCAGCCTCCTATGTTGTTTGTCAGCACTGTCCACTTTGTTTCATGAGACAGGCTTTTTCACTTTGCATGGAGCTCACAGATTCAGTGGGGCTGGCCGGCCGCTGAAGCCCTGGGATGTGTCTGTCTCCGCCTCTTCTGTCCTGGGATTACAGGTGCACTTCACCAGGCTTGTCCTTTTCATGCGGGTTCTGAGGCTCACACTCAAACCCTCTTGGTCGAGATTTTCTGAGGATAATGGCCACACGCCTGCATGCGGTTGTTTGTTTGCATGGTTGAAAGAAGTAATCTGTTGTTCTGGGAGGAACTTGAATGAAGCCTGACAAGGGACAGTTTGTATACAGAGCAGAGTTGCTCTATTTCTCAGCCACTGGTCTCCCAGTGTCATCTTGGGAGAGAGGGATGTGATAGAATGTCCTTAGATGGGGTAGGTCACAGCAAACCTGGAACCCTGCGGGAGGTGGGGGGTGGGGGTCGGGGAGAAGCAGACACAGCTGAAGGCAGGATGGGGGTAGTGATGGGAGCTGGGCCTTGCATGAAGGGGTGAAGAGGCTCAGGAATTCTAAAGAACCCTGTTCCCTTGGAGCATAAAGGATTTCCCCTGTGTGTGAACAGGACTTGATTTCTAGTGTCTTCTTTGGCTTTAAACCAGGCACTTCCTCCCTAAGACATCAACCTACTCACTACTGGGTCTGACGAAGGAAGCTGAACTCTGTGCAGGAAGGGAAGTCAACAGGTCCCAAGTGGAGAACGGATCAGCGTCTCCACTGAGTAGTGGCTGACCAAGGGAGAGAATCCCTCTCCTCAAAGCTTTATATTGCACATGGCTTCTAGGGAGAGTCTGTGACACACTCACGCACTCCAGAAGTCTGCCGTGAATGGCAAGCTTACATTCATCCCCCTTCAGCTCCCACGCACACACTGCCATGTGCTGCTAGAGACAGAATTCCTGAGCTCTTGTAAACGTGTTATATGGGCTAGAGCTCCAGCTCAGCCAGGGATGAGAACCGGGGATCTGAAGACGTGGAGGTCTCCAGGGGAAGCGGCCGGAGGAACCGTAGATAATCTAATGGATTTGGATTAGCTGCTCTTTTGGGGTTCAGACTTACCCCACACAAGATCAAGTTCGAGAAACTGAGAGACACCCCATAGCCAGGCATAGACTCGGCTGATGGGAAAGAAATGGAAATGGACTCAAGGTTGGATAGTCCTTGCCTAACCTTGAGTGTCCCAACCCTGCCAAGGCCAGAGTGGTAGAGACAGAAGCCACACACAGTGGGGTCCACACACAGTGGGGTGGAAACCCCGGTAAATTCCGCGACATCTGGAAATGGCATTTGTACTACGGTCAGTGCTGTTCTGGATAGAGCTCAGAGACTGTGAGATTCAGAGCTAGGCTTATCAGGGAACCTAGCAAGGGAAATTTATCTCAATGTGATTGATGGGTTTATACCATGCCTGGAATCTTTCCTGGGAAGGTGACTCGGGGACTTCCCTGGTATTACCCTTGTTAGGTTAGTTAGCCCGTAATGTCTTTCCAGAGCCTGGGCTTATTCGTGATTAAGCCCCTCCCTTTCCAATGTGGTGAATGTAATTTGAGCCACTGAGTTGGCTAGCGGTGTTTGCTTTCAGCAGGTTTTATTAATCTTGTCTTTAATTTTATGCCTTTTATTTCATTTCTTCTCAATCCACCTTGAGGAAGCCTCCCTGTACCTACCCGGGGCAGCAGCTGGTAGTGGCTGGAGCCTGGTGTCCTGTGGGCTTCCTGCTACAGTTAATCACCCCTCCAGCCCTGACTCTGGCTCTGTTGTGATGACTGAAGGGGGCCCCCAACAAGAAAGGTGACAGGAGGAGACACCACGTGTTCCATTCTACCCCCTGTGCATATTTAGACTTTGCAGAGAGCTCTTCCTGGCTTAACATCCTTGCCTATCAAAGAGCTGCTCAAGCTGATTAAAACGACCCTGCAAGCAGTGTCTGCCTACTGTGGCCTTGGGGTTTCCATCCGGAGGGTCTCACGGTGCCTCTGTATAAAGCCCGCCTCTCTTCTGCCTTGTGCCTTCAGACAGAGGCAGCGAAGCGACCTGAGGTTTGTGGTTTGCCTCTGCGTTTGTTTTCTTTCCTTCCTTTCTTCTTCAGCGAAGCTGACAGGCTCCTTCCCTCTCGGGGTGGTTGGGAAGGAGCGAGCTTGACGGTTCAGGCCTCCGAGCTTCTCTGCAGCAAAGCACGCACTCAGGTGTTATCAGATGGCTGTGATGACATCTGAAAGCTTTGTGCTCCTCCCCTGGAGCACCTCGGCTCCCCCTGGAGCACCGGAGCTCACATGCCAGCTTCCCCTCTCCTTGCCTGCCTCACTGTCTGGAAGGCTGGCAGTACCTAGTGTGGCCTCCAGGAAGCAACTGTCCTTCATTCCTGATGCAAATTACATTATATACATTATTTAAATTTATACTCTGCCCCACTCCCTCCCTTCTCCCCAACACTCCAGCGTTCAGAGTAAGCTCCGCTCTTGAGTTCTGACTCAGGAAAGCAGAGATTTGCTTCGACCGCTCTTACCTCTCTAATTAGTCACTCGGGCGCTCGGCTGTTCTCATTGCCAAGAGAATCTCCTCAGCATGCGTTGAAGAATCACAGAGATGGTTTCATCCTCATTCCTCTTCCAGTGCCAACCAAAGAAGCACCCGGAGGCTTCAGAGCAGGCCACCTGTCTCCTGGCTGGCTCTCAGTACTCTCTGCTGTCCTTGTTGAGTGGCTAGGGCTGTGGTGATCCTTCTGTGCATGCAGCAGAGGTGCTACAACATCAGATGTCCAAGTAGTCACGAAGGCATTGTGCCTCAGAGGGCCAGGTTCTTGGTGCAAGTCCGCCAGAGCCAGCTGCCCACCTTGGAGTGTGTCCCTGGTTCCCTTCGGCAGCACGCCCCTACAGGGAGAGTAAGTGTCTCCTCTGAATTCTGTAACGCTGGTCTGCTGGTCATGGCTGTGTACTTCCTTCTCCACCATTCTGGTAACATTGACCACCAGAAGGATGAGGAGGCTGGGTATGTGGAGCCTGCCTTTAGTCTCAGCACTGTGAAGGCAGAGGCAGACAGGTCTCCATGAGTTTGAGGCCAGCCTGGTCTGTATAGTAATTTCCAGGCAAACTAGGAATAAGACCATCTCAAAGGAGATCATCTGGGGTTAGAGAGATGGCTTAGTTGTTACGAGCACTTGTTGCTCTTACCGAAGACCCAAGTGAAGTTCTGGGTACCCAAAGGGGGCTCAAAACAAGCCATAACTACAGATCTATGTGATGTGATTCTCCCATTTCAGATCTCCTTGGGTCTACCTACCAGGTATGCATGTAGTACACATACATACATTGCAGCCCAGATACACAAATAAGAATAAAATAAAATGAATGAGTAAATGTAAAAGTATTTTTAAAGGGAGGAGTGAGGGGCTTCAAGACCTCTGTCTCTGAAACTCTCATGGCTTCCTGGAAGTGTACCTCATCCTCCTTCTCCAGGTGCCCAGCTATAGGTCTGCATATCTTCAAAATAGTGACTTGATGAGGTCACCAGGGATATGGCTCTTCTTCCCCTGTGGGCTCAGGGTCCTTAAATTAGAAACAAGTGGAGTTGGTAACAAAACCAAGAAGGCACCCATCCCTTGGTACAGCTACCAAAGAACAGTGCACACAATTTCTGAGCTGCCCCCATTAATGCCTTCTTTGCCACACAGGGTGATCCTCCTACACATAAAGGACGTGCAGCTTTGTGAATTTCCTACTTGGGAAAACATGCCACAAAGTGATGGAGGGAATTTCTGCCCCCGTGACACGTTAAGTTCAACAGTCGTTGAGCACCTACAAAAAGTAGGAGAGATGGGGGCCAGAGAGATGGCGCAGAGGTTAAGAGCAGTGTCTGCCCTTCCAGAGGTGCTGAGTTCAATTCCTAGCAACCACATGGTGGCTCATGGCAGCTAAAATGAAATCTGGTACCCTCCTCTTGTCTACAGATATACATGTACATAAACCTCTATCTATCTATCTATCTATCTATCTATCTATCTATCTATCTATCTTTGATCTATATATATCAACAAACAAAAAGAAAAACTTTAAAAAGTGAGAGAGGAGCTTACCTGGAATGAGTTTGTTTTTTGCACACTATGGTAGTTTGAATAGGTATGGCCCCCATAGACTCCTGTGTTTGAATGCTTGGCCCATGGGAAGTGGCACAATTAGGAGGTGTGGCCTTGTTGGAGGAATTTTGTCATTTAGGGGCTGAGTTCGAGGTCTCCTATTTCCTGTCTCCTGTGTTCTGGCTACATGCTGCCATGCTCCCCACCATGATGATAATGGACTAAACCTCTGATACTGTAAGCCAGCTCCAATTAAATGTTTGCCTTTTTAAGAGTTGCTATGGTCATGGTGTCTTCACAGCAGTGGAAACCCTAACCAAGACACACAGTAAACTGTAGGTCCCAGAAATCAAGACTGACTACTTCCCGAGTGTAAGCTCCCGTGTTAAAAACCGAACGCAGCATCGTTAGACCTGGGCTTGCCCTGACATGTGGTTAAGTTCGAGAGAAAATGGCTGAGAGGATAATTAATGCCTAAAACTAGATTAATTTGGTAGACTGATTCACCACTTAATTTTATTTTACACTGATTCATTCACAAATGGAAATCAGCAATTAGACAATGCAAACTTTTGAACCATGGGAAGAAAGGTTCGGGAATACAAGAGAACACAAGTGAAACATTTTCCAGTCCATTGGAACAGTTTTCATTTCGCATGGGTACATGAGTGTCTTTAGCAGTGTGTTCAAAGTGCCAAACGTCGGGATTTAACACGCCCCACCTGGGAGAGCTGTCGCTCCACTTGTACCTGTCTGTGTGACACAGACTTTGAGAACAGGGCAAGGATCTCTTTCAACACCCACTATCCCTTGTCTTTGGCTCTCAGGTGAGCTGAGCATGGGGTCTTCTGGGCCTCCACCTCAGGGATGTATGAACCAGATACAGTCTACTCCTCTGTCTTCCTGTACCTTTCCCCTTTGGCAAAAGCCAGGGTAAAGCGGTTTGTTTCTCCCAGATTCAATCGCTTTAAGGATAAAAGAACTGGATGGGTTTCCGCTCTTCTTTCTCTCCGTCCACCATTCTGCACACCTGCCAAGCTCAGCGTCTCTGTTGTCTCTGCTTGGGCCTCCCACCATCCCCACCCTCAGAATGTCTGCACCCTTCCAGAGTCACTTTCTTCCCCTAGCCTGCAGACAGGAAGAGTCAGAGACTCCTGTAATTATTTTTGCACACGCTGTCGATATCTGGATCTGGAGGGAATCTTGGCACTAGAACTGTCTTTCTCATTGGTGAGCTGGAAAGCAAATGAAAGAAAAACGTGGATGAGCAAAGCCCAGGAAGCCAGAGAGGGGCTTCTGGGTAATCACATGGGAACAAATGTTCAGATCATGGGTGGCTAAGAAATAGAAAACCTGAAGCAGGAGGTGAAGTTGGAGACAAAGGAAACTCAGTGTGATTCAAGGCAAGACCCCAGGGCTCCCAGCACTGTGCTAAGTGCTAGATTTTATCCTGGAAAGATATAGAGAGAGCATCAGAATGAGGCCAGGTGGGCTGGGTCTGGAGAGGAGGCAGGTGGGCTGGGTCTGGAGAGGAGGCAGGTGGGCTAGGTCTGGAGAGGAGGCAGGTGGGCAGGGTCTGGAGAGGAGGCAGGTGGGCTGGCTCTGGAGAGGAGGCAGGTGGGCTGAGTCTGGAGAGGAGGCAGGTGGGCTGAGTCTGGAGAGAAGGCCAGGTGGGCTGGGTGTGGAGAGAAGTAGAGGCCAGTTAGGGAGTTCTTGGGTTAGATGAGAGATTAAAGGGCCCAAAAGAAAAGCTTTTGGAAAATGTTATAACTTCCAGCCAAGGTAATTAATGACTGTTTCATAAATGAGTAAATGAATGAAAATATGTAGTAGTGTGAGAGTAGATGTCAGATACAAGGTTGGCAAAATGGTGAGAGTTTAGAATGTGCCCTATAGAGGCTGCTGTTGACTTGTGTGACAGGATTTGTCCTCCTGGACAGGGGTAGGAAAAGAAATAGTCACCACTAAAACTGAGAATCCTCAAGTTTGTGATGAAAGTCTCTGTGAAGACGCCTTAGGTAGGAAATTAGAGCATTGAGAGAAGCTGGGGTGGGTGGAACAATTAAGAAGGAAAAGTAGTAGACAGTGACGTCAGTTGTTCAGGTGGACAGTGATGTCAGCTCTTCAGACAGACAGTGATGTCAGCTATTCAGGTAGACAGTGATGTCATCATTCAGAAAGTGACATCAGTTATTCAAATAGACAGTGATGTCAGTTGTTCAGACAGTGATGCCAGTTATTCAGATAGGTGGTGATGTCATCATTCAGACAGTGATGTCAGCTATTCAGGTAGATGGTGATGTCATCATTCAGAAAGTGACATCAGTTTTTCAAATAGACAGTGATGTCAGTTATTTAGATAGTGATGTCAGTTGTTCAGATAGACCGTGATATCTTTTATTCAGATAGTGATGTCAGCTATTCAGACGGTGATATCAGTTATTCAGAAGGAAGCTAAGAAGGATACTGGATTTAGCATAGAGAGGTTCCAGCCTTCTGTCATTTTCTCCTCTTATCCCTCCTTCTGTGGGATAGTCCACCCATCCATCTGTCAATCTATCTGTTATTCCATCTACCTATTGATGATCTAGTATTCATTGCATATCCATCAGCTTTTCTCCATTCACATATCCATCTGTTCTATCTGCCCAACTGGTCTGCATTTACAGCGAGAGAATAAAATCCTGGAATCTCATGCATGTTGTAGAGAAGGAGGCCAACACACATTTTATATCAGGACACGGTAGTCCCCGGTTAGGGGCTCATGAAGTGCTTTAGGAGAGCAGAGGGTAAGGACAGCCAACTCAATAAGGCTTCCCGGAGAAGCTGCCTTTTCAAGTAGGTCAGGGGATGAGTCGCATGAATGAGAAAAGTGTGGTAGAGAAGCCTCGGGCTACACTGAGAAAGGCGGAAGAAGTAAAGCACAACTCAGCCCTTAGTAAGGACCATCACTGGACTGCATGCGTCACTGCTGGGACCTCACTAACATGGCTGCACTTATGAGCCACAGTGACAGGGCCCCACTAACATGGCCGTGCTGATGGGACCTCAAGACCACTTTAGCCTCTGGTCATTCCAGCTGCCTTATAGTGGATGGCCAAGAGGACAATCAGAAGCACACAGCTCCTCTATACAGGATCCGCAGCTTATTGACTCCAAATCCTGGTTTCTGTCACTAGCTGCAAAGGATTCTTTGTTCTGACATGAATACAACATTCTTAAACTGTTTGGCCTTCCTACCTTTAGTTCCAGACAGACAGACTGATGGTCCTGAGCCCAGACACTCTGCATGGCTCAGTACTTAAACTATCTCAGTTTTAAACATGTTTCATAGTGCTTGGGAGTATGAATGCCCATCAGAGCCTCTTAGAGTCATTTGAAAAGTAAGCTTGGCTTCCCAGGTAACATGTGCTTATTAAGTTTCTCTTTACCTTGTTTCCTCCTAAGTGCTCTGCTCGTTACAGAGTGGATACTTTGTTACAGTTTACTGACTCTGAAAGAGTTCTTTCTGCAAATAGGGAAAAAAAATCTTCCAAGACCACACTGATCTTTTAATGATTATTATTAACTCCCTATTTACATGGGCACACTCACTGAGGGGGTGTGACAGCCTGGGCCCTGGACATATTGGTCACACATCTTTCTTCCAGATACTTAGGCGTGCCCTGTGTGATCCTTAGACCACCGATGCCCTGTTTTAGAATTCAATCCTTGACTCTCACTTAGCCAGAAGCAGTGCACATCAGGAACCTTGGCTGTGCATCCTATGGTCTAGACAAAGTCTTTGCTGTCACATGCTGTCACCAGCTCTAAATAATCCATGTTTCTGTCCTACTCCTGGGACATATCTAATAGATTTGCCTTCTTAACCCTCCTGCCCTGAGGCTATTCCATTCACTACAGACGAGTTCTGTGCTTAGTGGATATTATTGTCTTAGTGCAGGGCTAGGGAATGGTATGTTGGGGACAGGACCTTAGGACCTTCCGTGGGAGTACTGAAGGAAGAGGATATGAATCACAAGGTCTCTGGGTCCATGAATTTCTGACTACCCTGTCTAAAGCTGATTGCCTATGCTGCCCCAGTACAGGAGACTTTTTTCTCTTCAAAGATGTCCACCAGTGGGTTCCTCTACTCAACAGCATGAAGGCCTCACACACCGGGATCACATCCCCATCAGGCCCATAAGCTAAACAGACACATTCTCTTCTTCCCAGATCCCTACCTGATTCCAGGGATGGGGCTTCCATCTTCTGCAGCTTCTCTTCAGAGCTGTTTCAGCCACTGACCAAAGGACAAAGGGATAAGTGATACCTCGGCCTTCCTAAGGGCGCTCCGTCATCCTGACCCTGCCGACAGTGGGAGGCATGCCCAGCAGACTGCATGCCGTCTCCCAAGCTGAGAACGCACAGCTCTCTCGGCACAGAATCCCTTTTTGGTCATGCATGGTTGGTGGTTGATGTTGTCCCTGTAGCCCATGACCGGAGGCATTCTCCTCCTGCACCTGGTCGCCTCTTACAGAATCCCGTAAGCCAGGAGGGGAGCGTGCCACGTGTTAAATTAGTATCTGCTGCTTGAGAACCTGTGGAGGGCAAGGGTAGTCTGGGCAGTATGACCATCACACTCCAGAGCCAGCATGTGCCCTCTTCTCCTTGGGGTCTATCCCTGGAATCCTGCCCGAGCTTCCATGTGGTCTTTGCTACTGCGGCCTCCCATTAGGCCATCGTGGGGCTGGGTCTCACACAGACTTGTCTTCCGGTCCCCAAGCCCATCTCTTGTTTCCACCATCCTGCCATTTTCATTTCTGTGGGGCATTTCCAACTCAGTGAATAAGAAACTTTTCTGTAATTTCCAAAGGTGATTAATTATGCAGAGAATTTCACATGCAAGGAAAACAGGAATTTAAAAGAGCTATCAACATGAAAAGCCCCAACCCTCCCATGAAGTCTTGGGATTTTCTTTCCCTGCCACAGTTGTCAGCTTAGAGCAAGTGGGGCAGGGGCAGGACTTCCACTCAGGTTATGACACGGGCAGCTTGAAGACCAGTTTCCCTTCCATGGATGGGTCCGCCGGCCCTATCCTCACAAGCTTGAGGTTAAGGTGGTGGGTGCCACAGAGCCCAGCGGTCTCTGTTGAATTTTCTCCTTTCTATTTTACCATTTCTACAAAAATTTCCAGATTAACATTTCTGTCCTACAGCCACAGAGTGGGATGTTCCCAGAGGTCGCATTGCTAAATTTTAAATCCCGCCCTCCTTTCCCTTTTGGTATTTGGGCCTCCAGGAAAAGTGGGAGCACAGAGGCAGGGGAGAAAACAAACCTAGAGGTGCTTGGGGTATGTGTCATTTCCAGAACATTTCTTGTAGAATGTGCAGTATTTAATATACATGGATACCGCAAGGTTCACGTGAGTGGAGCTGGTCACAGGATTGCTGGGCCCACAGTGGTGAGACTCACTATTGTTGAGGACGTGTAGGCAGCAGAGACAGGACCGTCAGCCTTGTGGGCCAGTAACTGGAAGGGAGGCTCTCACCTCTGAGTGCATCAGTCACATGAGGGGCAAAGGACCCCGACTGACTCAGGAGTCACTACCTACGCACTCCTCCCCCACGGTTCCACTCAGTGAGTCAGGGCATCATCCCTTTGGGAAGCAAGCCACCACCAGGGACAGAGGGGTTTGTCACACAGGACTCAGGAGCCTGGGGACATCGCTGCAGGAATGTGTGAATGTCAGCAGCAGCTGAGTTTAGGGTACGGGTGAGCAACATTTTATTTGACATTTACAGTGTGCCAAGCATTGTGCAGAGCTCTTTCCAGCAAAGTGGGAGTGGGAAGGCTGGGGGTGTGAGATGGTAAGTCATTTACATGTCACCCATGTGGTGTGACTGGAATTTGAGCTCAGGAGGCCTCGTGGGCTGCAGGGCCGGAGATCTTGAATCTGTGCCGCCTGCTGCTGGGCCAAGGGTGCCTGTCTTGTAAGCTACACGTGTGGCTGCCAGAGACACTGAGCAGGCGAGAACTTTGCTGCTGGGGTATCCCTTTGTTTCCACTTTCTGTCTAAATTCTTGTAGGAGAGTGTTTAGGAGCCTTAGCATCTTGTCTGGACAGAGCTCCTGCACCTATTGGAAACATATTTCATTTCTCATTAAAATAGCAACTCTTCAGCCTTTTTGGTTGACGCTCTTTACGCTCTTGGAAAAAAAAATCACTGAGAATCCCAGGGGGGTTTGTTTATATGGGTTAAATCTATTAATACTTCCTATATTACATCAAAGCTGAACGAATGTTTACATGCTAATGAAAAGCTCCATTTACATTTCACTTTAAAATAACATCAAGAAGCACATCGTGTGTTGCTTTAAATAACAGTCTATTTTGTTAGAAGTAGTTCTCAAATAAAGCAACAAATGTATGTAGGGAAATGCATGGAAGAGTTTTACACTTTTCAAACCCTGGTGTCTAGCAAGAAGACCTTTGGGCGGCTCCTGTTTTCAGTTTGCGGAGTTTTCGCACCAAGCTCCTGTTGCTTCTCTGAGAATAAGAAATAAGAACTTCATTTGACCAGGGAAACAACCACACTGAACCCCCACACTCCAATCCTACCCCACCCCATTCTACCCCACCACAAGGCTCCATGAGATCAGCAGGTTACCGGGCTCTCGCTTTAAACCACCACAGTGGATGGATGGGAGTATCTTGGCTTGAGGCCACATATACTGTTCTTCCCCAGGTCTCTGACCCGAGACAGTGTGGGTAGGTGTGCCTTCCCTGTGCCTGACCTGCTCCACATGTTAGCAAGGTCTGTCTAGGGGCTGCCTGGGAACAGGAGCTCTTTTGGGAGACTAAGGGTGGTGGTAAGTAAGAATGCTGGCCTCTGCTGTCAGCCATGCTATGCTCTGGGCCTGCCGGGCAGGCTGTAGAACACGGCCCTGCATGATGACCTGCTGGAAGAAATGCCCTGTTGAAGACAGCACCTTCTTCAGTGGCTCTTCTTCCCAGAATGCTAGAGGATTCTAGCACTACACTGAGGTGTTAGAATGCTGTTGTGAATTCTGTATCCAGAAACATTTGTTAAACCTTCCTTCTGAGGTTGGGGCTTGAGGAAGTACCGCAGGTAATGCTGCAGCCCAGAGTTCTGGTTGGAAAGTACATTCACACACCCCTCTCTACCCTCTCAGTCAGTTTTATTTTATTTCTTAATTTAATTTTTTTTTTTTTTTGCCACAGAGAATAAAAAGGCTGCAGTGATAGTTGACCTAAGTCAACCCTTAGAATTGGAAATACCAGATCCTTGTAATCACCCAGCAATATCTCACCTGGTTCCACAAAACAGCTTGAAGCTTCTTGGAACAGGGATCTGGGTAGAGGAAATGCATTCTCTTCCAGGACACTGCAGCATAGGAGTCAGACGCGTTCCTAGAAAACCTCTCTGCAGAAACAGGACAAAGGCCCAGAGATCATCCCCCATGAAAACTTCAAGCTGAACCATGCTTAGCTAAAAATAAGGCCTGCGGCTGTGACATTTCCCCCTTGTTTGTTAGACTGGCTGTTTTGTGAGCTGTGATTGGTTCATTGGTGGGACATCAGATGCTTTGTGGGGCTCAGAGGGTAAGGGGTAAGTGGGGTGTCCTGAGGAGACAGGCAAGGGCAGGTGTCTATGCCACAGCAGAAGGCCTGGAGAGATGGTTCTGGAATTCCTCAGGAGGTTCTCTGGTGTTCCAGCTTTAGCCTGTGCTGGGATCAGTTCTGGAGCAGAAGGTCTGTTGTGGGACCAGAGAGTCTACAGTGGCAAGGCATGCTGCTACTGCTGCTGGTCTGGGGCTCACACGTGGAGAGCTACCAATTAGGGAACTGCTGGTCAGGTGCTCTAGGCTGGTGGTCAGTACCCCTTTCAGGTCTGAAGATTGATTGAGAAGGAACACACCTAGATCGGTGTTGCTGGGATATGAGCCTTGGGGTTGGGTTGGGGTATGTTTGTGGGTAGGACAGACATGTTATAGCTGGGGTCTGGGTTGTCGAGCCAGTTGGACGTGAGCAGCAGGGAAGGCATTGAGGCCAGGGAGTTAATCATGGGCAGGAGAATGAGCGGGAGCCCCTCACTGCTTTGAAGAGGAACTATGCCTGGAAGCCTTTGGGAACTCACCGAGAAGGGCTAGAAAGTCAGGTGACATCTTCCTACTCATGGAGGACACTAATGCTTGCGTGTTAGTTGGCTGTGCATACCTGTGACCAGAAGACCTGAGGGAACAGCATAAAGGGAGAAGATGTTGTCATAGTCCACAGCTTGGGATCACTTTGCTCAGTGTCTGGGCCCTTGGGGAGACAGTATTATGGGGTGGGAACATGTGGCAGAATCTGTTCACCTCATGGTGGCCTGGATAGAGAGGGGACAAGATACAGCTCCTAAGGACAACACCTCCAGGGTCCTACTTACTCCATCTGTGCCACATCTCCTTAAGTTTCCAGAGCCCAAAATGGTCCCACCAACTAGGCATAATGGTTTCAAAACATGAGCCTTTGGGGGAAACACTTCATTTCAAAGCATAAAAATGTGGTAACCATGAGCCTGCTTAGATCCTTTCGGGGGGTAGCCCTACTGCCTGTCATATCTGCATCTTCATTTTGTACATAAAGGAGGAGACAACTAGTTGTCCATAGGTTGACCTTGGACTGAAATAGGGCCATAGTTGTCTGAGTTATAATTGAAAATGTATTCCCAAACAGAGGGCTCTAGGGCAGTCATTTAGAGGGAAGCCCTCCTTTCAACAATGACCTCCAGAGCAGGGTTTTGTGCCCTGAGCTACTGGAAGGACAGCTGATGTGTTCTACTCTGTCCCCCCTGCTACTTTCTCAGTGTAGACGCATCTTTGGTTGCCAGGAGGCAGTTTGAGGTGGGCTGGGCTGAGAAGGCCATCTACACTGCATAAATGCGTGTATCTGGGTGTCAAAAGGTACCACGAAATATTGTCTGACTGGGTTTCTGATACCAAGCGATGCAGGAGAGAGCCTCCCTGACATACCTGGGAGATAGACCAACTGTCGTTGTTCCCACAAGGACAGAAGACACTGGCCCTAGGCACCTCCAGAACCCAGCAAGTACCCTATCTCTTTGCCCCATCTGTACCCCTGTGGGTCTGAAACACCCTACCTTGTTTCTTTGGACTGCCCCCTCCTGTGAAGGAAGTGTGGTACCTGCCACAATGTCTCTGGATGGTCAGAGTGGACATAGAAAGAACCTCAGGAGGAGGAGGAACAGGCGTATGTCTACCCAGGGCTCTTTTGATGTAATGTTAGAGGCTGTCATCCCATTCACTGTCCTTGGAGGTGTCACATGAGCATACACCTTGCACGGGGAGAACAAGTCACGGTGGGTGAATTTCTGCACTAAGACAGTTGCAATATGGTCTTATGCACTTTTCCATGGTGCATGGTACCTGCCTAGTCGATGGAGGGTCCACATATGGGTCTCTCCTCCTAAGAGAGGTTCACAAGGAGATGGGCCTGGCAAGGCCAGCTTCAACTAGCTGCTTGGAGGGGGTCCTGCAGTGAGGGAAGGTTGCTGTGACCCGGGAGCTCTACTGCACAGAGCGCTATAGGCTTTGGGACTTCATACTGTTTGAGGTCTGTGATGACCCTTAGGGATGACCAGCCCAGAGCCTGGGGAGAGGGCTGCTGAGAGAGGTGGGTCCCAGGCCTAGATGACTTCTTCATAAAACAGTGCCACCAGGCTGTAGTTGAGCCATATTGTACAGTAACAATAAATATTATATTTTATGTTTTCAACAGCAAGCACCATTAAACTGTGCTCAGTAATTCTTCCATTGTACTTTATTGGATCTAGCAGACATCACTAAAATACATTCAAATCAGATTTCATATGAGCTTCATATGTGTGAAATTCATTTCAAAATGGAGACATAATTTCAAAGGCTGAAACATGATGAAACATGAAGTCAGGGCCACGTGGTGTGTGTGGGCTTCTTCTCCAAGCCTGGTTCTAACTCTGACCAAGTCCATGACTGGGCTGACTGTGAACTTTGCTGTGCACGAAGGCTAACCTGGCCAAGAAGGTTGTATGTCAAATGCTTTATGCCCCTACACTACCAGATGCAATGACAGGTTCTGAATGAATGTGGCTGCTGTGAGCACAGTCTAGAACAGTCCTGAGTGAATGTGACTTCTGTGAGCACGGTCTAGAACAGTCCTGAGTGAATGTGGCTGCTGTGAGCACAGTCTAGAACAGTCCTGAGTGAATGTGGCTGTTGTGACACAGTCTAGAACAGTCCTGAGTGAATGTGACTGCTGTGAGCACAGTAGAAGAGTCCTGAGTGAATGTGACTGCTGTGGGCACACTAGAACAGTCCTGAGTGAATGTGGCTGCTGTGAGCACAGTCTAGAACAGTCCTGAGTGAATGTGGCTGCTGTGAGCACAGTCTAGAACAGTCCTGAGTGAATGTGGCTGCTGTGAGGACAGTCTAGAACAGTCCTGAGTGAATGTGGCTGCTGTGAGCACAGTCTAGAACAGTCCTGAGTGAATGTGGCTGCTGTGAGCACACTAGAACAGTCCTGAGTGAATGTGACTGCTGTGAGCACAGTCTAGAACAGTCCTGAGTGAATGTGGCTGCTGTGAGCACAGTCTAGAACAGTCCTGAGTGAATGTGGCTGCTGTGAGCACAGTCTAGAACAGTCCTGAGTGAATGTGGCTGCTGTGAGCACAGTCTGGAACAGTCCTGAGTGAATGTGGCTGCTGTGAGCCCAGTCTGGAACAGTCCTGAGTGAATGTGGCTGTTGTGAGCCCAGTGTGGAACAGTCCTGAGTGAATGTGGCTGTTGTGAGCACAGTCTGGAACAGTCCTGAGTGAATGTGAGTGCTGTGAGCACAGTCTGGAACAGTCCTGAGTGAATGTGACTGCTGTGAGCACAGTCTAGAACAGTCCTGAGTGAATGTGGATGTTGTGAGTACAGTGTAGAACAGTCCTGAGTGAATGTGGCTGTTGTGAGCACAGTCTAGAACAGCTGGGCTTGGGCTGATTTCTCCTCATCTGATCCTGTTATGCCGATGGATGAACAAACCCAAGCATGCTGCCGTAAGATATGATTAACAGGAATTTGGAAGCCTAGACTTTGGGACTTAGATTTATTTGCTCACACATCCAAATATTTACTAAATACAAACTTCGTTTCGGTCATAGTTCTAAGTGCCAACACACTTTCTCATGGCATTGGCAAGGCTATGCTCTAAGTGGAGATCTATAACTGACAGAGCTGTTGTGTGCATCAAGGCTGAAGCTGGCACCCTGCTAGAGGCTCAGAGACAGAAGAGACTCAGTGGGAGGGCCTAAAGGAGTCCCCTGACCCTGTATAAACCAGGCAGAGAAGCCGAGGGACCCATATCTAGAAAATGGCTTGTATAAACCGTGGGACTTGGCGCCTTTGTCCTTGAGAAGAACGTTTTATATGCAGTTGTGAGAGCTGTATTATAAAATGCAGAAACTGATATGGGCTGGGGTGCCATACCAAGACATTAAGGAGAAGGTTCTGCTAAGAACAGGAGCTAAGGATTCCCTGGGAAGGGGCGTTATCTTCTGTTAGCAGGAGTGATTCTCTCTCTGATGCTCCCCTCGCCACCATGAGTTCATGCCTCCTGCACAATTGTGATATTCTCTGTGCCCGTCTTGGAAGGAAGATATTAGAGAGCATCTGTTTGCTCAGCTCAGAGTCTGTTGACTCTAAAACAACTTGCCTGAAAGAAAAATGGCCTAGTGTATATTTACTGTTGAATATAATTTTCCTTAGGAAGTCTGCAAGCCCATTAAAGATTAATAGGGACCCTTATTTTCATGTTTCTGTTTCAGGTTTGTTTGTAGGAGTGTAGGTCGTTAGCCACTCAGGCATCCATTTCTCTCCATGTTCTAGGGCTCCTCTGACGTGTCACAAGAAAGTCCACAGCCCATGGAGCAGAGCTTGGGGCCCAGGCTCCACAGAGGTAGTTAGTGCTAGCCCTTGAGAGTCTGTGGAAGAGGGAAGGGCTTTGCAAATTATTAAAGTTAAGAGAGTGTGCAGTTTTAATTTTCATCTTCTGGGAAACCTAAAGAACCAAGGCTTGACTGCAGGAAGCAGCCAGCATTTGGGATAATTTCTAGAATTGACTTGGTGTTCAGTTTGTAAAGCTAATTAGAGTTCAGACAGGCCCTTTGGCTGTAAGCATCATGATATTAAGTTACTGGTCATCATGATATTAAGTTACACCCTTCTGAAATACTCAGCTCCCCCATTAATGAGCGCAAGCCTGGAGGGCTGGTCTTCAGCTCAGTGAACAGGAGCTCCAACAAGTGGCCTTGTTGGAGTAGGTGTGCCACTGTGGGTGTGGGCTTTAGGACCCTTGTCCTAGCTGCCTGGGAGACAGTATTATGCTAGTAGATCTTCAGATGAAGATGTAGAACTCTCAGCTCCTCCTGCACCATGCCTGCCTGGATGCTGCCATGCTCCCACCTTGATGATAATGGACTGAACCTCTGTTCCTGTAAGCCAGCCCCAATTAAATGTTGTCCTTCATAAGACTTGCCTTGGTCATGGTGTCTGTTCACAGCAGTAAAACCCTAACTAGGATAGTTAGCATGAATGTCTTCACTTGTGGTCTTCTCATGGGTCTCCAGTTTGGATTCTTTTGTGAATTGCATAGGACTTTTCCTCCTTGGGATGCTCGAAAGCTCAGCTCCGTGTAGCTCTCGCTCAGGCAACAGGAGAAGTGTGCATTCTGTGTTCCTATCTGTCAGCGGCCCTCAGCCCCTCACCAATACTCCCCTTGACTCTGCTGTACGGCAGCTACAGCTGAATCTCTCTCAGACTTATTTCCAAGGCAAGAGTGAACATAAATAATTAAATGAAGCCACAGTGCTCGACCTTTGCTGTCCAGAGTTCCTGAGCAGTTGATGATGTGAGACTTGAGTTGCAAGATGAATGCGATGCTGCTTCTGAAATTCTCTCCTTGAAGACACAAGGGCCCGCTGAGTTCTCTGTGATGTAAAATTACACCATGTTGGTCTGGAGCGTTACAGTGTAGCTCTACTTGGTAAGAGATTGGTTGAACATCTAGATCTCTCTCTCTCTCTCTCTCCCTCCCAACCCCCCCCATAGCCAAATTGTCACAAAAACTGATTTATTAATTTTCCCTGCAGAAATATCAAGGGCTTAAGAGCTAAGACTTGCTCTAAAGGGTTTTAACATGTTTGTCACCTGCGGTTATCCCAGCAGACAACTGTTGGGTGCCTGAGAGCGTATGATTGTTTCATCAGCCAGAAAACCTTCAATTTCTCTGCTCCTTCAATTCCTTCCCTTAAAAACAAGCACCGAAAAGCTAGATTTTCTGCGCTAATAGACATACTGTGGCAGGGACAATACAAACAACTCTATTTGACTTGGAGATGCAGCACAGGGCTGT
This sequence comes from Apodemus agrarius, assembly GCA_964023405.1. Classification (NCBI taxonomy): domain Eukaryota; kingdom Metazoa; phylum Chordata; class Mammalia; order Rodentia; family Muridae; genus Apodemus; species Apodemus agrarius. The sequence continues at coordinate 197,620,459 of OZ030005.1, read as the reverse complement.
CTTCGTTCTCTCTGTGCTTCTGCTATTGCCTGCAATTTGTTTATCTTGCAACTATCAGTTTGCGCTTCGGGGGAATCATCTTCGGGTAGTTAGAGGAGGGAGCCCCTGCCTAAGGGCAAATCTGGGGTACCAGATCAGAGGCTACGGAAAGCCCCTTCCTGGCTGGAGTGGATTAGCTTGCCAACACCCATAACTTACTTTGCAAAATTGCCAACTTGAGAGTAGCTGTCCAGCCACATCAGCCACTGGTGGATGTTGACTGATGCCTGTCAGTGTGCATGCAAGGAGGCTGCAGGAGGACTGCCAGAACTGATTGAATGCTGCCTGGATGTCCCTCAGAGGCCACTGCAGTGCGATGTGATCTGAATGGATAACGATAAGGTTGCATTGCCCTGCAGCGTGGCATGTCAGCTCCACCTGGACAGCTTCCAACCACAGGAGACATGGGGGGGGGGGCGGAACTGCAAGATGGCCCTGTGGTGTCTGATCTCCTTCCTCAGGCTAGGCTCCGTAGAAAGCCCTGGAGGTTGGGCATGGAGTGTCCTGAGGCAATCCTGGACCCACGTCCTGAACCCTTGCCCATGCCAAGGACTTCTATAAGGAAGCTAAGGGGGCAGGAAGAACCAGGATATCCCCATGTTTTAATCAATGTATTGAAGATTTCCAAAATACCGTGATAGAGGTGATGAAGGCTTTGAGGACAGGGGTTGAGAACAACTTAGCTACAGATGCCTTCCTGATTCAGGAGCACAGGGATGTATATCTCAGAGGCTGTTGGATCTAGTAATCTACACATGGTCACCGTGGAGGAGTTACCGCTGCTGAATCAGTTCCAGGTTTAATAATCTCACTGTGAATGACAACTCTGGGTAACAGCTGATGAACTTAAGGTGCTCACGAAGCTTTAGCCTTTGCAGCAGGGGTGTGTGCATCGACCTTAGCCGCAGAGAGGCCTTAGCTGCAGAGAGGCTACACGACATGGTGGTCCCTCACGCTCACTCCTAGGCAACAGGTGGACTCAGGCTCAGTCCCACAGTTCAGTTCCGCAGCCTGCCTCCAGCCTTGGCTCCAGGAAGCCGGTGTGGAGGCAGAGGGACAACACCTCCTGCAGAATGTATTTAATACAGGCGACGGCTTTCTGAAAGATCCTGTCCAGATGTGCACTCCAGTAGGCTGCCGGAGCACAATGGCTAAGGTAATTTTCTAAAAACAGAAGGAGGAAAGATCTGTTTTGTGTCACTCCATCAGACAATTACATCGCAGTGCTCCAGCATTGTCCTCCCCGGGGCTAATATTAGAAGCTTTGTTTTTCAAGATGTTTTCATTCTGCATGAGCTATTAGGAGCAGAACCAAACTTACTGATACTTAACCATTGAAAAATATGCCTTTTTCTTCTACATCTCTTCCATAAAGCAACTTTATTTGAAATATCCTGATCCCTCTGATTGTGAGGTCTTTGGGAATTCCACAAGGTTATTGGATTACTGACTTCTCAGTTTGGTTTTGGTCAAAGTTGGTGCCATGAGTTTACAGGCGTAGGTAAGCTGTTGTGCAAATGTGGCCTGAGGCCTGGGGAGGAAAGGCGTGTTTCTGCACTTGGGCTTGCTGTGTGTTCTTCCTCTTGCCTTTTATTTTTTTTAGATTTATTTATTATATGTATATTAGTACATTGTCACTGTCTTCACACACACCAGAAGAAGGCATCAGATCTCATTACAGATGGTTGTGAGCCACCATGTGGTTGCTGGGAACTGAAATCGGGGCCTCTGGAAGAGTAGTCAGTGCTCTTAGTCACTGAGCCATCTCTCCAGCTCTTGCTGTACATTAAAAAAAAGATTTGTTTGTTTATTTGTTTATTTATTTGTTCATTTATTTGTTTTTTTTTCAAGACAGGGTTTCTCTGTGTAGTCCTGGCTGTCCTGGAACTCACTCTGTAGACCAGGCTGGCCTCAAACTCAGAAATCTGCCTGCCTCTGCCTCCCAAGTGCTGGGTATTTATTTATTTATTTATTTATTTATTTATTTATTTATTATGTGTAAGTACAATGTAGCTGTCCTCAGACACTCCATAAGAGAGAGTCAAATCTCATTATGGATGATTGTGAGCCGTCCATGTGGTTGCTGGGATTTGAACTCAGGACCTTCAGAAGAGCAGTCAGCAGCTTTTAACTGTTGAGCCATCTTTCCAGCCCCTTGCTGTACATTCTTATGGCAAATATGTTGCATTGGGGTTGTCTGGGAACTCAGAGAAGGATGAGGTAATGAGAACAGTCTGTATTGAGTGGCCAGTGTCAGGAGAAACTCGGGGTAACTGCCCTTAACTTTCTCAGGAGCCCCGTAAGATGGCTTCATGACATTGGCCCTGTCTTCCAAGTGAAGAAAAAAATGAGGTTGGGAGAAGTCCAGTCACAGGCTAAGGGATCAGAGAGGGACAGTGGAGCAGGAGACGTTCCTACAACAGAGAGCCTTCTATCACTGCACTCATTCAAAAGCTTCCATAGGCCAAGTCCCAGACTTGGAAGGCCTAATGTTTAAAGCTTTCCAGAAAATCTCTAGTCTTCCCATCCCTACTCTCCTTAGGTTCTTGAGTAGCCCAGGCTGGCCTCAAACTCAGTATGAAGCTGAAAATGATCTTGACCCCCTGATCCTCCTCCCTCCTTGTCCCATGTGCTAGGATTGTAGGCATTTACTGCTACAACCGATTTTATGCTGGGGGTCAAAGCCAGGGCTCCAAGTCTGCCAGACAAGCATTGTACCAGATGCACCAGCTGGTTCTGTGTGACACAAGCTGAAGTTTTCACAGGGAAAGTAGCCTCCCTTGAGGAAGTGCCTCCATGAGATCTAGCTGTAAGGCATTTTCTCAATTAGGGATCAAGTAGTAAGGGCCCATTGTGGGGGTGCCATCCCTGGGCTGGTAGTCTTGGGTTCTATAAGAAAGCAAGCTGAGCAAGCCAGGGGAAGTAAGCCAGTAAGAAACATCCCTCCATGGCCTCTACATCAGCTCCTGCTTCCTGACCTGCTTGAGTTCCAGTCCTGACTTCCTTTGTTGATGAACAGCAATGTGGAAGTGTAAGTTCAATAAACCCTTTCCTCCCCAACTTGCTTCTTGGTCATGATGTGTGTGCAGGAATAGAAACTCTGACTAAGACACCAGATTTCATTGGATAATCAAGCCCTTCAATATCACATGGATTCTGGCAGGGTCTAAAGAACCAAAGGAGAGCCTGATTTATATATACGGTCACCTTCTCTTATGTGCATGCCCTGCCCCCACTTGTGTCTTCACAACATCTCACTGCCACCTACAAGGCAGGAGAACATGACAACAAAGCATGAAGAACAAGTTTATGCTAGAAGACTTGGGAGACCCCAGGGAAGAGAAATCTGTATTTCCCCCCTACAGAGCTTCTACAGACACAGGTCAATTCCCTCTCCAAAGGATGCAGCCATGACCACTGCTCTGGATCTCCGAGCCTCTGTTGCCTTGTGAGCTGGATGAGAGACCCTTAAGAGAACTCTTCTTCCATACGCTCAAAGGAAACCATGTGTCTTGACACTAAAATCGTGGTTGATGGCTGAATGGGACTCGAATAACAAGGACAATAACACTTGAAGAATAAAAAGTAGTTCTTGCTGTTTGCTGTAGGCAGCCTTGTGTCCCCCACACTGCATTTCTTAGGTTTGTAGAGGGAAACCCCAAGGGCTAAGATGTTAAGCATCTTACTTAACCACTGTGGTTAGTAAGGGTTCCTGTTTGGGATGAGAGTTCTTCACTCAGGTTCAACACCGCCAGCCTCGTGGCTCTCATCCACCCGGTCTCTCTTGGAAAATCAGTTAGAGGTTACAGCAATTCAGGAGGAGTTACACCAGCCTTGCCGATACATATTTGCTTACACTTTATAATATGAATTTTCCTAAAAGTTACAGAAAAAGTAGGTAAATGATCCCCTGCCCACTGTCCAAAGACCATCTGCTATTCAAGGGGAATGCTCCAAGACCGTCATTATGATCATATTTCTATTTACATCTAGCAGCATGTTCCCTTCAGTACGCATCCCTCTGCATCAACCACCATTTCTTCAGGTTTCCCGAGGGGCTCATGGCATTTGCCAGCCCTTTCTTCTTCTTCAAGGGTGGGGGTTTTTCTGTGGCAGAGGGCGACGCACTTCTACATTAGCATCTATTCATTTCCCTTTTCATTTTCTCAAGGAAAAACAATCAGCGCTCATCACTGCTGTAGTCATGGAGATTTTGTGTCTCCAGAAGAAATCCAACCATGGAGTTTCTTTGTTAGTCCCCTGCTGGACATTTGCAGGTCTTTGTTTAGATCACAGCACTCCAGGCAGGGAAGCCACCAAAACCAATTCCAGCGGTGATTCATAACCCAGGGTCAGCGGGGGAGGTGTGTGCATGAACGGTATCCAAGGACTGCTGGGTGCTGAAGCTGTGCATACAGTAGGTGCTCAGGCTGAGAGCCAGTGATCCAATGTCCTATCAAAACTTGACTTCTCAAGATGCATGTACTTGGGAGAGCCACAGCTGCAAACCCACCCTGTCTTTCTCACCACAACAGTGTTTTTTGATGAGTTATCCACACTCTGAGCCTCTCTGTAGCCTACCAGCTCTTTTCTGCTGTTGACTCCTACCATTCCGGCACATTTTCTCCTTTTATATTTCTCTCTGCCCCTCAGTGTGTTGCTGCGAGTCTTCTGGGAACACACACACACACACACACACACACACACACACACACACCCCTCAGCTACATGCTGTGTGTCCCATTTCTTCTCAAGCAGTGTGGGTGCACATGGGTCCTAAGCAAATCTTTGCTGAACAGCTGGGAGATCTGAGCAAGAGTCCTTCTCACACACGTCTGATCATGTAGATGTGACAGTTATAAAGTCCTTCCACGGCTCCCATGCCTTTAGGACAAAATCTAAACTCAGTTCATTGACTATTCTCACTTCCCAGGCTCACCTGCTCCCACAGCCTCACCATCCTAGCTGAAGTGCTTGGCAGAGCTCCTGGCAAGGCGTGTGCTTAGTGTAATGTTTGAGGGTCTGCTCCGGTGCTGGAGCTGGATGGATTGTGGCCGCCCCTCAACCCCAGCCATGGAGCTCTGTGACTTAGAAGGGTCCACACTGTCCTCCTCTCTGTCTCAGGCTCCTCTTCTAGATAGTGGGGTCCATGTTCCCAGTTAGTAAGGTTGTTGTGAGAGTTGACAGCATGACTACGTATTGAGCACATAAACGGTCACCCAGTATGTGCAAATCCTTCTTAACTGTTACCCTGGAATTACAGTAAAGGTGATAGGATGGTGCTGGCCTCTGCCTGCCACAGCCTTCATTGCCTTTCCCTGACAAGTGTGTCTCTCCTTCCACCTCAATCCTGACAGCATGACTTCTCTGAAGCCATTGCATTCATGGGTTGAAAGCATTTGCAGGGGAGTTAGTGTGTAGTTTTAAGACCCAGGTTCTGTTGTTTCCTGTTTTCCTCTGGAATGAAGACATTTTTCTTAAGTAGAAAATTAGGATTAGGGTATGAGGTGGGAGACTGGGCAGGGAGATGAGAGAAAGGCAGAGCGTGTGAGGGGAATGAGCCCAAACCAAGTGTTATGAAATACCACAGGGAAACCTGTTACTTTGCATGCTAATTAAAACATTAAAAATAAATAAATAAAGTAAAAACTTAAAACAACAAAATATCTACCTCCTTAGAGTTGCCAGGAAAAATTAGGTCATTCGTAAAGCTGTTTATTAAATTCTTCATTTGTCTTTGGTTTTACTTTTCTTAGCAGCCTTTTTGAACAGCTTTCAAGGACTTTATGTTCTCCCAGCAATTAGGAAATGGAGGCAGGGGGATTGAACTTTAGGAAGTGGAGGCAGGGAGATTGAGAGTGCAAGGTCATTCTTAGCTACATATCCAGTTGAGGCCTGCCTGGGCAACTACATAAGACCCTGTCTCAAATCAACAAAACAAACAAGATCGAGCCAAGGTATTTTCATAATCCTTTACCTGTTTCTTATGGCTTCTGGACAGATTAAGCTAGAGAGAAGGTCTTTCTAATCATTATATCAGAAGCACCAAGACCAGTCTCTGAGCTGGGACTGGTTAGAGGCTTGACCCATGCGCCTGACCACTGGCACTCAACACCTGAGGTCTTAGAGGTGTGTGATGGGAAGAGATGTTATAGAGGAATAACTCCTCTTTCTTTGGAAAATACTGAAGATTGGGCTAGAGCTGGTGCCACAATGCTTTAGCTGGCAAGTAGGAGCCCAGAGTACCAAGACTGGACAGCCAAGATACAACCTGGGCTCTATCCATAGGACCAACCACATCATCAGGTTTCTTCAACATGGTGTTCACTTATCACCCAAGAACAACCTGCTTTATAGCATCTGTTGATTAGCACCGTATAAATACTCCTGTGGTGGTGTTTTCAATCTGCTACTCTAATGTCAAGTGGTTCCCACAACTCCTCAAAGTCCCCACCTACCCATAATGAGCTGCCTCCAGCACACTACTGAATGGAACTCTTTCTTCAGTCTTCCATCCTGTGTAATGGAGTCTCATCACATGAGCACCCTGTCTCCAAGTGTGAGTGTGAAGACTAGGCATGGAGCAGATCTAATAGAGCCAGAAATGTGGGTGCTGTAACAGTGATCGTGAACTCACCTGGATCCGAAACTCTTCACCCTTGATGCATCCATTGGTCTTGATACTAGGGTCACAGAGATTCCCTTTGGGATTATTGGTCTCATTAACAAAATCAGTTAAAGCAGATTCAGAAGGAAGCTTGAGGAGAACCTTACTCAACTTTAAGAGGAAACACGTAACACAGATTAGGTGAAAATCCTGGCCACTGCCTGGAGAAAAGGTGGAGGAAAAATCATACCCTTTAAGTTCGTTAAGGAATACATTTAAAGTTAAAAGGACTCACAATGGAAGGGAAAATGAGCTGAGAAAAGTTCCCCCAACCACCTTCCTGTGCGCTGACTGTGTGGTCCTTAATTGCCTCCCCTCCATACTCTCTAGCTGCTCTTTGGGAACATGCTCCGCTTGTTGGATAGTCTTGGGTAAAGTGTGTGTGTGTGTGTGTGTGTGTGTGTGTGTGTGTGTCTTCTAATCTTCCTAGGAACACTGGCTTCTTCTATGCTAATCTTCCCGCTGCTTTCTTCCGTTCCCAAGCTATGCTGCACAGCCTTACTAGTCTTAGAGCTACCTCCATTCACCTTCCCCTCTCAACAAGCACTCATGGGGGTTGTGGTGTGGATTTTGTTTGATTCTGCCAATCAGGTGTATACTTTCTGCAACATACTGACTCGATTAGCCTCTTATTCTAGGGTCTGGTTGTGAGTCAGTTCTGGGGTTATTAAGCAAAATGAGTCTGGTGGTGTTCGCCTGGGTGGAGGGACTGCAGTCTGCACCACAGTGGCATCAGTTAACAGTATTCTCTAGAGACTCAGACACACCCAAGGGCAGGTGGGCAGGAGGAGCCACCAGGTCAGGCACTGTTCAGCCTGCCACCACTGCCAGCTAGGGTCTGTGTAGAGCTGACTGAGGTGGCGGAGGGCTTTGCAGAGTTAGAAACCATTAGATCATTAACTTTCAAGACCAGAAACATTTTTTTTTCCTCTGAAATTAACACTCCATTCAAGCTGAATGCCATTGGATCCAGTTGAGTAGGCCTGAGGTATTTTTAGGGACTTCCTACAGAAAAGAAATTCTTTGGCCAGACTGAAGAAATGCCCAGGTCTTGTGCCATTCTGTGTGTTTAGTACAAGTACAGGGTACAGCCAAGCCTTGGCTGTGTTTGTGTTCCCAGTATTCACACCTGTTTGGTCTCGCCAAGTGGGGGAGGGGTGATTTACAGAGCTGCTTAGCTTAGCCAGTGGCCCTGGTCCAGAAGTGGCTGAGAGGCTTTCCAAAAAGTTTTTGGTGCTGTGTAGAGAAAACGAAGCTTATCCCAGCACCTGTGCCCAGACCCCTTGTGATGAGCCTGCCTCCTCCAACACAGAGCCCTTGCGGTGTACTTTGAGCTTTGACCACTGACCAGGTCTTCCAGTGCCGCCTTTAGTTAAAATGGTAGGAAATGTTCAAGGCATATATACCTCTAATCCTAGACTTGGGAGGCCGAGGCAGGAGGATTGCAGGTTTGAGGACAGCCAGTATTACATAGCAAGACTTTATCTCAGAAGAAAAGCAAACACCCACAACCCCTAAAACCTAGATGAAACTGAGCCTTTGCAGACCTTTAACTCCCTACATTCCTGTCCTGCTCAGAGCAGCAAACTCGGGCCTGCTCAGAGATGAAGCAAATCATAGCTTCCTGCATGGAGAGAGGTAGGACGAGCCCTGAGCATGTCAGCAGCCAACCAGAGTGAGCCGTGCAAACAGAGACATGCCTGTTGTCTGCCGAGTCGCTGGGTAACTTACAAGTTCACCATGTTCTCCCATAGAAACATGGCCGCTGACTGCCAAGGTGACCTCATCAGAGGCCATTGCTTATTCAGGATTTCCCCAACAATATCCCCTGAAGATCTTAAAACAGCCCCTTGGGCAAAACTGGCCCTCTCCCTCCTCAGGCCGGTGAGTCGATGGCTTCTGTGTCTCCTCTTTTGCTACCACTCACGGCTTCCCAGCGAACCCTGCTCTCCTCTGGGGAGTTCTCGGAGTTCCAAAGGGCCCTGAAGACAAGGCATTGAGCCGCAGGCATCTTTGCTCATAAGGAGCCTCTCCCACCTCTCGTGGAGTTCCCTTTGCTTCCAGAAAAACCAGCTCTTTAGTGCGTGGGGCAAGGGGATGAGAAAAGACTCGGGAGACAGAAGCATGCATATTACAAGGCTCTAGGAATTATGGGAGCAGATGGGCTGTAGGATCCAATTTTGATGCCAGGAACATGTTTCTGTATAAAGTAAATATTTTCCCAGTGTGGATCTCCGGTGAGAGTGTAGAGAAGCGTATTTCCTAAAGATGCAAATAAGTCTAGTCAGAAATAAATATTGAATGGAAACTTCAAAGCCTCTAGATTTCTCCAGTTATAGACCCTGAAGATTTCTGTCCAAACAAGCAGGCATACACAGGTAGATGAAGGGTCGGGGAGGGGTGAGAGGGGGATTGAATACACCTGTATTTCTGTGTGTGTGTGTGTGTGTGTGTGTGTGTGTGTGTGTGTGTGTTCGCTCACACACAAGGCATGTGTGTGCATGCCTGCGTGCATGTTGCAGGGGGTGAGGGGGAGAGAGAGGGAACAAGCATAAAGAAACATATTGCCAAAGGAATTGTTATGTCTGTCCAAAGACAATGTTTTTTCTCTCTTCATGTATACTTTCCATTTGTCATAGACACATAATATGCATATTTATGCACTATGAGGTGAGGTGATGTTTTAATACACATACATATGCAGTGTGTAAGGATTTGGCTAATTGGTGTGTTCATTGCCCCAGAATTGTATCATGTCTTTGTACTGTGAACATCCAAAAATCCTCTCTACTTACTGTTTTGAAGCACACAATTAAGTGTCAGCGGCCATGGGAAGCTGCTCTTCTGACCAGCCACACCCCTGAAGCTGTTACCAGCTTCTCCCCTCGGCCCCCCTCAAGGATCCGAGGCCTGGGGTGTTTTCAGTGTTTCCCCCCAACCCCTTTTCTGTTGCAGATCTCGCCTTGCAGATTTTTTTACCAACTGCCAGCCAGAGTCAAGGTCTGTCAGCAGCTGTCTTAAGGAGAACTACGCAGACTGCCTCCTGGCCTACTCGGGACTGATTGGTAAGACCACGGGAGGGAGGGAATGGCAGAGGACTCTGGATTACAAATCAGCTTGAGGCAGTGTGCAGTGTCTACACAAGAGAAGATTCCACAGTAGACTTTGTTCTGGAGGTTTGAAGACAGCCTGAAAGAAGGAAGGGAGGGAGGGAGGGAGCAAGGGAGGGAGGGAGGGAGGGAGGGAGGGAGGGAGGGAGGGAGGGAGGGAGGGAGGGAGGGAGGGAGATGTCAGAGAAGGGAGAAGCTGGCTAATTATGGAGCCAGGAAGGCTATAGATTTTAAAGAAGTTGAGCATCTCCATTGGGGTGCTGGCCACACACAATAAAAACAGGGGTTACATGTGTATTAGAAGAAGAGAACAAGTCAAACAAAGTTCATTCAATTTGGGAAGAAGGAACTTGGAAATCCAAGAAACTGTCTCCATTAGGGAACTTTGGGAAGAAGGAACTTGGAAATCCAAGAAACGGTCTCCAAGAAATGGCCCCCTGGAAATGAACCCCCTAATACTGAGGAGCTCCTTATCAGTGTTATTCTTGGCTGTTTGACTCCTGCTGTGCGTGGGATTGTTTAGAATTATTTTCCTTGTAAATAACCTAAAGCAGAAACTATTTTCTGGCTTGGGAGGCTTGTGGCACTAGGCTAGCCATATGCTCGGCATTCAGGAGAATAGTAAAATTAAATAACACTCCTTGGGGAAACATCCAGAAAGAGGCAGACTTACATCTGGGGTAAACAGGGCTGGCAGGGAGAAAGGTGGCTGCCCCACGTTTCAGGAAGAAAGGGAGCTAGCTCTCCTTGTGAAGCTTCTCTTAGAGCTTCATCACAGCTGGCATTTGAGAGGGAACATTCGGTGAAGGCTGTGGAAGGTGAGAGCAAGCACAGCTGTCACACAGCCCTGGCTTGGTGGCCTCTTCGTCCAAGCGTCTGTGACAGGGTCATACACATCACCAGCGTGAAGATCCTCCCACCCTAGAGTGACAACACAAGCTAACCACAACCTCATCACTAGAATGTCTCCAGTAAGAGTCTTTGGTTCCAGTGAGCGAGTGTGCAGTGCACTCCTGACTTCTTAAAGGATGACCTGTGCCCCCACGTGTAACACCTTTATCAATCCGGCCTCAGTTCCTCCAGGGATGCACCGTTTCTGTGGTTCTAGCCAACAGGTGCACACACCCTCCGTAAGTGAGAGGGCCAAAATGTAGTCATGGTCTCCCTAACGAAGGTCTTAGTCTTCACTAGGATGATGTATGAAATTGTGGAGTTGCAGAAATAACAAGTGCAATTAAGACATATGTACTGTTTAAAGAGAATAAAACTTTTTTTTAAAAAAGGAAAACTAAAACCAGGCCTGCTCCCGGGAGACAGTGTTAAGTCTCTGCAGATGGAGTCATTGTTACGACTTCAGTCTGACTCCTTCCAGGAGTTTATGCTCATTAACTCCCTGGTGAGCCAAGGTGAGGTACTGCCAGCATTTCTGTGAGATCATTCCTAGGCTTGGCAAACCTTATGTGCCTGAGCTGAGGATGATAAAGTAGAGGGAATGGATGGATGGTATAAGGAGTGTGTTGGACCAGCTAAAGAGTACTTCTCTCCTAGGCCTGTATCTCTTCCTCTCCATGACTTTCGGAGTCAGTGGCTCCTAACCTCTGCACAAAGCTTGCTCTTGCCTTTCCGCATGCCAGGGATCCACTGTGGCATCAGAAGTGCAGTAGCTTTGACCTCTCCACTCTGTTCCCAGTGTATGGTGAATTAGACCTCTCTGTTAGGTGCAGATGAAAATTCTCATGCTAATAATGAGATTTGAGGTTGTTATTTTTTTTGTTTTTTTTGTTTTTTTAAAGTAGTAGTAGACTAGTAAGATCATGACAAAATGCCCTTGGCCCCAGAAGAGTTTCCAAAAACTATGGTTTTATTTGTAGCTAAACTCACCCTCTGTGTTTCTGACCACCTACTTCTTCCACAAAAGCAACTAGAAGCAGAAAGTTCTTGGCATTGTGGGCATTGCCTGCTATGAGCCACCCAGGAGAAGACGTTTGGATTGTATTAAATATAAATGCATTGTGTATGTCTCCCAGTGGAGAACTCAACAGAAAAACCACAAGGCATAAGCGGGAAGGCCCACACAACATCTCTGTGGGAACATCTGCATCTCCATTGCAGATCCATAGACAGTACCTGATGGGGGAGTTCCACTGTGTGTGTTTGTTTTGTTTTGTTTTTGTTTTTTTGTTTTCTTTGTTTTTCCTCTTTCCTTCCTTTCCTGTATTCTTCCTTCTCCTTTTTATAAGGTCTCATGTAGTCCACTGGCCTCAGGTTCTCTTTGTAGCTAAGGACAACCCTGAACTCATCTGCCTCCGCTTGCCAAGTGCTAGGATTACAGATGTGCACCACCACACCTGGCTTATGTGGCACTATAGATCGGAAAGTACCTACCAACTGAGCTACACACCAGCTTTCTTTCCATCTCTTTCTACTATGGACAACTTGATTTTAATCCATTGAGAATCATGGGATGATAGCCTCTTTATACACATTTTTAGACATTCAGGATGTGGTGACCTCATTGGAGGAGTCCACAGTTGCCCATGTTACTCTAAAGAAGCCATTTGCCTCCAAGTAAACTGCATTAAAAGCATAAAAGAATTCCTAAGATGTGTGTACCCAGTACTCTCTATTTATGAAGATTAATGACATTTTCTAGAAAATGCAAGGGATTTGGCATCTCATAGATTCTAAGTTAATTCTTGCCTTCTCCACGACATCCATACCATTTGTGCAGGAAGAAAATACCCTAAACACAGCCCAAGGAGTTTGCTTATAGTTTTTTAAGTAAATGTATAAATTATTTTATGTGCTCAAGATAAATTGCCAAGAAAATGCACCGCTTAACATAATTCCCCGCCCAGCGACCATGGCGCTTGTGATTAGCTGTGACATTTCTACTGTCAGAGCAGTTGTTGGTGCCTTTTTTAGGCCACTGAAATGTCCATGTCAACGCAGGAGGGCAACATGCCTTGTCTTTTCTCTTTCAGGCACAGTTATGACTCCCAACTACATAGACTCCAGCAGTCTCAGTGTGGCGCCGTGGTGTGACTGCAGCAACAGTGGCAACGACCTGGAAGACTGCCTGAAATTTCTGAATTTTTTTAAGGACAATACGTGTCTCAGTAAGTTTTCTTTTTTGCTGCTTTTTTTTTTTTTTAAATAAGATGAATGCCAATGCATCCGTGTTTTCCTCTTTGAGTGAAAGCTCTGTCTGTCTGCTATGTCCTCCCTTTCCTTCCCTCTCTCCCTCCCTTTCCTGGTGGCTGGTGGATGCTTGCACGCTCAGTGACACAGCAGGGAGCCACACAAGTGATGAATTGGGTGCTGCCAAGACTGTGATCCCAAATGAGGACAAGAGAGTCAAATAACCTCGAGGGTGTATTGTGTGGGAAAGAACGCCTCTACCCACAGATAAAATTCTGACCTTGGCAGCCAGTGGAGAGTCCATTCCCAGGTTCTGAAAACCTAGTAGGAATTTACAATATGAAAGGCTCAACGGAGTGCATAGGACAGGCCTCCGAGGACTCTTCAGGGGGAATTAGAATGTTAAAGTCAACACATCCTTACATTGTCAGGACTCTCTGATAGAAGCAACTGATCTATCCTGATTGGGCCATTCACCAGGGATACTTAGGATGGGTTATCTTGGAGTTGAGAGATGAGCCTTCGTGAGCAGGGTCCTTCTCCTCTTTGGGAACAGGGCTGGTTACTGCTGTGGTACTCTTCAGGTAATTTGGAATCCTGCTTGACAATGGAACAGGGATGTACAGATGTGAACCATTCACATCTGTCAGAAAGATTTCAAAAGCAGGACACCGGGTCTCCCTCCCACATGGCTCCATGATAGTCAGCCATATTTGTTTGGATGGCTCTCCAGCTGAGACACCGATCATGTTGAAAGGGATGTGGAGTTCATGTAGTTTGGTTTTCCTTACTCCACAGAACACTAGGAATGCAAGTGTCATCCCAAGGATAGCCTAGTAAAAGAGTAGCATCGTCTCAGACCCTGAGTGGTAGAGTTATGACCCAAAGCTTGGGTCCTTGAGCAGCATCCTAACTCCCAAAGACCTTGTTCATGACTGATATTGAAGGAGCAGTTGTCAGGAATATAATCCTGGACATTAGGAGCCAGGTATGACTTAGTGACAAGCATCAAAGTTCAGCCATGCCCTTGAAGAACTCTGTCCTCAAGTAATAAATTCTGCATGATGATATATGCTGACTGGTTTTTGAAGAATTAGCTAGTGATTTACTCACTATATGGAAAATATCTCATGGGCATTTCACTAAAATTTCTCCATCATGTCCTCCATGGAAAAGTAAAACTCAACTTGCTTGATCTGTGCTTCAAATAGTTCAGCTCCAAAGCATCACCTTGGTCTTCCTTAAAAAAAAAAAAATGGACTTTTGAGTTCTTTGGTAATGTTGAGCCTACACAGTGAGCTGTAAATACGGAGGCATTTGTGGAAACATTGGGTGTACCAGTGTGCTATGCTTGGACCTTTCCTTTGAACTTTGTTTTGTGCATTCTTTCCCTCACATCTTGTACTCTTCTGGTAAAATACAAGTTTTAGCAAAAAATAAAGCAATGAAAACTTTGTTCCTCAGAGAGACATTAAAGTTGTCCCTCTTTGGCAGCATTTTGGTAAAGGGAAGAATGGTCTTATTAATGACTTTTAAATAAAAACAAATGCCAAAGCCAGCCAGAAGTTTTCATAATTGTTCCATTTATCCTAGTTTGGATGGGGCACAGGGCTGCAAATTCAATGTCTTCCAAAGGGGCCTGGAGTAGGAACTGTTACCGTTCCTTGAACATGACTCGTGCACGGAAACTTCAGTCCACTTGCTTCCAGTTAGCCAGGGTTCTCTCAGATTCCCCAACCGTGAGCACAGCTATAGTTGGTTGTTTTGTTATGGTTTGGGAATGATCATTTTAAAGCCAAGTGCATGGCTGAGGTGTAGGGAGGAGAGAAGCCTAAGGGGAAAGGGGAGGAGAGGAAGATTTGCACCCACCCCAGCATCCCTGGATCTCTTTATCTTGACCCCAGCCTCCTTTCTCCTGGCATTTACCACTGCCCATATTTGGTAGGTTTTGCTTTTTTGACTTTGTGGTCAGAGTTCCACTTGGGGATGTGACTTTGGTCTTATGTCACTACTGTTCAAGACCTTACGTACACAGAGCCAAGCCTGGAACTTAGTTCTGTCAGGAACATTTCAGTGGATGAGCAAGGGAACAACTAAACTCAAAGGGGCTCTGTCAACACTCTGGGCAAGCAAGGCTAGTCTTCCTATCGACACCCCTGGGAAAGCAATTGTGATCTTACATCAATACTCCTGGGAAAGCAAGGGTGGTCTTCACATCAACACCTCTGGATAAGCAAGGGTCGTCTTCAAAAATGACAGCTGTCTCTTGAGTCTCCCCATCTAACAAGGAAAAGCAGACCCCTGAGTTCTTGTCCTGAGATCCCTTAGGGAACCTGGTCTACAGGTTTGCTTTCTCAAGGATCAGCAAAGCACTTAAGCCACAGGGCCTGGCAAGAAGCAGGAAGCTGCCTTTGTGTTATTTGGAAGCTTTGGAAGCTGTCTCTTACAGAGCCCCCAACCCCTCCCAGTGCAGTCATGGAAAACAAGCTTCCAATTTTACTAAATGCAAAGAATGACAATGTTGAAACAAAGTGTCACTTCTGAGAGGAAGATTAGGGCTCAGTCACTCTGTCTTACATATCAAAAGTGCCAAGTAAGCGCCATGTATTAGCAGTTTGCACTTCTGGGTCCCAAATGAAGGAGTCTGATTTCTTATACAATGCATATGAAATAAAAAAAAATTCCTAAATCCAGGGCAAATCCCCAAAGACCTGATTAAAAACTGTTTTTTATTCATTTTGGGAAGGGAACAACACACAACCAATTTACTCTTGCCATAAAAACAATCTAATCCCATGAAATTATAATAAGCTTTGAAAGTTTCACGTTTCAAACTTTTCATTTAGACAGGGCTGTGCCTATCTAATTATGCAGATTCTGTTTGGAAGACTGGAAGCAGAAAGGAGAAAAATAATCATACTTAAATTTTCACAGATATCGATGAGGTTTGGGATAGATATTTTTTTCTTAAGAAAGTGACTGCATTCTCCTGCTAAGTGAGGGCGAGCCTCAGCATTGCCCAGCTTCAGGGTAAAGAACAGCCCACTGGCTAATTTCCATTTGGTATAGCGTTCTTACAGAGTGTAAGGATTTTTTTTTCTTGAAAAATGATGTAACTGTGATGCTACTTCTCAGTCTGAGGCTGACTTTCAAAGGGCTGACCATAAGTTCTTGCTGTGCTCATGGCCAGAGTAAGTGTCTTGCTCAGAGTTTAATGAATGGATTGATTTCTGAGCACCCGATCCAAGAGATTGGTTCTTAGCACCAATTAGATGTATGGAGAGGTGGCTAGATGAGTGGGTGGATGGGTGGGGTAGGGGGTGGGTGGGATTGGAGTGTGGGATGGAGAGATGGGGGAGATTGGGGGAGGGAGATGAGGGAAGTGGGGATGGGATGAGGGATGCGGAGATGAGTGGGATGGGGTGGGGGATGGGGGAAGGAGGGTGGGATGGGTGGGACAGGCCTATGAGGAGCTGGTGACTGGGATTGTTCTGACACATCCAGCATTACAACCAGAATTACTCCTCCTGTGCGTCTTTGGCTGTGTGCATCCTGCCTGTTATGCTTTGCTGCCTCTGAAATGGGATTTCCTTTTGTTCCACCACAGAAAATGCAATTCAAGCCTTTGGCAATGGCTCAGATGTGACCATGTGGCAGCCAGCACCCCCAATCCAGACCACTACTGCCACCACTACCACTGCCTTCCGGGTCAAGAACAAGCCTCTAGGGCCAGCAGGGTCTGAGAATGAGATCCCCACACATGTTTTACCACCTTGTGCAAATTTGCAGGTGAGAAGTGGGTCTTGGTTTCCTATCAGAGCTGACTTCCGGGAGGACATGTGCTCATTGTTCAAAAGGTGCCACTCAGATTTGAAATCCTCCCCCCCACACACACACACAAAGTTTTTGTGTACACATGTGTTCATATGTATGATACGCTACAGCATGCGTGTGGTGTGGAGGTCAGAGCACACAACAGTGGTGTTAGCCTTCTTCCCTGTGTTTGAGACAGAGGTTCTAGTTGGTTCTGTGTAAGCCGGCCCAGTTGTGAGCTTTGGGATTGACCTGTTACGTCTAAGGTTGACCCATCCACATCTCGGCCTCCTACCTCATAAGGGTGCTGGGATTACCAGTGCATGCTACCTGTGTCTAGCTTTACATGGGCTTTGGGAATATGCACTCAGGTCTTTATGTGTGTAGTGAGCCCACCAAGCTGTCTCTTCAGATTTGCATCTGGAAGATGTGATGTCTTCAAGTGAAGACAATCATAGGACAGACTGCCACTTTCTGAGGACTTTGGTCAAGTGTCTGTGAAATGAGGGGTCTGGGCAGATGGACCGCTAAAATTTTTATTTTTGTTTTTGTTTTTTTGGGGGGGCCAGGGTGTTTATGGTGGGGCATGGTAGAGCTGAGTTGGCTATCTGTATTTGTAGCTGATTCTGTGTTCTTGATAAAGCAACAACATATCAAATAGATGGAGTTCTTTCTTGGCCTGTTCAAACTTCCATGGACTGTTTCACTGCCTCTGAAGGTAAATCAGAGGAGGCATTGTTACTAGCTGCTGTGTAGAGTCTCAGAAAGACTAGTTATTTGCAAAGCAAAGAAAAATAAGAAGCTTTTTCAGTGTAAGAGTGCCATGGAACACCTGTGTGTGCCCAGAGTCCAGTGACACTGAGCAAGAGACTTTTGGCAGACCAACCCAAATATGCCTGAGTAAAAGCAAAGTATAAACATGAAAGTTTCTGCCTCCAGTCACAGGGAGTGCCCCATACTAAAGAGTTCTCCAGGCCCAGGAGTGTTCCAGGCTCAGGGAGTGCTCCAGGCCCAGGGAGTGTTCCAGACCCAGGAGTGCTCCAGGCTAGGGGAATGCTCCAGGCCCAGGAGTGCTCTAGGCCCATGAGTGCTCCAGGCTCAGGGAATGCTCCAGGCCCAGGGAGTGCTCCAGGCTCAGGGAGTGCTCCAGGCCCAGGGAGTGCTCCAGGCCCAGGGAGTGTTCCAGGCCCACAGAGTGCTCTAGTTTCTGTTGTTTTACTGAGTTCTCATTGTCTTGAGTATCCATCTGTCAACAAGATATTGGTTCTTTGGAGGTTTGCAGGGATTCCCATGCACTTTGACTCTTCGGGTGCTCTCCTGATAGTTCACAGAGGTTAGTTACTGTAACATAGTGGTCTAGCTCTCGCATCTGAGGATATAGGCTTCAGGAATATGATGCTTCTATCCAAGTCTGAAGAGCTGGTGTATCACAGAAGCAGTGCTGGGAACCCAAGAATGTCACCTGTCCATGGTTGTTCCCATATGTTGAGGAAAAGGTAACCCCGTGGCAGCTTCTGCCTTCTGCCACACGGGGAAAGGGATGTTTAGGCTATCTGCTGGTCTTCTGATTGTTTCAGGGTCTTGAGTATCCTGACTGGTCTTGAACTTGCTCTGTAGCTAAGGTTGACTTTGAACTTCTTGTCCTCACTCCTCTGTTTCTGGAGTATGGGGTTGCAGACATATGCCAGCATGCCTAGTTTATGCAGAGCTCATGGTAGAGCCCAGTGTGTCACTTTCAAGCGTTGTAACAGGACCTCAGTCTTACCACAAGAGTGCCTCTCCTTTTCCATGTGTCTGGCAAGGGTTGGCTACCCAAGAGCTCTTAGAAGGAGCTTTTGTATGAATGCCTTCTTCATTTGTAAGTGCTGTCCTCCCTAGAAAATGTCATGCAGTTTTCCCATCTAATGTGTGACACCACATCACACTCAGTTTCCTTCATCTGGGCTTCAGTCTGTGTCTCCTAGTCCTTCTGGGTCCCCACGCCAACACTCAGTCTCAGACATACGCACACCAGATAGCAGGGAGAAAGTCAGACCACAAAGCCCAACGTCAAGCCCCGTGTCCTTTGGATTTTGGAACCACTTTTGAGCCCTTGCCCTCTCCAGATCCCCATCTGTAGAACGTCGGAGCTGTAGAGTGTCAGAGTTGGGAGGTCACAGGGGAAGTGGGCAGCAGTATCTACTCCCTTTGTAGCAGGGCCCTGAGTCTGAAAGAAGAGTTGTGATTTGTTGAGTCTTCTGGCCTCGTGGAGGTAACAAAGTCAGAAATGACAAGTTACGTCCCTTCTCTGTCACTGGCTTTATTGCTTCTCCTTGCTAGTGCAGATGCACACAGTCAGCCTGCTGCAGACACACAGTCAGCCTGCTCCACATGCACATAGTCAGCCTGCTGCAGACACAGTCAACCTTTGCTCTCTGTGTCTCCCACCCTCAGATGCCAGTGTCAGTAAACAGAACAGCCAGATGCAGGGTAAGACCTTGCCATCCATTATAAGCTGAGGAAGGTGATGAAGCCAGAAGTGCTTTCTGATCAGGAAGCAGGGGGCTTGAGCTTCATCAACACCTGCATCTGTATGTCCTGCACACATTTAGATACTCAAAGGGTGACTCACGTGCCAACTAAGGCCATTATTAAGTTCCCTCCGACTTAAAAACTTTTCAGTGAAGGAAGCCTAATGGGCCAGATGCTGCTTGCCCACAGTTTGGAAGGTCAGGTGAGGTAACCAGGTAACATCTCAGGTGAATACAGGAAACCATGGCATTCCAGTTTCCTCCTCTGTTAGCCATGACATGTGTCCTCTGCTTTCCAATTCTTTTCCTCGTCCCATCCAGGCTCCTGGCTTAGGTTCTGGTGATACACATCTCACCTCCAACACAGATATGCCCAGCCAACTCTCCCTGCCAGGAGGACTCTGTGTACCAATGCACAGTTGCCTTGGCAACGCTGAGGCACACAGGAGCCCCATTCCCCAGAAACCATGCCTTTCTGCTCCCGGTGTTAGCATAGGAGCTCTGCTTTGTAAATAGAAGGACAAAGCTAAAATTATAGTGTGATGTTCATCTCAGGGCTACCTCTGTTTACTTCTCCGCTGAAAGGGCTGAAGAGATCTGATTGACTGAGACTGAGGATGGACACATCTCTTCCTTGTGGTACACAGTGGAGTTTGGAAGCACCTGGCATCAGGGAGAGGATGTCTCTGGGGTTTCACTGAACCTGTCTTTACACCCCAGACACACGTGAGAGTGTTAGCACTGTGGTCTTAGCAGATGTGCTAATTCTTGTCCTTCTTGTCCCACAAGCATGAGCATTTCCTAGGTGCTAGAGCTCAGTCAGAGAGGTAGAAGGGATGCTCCAGGACTACATGAAGAAATGGCTCTCTCTGTGACGCCTGTCACATGTGTGTCACATGACAGGGCTGTTGTGAGGATGAGTGGTGCTCTGTGGCTTTGCTCTGGGATGGGGGTCTGGGGCGTGCACTGGTGGGAGACTGAGCTGGCAGGTGGAAAGTAGTATATATTCCATAATCCCAAATATCTGTCCCCTCTGTCCCCCCTCTCCTCAGAGCACCCCTATGGGGCAGACATGGCAGGCATCCCTTCCCTTCACCCCTGAGAGAACTGAGGAGACAGAGACTTAGCCTGAATCCGTGTCTCAGATGGGCTGGTTCCACAGAGTGGGAGGAAGCACAGGACAGGCAAGAAGAAAGGGATATGCTGTCATAGGTCCTGCTGAAGGTCAACACCGGAAGCGATGTGGCGAATCTAGAGCCAACACTACTAGGGCTGCTTCTGGCCTCGAGTCCAGGACACAGGGTAGGGAGAGCTTGCCAGTAAGAGTTTTGTAGCTGGATGGCCTCTTTAGGGTGACCTACATGAAGAATGGCTGAAAGACAATTTGAGGCCACAGATTGGGGGTTGGCAGTGACAAGTGAAGGGCCTTCACCCCGAGAACATGGTTCCTCTGGCTGATTTAGGGCTCTGCTCAGCACAGGGCTCCCAGGAGGCTCATTCTCTCTGCATCTGCCTTTCCTCTGTGCCTGCCCGGCTGTAGATGAATTACCATTTGCCAGGGGGTCCTAGAAATATCCCCGAATGATGTCTGTCTCTGCCTGTGACATGACTCAGAATAGCACTGACTTAAACCAACTTGGGATCCATCGGTAACAGATCTGGAGACAGTCAGAGACTTTGGCAGCCTTAAAGTTCACATCTCTTGAGAAGCGTCCTCTTGTAATATTTTTAAATATACAATAACATGAGAAGACTCTTGGGGACTGGAGAATCTGTCTTAACATTTGAGACTTCCCCCCTCTGGAAGGAAAGAAATAAGAATATACTTTTTTTCCCCAAAAGTCTGCCTAGAAGTGTAATCATCGATAAAGCAACAGCAGATCCTCCTGGGCAATGAGTGGCTTCGGGCCTGGTGATCTTGGGCTCATGGGTGACTGCTGTGGAAAGCTCTGCTTTTAAAAAAAAAGAAAAGTTGATTGATTAGTATACAATGTCAAGGAAATGTCCAAGTGCTGCCCCCTGAGGTGATAAAATACCGGGTTTGGGGTAACTTGCCAAGCTCCCATGTCGGGATTAATTGGCATGCATATTAGTAACAAGCATGACGCAAGCAAGCTGAGCTATTGTTAGTCTCTCTCTGACTTGTATGAAATGGTCGCATGAGAAGCAAGGAAACCTTAATAACTCTACCTATTACTTCATCATCTGTACACTTGAGCGGCCTGGCAGCTGGAAACACTCAGAGTATTTAAACCAAAAGAGAGTACTTGCCGCTTCTTTAAACGTCTGTGGGGATAGAAGCAGATATGGAAAGTCTTCTGTTTGGGATCACTGTACTGCTTAGCCCCTGGGCTCCCAGTGACTACCCCTTGGTGCAGGCTCTGGAAACCTCTAGGATCCATGTCTAACTGCAGTAGTGTTGCTTTGGGGATCTGCAGGGGAAAGGCTCCCAGGATTACTAAAATCCACATCCTCTTCGTTTTGTGGAGGTAAAAGTCTCACACTGTACTCCAGGACGACCTTAAGTTTGTGAGGACGACCTCAGCCTTCCAAGCGCTGGGATTTCAGATATGAGTAACCATGTCTTAGGTTTCGTTTCTGTGTAGTCATATGCATGCCTGTTGCAGGGGTGCAAGTGTGCACATGCATGTGTAGGCCAGAGGTCATTCCTTAGGAAACCACCCACCCACCATGTTCTGAGACAGTATGTCAGGTAAGTTTGGCAAGTTCAGCTGTACTGTGAACCACAGTAGAGATTTGCGTTTCTACATCCCTAGCACTGGGTTACGAGTGTGTGCTACTTATACAGGTGCCCTGGTGATCAGACTCAGGCCCTCGGTGTTTGCACAGTGTGTGCTTTACACACTAAAGCTGTCTCTCCAGAAGACAAGGTTTGTTTTGTTTTAATGTTCTCTTAGGATTGGTTGAGTCCTCTGAGATGGTGGATGTAGTGAGCTGGCTCTACTGGAGGCAGCCTTCCGACCAGGCTCCGGGCTTCAGATAGTGATACAACACATCAAGGAGCCCGTAGTCCATTCAGATCTAGCAGGATGGCAACGTGCAAGCCAAGTTAATGTTCACATCTGGCTGTGAGACAGGGAAGGCCATCAAGTGTTCGTCCAAGTCTTGGGGCCGCTCCCCTCGTCCTTGAGAGTACATTCTAGAAGGGAGTCAGCAGAGCAGCTGCCGGGCTGTGACAGATATGAGTCTGTCTGCAGGGTAAGGATATAGGGATGATTCCTGCCCAGATCAGCAGTGCAGAGTCAGCACCCTGAAACAGGTGCACCCCTCAGTTGTCTGCCATTGTCAGAGCTCATCAGCCCTAAGTGGGTCTCTGCAGGGATACTCGTCTCCCTCTGTGCATGAGAAGAGGGAGGAGCACTCAGTGGGGCTGTGAGATCACAGGATCTGAATCTAGGTCCACACTTCCTGATCTCCTTGCATAGCCTGCTCTCCCTGCAGAGCCTGGTCTCTCTGCATAGCCTGGTCTCTCTTCTTTCTAGCCCAAAGGCAGAACCAAACTTGTACTTCAGGTTGAACTCTAGTAGGAAGTCACCTAGGGTAAGAAGACTTGGAGGCATGGAGGGAAAGTCAATTTACTTCTTCCATGCTATGCTTGAGAATATTAAATATTATCTATATTTAGAAGGTTCCCCTCCCTCCTCTGCCACAGTACCTCATGGGATCCAAACAGAGTCCATTTGTTCCAGAGAGGGCCAGTCCAGTCCAGAGCTGATTTTGAAACTTCCCGGCAGGAAGGTGATTATCTAAAACTGTGAAATACCTGGGGCTCTGCTGGTTGTGACCAAGTGCAAATTTTTAAGTGTCGAGTTTTCAAAGGAAAGCTGCCAATGGGTGTTCTGTAAATCATTTGTGCCGGCAGACTGACCCCATTATGTCAGCTAATCCTGGAAATACAGGAGGTAAATTTAAATCTTCGAGCATGAAGCACTTAATCAATATTCTAAATGTTTTTCTTGCAATTTATGCTTGCAGAGCAACGGGGTGCTCCGGCGTCCTGTTAATCTTCCATCAGGGAAGAGACACTGGTGAGACGGGCCAGGGTGGTAGGGCTTTGTCAGAGATGCCTGGTGAGAAGACAACCCAAGGGCAGAGAGGAAGGAGGCTCTTTCTTCCCTAGGTCTGTCTGGGAGCAGGATGTTCAAACCTGAGTTCATCCTGAAGTTGGCCCCGGGAACCCCTCATGCCTCTCCTTTAAGCATTCAGGACAGCCTAGGAGTTATTTTGCTGGGAGGAGTTGGACCTGTGGAGTTGGGCGGATTTGAGCAAGAATGGTAGCTACCTGCCTCTCTATTATTTTGTGTCATGAAACATATTCCTTAACCTCTCTGAATTTCTGCTGTCAAGCACAATCCGCGTTTTAGGTTTCTTTTGATTAAGGAATGGTCCAAGTGTACACAGGGCCAAGCAAGCTCCCGGCACTTGAAAAGTGGCTGTACTCTCATCAGGGTGGATGCCATGTCTGAGAGATGTCTCGGGGATGCTGAAGCTGCAGAGGAGAATCTGTCCCAAAGAGCCACAGGGGGCAACAATGGAAAAGAATGTTGAAGCTCTTTAGGTTTTAATCTCTTACTTTGTTAGGTTTTGAACTAAATGTCAGCAGACAGTCCCTCCTAAGGGGTGGGATGTTCTTTGTACTCCAGGCCAAGAAGGAAAAGCAGGCCAAAGCAGAAAGACCCAGGTCTTTCTTGAGGGATTATAACTTCTCCTGATTCCATCTTACTACCTAGATAATTATCTCAGGAGCTCTGTCCTGACAGTTTGCTCCCTAGAACAACTATGTGAGCCAAATCCCATCCAGCATGGTTAGGAGAGTGGGTCTGTCCGCGAAAGGCCTTGCTGGACTTCTAACTAATGTTGACATGGGAACAGGTGACATAATCATTAACACCAAGTGCTCTTAGTTGTAGAAAAGATGGTGACCAAGAACCAACCCTATCTCTCAGATTCACAGCCCAGGACTGGAGCTGTTACCATATCTATACGTCACTGGTCATAGTCTGCGATTATGATTCATTATTTTTATAACTTTGTTTATAAATAGTCATCCACCACAACTCTCAACAGAATATGTGCAATCAAGAGTTTAATGTAGTGGTGCATGCTTGTAATCCCAGCTCTGGGGAAGGCAGAACCAGGCAAAACTCTGGGGCCTACTGGTCAACCATTATAATCTACTTGGTCCCTCAGGCCAGTGAGGACCATGTCTCAAAAAGAAAACAGATGGCAGCTTGAAGAACAACACACAAGATTGACCTCTGTCCTCCACATGAACATACATACATGTGACTGTTCACCTCCACACACATGTACAACCCACTCACATGCCCCTTACATGCTTGCACATACATGTACATGCAAATACATTAAAACTAGAGTAGAGCCAAGAACAGTTGCACGGATATTCCATCCTATTATGGTCTGGTGTTAATAAGGCAGAGTGCATGCAACACTATCCATGAATAAACCACAGAGTAGCCCTTGAGATGAGTAATTCAGATGAGAGCGAGGAACATATAGCATTGTCCGGGAGAAGGAATACACTAACTCAACCTCTCCTCTTCTATGCATTCAGCATGCGTGTTCTGTATCACCTAAATCAGAGGACTTTAAACATTTCACTTTCCACTAACATTATTCATCACTATAGATTAAATCAGTCCCTAAATTCTTGTTGAACATCTGGCAGATTGAAGTGTCAGTATGGCTCGTAAACTAGCATAAAGAAAAGTAATGGTGACTGTTCCGATGCCAACTGGTACACCACAACACAGCTCAATCTTGACGCTACCACCAGGAGCTCGTGGCAGACCAGAGGCCCCATCAAGGCTGGCCTCTTTGTAGATGCCAGCTGCATTTCTGGGCTCTCCTCCACATGCAGTCTGACTAGCCAGTTCCAGATTTAGGCATTTGCAGGAAGCTCCAAGTCATGGTCACTAGAATGACTCGTGGAACTCAGCAGATTGCAATACTTAATAGCTTTGTTGTAAAGGGCACAAATCAGGATGTGGAGGTGTGAATAAGATTGGAGAGGGCTTCTGTAGGGGGTTTCTATGGATTCCCTCCCCTGTAGACTAAATACATTTTATTGTTTTGTCATATGAATGTACTTACCAGTCAGGAAGCCCCATGCAGCCCAGTGGCCAAGTTTCCTTTGTTGTTGCGTTAGGTAGGCATAGGAACGAGTCACTGACCCCACCCTCTGCGTGACTGAACAGTCTTCAGACCTCCCCAGATATTTGCTGAAAGTTGGGTCAGTTTGACTTCACTTGGCCCAAAACTCCATCCCCTGAACCCTGGGTTGGCTTCTCTGGTGACCAGAATTCATCTTGAAGTATCTCATCACCACACGCTCAGGTACAGTCAGTCCATGGGGCCAATGAGTAAAAGCACTGTCAAGAAATCAGAAGGGTCTAGAGGAACAAAGCCAATCAAATCCCTTCTTAGGCAAAAAATGCTGTACCAGTGGATTGTTCTAAAGTGGAGCTACAAACTTGCCAAACTTCATATAGAGAACTAGATTTGAAAATGAGCCTGGACTCTCCTCAGTGTCTTGTAGCCATGAAAACCAGGACTGGTTTCTTATACTCTCTGCCTCAGTTTCTTTATTTGTGAGGTGGGCAAGATGGTGGGAGAGCTTCCTGTAGTATTCATTAATAGGATGTGCTGTCTTCTGTCTTTATGGCTTACTCAGAGCTGTGATAACCTCAGAGTTTGAACTGTGAGAGTTCCCATTGATTGGAAGTGGTTTCAGGGAATTGTCAACACTTGTCAGTGTGTAACACTGTCAACCCAGAAATCCTTGATTGCTTTCATGCCTCCCTTACCAAAATGAACTGCCCCAAAGGGTCAAGCATTGCTGATTCCTGGGGATGTTCTGATCTTGGTGGCCTGTGCAGCTTTGTATGGATAGACTCAATAATTGACAGGAAAAGATGAGGCCATGTCACAGCTTCTAGTCCTGTACTTCACAGGACATCAGCATTTCTCCTGGAATTCTTTGCTGGACGTGAGCTGCACATCCCTAGGGCAATGTGAAGAATTTTATTCAAAATTATTTAAGGACCTCATGGCTGTGAGTTAGTCACTTCTCCTGGGTCAGGTACTCTAGGTATTTTGGTGTGAATAATTGTTAGGGATGTCCTGGCATTGTATGATATTTGGTATCATTTCAAAAGCATTATGGCAACCCCAAGTTTTCCCAGGCTTGCCAATTATCCCCTTGCAGGATAAAACTAACCTTTGCTCAGAATCACTAACCAACAAGAAGACTACGTAAAAATTCCCTTACCCCTATCCCAACCCCTAACCTGTGTGGTAGGGATCCCCTTTGTGGTGTAGGCAATAATGAACCTGGGAGCTGCGGCTGCTGATGACCCTAGTCTGTGTGAGATAGTGTACAAAATGCTGTCAACGGGCATAAGCAACAGACATGAGGTCCATAATTCAGGCAGAGGCGATTGAATTCCTGGTGAAGACTTCTTTCTGAGATGACTGCCTTTTTTCTGCGTCCTCATGAGAAAGGCATACATCTCACCTTGGGGTCATGCCTCAGAATTCATCAGTGTGGTCACTTGCCAAAACCTCCTTTCCTCCTCAAGCTGTCTCAGAAGCACTAGGGTTACAATGTGAGAACTGGAGGAGAGACCTTCAATCCCTATCAATGCCAAAACCCCACATTTGGAAATTATGATTTTCCCAAAACAGCACTTGTGCCAACGTAGGACGTGCCATTGGCACCGCAGGTGACACCAACCTTAGGGTTGAACACTTCCTTACCATTCAGAGATGTGCAGGAGTCCACGGCCTCTGGGACCTCACTGTTCCTTCTTCTAAGTGATGTTTGTGACCCTGCAACACACGGTAAGTACCCTGCAGAGGACATCTCAGAGGAGATTTTCGACATAGGGCACAGTGGATGATTGGAATGCTCCCAGATCTAAGTAGGATGGACTGGAGAATGAGAGTTTCAGAAGAGTTGGGGTTAAGGGCATCTTAAAGCTGCATATGATGGTTTGTATATGCTTGGCCCAGGGAGTGGGACTATTAAAAGGCGTGGCCCTTTTGGAATAGGTGTGTCACTGTGGGTGTGGGCTTTAAGACCCTTATCCTAGCTGCCTGGAAGTGAGTATTCTGTTAGAAGCCTTCAGATGAAGATGTAGACCTCTCAGCTCCTCCTGCACCATGCCTGCCTGGATGCTGCCATACTCCCGCCTTGATGATAATGGACTGAACCTCTGAACCTGTAAGCCAGCCCCAATTAAATAATGTCCTTGGTCATGGTGTCTGTTCACAGCAGTAAAGCCCTAACTAAGACACTGCATGACAGAACTGCCTGAAGTTCTTGATTCCTGGACACTAAGGCCTTGTCTTTAAGGCAATAATCTTGGGATGTATAGTATTGGTGACATCGGTGTCTTACGTTCCTCTTTGCTATGACAAAAACAACCGACAAGAAGCTAGTTCAGGAGGGAGAGTTTGTTTACCAGTGGAGGGGATACAGTTCCATTTGGAGAGGGAGATATGGCAGCAGGAACCCGAGAGCTGGTCACACAGCACCCAGGATGAATGATAATGCTTGCCTCACTCTCTGCTTAGACAGTCCCAGCCCACAGGATGGTGTTGCCCACAATTAAAGCGGCTCTTTCCACCTCAGTTAACCTGATCTAGATGACCTTCACAGACACGCCCAGGATCTTAGCCAGTACAGATGAGTCCTCACAGGTGTACCCGAGGTCTGCCGCCTACGTAAATCCGAGGAGTTGACCATATTAGCCTTCACACGAGGCTTCCATCTTTGAAGGTGTTCCGTCTTTTCTGTGGAAGGTAGCCTGCCCTCTACAGCTCAGTGTTGATTTTATCTTTTTTTTTTTTTTTTTAAAGTCTTGGGTATACTCAACATTTCCCACACATGATGCTCATGTGCCCAGAGTGAGCTCATTCCCCTGATCTGGGAGCTATGATGTGATGCTAGGGTCACAGATGCCTGGCCCATAGTATTGGAAGAAAGTACGGTGAGATCCCAGAGGGCCATGGACCCCTGCACATCCCTGAGTAGTAAGAAAAGCACTCAAGTCTAAAGTTGGCATCACCTGTGGACCAAGTTGACAAGTGGGCCCAGGTCCTTACAGCAAGGAGGCTGCCAGGATGGTTGCGCTTGATCTTCCTCTTTCCAGGTGCCAGCGGAAGAGCTCAGAGGAAGCCGAGTCCCAGAATCAACCCAGTTAGCCCTGGGAGGAAAGAGGCTATCATAAAAATGCTTTCTGACATAACTGCTTTATAGAGTGTTTTCAGAGTCCTTGAACCAAGAGAGTGCTTGAATTCAGAACTCAAAAATCGGGTAGTACTCCATGAAGGCTGCTGAACAATCCAGAGACGCTAAATGGTGTTTGATTTGTGTATGTAAGCCCAAATGGCCGAGGGAGCAAGCAGGCTGTAACAAACTCCCTCAAACCGGAACTGGACCTTGAGGCCAGGCTTCCTGGTCGGGAAATATACATACCCCCTACATGTTAAGTGGTGCTCGGGCAAAAGTCCCAATAACTGAGCAATTGGAATCTAAGGAAGGAAGGAGGTGGGGGAGGGAGAGGAAAGAAGGAAGGATAGATGGACTTCTGTTATGGGACAATATTAAGGACATCACAATCCTTGCTTGGGTCCCTACGGTCCTAGTAAGTGTCACTTGTGGAGCCTTTACCGTCTGAGGTTCTGGTTCCTGGAAGGGACATTGAAAGTCGCACCTGTGTAGAAGACAAGCTACCCCAGCTTGCAGACCAGGTGCTGGGCTGCCTCCAGCCAGCAGCTGTTATCAGATTGTGGGCTTGTAAAGACTTAATTCAGGTAATGATTTCCTTGTGATTGGCATGTTTGTATTGTAGCAAGCTTAGGTTCAGCATATTGTTAGAATACACAGTGTTGTAATTTAAGATTATTTCGTCAGCAGTAAAGCGTTTTTGTAATTCATTTAAAAAGTTGTAATGGGCTTTAGCGTCTTCAGGATAGTTAATAATACGGCATTTTATAGCTGGCTGTAAAATTTCAGATTACAGTTTTTGCAATTGTGCGATTCTACTTTATAGTTTAATAATTGTTCAAATGAAGAAGGATGTAAAGTTCCTTAAAACCAATTTAATGACTTAGAAAAATAGCTTTTATCAGAATCTACTGCACAACCTTTAATGAACCCAGATGTCCCGGTCCCCTTTCAACGGAGACCTATTTTTCTCACCTAGATGCCTTCCCAATTACGCACACATAGTGCAGTAACTCTGGGTTACAGTTTCTCTCTTTCTCTCCCCTCTTTTATCCCTAATCTCCTGCAAATAGAATAAACCTATTTTTGAGGGGGGGGGGAGCAGTCAAGCCAGAGAGCCTCAGCTGAGCGGGTAATAAATTGCTTCTCTTTAGAAGTATTTCCCTTTTCAGACTTCTCCTTGATCGCAGAGTCTCTTATTAACACTCACAAGTAGCTTGTTCTTCACTGTTCTGTAAAGTGAGTGGCAAATGTGGGAGCCTTACATTATAATAATTTAATTATATGTTATCATTATGAGTTACACAAATGTTAGCACTATAGCATTGAGGGCAAGGCACTATCTCATTTTGTCACTGAAACTGTACTGCATGCTGCTATATTTTTAGAATATGGCCTGGGTAGGTCATTGAACAACAGCATTAATATAGTATGCAACTCTAAGCCAGGTCCACAAGCAGGGACTTACGGGACACACCGTGCAGAAGTTCAGTAGCAAGGCCCTTGAGTACTGTGTGGCTCTCGGGCTGACTGCCTCTGCTTCAGATCCCTGTCAGTGTTTCATAGAAATGGTATTTACCAGAAGGGGTCTGTGGTAGTAGATCATCCCTGTTTGGGTTGATAACGGGGTTAGATGACTGTGCTTACTGATCCTGTGGCCTGTGGAGACTTGGGGCAACATTCTCATTAATTTTCCTGAAGACTGAAATGTGTCTTGCGTGTTTTGCCTGCATGTATGCCTGTGTGCCATGTGCTTGCTATGCCTGTGGGGGTTTGACCTCCTTGTACTGGAGTTTATAGAGTTATGAGCCTTCATGCAGCTTTTAGAATCCAATTCAGATCCTCTGGAAGAGTAGTAAGTATTCTTGTAACCACTGAGCAATCTCTCCTGTCTCTGTAACTTTAAAAAAAAATATTTAGTTTATGTATATGAGTACACTGTTGCTGTCTTCAGACACACCAGAAGACGACAGTATCGGATCTCATTACAGATGGTTGTGTTGCCATGTGGTTGCTGGGAGTTGAACTCAGGACCTTTGGAAGATGAGTCAGTGCTCTGAACTGCTGAACCATCTCTCCAGCCCCTCTGTAACACATTTTAAGCTAATTTCTCTTAAGCAACAAAATAACAGCAGCGAATATGCTGAGGCCTGGTAAAGGAACCTGCAAACAACAGGGAGAGGTTCGCTCTCCAAGGTGCTTTTGTGTTTTGTAAAGAGGTGGTTGTGTGTTGGAGTCATCTCTGGGAAGATGATGCTGAAGGGGGCTCTACAGTGAAATCAGAATGTCCCACAGACCAAGATGAAGAGTCTTTTGATCTCATTGAACATCAGATTTCTCATCTCTCCTGTGGGCATGGAGAGCCTCACTGCCTAGGAGGGTTAGGATAATTAAACAGATCCGAATCCCCCAGCTCCAGTGAGGGTTTTCTGTGGCTGTTTTCTCTACCTGAGCAGCCCCTTTTTGACCGTGAGGTAGGAGGAGCCCATGCGGATGGGACACCAAGATTCATCTGGAAAGTGAAGTTGAGCTTTAGAAGCAGGTCTGCTCGCTGAAGGCGTGGCCTCAGGTTGGGCCACTTGTGTTCACATGTTTACCTTCTCCTTAGCGATGTTTAAAACCACTCATCTTAAAAACCGAGATGGGATCTGAAGACCAGCCCCCACATTACTACATCCAGGGAAGAGCCATTAGACTACCTGGGCCTGTGGTCCACAGGGCAGTGTGGCCAAGCCCATCAGAAGGACAGTAATTCAGCCTTGGACAATTGCTTAACCCAATTGCCATGTAATAACCATGCTTAATAAAAAGCAGTAAGATGTCTGCCTTATCGTGACTATAAATATGCTCTCTTGTTCCGAGTAACCTACGAGAATACCTCTGAGCACACTTAGGTCACATACTATAAATAAATCCAATTTCTTGAATTCCCTACTGACCTTTTATCCTTTGGACTTCTAACCAAGCGCGCCTCCCGGAATAATAGGCTGCGTAGAGCTGGAACTGTGGAACTCGCTATGGAGACATCTGCTCTGAACCTGTGTCCCCTCTCCATTGCCTCTCTTATTTCAGGCCCTAGAGGAGACATTTTATGGAGGACACTATCTAGAGGGAAAACTGGAAATTGGGCGCTGACAGATATTGAGGGAGTTTCCCCTCCCAAAATGGATGTCCTTTGTCTGCCTTCTCAATAGCAAGGACCTCAGATTTGATGCAAGGCAGTTACTCCATAGGCCCTTAAGAGAGCAAAAGCCACTCAGTCTCTCCTGACCTTTGGCTTCTTCAAGTGGCCATGTTTGCAAGCACTGTTCCTGGTATTTGAATTCAGGATTGGGAGGTGCCCCATTATGCTCTGTCCCTGCCTGAGTTAGCTCTGTCCCTGTTGGCTGTGGGACCCCAATCATTATTGCACCTGTAATGATTGTCTTGATCTGTCAGCAGGAAAGATCTACTTCTAAGGTTTCACGTAAGGATTACTTTAACAGGCAGACAGACAGGGTTCTGACCTGGAGCCAATATTCAAGGGTGTTGAGGTCCAAGAAAGTGTGTTCAGATTTCTATGTGGCCAGTCCAGGCTGTAGAAACAACCTCTCTGAACCCCCATGCCCAACTCATACAAAACAGAGGTACCTGCCCACAACAGGTAATTGCAGGTAGACTCTTGGTGGAGGTTCTTAGCGGTAGGAACAATCACAGCCATCATTTTAGGCTACTTTGTTTTCCTGTATTTTCTGGAATATTTTTCTCTGCTGAAGTGCAATAATTTAAAAAAAATAAAATTGGATTTATCTTATTTATCTATCATTAGGTTTGCATCAATAAGCATGCATCTTGTAAACAGAGGGTGAGTGAAGTGTCTGCCTCTTTGGTCTTGAGACAGTAGATATTTTTTAATTATTTTTTTTTTTTGTATCAAGCCTACTTAGCACCATAAGTCATAAGACCGTTATGGGTTTGCACTCAGCTGCACATAAATGCACCAGAGAATGAGAGGCTTAATAAATATCCTGTGATTCGATGAGGGTGTGTGTCCGGTGAGACGGGCTGCATGCACTTTCCATCGAGGAAAGCTATGAATCTTTCCATTGCTCTTACGGATTTGCATTTCCAGCTGCATTTGTTTAGAAAATAGATGTTAGAGAACCGCCCCTCCTTGCCTTATACCATTGTTGTGAATGTTTGCACTGAACGGCTTCCCTCCCCACCCCCTGCAGACACCCCTTCCCCCCTTGCACCAAAACATCTTTCACACATTGTTTAGCATCATTGTTAATTGGGCGTAATTACCTAAACCGAGGCTCATAATTGCTTTTTGTCTGAATATTTTACTAATCAAGCGAGCTAACCATGAATGAAAACACATAGTTCTGTGGTCTATTTTGCAACCCATGGTTGCCCCAACATGGGGAAAAGCAAAACAGACATAAGATGATCATGTGGAACTTTAAAACCAAGAAGAAAGCTCAGCTAAGGCGGAGCTAAGGTGGAGCTTCGTGCCTCTGTCTACATGCTGCTTCTCGCCATCATGCCATTAGCGTTGAATTACAACTGTGGGCTCTGAGCATCCTCTCATGTGTAGGAGACTGATGGAGAGGCTCGAGGGATGGCTCAGCTGATGGGGAGTGTTGACGTGTCTTCCTGGATATATGTCTGTCTCGTGTCTCTTTCATGCCATCCATTTTTAAAATCTTTTTTTTTCATTTTTTTATTCTATATTCTTTGTTTACATTCCAAAGGCTTTCCCCTTTCCCAGTTCCCCCCCCCACCATACATCCCATAAGTCCTCTCCCCCCCCCAACTATTCCCCAATCACCCCCACCACCACCATTTCTCTGTTCTGGTACTCTTCTACAAAACTGGATCCAATCTTTTCAGGCCCAGGGTCCTCTCCTTTCTTCTTGGGAATCATTTGA
The DNA here is from genome assembly GCA_964023405.1 of Apodemus agrarius. Classification (NCBI taxonomy): domain Eukaryota; kingdom Metazoa; phylum Chordata; class Mammalia; order Rodentia; family Muridae; genus Apodemus; species Apodemus agrarius. Next base: position 197,586,992 of record OZ030005.1, on the reverse strand, counting down.
CTTGCTAATTGTGCCTTGAGTATTTAGGGCTTCTGGGCTCATTAATATCCACTTACCAGTGATTGCATTTCATGTGTATTCTTTTGTGATTGGGTTAACTCGCTTAGGATGATATTTTCCAGATCCAACCATTTGCCTACAAATTGCATGAATTCATTATTTTTAATTGCTGAGTAGTATTCCTTTATTTATTTATTTATTTATTTATTTATTTATTTATTTATATGTATATATATACATACACATACACACACACACACACACACACACACACACACACACACCACATTTCCATTCCTCCTTTGAGGGATATCTGGGCTATTCCAACTTCTGGCTATTATAAACAAGGCTGCTATGAACATAGTGGAGCATGTGTCTTTATTGTATTGCAGGGGAATCCTCTGGGTATATGCCCAGGAGTGGTATGCCAGGGTCCTCTGGAAGTGACATGCCCAATTTTCTGAGGAACTGCCAGACTGATTTCCAGAGCGGTTGTACCAACTTGCAATCCCACCAACAGTGGAGGAGTGTTCCTCTTTCTCCACATCCTCACCAGCACCTGTTGTCTCTTGAGTTTTTAATCTTAGCCATTCTGACTGGTGTGAGGTGGAATCTCAGGGTTGAAGCACTTCTCTTTCACATAATGTTCATGAACGCTAAATTAGCCTCAGAGTTTGCATTTTCTGTTATTCAATTTCAATGATAGTGTCTTGTCTCAATCCAAGACTGTCCAGAGAACAAAGAGGAAGTGTCACTAGCAACTTTCCAAGAACTTCACAGGACTGGAGAGATGGCTCAGTAGGTAATGTACTGGATACCCAGAGGGCCTGGAAACCTAACCCTCCTATAACCTCAGCAATGGTGGCTGGAGGAGGGGGAGGGGAGACCTGCCCATCCCCAGAGCTTTCTGACCAGCCAGGCCCTCTGAACTGATGATTTTCAGGTGCAGCAAGAGACTCTGTTGCAAGAAATAAGATAGAAAGCAACTAACCTAATGTTAAGCCCATGCACACACACAGATGCACACACATAGTACACATGTGCATGCTCACACGCATATGTATGTACACATGCATGTTCCAGCCTATGTGCTGTTTACCATACTTTACCAATCTAGCCAGCAGGACCAACTTCTGAACTATGGTGAGATTCATCCTGACGACGTTCCCTTAGTCCTCTCAGAAGCCGCCCTGCCCTTTCACAAACATACTCATGTGCAAAAGCCCCTGAATGTCCCAAGCCTGTTCTCCTGTTCTGAACCCTACTGCCCTTTGCCTGCTTGGTGGGCGCCTGAGCTTCCAACGCTGGGTGTGTCTCAGTCCTTTGGTGAGGATGCTGTTTATGTAACACGGAACATGTAGGTGAACAGAATCACGAAAAGCAATAATTGATTTAAGAAAAACAGAGTTGAATACATGAGGAAAGAGCAGATTCCTTTATAAAATATTGCCCATGGGTTAGCGAGGAACAAGGTAATTATAGTAGTCTGCAAAAAAAGGGGGGGGGATAGAATGCATAAAAGAAGACTGCAGTCTAGTTACTCTGTGAGTGTCAAGCAAACACTCCCCATCTTAAAGCAGCTGAGGCTGGAGGCTGGGAATGTGGCTTGTTTGGTAGATTGGGTAGAATGCTTGCCTAGCACGCAGGAAGCCCTATGCTCCACCCTCACTGTGGTGTTACTCAGGCATGGTGTCCTACACCTGTCATCCCAGCTTTGGAGAGCTAGAGGCAGGAGGACCAGAGCTTTGAAATCATTTTCAACTACTGAGTCAGTTTGAAGCCACCTTGGGCTACATGGGATCCTGGCCCTTAAGGATAAAGGAATAAAATGGGAAAAGAAAATTAAACCATGGGGCTTGTCACTCCTGGTTCATTAATATGGCTTGTGTTAAACTGAAGCCAGAGAATTCTGTTCAGTGGGCTTGTCTTTAAAAGAAAAGTGCCCTTGTTTACTACAGGATCCTGGTGAGGCCAGACCAAGGGTGGTGGATTTTCCAGGGTTGAGTTTCAGGCCGTCGTGTATGGGGCCTGGGAACACAACTCAGGTCCTCAGTGAGAACGGTACATTCTCTTAACTGCTGAGACAATCCTCCAGCCCCCAGCACGTAGGTTTTAACAGAGTTGGATACACTAGTCACAGATAGCTTCCGTTTTCTCTTCTCTCTGGTCAAGGATGAGAGTTTGGGCTTCAGCTGTAGCACTTGCACAGGCGAACTCTGACTTAGGCTGGCATCAGAACCTAAGACCCTCCAGACTTCAGACCTTGTTTCCGTGTCAGGTGTAAGGCTGGGGTACGCTGTACAAGTCCAGCTTCCTTTCAGTTCACCGGGACTCGTTATTGGAAGCCTTGTCTAAACACGGTATAGATACTGTGCCTGAGTCAGGCCTGCTCCGGGTAAGGAAGTCACCTCCATTGGTGTTCTCCCAGCCTTATGACCAGACTTGGCTGCCCAGGCTGCTGCCCTGGGTTTTCAGGAGCCTTGCTAGGTCTTTGGGAACCAGTACTGAGTGAGAACCATTTCCCAGGCCTTCTAAGTGTGTCTCACAATGAGGTTCTTTGGCTAAGGCGTAGGCAACACTGAAATGTGTTCCGGGACAAGAGGACTGCTATGGAACTGTGCAGTCTCCATGGTAGAAATGATAAACACGACCAGTTAACCCTTTAAAAGGAGGCTCCCAGTCCACCAGCCTCACTTCTCAGCCCCTTTCTTTCCTCCTGACAGAACTGAGCTGGAAGGAAATGGGTCCCTTCCCTGCTAAGCACGGGCTCCAGAAGACAAACGGCCAGCCCCAGAGGCTCTGAGCGGGCCTTGTTTATGTGTTCACTTGTTTTGCAAAGCCGACATTACTGCAAATTATTCAGACCAGTGGCTGCCTGCAGTTGTTACCAAGCTTGTAGGGAAGGTGAGTTTTAAAATAGTAAGAGAGATGTCAGAAAGGCTGGTCAACTGCTTGTGACCAGATTGGCAATCAAAACCTCCCCTGTTCTCTCAAAAGTCAGAAGCGAAGATCCGAAAACTGCAGAGTCAAAGAGCTGCAGAGTGTGAGAGGCGTGAGAGCCTTGAAGCTCACAGTCTAGCCGGGCTGCCCCCCCAGGCTGCTGCTTCCCTCGGTTTTCTTTTTACATGCAGAAGTTAATGTGGGCAGATGCAGACCAAGTACACAGCAGACTCGTTATGTGACAAGTACTAACCATAAATGCACATCTTCAGTGAGTCTGCGATTCAAGTACCACTAGAGAAACCTGAGGCCTATGTAGCAAGTCAGCCTGCTCAGTTTGGGATTAGACACCCTTCTCTGTTCGTGTGGCTTCACAGGAGAAAGTCAAACAAGCATATTTAAACTTGGACTTTCACATCTCCACTACTTCAGAAAGACCTCTTGCAAAGGCTTCCCCCAGCCAGAGTCCCATTGCTGCCACAGAAGAGGCTCCTATGCTAATGAGCTGGTATTGACAAGTGTGATAGATACAGCCAGGTACTTATCGAGAGCAGAGTTGATTGTGTTTTACAGCCTGTGTGCTTCTCTGTTTATTGCTTGTATTCTGTCATTAAGCAAACAGGTCCCTAATATAGCAAATCTCTCTAATCAGTAAAGCTGGGGAGAAAGGAACCAGAGCACATTAATTATGACTGTTTGGCTGTAGCCTGGACAGTCTGTTGCTATTGGATTGGGAGCTTCTTCTGGTTTTATTTCCTGGAGTCGGAGCAGAGAACGGACAGACAGCTTTTCTCCTGCATGGAGGAGAACAGAGAAATGTTCCGTGCCCTGCTGGCTGACAGCTGCCTAAAAACCGGAGATTAAACACTGGTTTCTCCACAAAGGCCAGGCTCTGCATGGATGCACTTTTAAGTCTCCAATTCCATAAACAGGCCAGGCATGCTGCTCACAAACCTGAACTGTCCCCAAAGTCCTGCAGAGCCTACTGTGGGCAGAAACAGGTGGGGACTCCGCTGCCAGCTATAAACTGTGTATGTGCCCATGTGCTCTGCATTAGAGTGCTATTGGCACTGAGACTGGCTTCGCAAATGCTGATGGCCAGGGTAAAAGGCAGAGAGGCCACTCTGACTCCAGGTACCAGAGGTTAACAGCATCTAATGCATTTATTAACCCTCTGGTGCCAGGGTCTGGTGAGGTCTGGCCTCCCAATTACAGAGCCCTGGAAATTCTATTATGTGACAAGCCTGGACTTGTTGATTACCACCAGGGACAATTTTGTAACAGCTGCTGGAGGGACAGAGCTTATGGAGACTCTAAAGGGCAAGTTTCTGGGCTGTGGTTTTCTAGGATATGGCTTTCCCAGCATCCACTTGCCCTTCTTAACCCTTGCGATGAAAGCCGCAAGGTACGGCATCTTGACGGTGACATTTCACACAAAGCAGAGTCAGGAGTCTTCACCCAAACCACAGGACCAGGAATTAACTGATAGGAAACACGCTTTCATAAAGAACATTAAGTAATTCATTTCTCAGCCTACTGTAATAATTGTTCAAATTAACTGTTACAAAAACAGAATAGACTTTTCTTTTCTTCCTGTCTTTAAAGACACATCCTATTTTAAAGTCAGTGAGTGGTAGGTCAGTGACCATGTCGGAACCTGAGCCCGGAGTCAGGTGACTGTGTGTCTCATGGTTATCAGGTAGCAGGGGACCACAGCAGCCCTCACACCCTATACCAACTCATCTTTACGGGCCTTGGCTTTACCAGTTTACACTTTGTTGATGGCAGCTGTTTCTACACTTTTGAACTTAGTTTACTCTCTGTCAAGTCTTAGGAGGTATGTGTCTGTGTGTATGGTGTGTGCATGTTTGTGTGTGTGATGTGTGTGTAGGTGAGTCTGTGAATGTTGGATGTATATGTGTGTCTCTGTGTGGTGTGCATGTATATATGTGAGTGTATGTATGTATGTCGGTGTGTATGTGTGTGCATGTTTGTGTGGTGTGTGTGTGTGTATGTGAGTGTGTGTGAGGAGTGTCTGTATGTGAGGTATGTGTGTGTGTGTGTATGTGTGTGTGGTGTCTGCGCGTGCGTGCGTGCGTGCGTGCGTGCGTGTGTTTGTGTGTGTGTGTGTGTGTGTGTGTGTGTGTGTTGTGTCTGTGTATCTCTGTGTGTGGTGTCTGTGTATGAATGTGGAGGTGTGTGTGTGTGTGTGTGTGTGTGTGTGTGTGTGTGTGTAAGTACTCGGCAATCACTCAACAGTTGTTGAAATGGGGGAATGCCCTGCCATTTTACGTTTGAATTTATCACAATTGATGAGCAAGACTGATTGTTTAATGTCTTTTTAAAACATTCAGGATGAAAAATCATCCAAATGTATCCAAAATAACAGGTTTCTGGGCCTTGTAGAATGGACTTTAAGGCCCATATTTTCTTACGAGGCTCCGGGTCTACAGTAGTAGGTTTCTGATCCTCAGAGATCATTGGGACTCGTGCTGAATACAAGATTCCTAAGCTTGCAGCCAGGCACTCTTCACACCTGTGAGCCTCGTTCTGTCCCCCTGCCTGCGGGTCACATGCGGCATAGCTACTAGACAGCACTTGGTCTGTAGCTGATTCCAGGATCTTCATGGACCCTTTGGCCTGTATCTTATCAGTGAGCGATTTAAAACATCTCATCTCTGTGTGCAATCCTTCGATTTTATTGTTCAACAACCACTTTCTGCCCTCACCTTCTCATCAGGGCCACACACAACTTACCGTGTCCCCCGCTGGGATTGGGTGGATCCAGCAAGACTTCTACACCGCTCACACTCCTGGTGACATCCTGGTACCAGTTCTCTCTACAGGAAGCTTGCTAAGTGTTTTGTGAAAGTGGGGCTTTTAGACCTGCCTTGGCCTGTGGAAAGCCAAACCTCTTAGTGCGGGTGCTGGAAAGGCTACCATGGGAAGCCTCTGTAAGTTGGGCAGCATATTCTCGTTCAGATTCAGCATTTTGTGTAGGTGTGCCCACCAGGATGGTCCTCCAGGCTACAGGCTAACTGTTAGAGAGGTACATAGGATACTGTTTTGGGAACAAGAGCCCCCTAGGTAGAACAGCCTTGAGGATGCTCTGAGTGTATTTTCCAGAGCCAATAAACAATCACTGCCTCCATTCTGAGTAGACGTGAACTGTCAGTTTAGGTGTGGGTGTGTTGACATGTTGGAGAGTTATTTAGTGTAGATTCTCAGTGATGGGGAATAGAAGTCTACCCATGCACATGGAAACCCATGAGGACACCTGGGAAGACAGCAGCCCTTTCTGGTTAGCCACTGGAAGTCCCATCGTAATTATTTAATCAGTTTCCTCAGGCTGTCCCGGCTTCCACGGTGACAGAGATACAGTGACAGAACCATAGATTACAAGTACACTGAACAAATCCAGGGCTCGCTGGTGCTGGTCAGGTGACAGGGAGAGGATGGCATCCAGCAGTGAACTCTTGGGGGCTGCAGCGGCCCCCTCAGGTGCTGGTTTGCTGTAACCACACTATAGAAAAAGCCTAAGGCCAGCCCAGAGGTCCTTCTGCATCCCCAAGCCAGTCAGTGAGTGGATTAGCTACACATATTCCCTCAGTGGGGATTTTGTCTTTGTATCTTACGGTCTACAGAAGCAAAGGCAGAGTGGCAGGTTCCAGGGCCATTTGGATGTCTGGGCACAATTCCAGACTTGACTAGGAATAGAACGTGGCGTTCTACCCATTATTCTCCATAGGTAGCAGAGCAGCGGATCAGGCTTCCCATTATTATAGATTAAAAGTAGGCTTTTGAGTAAGTGTAATTCCGCTCCCAATTTCCCCTCTGATCTTCTTATACATAACATTTAGTGACCTTTGAACAGCCCGGGGATGCTTCACAGTGTCTTGTTCTTGAAGCCTGCTTAAAGGTTTCTACTTCATATTCACTGCCGGCATATGCAAATGTAGGTAAAGATTATGATGCCTTCCCAGTAGCATTATGGTCAACAAATTACTCCTTGGGTGAGCCTGCTGTCGTTTTAGCATCGTGTCTCTGTGGGTCACGATGGCTCATAGTTTACAGGCAGCCTGCTAATGTCACGCCCTCAGAGCTGGTCGCTCAGGTACTTCTCAACTCAAAGGTGATAACTGTTTACCGGGCCTTGTCTTCCTGACAAACAAGCTCCCCACTGGGGTCAAAGGCTGCTGTTGTTAGGGTTGAGGGTGGGTGTCACGGGAAGCGTTCCTTGTGCGGATTTTGGGAAGGGCAGAGACTGAAGAAAGACTGTGATCCAGGAAAGAGTGTGTTTTCACAGACCTGCAGAGCCTTGGTCACATCCTAGCTTATAAGCACATCAGCCACTTAACTTCTCCGGGCTTAAATTCTCCATGTTTGTAAAAATGAGCGTTGTACTGACTGGGTAGCTTTCAAGATCTGTTTATTGCAATTGTCTGAGTAATGGAAATGCCCCTTCCACTGAATCCTCAGGCAGGAGGATGGCAGAGTTGGTCCAGCTAAGAAGAAAAGAGCTTTAGGCCTTCACTGTTCTTCTTGCAACCACCTTGGAGTCAGTTTTTTAATTTTGGGGTCTCTTAGATACTGTTCTATTGCTCTGAAGAACCAGCATGACCAAAGCAGGCAGGTATGGCACTGGAGCAGTAGCTGAAAACGTCACATCCTGGTCTGCAGAGAGACAGAGACAGAGAAAGAGACAGAGAGACAGAGACAGACAGAGTAAGAGACAGAGAGTCAGAGTTCTGGTGTGGGCTCTTGAAACCTTGAAGCCCACCTCCACTAACACACCCCCTCCAGCAAGACCACGCCCCCTAATCTCTTCCTAAACAGTTCACCATATAGGAACCAAACATTCAAAGACATGAGACCACGAGGGCCATTCTTACTCAAACCACCACAGGGTCTGTAGGGCTATAGGCTTTCGGGAGGGTATCCATCTGAGAGCCTCTCAGTGTGCTCTGACTCCAAACATGGAATTGTTTGCCAGGCAACAAGAAGCCCCATGAGCCCAGGGACCAAATTCTTTCAGTTTCTCTGCTCCACACCCACCCATCCTTAGCAAACATTAAGAGCTCCTTACTGACTGGGGCAGGGAGTTGGCAAAATTAGCAAAGGAAAAGGTTTCCAGGGGTCTCTAGATTACTAATACGAAGGCGTGGTGTGTGTCGGATGTTTTTAAGTAGCACTTTCTCCAAATTAACACCCAGGAAGATAAATGAGTCCCCACTTCCAAGCTCTTTCTTCAGTGTCCCAGCCTTGCCTGTGCCATCCCTGAGGCACCAGTGACAGCTAACTGCTGAGCTCTGAGTTAGGGCATCCCTGAACAGAGACCCGCAGGGTCAGGGAGTGTATTTTGAAGACCTGGGAAGAAAGAATGCCAAATATCTCATTAATTTCTTATATTGATTCCATGTCCAAATGGTAATACAGTTGGTTAAATAAAATATATAATTAAAATTAACCTTACCTGCTACCTCTTTATTAGGCAGCCACTTGAACGTTGTAAATTACGGATGGGGCTCACAGTTGTGGCTCCTATATTTATCATCTGGCCCTGCCCTAGACTGTTGATTAACGGATCATAATTAATTACTCTTCCTATTATATCTGAGTGCTTTTTTTTCCTCCTTTGTCTCTCTTCAGGCACAGAAGCTGAAATCCAATGTGTCGGGCAGCACACATCTCTGTCTTTCTGATGTAAGTGGCGTTTCCTTTTGTGTTTCTTTATTAGGGACATAGACTTTGGAAATGGGCATATAATATATAATATTTGAAGACCAATAAAGTCTTGAATCCAGAAAAGTTCTCATCAGCCTCTGTATTGACCTGCCTTTGGGGGAACGCACAGAATTAAGATTCACTGCAAAGTTAGAACTTTGTACAACTGTGATCTTTACCAGAAAGTTAGCCTCGGCTCTAAGCCCATTGTTCCATGCTAGGAGACGCTGAGATTCTATGAAACCTCTTGTGGGTTGGTTAGGGATTCAGAAAAAGGCTCTGGCAACTGTCTGTCCCTGACACTTATTCTGATCCATCTGTCTTTCCATGGGCTACACTTCCCCAGACTTCCTTGCCCAGTGGGGAAGAGACAGAAGGAAGTCAGGAAGTCATAGATGTAAGGGGTCTAGAAAAGGACATAAAGGCAGTGTGACCCCTGGGTTTAAACATTTCCCATCAGAAAGAATGTATGAAGGATCAATCAGCAAGCATTAGCCAGCAGTTAATCCAAAGGATCCACCTCTTACCCAAAGTTCATGGTCCTGTCTCATAAAACTAAAATGTAGCCAGTTCAATTTCGGTGGTTAACTCTCAGGCCAGAGGGAGCTGGCCATTAGGGAGAAGGAAGTAGGGGTGGAGAACATGGGTAAAATCCAACATGATGTAGTGGGCATGTGCTGTGGGTGATAATGAAAACATTCTTTCTTACAGAATGATTACGGAAAGGATGGTCTCGCTGGTGCCTCCAGCCACATAACCACAAAATCAATGGCTGCCCCTCCCAGCTGTGGTCTGAGCTCACTGCCTGTGATGGTGCTCACTGCTCTGGCTGCCCTGTTGTCTGTATTGTTGGCAGAAACATCATAGCTGCATCCAGAAAAACAGTATGAAAAGACAAAAGAAAATCAAGTATTCTATCCCTGTCCTCTTGTATATCTGAAAATCCAGTTTTAAAAGCTCGGTTGAGAAGCAGTTTCACCCAGCTGGAACTCTTTTGTTATTTTTAAGAAAGCTTCTTGTGGCCCTCATGGGCTTCTGTTGAAGAACTGCTTCAGGGCTAATCCCAAACTCAGAAAGCTCTGGGGCATGGCGTGGTTTAAGGGGACCATTTGTAACCTGTACTGTAAAGCAAGCTGAGCTTACGATTCTGATGGTGGTGGTGGTGGTGGTGATGGTGGTGATGAAGAAGAAGATCATGACGATGAAGATGATGGTTTGAACAGCTGGAACCCTGTTCTCTCTACTGGCTAGGAGCAGGAGATGCTATTGATAAAGATTCTTCCATATCTTATTTAATGGCGTTGAATTCTAAAGACATGACTGCAGCCTAGTGTGTATGGTTGGCAAGTGGAGGTTGGCCTCAAGTGGACTTTGCGAACTCTATCTTGTACTAATGTTCACCTATCTATGTATGCTCTCCACAGAGTGTTTATGTACTACAGACCGTTCTGTAATCCCAAACAAAACAAAACAATCCCTCGTCACACCCAAATGTAGAACCTGTCATTTAACCCAGAAGAGGAGGGTGGGTGTGGCCCTTGCACAGAACCCAGATTGTTCACTGACGCTCTCCTGAGCTTTGCTTGAGTGAGAAGCTGAACAACTCTTAACTGCTTCTTACACTTACGAGGTCACATGTAGAACAAGCGTTACCAACTCTTAGCTTTCCCAACTTTTAGCTTTCTGTGTTATAGAAGCAGCGATGCTGATCCCATGTTTTAATGATGGTTTCATACACACAGCCCTTTCCCCTCATCAGCAACACTAGCTCCAGCGTCAACTTCATAGACACGGCTCTCCAAAGCAGCCCCAAGAAGCCCAGGGCTTTAGCAGAAAGCCGCATCACATTTCTTTGGACAGGCAGGAGGAAATAGAGCAGCCAGCCCACGTCTGACCTGTCTTGAAATTAAGGCTGCCCATAAGCAAGGAATGGTTAGATACTTGTAAAGGGTGCCACGGTGGACACTGCCGCTGGCAGTTGATATAGCCCCAGTACATTGGTTTTCATGCTGTCTGGCAGAGACAGCTTTGATTGGGACTGGCTGGCCACAAGGGATGGGATAGAGATGTGCTGCCCTCTCTTTCAAAGTTGAGCCCTGCCAGGGCACATGGAATCATCTCTGCTCCTGCCCACAACTTCACACAGTCTGGATTCAAGGTCATCAAACATGTCCTGTATATTGCTCTGTGACCTTCACTACATGCAGACTGTCCCACACAAAAGGAGTGGTAGGTTATGGATCTAGAAGGCTAGCATGGGATCTGGAAAGGTGAACTGATTAGGCATAAATACACAGAACAGAAGGGGACACTTGAGAAGAGTCATCTGGTTTATTAGCCACATACCATCTCCTGGAGCCTGCCTCCTTGCTAGGGCATACCCTTAAGCATATATCTAAAGACTGCTTTACATGGTCAGGTTCAGAATCTGTTAATGGTTACATACTGGCAACTGTTTCCTGCAAAGTGAATAAAGGAGAGGACAATCTTCCCTCCATTGAGCCCTGGAAGTATGATTGGGCTTCTTGCCCTCCCACAGAGCAGGGAACCATGGTGCACACAGTCTTCTGATACCTGCACTGCTCTCTGAGGTTTGCCTTGGGAGAATAACCTGGGGAGGGACTCCTTTGGTGTCTGAAGTGCATTTATATTGAAATGTTAATGAATAACAATGTAAAATACTCAGTAGTAACCTTTCTTTTCCCCTTCACAATGTTTTTGAGGGGAATGCATCCAACATCCAAGTGTACCTGATCAGTGGGAAGCTCCAGGGAGACTCATACATTGAATAAACATATTCGATGTGTCAAAACAGAATGCCAGTCATGAATGGGAACATATCTCTTACTGATCATATTTTTGTTTAATTAAGATAGTATATGAATATATCTCCATTGGACTAATTGCTTAAGAGTCTGATTGGATGTGATCCACCATGAGGCTGGATTGATTACCTCTGCAGTATACTGCCGCTGTAATTAGCTTCAGAGGACCAGAGAGGAAACAGGAGCCGTGTGCTAACAAGGGCAGCCTTCAGCAAGAACTCATAGATCGGCAACATACAAATTAAACTTTGAAAAGCTCTGTCACCAGTAAAAAAAGAAATCTCATTTTCTTTCAGAGATAAAAGCGTATGAGAGTTACCAAATCCTCGAGTGGAAAACAAGTTGCTGATGAAATAAAACAGTGGGAAGGGCCCCCTTTAGGGACAACATTTAGGGACGGCTACAAAACCAAGGCAAGCATATAGGCCTTCCATTCGTTGTGGCCTTAAGTTGATGCTGTGTGTTCGACAATGCACTTGTCTCCCAGACTAGAACAGGAAAACATGGCGGTCTTTTATGTACTCGACTTCCTCTTGGAGCCCCTGCCCATGAGCAGAAGTGATTCCCTACTTTCTGCCCTTCTGCTTTCGCTGGTCACAAAACACAGGTTTCATCCGCTGAGGTTGGGTTGCTTGCAGAAAGCCCTTTGCAAAGTTGATTTTGCTAATGGACAGTTGCAGTTGTGTCCACACAATGACTTGGAATCCAGCCTACGTCGGGGAGAGGAAAAGGTGATGGAGCCACACTGAGCAGAAGCACATTCATTCTCTTTGACTTTGAATGTCCTTGAGCAGATGGTGTTCGAGAGTCTTTTTCAAGAGAGCACACGAGAGGAGAAGTGCACAACAGAGAGGGAATTCGGAATACTGGCTGTTTATTTTTCCACATCTGACTTTGTTTTTCAAACCTCAAATAAAAAAAGTAGACATTGAAGATGGCATAGGTTGTTTTTCAACAAGTAAAGCAAATTGTGTCTAGATGTAATTGGAGGGTGGTTTTCATGTTATTTTTAAGGCAATTCCATACCTTGTAGCTAAACAGAAATGTCTTAGTAGTTACAGCTTCAAGTTCATCCCAACACAGCACAAGGACCCTCCAGAACCCTGAATATAATGTGTGTGTTGTACAGGGATGTCTGCCTGTATGCCAAGGCTTGGTCATTCTCAGCTGCACCGCATTTCCCATGAGCCTCCTTGTTTCTAGATCAGATGCCCCCCAAAACTCCATCTGTTGAGTTGGAGAAATGAGAAAGGGTGGAAGTGTGTTTGAATCAGTGAGTGTAGAAAAAGATGTAAAAGCAGTGTGTGTGTGTGGGTATATAATTAGCAAATTATTTCCTTGGGTTCCAACATAAACACTTAAGTTATTACTTACAAAATAGTGGACTCAGAGGACCTATCTGTTGGAATGTAAGCTTTTATTCATATAGTCAGACTTGCACGGCTTATTTGAGTCAAAGTGTGGAGCAGAGAGGGGGTTGCTTAAATCAGCTCATGTTCTGCCTTCTGAATGCTGCTTTTGGTCTCCAAGATCAACACCCCTGCTCTCTGTTGTCCTGGCTGTGCTCTTTGCCTAAGCAAATGAGACCATGAGAGACCCATCTTTGTAGGAAAAGCCATAGACAGTGGCAACAGATGGAAATGAATTGCCGTTGTCTGGACACCATGACACTAGGAGGCCCAGCTGCCCTGAGCTCACAGGGCTTGGGGAAACAAAGCAAAATCAAGTGCAATAAGGAGTCACAGTGGGTCCCTCCCTCTGTTGATGTTTCTTATTGATAGGGACATTCTTCTAAAAAAATAAAAAATAAGCCAGTGTCCTGAAATAGCAATAGCAGGAGGTCCTCTACAGAGAGGGCACTAGAATTAGTGTCTGGGTGACTAATGTATGGCTTTACTTTTAGAAACTAAAGTAAAAAAGCCAGGGGATATGTCTGGACAACCCTAGAAGCTGTATTTCTTCTCTCTTATCCTGAGCAAGGAATCTCACGTCTCTATCTGACAGGTCTTGAGCTTGACACGGCTTTTCTTATTGAGCGAGTTTAAGTCTGTTGTCTGGGATTCTTCATGAAGAACTGTTACCTCAGACTTTCTAATAGTCTTACTGCAGAGGCCTTACTACCATGAGGTTGCAGCTGCCTGTGCCCTGGCATGTACCCTGCAGGATGTTGATTTCCCAAGGAGAGATGTCTTACTATGCGGTTGGTTCTGTTACTCTTCCTGAGGCCTTTTCTGCTATTGCCAACGAACATCTCGGAGCCCCCTCCCCTCTATTCTTCACCTGTCAGTCTAAGCTCGGTGCTGCCAAAATCCATCCACATTCTATCAGATGCTCATTTTGTGGAAGAAGACATGTCTTGGGGGGGGGGCAGGTGATGAAAGCCTCAAGTCAGATACACACTCCCTACCCCTCTTTCACTTTGGTACCCTGCCTCCTATACCTTCGTGGGGATCCCTTTGATATCTCTGGGGCTCTCTGATAGTCCATACTTTTTCCCAGAGGCAGCTCAGCAAGGCTGATCATCTAGATATGCCACCTGCATTTCTGATGAGTCCTGAGACCCAGCCCAGAGCGGTGGGGGAAGGCACATGAACCCAGTTCCAAAAAACTGCCTGCAGAGTACAGCAGCCTGCTGATAGTCACCGAGGCCCCAGGAGCCCCTGAGGTCTGTCTCCAAGCTCATTTGACCAACGCAGCTGTGATTTCGGCTGTCTGCCTCTGGCAGGTGCTGGTATCAGCATCTTGTCCCATTGCCACGAGGAGTTCATTTTTACTCAAGGGCAGCTGCCAAGCTCAGCACCAGCCTCAATAGAAGGGATTCTCTGGGTTTTCTCGCTTCACGGGCTGCAACTTTCTTACTTGTCCCCACTGTCATGTTACAGAAGATGCCAGGAGCCTGATCAGAGACTGACAGTTTCCCTCTGAACACTGCCCCCAAGCTCGTTGCCTTCCTTTGTAGGTATAGCCCATAGTAGGTACTTTTAAAATGCCAGTTGCCTGAAAATCACACCAAAGGGCTTCATTCTGCCCCATGGCTGCAAGAGCTGTCCAGCCACATTGCTGTACTGGCCTTAAATGACATTTTCATTAGACTATTATGATACTGAGAGTGTCCTGGGTCTAAGAAGGTGATCAGATACCTATGTCTCCTGCCAAGAACTGAGGCATAAACACCCACTCCCAGAGGGACTGAGTGTCCCAGCTAGTCCCAACAGATTGACATCTGCCAGACCTGTGAGCCTACAGAGATTTTAATCTCCACTAAATCTTGCCGATTGGTGAAATCCTTCAATTTGATGCCTTTATAATACGTAGACTATGGACATGGTCTCCAAGAGACATGTCTCAGTCCCTGTCTGGACAGACACAGCAAAGCCACTCTCAGTCTCAGCCTCAAATGGCCTTGAGTTTGGCTGTACAGGTGTGCCCGTGGGGAGGTCAGAGTGGTCTGAGCCAGTTTAGGTGCTATGGAAGAAGGGACTCTAGAGCTCCTTTGGCTGAGGACCACAAAAAGCAGGACTCCTTTAAAATGGTTTTAGTTAGCATACAAAATAATGGGTCTCATGATTATGTCATCACGGCTAATGGGTCTCATAATTACATCATCATAGCTCATCGGTCTCATGATTACATCACACACACACAATCATGTTCACCCATTTTTTTCTGACTGCTTTCCCTCTGCTATCACTCCTGATCTCACAGTCTTTATCAGGGCAAATCAAATATAAATAGCAAATCTCTGACTGTGTACAAGGAGTACAAATGTCCACCACATGTAACACAGGCCCCAAGGTTCAAGTGAATTGGGAGGAAGAATAGGAAACTTAATGGATGCCCTACTATAGGAAACCCAGATGGTTTTGTTGGGTTTTTTTTTTTGTTTGTTTGCTTGTTTGTTTGTTTTTTTACAGTAGTAAAAAATGGTCACCAGAAACTAGATCAGTATGGTGATTGTTGCAAGGACAGGTAAAGGCAACCTCTCTCTCCCATCTCCTCCTCACCGGGAAGGGCTCTTTGGTGTGTGGTCCAGCAACAGCATCATCTTCCAGGCGTGAGAAGTGTGTTTGATCTGAGTTTGGGTTTTAGTTGGGTTTTTACTGTTCAGGTGTAACTAATAACATTTTTGAGGGAGACAGGGAGAAGGAGGGAGAGGGAGAGACTGTAAAAGCGGCTCACAAACACTCTGCCTTCTCTGGCTGCGGCCTTCCTGCAGTCCAACTCTTCTGCTCTGATTTTCTGGATTCGGAAAGAGCTGATGTCCTCAGAGAGTTGAAAATCCAGAGCCTTGCAGCTTTCCTAATTATCTGTCTTCTCTCTCTTCTCCGTGGCCCAGGGGACACGAAATGCTGCTCATCACACAGGCTGCTTGAAAGAGTTTCCTGTCTTGTGCACATTATCCCTTGATATTGAAATTATTTTCTCTGTTTAATCCGGGCTCCCGCTGAGAAGCTGTGTGGGATTTAGGGTGCAGGGTTTTCTCTTGTACTTTCCAGTGGGGTTGCATCTTTTCTCCTAACCTGAGGGTAGGTCTCAACTGCTGCTGTTCTGTTTCATGCAGAAGAGAGCTGCTCATTCAGGGAATATTTTCAGAATTCTGACTTGATCAAGGGTCCCAACACCTGTCTCCTCAGAGCCAGGGTGAGAAGAATGGGCTTGGTTCAGAAGTCTCAGGTTAGGAGAGGGTCATGTTCCTTGGGCGTCCATGTTCCCTTCCGCTTCCAGGGTTTCCCACACAGAGGAAGGGGCGGTTGCCTCACTGAGTGTCAGATCTCCTGAAGAGAGCTGGACATCTCCCCAGGTTGCCCACACCTCTTCACACTGCTGTTTGGACCTCACTTCGTGCTTCAGAGGACCACCTGAGCAGAAGGGCACAGCTTTCCATTTGAACTTTGACAGATGTTCTGTGATGTTTGAATTTTCTGTCTGCCTCTTGCTCAAACCCAACAGTGTATGTAGTCCCTCGGGCCCCTCCACCCCAGAATATCCTAATAAACATTCTTTTCTTTTATATAAAAATGGCTTATATTAGTTACTGTACTTGTCTTGGCAACAGAATTCCCGACAGAAGCAGTTTAAGGATTTGTTTCAGCCCACATCTGAGAAGGCACAGTCCTCACCGAGGAAAACATGGAGGCAGAGCATGACCTGTGACTCCTCACATCTCTGCAGACCAAGCATCAGAGAACCCAGGCAGCGGGTGCAACCCTCAAGGTCAACCGTCCAGCAACCTCTGCCCTTCCCCTAACTCCCGCTGCCTAACAGTTCCAGAAACTTCTGAAATAATGCCCCCAACCAGGGGCCACAAGCTCAAAGCCATGGACCTATAAGAGAAATATCACATTCAAACCATAACACAGGTGCTTAGAGATCTTTTGATTTTTACACTAATTTTTAAAAATTTTCTTTTTGAAACAGAGTCTCCCTGTACAGCCCTGGCTAGCCTGGAACTTGCGATGTAGACCAGGCTGGCCTTCACTCTGCCCACCTCTGTCTCTCCAATACTAGGATTATTGCAGCACCACACCAGGGATGTTGACACCTACAAGGTTACAGAGGTCTTCATGATGGACATGCTGGTGTCGGGTGGCCGGCCATAAAGGGTGCAGTGTGGCTGACGCGAAGCTTGTGCCATTGCTGCCGATCCGGACACTTGTTGGCGTGGCTGACAACACAGTTACTAGGCAGGAGAAGACAGGTCAGGTCCTGAGCAGGTCAGTGTTCAGTAGCACCCCTAGACAGCCCATCTTCAAATACTTCTAAACACCGGCAAATGGTCACTTAGGCGATCTACCCCACCGCTAGTCGAAAGCTGCTATTTCGACCCAATCTGATGTCTCACTTGAGAGTTGTAAAAGGAATAGGTTAGGTTTAGTGTAGGGGCCACAGCTGACATTTTTTTGCCCACTAAGGTCAATTTTATTATCGCATTACTGGGATTCTCAAGTTACCCTCATCTGCATGAGTAACTCATAGAGACTTGCAGATAGTATTTTTATAATTCAGTGCCTGGCCAAGAAAGCCACGGTGCTCCCAGATTTCTTTGTATTGGGACTTGGAGACAGCTGTCCCACCGTTCTCCTGTATCCCCGGTGGGCGGCTGTCACATGTCCTTTTCTCTGCCAGGACTCGGTAAAGCAGAATGTTTAGGCACAAGTGCCATAATAAAGTTTTCCACCGTTGTACGCCTCAGGATTCACACGATTATAATCAGAGGAGCAGGGAGGCCTGACATCTGTGTGAGACAGAGACATGGATGGTGATTTGTTTGGGACCACTTTGTTTATTAACATGCATTAGTTATGGATTTCACCACGGCAATTTCATACATGTATATAACGTAAGTGTGATCCTGTTACCCTGTCAGGTCCCCTTCTGCTCCTGCTGATGCCCTTCTTCCTCTCTGTTAGTGCCCCCCACGCCACCCCATTACTACCCCCTTCCCCATCTCCCCTCCCCCCCAGTCTACTCTCATGGCTCTTTTTGCCTTCGTCTTTTGGTTACTCAGTGATTTTTAACTAGCTTTGTTTATAGGAGCACTAGTGGTTAAGTAGATGCTATGCTGGTAGCTGCACTATTGAACAAAATGTCTGCCTTTCTCAACAACCATTAGTTACCTATAAACCCTCAGGGAGGGATAGGTCTTCTCGAGGAAGCTGACAAGCCCAGTCTTGTGCAGGTCTGGTGAAGGTTCTCGCTGCTGTCTTGAACTCAACAGTATGACCGCTGTGTCCTGTCCAGAGACACATCCCACGGCACTCCACCCCTCCCCACTCCTCTCTTCTCCATGCTCTCTCTTCTGTGACGTTGCTTGAGTCTCTCTCTCTCTCTCTCTCTCTCTCTCTCTCTCTCTCTCTCTCTCTCTCTCTCTCTCTGTGTGTGTATGTGTATGTGTGTGTGTGCACATGCGCGTGTCCCATTAAAGCTAAGCATTCAGCAGCCACATATTCTCAGCACTTTGATAGTTATGAGTCTCTGCTCATAGTAAAAAAATAAATAAATAAATAAAAATAATAAAAAAAAAGTGAAGCCTTGCTAACCAGCACAACTTGTAAGCATAAAGATAAATATCCAGAAGGCCATCTAAGAGCCTCATCTTGTCCAGCTAGCAAAGCACCAGCAAAGGCTTTCCCACTGTGTTCTGTCACATCCTTGGTTTTTGGTGCTCCTCTCGGGACTTGTGTATCCAGACCGCCACCGTCCCTCCTCCCCTGCTTCTCGGGTCTGATATCACATAGTCAACTTTAGGTTGATTATACTCAGACCCTTCAGAATCCCTGTGTCGGTTTGGGTTGCAAGCACTCAGAACTGTATAATAAAAGCCAGTTCTGCCCAGGTTCTGGGATTCTCCTGGAGAATGACACAGTAAAACATGACTCAGGTCAGGCTGCTCAGGGCTAGCTCGGGTAGGGCTGGGACTCCAGGGATGGGCAGACGTAGGGCATTGCTACCAGCAGAAACAAGGCAAGAGCAGCCTGCAGTGTGGCATGCACCTGGGGACCTTCAGGGTCCCCCACCTGTGCCCCTTCAGGGTCCCCCACCTGTGCTACCCATTCATATTCTAATCTTCTGAACGCAGCCAAGTCCCCAAGACACTGGTGATAGAAATTTTAGGAGCTGGAACAAGAAATGTCTAATAAAACCCTGAGAGAAATGCCAAGAAAGCAAATAAAAATTGTGACAGGAACAAGATACAAGACTGCCTGTGTTTGGTGATATAAATAAAGCATAAACGAAAACACAGTGGGGTGAAGGATAGGAGCAGGAGGAGCCGTAAAAGTCCCATAAACCACAGCGCACGACGCACCTATGCGCGGAGGGGTTTCAGCTTGCGGAGATTGCTCCCGTGCAGACTGGCAGAGGAGGGAGTCGCCGCACGGAAAACGTAAAGTGAACTTTGCTCTCCGATTGCTTGCATGGGTACATAAATACAGTAAAGGTATTTTTTTTAAAAAAGATTTTTTTGGTTTGTTTTTGTTTTTGTTTCTTGAGACAGGGTTTCTCTGTATAGCCCCGGCTGTCCTGGAACTCACTTTGTAGATCATGCTGGCCTTGAACTCAGAAATCCATGTGCCTGTGCCATCCAAGTGCTAGGATTAAAGGCATGTGCCAGCACTGCCCAGCTAAAAAAAATGTGTGCATATAAATACATAGGTGCCCATGGATGTTCCAGTGCACATGGTGGCCAGGGGAGCGTGTCATATCCCTTGAAGCTGGAGTTGCTGGCCTCTGCCAGAACACCATACTTTGTGTATGGCTGCTGGGATCGGAGCTCTGGTTTTCATGACCCTGCTGTGCTCTTAACCACTGGGAAGAGCCATACCAAACCTCAGAAACTCCCCTCTGGAAGTGTCCTAATTTAAAATCACACCCTTGGGAGCCACAATCCCACTGCAAAGAGTCCATCCCAAATTCTTCTGCAGTGTGCCCAAATCCATGCAGAAGAGTTTCCTATCATCCTACCACAGGATGATATAGCAGGTCAATTAACCAGAAAAGACCCACCCATTCTGTTATTTTTATTATTTTTAAACGTTTTTGACTATTTCATACATGTGTCCAAAATATTTTGATCAGATTCACTCCACTGACCTTGTTGCTGGATCCCCCTGCCCTTCGTATTTTATTGATATTTTTATGATCTGCTGAATTTACTTAGGGTTGCTTGCATGAGCATGAATGGGGGGGGGAGGTGTTTACCAGAGTTTGGCCAGCTTCCCTGTGCTTATACTAAGGAAGATAATGTTGGATCCTCAGCACCTCCTTAACTTCTGCAACTATTTTTGAAAGGTAGCTGTAGCCGGGCAGTGTGGCACACACCTTTAATCCCTGCACTAGAGAGGCAGAGGCAGGCATATTTCTTGAGTTCAAGGCCAGCCTGGTCTACAGAGTGAGTTCTAGGACAGCCAGGGCTATACAGAGAAACCCTGTCTCCAAGAAAACCAAGCCAAAAACAAAACAGAGAGAGAGAGAGAGAGAGAGAGAGAGAGAGAGAGAGAAAGAGAGAGAGAGCTGTAAACGGACTGAAAATGTAAGTTTCTATAACAATCATGTCAAAAGCAAAAGAGTGGGGTAATGGAAATGCTGGTCTTATTTTTATACTCAGAAATGTAATAAATAATGTTTATACTGATACATGTAAAAAAGTGATGACAGGTGACAGAAAATTAGCTGATAAGCAGGCGGGAGATTGTAAGTACATTATAGCTATAGGATACAGATATGGATACATGACCAATGGGTAGATGATAGAATATAACAGAGAAAAAATATTGAAACATAAGTACATAGAAATAGGGAAGAGCTACCGCTAGAGCGTAAATAAACGGTAGACACGGTGATAGGCATTACCTAAGCAGTTTTTACCATGTCCACATATTTTTACTACTTTTGCTCTGGAGAATAAGATGCAGAGGAAATCCGGGCTGTATCACGCCTGCCACTGTCTCAGCTTCCAAGTCCTTCTTTACAGAAAGAAGAGGTGATGACCCTCTCTGCCTCAGAGCTCTCTGGAGGCTAAAGTTCCCTCCTGCAGCCACCCATCCCAGGAAGCAAGCGGCAGCATCCCTACAGCACCTCCTGCAAGATTAATTGCCTCAATTTTTGGAAGAAACATCTCCAGGCACCTGTGCATGGCAGAGTTATAAAAATCCCTCCCCCAGTGGCTGGAGACTCGGGCTGGAGAGTCAGCTCCAGGCAGGGCTTTCCCAGCCCTAGGGAGGCTGGGTCAGCTCTTGCCAGGCTATAACCAGCCCTGAAGATATGTTCCTGAGCGGTCCTGAACAGCAGCTGCTAGCTGTCAAGAGTTTGCATGCACCATGCACAGGATGGACAGACTGCATGCCCCAGATCATGCCAGCTGTCACTGCAGCCACAGCTTTCAGATAGAATCTCTTTTCAATTTGCAATGGAAGAAACTGCCTCTCGGAGAAGGCAGAGTTGGTGCAAAGCTGCACCACCAAGGAGGGATGGAATTTTTTTTTTTTTTTGAACTTTGTCCAAGGCCAGCATCCAGGTAAACTGCTGTAGCTGTGGACTCAGGCCTAGTGGGGAGATGGTCTCCTGGCTGCCGAGCAGGAAAGGTCACGAGAACATACAGCATCTCCACACACTCATACTGCATTCTTCTCCACCCACACTTGGAGCTACGGCTTGAGAACAGCCCAAGTTGGTAGACTGTGGCGTGAGCTTGTCTCGGATGATAATTAGATCACCTCCCTCGCCTGGAGGAGAAGAATAGCAGATTAAAAAAGAAATATGACAAGCCACCGGAGTGCCAGGACTGCTCCCCCGAGAGAGAGCCACGCTTCCTTTCCGGTGCTTCGTTCCAGACATGGAACCAATTAAAGTAGCCGCAATGTACACATTTAAACCAAGTGACAAAGCCAACTAAAGTGTTTTTAAAGAGCCACTTTGTCTGAAAACTGCACCCAAAGAAACACAGCTGGCCCATTACCCTGTAAATGTACAAGTACAAGGCTCAGCTCTGAGGTATTGAGGGCCGTCTCAGGTGCCCCTACAGTCATCCCAGACACCTCTTGCCTCTTGGCTCTCACTGACTTAGTGACACACGGGAGAGGTGAGGCAGTCACGGCTTGTATTTCTGACCCTTCGCAAGGTGCTGCTTAGGGAAGTCTTGTCCTGCCTGGCCCTAGCATTAGCCCTCTCTGCGAATCCTGATCCACACTTGGACAACTCTGAAAGAGGTAGCATTTTCTCCTCTGAGAAGCCCCACCACACAGTCAGTTCAGTTCTCTCTGTCTCATTGCCTCAGAACTGGAACATCCAAAGTGTGCAATCAGCCTGCATGTCCGCTTCCCGTTACTGTAGCAAATCCCTGGGAGAAACCATCTTAAAAAGAAGAAAGTCAGCCGGGCGGTGGTGGTACACACCTTTAATCCCAGCACTTGGGAGGCAGAGGCAAGCAGATTTCTGAGTTTGAGGCCAGCCTGGTCTACAGACTGAGTTCCAGGACAGCCAGGGCTACACAGAGAAACCCTGTCTCAAAAAACAAACAAACAAAAAAACAAAAAACAAAAAAACAAAAAACAAACAACAACAACAAAAAAAAAAAAGAAGAAGAAGAAGAAGAAGAAGAAGAAGAAGAAGAAGAAGAAGAAGAAGAAGGAAGTCCCCTGGTCTCCACAAATGCAATGTGGTGTGCATACTCCTTGAAAAACACACAACAAATAAATGTGATGAATGAACTGGAGAGGCAATATGAGCCGGTTCCATTATTATACATGTCCAAGAGTCTTTAAAGTCTCTCAAAAGGTTTTAGAGGAAAGGTTGGGGCTGAGGAGATGGCTCAGTCAACACATTTCTTGCAAACATGAGAACGTGAATTAGACCCCAGAACCCACATTGAAATGCCAAGGCTGGCATTATACACCTCAATCCCAATCCTAGGGAGAGGGGACACCACAGTGCAGATCCTAGGTTACAGCTGGACAGCCAGCCTAGCCAAACTGGTCAGCCCCAGGTCCCAGTGACCTCAAAAAATAAATTAAAAATTAAAAAGATTAGGTATCTGAAGTCTGGGGAATGACACTCAAATTTGACCTGACCTCTACATGTGTGTTCAAATGTCTGTATCATTTAGATCTGCATCATCTACATCCACACCCGTACACATATAAAAACATGCATACATACACACACACATACAACTATACACACATATACCCATTCATACATACATACCTACATACATATACACAATCACACACACATACATACATATAACTATACACCCATACATCATACATCCATATACACATATATACATACAACCATATAATCATACATACATACACACAATCATACACAATATACCATACATGCACACACACACATACATACATACAAAAACAATACAACCATATACCCATACATACACATATACACCCATACAACCATACACCCATACACCACACATACATATATGCATACACACAATACAACCATATATACATACATACACACCTATACTCAAACAATCATACATACATACATACATAAATACATATAGCCATATAACTATACACACATATACCCATATTCACACACCTATACAACCATACAAGCATATACCCATACACCCATACAACCAGACAGACAGACAAACATACACACAACCATACAACCATAATACATACATACACACAGCCATACATACATACATACATACATACATACACACAACCATATACCCATACAACCATACAACCAGATATATATACATATAACCATACATTTATGCAACCATGAATACATACATACATGCATACATACATACACACATATAAGAGTGTAAGAGAGAAAGAGAGATTGACTGATAGATTATTGATTGATTGATTGATTGGTTGGTTGCTTGGGCTCATGGTTTTGGAAGACCGTCACTAGAACAAACCTTGGCAAAACCATCTACCTCATAATGGGACATAAACAGAGAAGGAGGAAAGGGCTGGATCCCACAATCCCTGCAAGGGAACACCTCCAAAGACCTCAGCCTCCTCACTAGGCCCCACCTGTCAAAGCTTGCACCTCCTCCCTTATAGCACCAGTGTCTGGGTCAGTTAGTCCTTCAACATGTAGGTCTTTGGGAGGCATGTAGGAACCATACTACATCAATAGTGATGGAAAATTATCTGCAGTTGTAAGAGGATCCAACTCAAGCTGGGTGTTCCTCCCCCCCCCAAAAAAAAAACCATTATCCAAACTGAGAAGAAAATGTAAACTAGATAAGAAAAAGGTAACAGATATGATATGCACACAGCCCTCATCTCAGCCCTGTTTTCCTTCCCTTGAAAGAGGATCCCCAGGTGGGGCATTCGGTGACTGCCCAGTATTGTAAGAGGGAAGAAGCACGGCAGCTGATTTGTGATCCCTTCCCTCCCGGGGCCCTCAGGTGAGGTCTCCTAAGGGAAAGGGATTCATTTTGCCCAACATCTTCACACCCAAGCTGTTTCTGGCTCCTCCTACCAGCCAGGGTGATGCTCATGACCATCCTCATTCTGGGTATGCAGAGGAAGGTCCTGCACACCTTTGTTGGTCAACAGCAGACGGTTCCTTCAGCTCAGCATCTCTCAGCTTTCACTGGGACCTCCTTTGATTTCCCAACTTGATTTTGTGACCTCTTCCAACTCCTAAATTGCAAGGTATTTTAATGCACAATGTGATATCCACTTCTGCAGAAGACATCTACATACTTGAATATATTTGGGGAGTTTTAGAGGCAATTTTTACAGAATATCAAGTGTCCTTTGAAATACTCTTGACTATAATTTAAGAGACTGTCTTTGTCACGGGGCTGCCAGCAATGGCTTTACGTGACAGCTGTTTGCTCATTAGTCTGACACTGGACAAAAGCAATCGAGGGCTGGGCTGGTGGTTTCCTCAGCAGGCACTAAAATGTCCTAAACGAGGGCGTGGGGGCTGGAGCAACTCACGGTGTTCTGCCACCTCTCAATGGGATCATTGTCTGCACAAGGAGTCCTCACATCCTGTTGTGGATGAGCCTGGTGCTGTTCTTGTGAACCAATCCCCTAGTGAATAAAGGAGCCAATCACTGGGTGAGGAGGCGGGACTTCTGGATTGGACAGAAGAAGAGAGGAATTAGCAGAGATCGAGTTTCTCTTTGAACCTGGACAGCAGAGGGGTAAGATGTAGCTGCTAGAGTTTCCTAGTATCATGGCAGGTCCACAAGGATCTGCCACCAGAGGGGTCAGATATTAATAAGGTATACAAGGTTAGGTTTTAGCTGTTGTGCCCAGAGATTGAGTTACCTTTGTTTCTGAACTAGGTTTGTGTTGCATTTGAGAGAAAGGTATGGCAGTCAAGCGTGGGTTTGCCTGAGGTGCTCCACAAAGGCTTTGGGGGATTTGCAGCATGGGGTTGGCATTATGGCGACTCGCCAGTGGGAACCTAGGGAGCTGGGTGGAGAGATTGTGGAGTTCAGAATTAGAATCTCCACTAGATAAAAACAGGTCAGTCAATGCTCGCCAGTGCATGGCCAGCCAGGCTGCCGAGGCAGAGGCACAAGCATGGGAACACGCCGGCTCACTTTTTTAATATTTCCCAAAAGCAATGTCCAGCTTCACTTGTCCAGTAAACCTCACACGCAGACATCAAGTCCCACTGACCAGGTGTTGTCCAGCTCCTACCATGGGACCCACTTCCATTTTGGTCCCTGATTGGCTTCCATCTTTTCCCAATTGGAGCCAAAGATTATTTCTCCAGGGTGCCCTCTTCCACTAATGGCTTACACAAATTGAGGTACCACTAGAAATCTCTGTAGCTCCCTGGGGGCAGACACACCTGTCTCAGTTTTGTTGAGGAAACAGACTCATGTGAAGTAACTTGGCAAAGCCTCATGAGCAAATCAGAGCCTCAGGCTTCGGGCGTGGGAAGCCTGGCTGGTCTTCGAAGCTGTACCTTGGGTCATGCCATTTGTCCAGCCACAAAAGGATTAGATTCTTGAGGAAGCCCATGGGATTAAGGTCATAATCTCTGGGTCTGTGGAACCCAGAGTATGCACTTGGCCTGTTCTTTTCTTAATTTGCTTTGCTGAGAGTGAGACCTTGTCCTTTTGATACTCAGTTTGTTGGTGATATTTTAAAGGGATTTACTCGGATTTGCCCGAGCACTTCACAAAAACAGTCAGACTCTGTTCTCCGCCCTCTGCTGATCTGCCCCTTCTGAGATCTCATCTACCTCAGCTCCCAGCTTTAGCTGCCCCCCTAAACCCACAAATCAGCACCCCAACCTCCCACTGCACTGTCTCACTCAGCTTCCAGCCTCTGAGGAAATCCATCTCCTTGGACCCTTTGCCCACACAGGCATCCTTGTCCCTCCCCACTCTCCTCCAACCTTCCCGGCAGATGTTAACACTTGCCCTATTACAGGCGTCCTTATGGGCGCTGGGTACAGTTGAGAATAACAGAGACAGGTCTGTCTTCTCATTGAACCTACACAGTAATGGGAGGAGTGCTCATGATGACAACCAAGCAAGAGAATGTGACAATGACACTTGTCAAAAGATCACATCCACGAAATATGAACAGTAACGGCACTTACCGTGTCACTGGTGCCTTATCTGGTTGGCTCTGAGGATGAGGTGAGCTGACACAGGTAATCAGCCTCTGTTGTGGAACCAGTGCCATGGACACACATGGCACCTATCACTGAAACACGTGGGTGCTGCAAGGAGTGGACCTGGGCTCTGGTTGTTGTCGGGTGACCAGAGGACGTCTCTTTGAGCGTGTTCTCACATTTAAAGTCCAAGTAGGTTCTTTTCATTGTTGTTGGTTTGATTGATTGATTGATTGATTGATTGATTGATTGATTGATTGATTGATTGTTTAAGAAGCCCTTGAAGCAGGAAAGGGACAACGTAGGCCAGGCACTACAAGGGCAAGGTGGGAGTGGGCTTGATGTGATGAAGGAAGCAGTCCAGCCAGGGTGACTGTGTGAAGATACTGGGGTTGGAGGCAGAGCACAGCATACAAGAGGCAGTGTGGAGAATCAGACTGTGGTCAGGGTTCATGCAGAAAGGCATCTGGGATGCTCACAGAGCAGGTGGGGGCAGCGGACACACACAGAAGCAGGCTGCACACCTAGAGGTGAGGGTAAGTTAGGGCAGCTCCCAGGCTAAAGCAGCAGGCCCTGGATGGCTCCTGCCGGGGCGAGGAAGACATGTCGGAGGTCGCGTAGGGTGTAGAGGAAGGGACCCACAGTTCTTTTGTTAAGTGCCAAGGATCCCTTAGTCCATAGTCTCAAATTATACCATGCCTCTGGCTGGCTTTCCTCCTTACAGATTGATCTAACATTGGCCACTGGGGTGTGGTCTTCCCTCTGCTCTGTGGCTCCCCCTCGCACCTGATGAACCACACCCTCATCCTCCCCACTCCAGGCACCAGGCCACACAGGCCCCAGCTCTGATCCAAGCCACCTTTCTTCTTCCATACACACCCTTCTATCCACTGCCTTCTAAATGTGCCCTGTGCTCCATCCATGTCTTCCTGCTGCCACCACTTACACATCGGATCAACTCCCATCCAAAAAGCCCTTCAGGTCACCTCACCTTACAATGAATCCTCAGTTTGAGGTCCTCACCATGTGCACAGCTCACACTCAGGTGCTCCTGTTTTCTTGTGTGAAACATACACAGTCTTAAGAACACGGGACTTCCCTCCTCAGCAAGCCTCATAACATCGCCTCCCACCAAGGAAAGGGAAAGTGACTCTGTGTGTCCTTAATACATGGACTCAGACACAGTCTCTTGGGTTCTCTGAATCTCAGTTTACCACTTATCAAAAGGAAAAACACCAGGACACATACCAGTGGGAGTAAGAGTGCATACTGACTCATTCTTGCGAGATTAGTTGAGCTTGGTTCCCTTCAGGCTCTTCTTGCCTTTCTCTGTTGAAGAATTTTGAAGAGACAGGTTCTACCATGTGACAGACCCTCCCTGCCTTTGTGAAAACAGAGGCAGCATGTACTTCTCTGTGTCCTGGCCTAGGAGAGTTCAGACTTCTTGGGTGCAGTAGAAGGCCTCACTCACACCAGGAAGTTCGCTCTCTCAGATGTGCTTTGGATGCATACAGCAGAGCCCAGGACACCCTAAAGGATAAAGATAGTTTTTATAAATGGATTCAAGCCTGAGGAGGGGACTTGATCAGCAAAGCGCCTTCTTTGCAAGCCCAAGGACCCGAGTTTAAGCCTCAGAACCCACCTTTTAAATGCTGGGTATGGCGGCACACATTTATTTCAGTGCTTGGTGAAGGAAAGCTGGATCGCAGGAGCTTATAGGTCAGTCTACTCAGCCTTGCTTGGTGAGCTTCCGGCCAATAAGAGACTGTCTGAAGACAAATGTCATCAGCCTCCACCCAAGGCCCCAGAGGCCCTCACGTGACTGCGAACACATGCACACACACACACGTAAACACATACCTGTGCACGTGGCCCCCAGCGGCCGTCACGTGAACATACAGATGCACAAAATAAAAGGGATCAACCTTTTTTCTGGGTAGTTATGTGTCACAAACCTCATCTGTGTGCTTTCTCTGTCTTTATAAAGATTACCAAATTGTTGCCACCACATCCCAAATTCTTCTGTGATGGCATCTGCCCTGGAGGTGCCTCTGCACATTCACGCAGCAAATGACTGACTTAGCTCCGGCGTTCCATAGAACAGAGCCATTTCCTTCCAGAGGCACCCTGTCACCTAATTGCCATTGTGTGGGAGTTCATTAGCGCTCCTTTAATCTGTTATGAAGACTTAAAAGGCTTTCAGATCTAGTCAAACTCAAAACACATTTATTTGCTTTTACGATGATTGAAATGATGTGCACTGTAAATAACCTTATGTTCAACACTTGGTGATATTAATTTCACTTGACTTCATGACTTAAGGTCAAACATGTTCATCAAAGCCGCCGTCATTAGCACAGTTTCCTTTTCTATTAAGCGATTATGATCGTTTACTATTAATGAGTCGTGAAGTTTTAATAAAATTTTGCTGGTGTGAAATCGCCAAACAGTAATTATGACGTGCACTGGATGGATGGCCTGTTCTGCAGCTTAAGTGCAGCCTAGTATTGGGTAAAAACACAAAAGAACGGCGAACAATTGATTAGCCGCGGAACCCAAACAAGCCTCGGCCAGAAGAGTGAATGCTTCGTTGGTCGCAGTGAGCTGTTTGGTCATGTGACCTGGTCCTCTAAAAATCCTGCGGGGCCAGGGAGGGGGACGAGGGGGTAGTTTGGGGCCAAAGTCAATATTTCTGGCATAACTGTACGGAAGCATGACTGTATGGGGGCAGGATGAGGCTCTTGGAATAAAAGTGAATGTGGATAAAAATGGATAGAGAAGTTGGCACTGAAGAATCACCGTGTCCAGGCTGGGTGGGAACCTGACTCCCGATAGCATCTGAGAGGGGGAGGGAGGGGAGCGCGTACACACTGAGAGTCTGCCGCACGACACAGAAGATAATCTAGAGGATTGTGTTAAAACGTAGGTTGGTGCCCTCCCTGACCTATAAATGTCAGTTCCACAGTTCTGACTGGGACCCAAGCATTTGCATTCACCCATGAGTATTCTGACACAGATGAATCACAAAACTCATAAGAGAAACACTTGCCTTGAAAGCCCAAGTCATAGTTCTCCAGGATTATATGGGAGCCAAGGCTCTCGCTGAGGTCAGGTCCCATAGTAAATACGAGACTGCAAAATCTACAGATTTATTTAATGATCCAATGAGAAAAGGGTGATGTGTATGAAGAACATATAATAACTGAATGTTTCTTTTCTTACAAGCACAGAGCTGAGTGTTTTATCCGCACAGCCGGAGTTGACTTCACCACGACCCATTTTACAGATGTGGAAACTGAATCACAGAGGAGAGATTTAAGCAGCTTACTTAATTACACAGCCAGCCAACAACAGTTCCAGGATGTATGCTTTCTGAGGCAGGAAGCAGGCAATGAGCAAGCATGTTTAGGAAGGGGAAGAGTATTTTTAGAGAGCTAACCTTAAAAATTCTTCCAGGGATGACTGTGTAGAGCAGGAATCTGGGCAACACTAATTGTCCAGAACAGAAGATGTCAGGGGTCTGTCCCAGAGTCCTGTAGGCACACTTTGCTAAAGTGAAAGGTTAAGTGGAGTTTCTTAGACTCCTACTCCACACCCCCTTCTCTATCATTTGACAAAATGGCTGAAAACCAGAGACTCGGGGTAAGGGAGGAAAGGGGCAAAGATGAAAGTGAAGACCCAGAATCAAATCAGGTGAGGGGTGAGATCAAGGTGAACATCGCCTGCTGGCTCAGGGTTTGTTGGGAAAGGATCAATATGGGTCAGGAGACAAGCTAGGGGGTCGAGAGATCAGAAATCGGTATTTACTTTAGAGTTACCTATAGCTGGATAACTTATTCTTTTAGGAAGCAGCTACATCCCTCCAATTTCTGAAGGAGGCTGAGGAAGACTCACAACAACTGCTCTACATCCCATTCTGTGAGAGAGCAGTGGACACCCGGCTATGTCCAGCCCCGTAAACAGGGCATGGTGGCTGTGGCTACAGGACAGAGGAGACTCGGATTCCCATCAACATCTCAGCTTCCCCTTGCTAAGCACCACGCCGGTGCCAGGCACTGGCAGAGCCTTCTGAAAATTGGCCATTTGACACCTCAGAATTGCCCAGGAGGAAGACACAGTTCTATTTTCATTTTACATATGGATCTAATTCAGCGGACCTCACTGCCAGGGGAGTGTGTTAGGCTGTGAAATTCTAAACCACGTGTGTTCTTCCTCTCTGCCTGCAATGGCACAGGGGAGACCCTGGTCCATCTTTGGGATGGAATCAGAAGTAACTCTGCTTCAGCTATACAGAGTGACCTGGACAGATGGGACTCTGCTAATTTACAACAGATGGGCCATCTCACCACATTTAAAAGCCCAACCCGCCTTGAGGTTACTGCTCTTATAAGATGACACAGGTTCCTCAAACAGAAGAACAGTTTAAGAGTTCATGGTTTGGAGGTCCCACCCAAGATGGCCAAGGTATATGGAAATGCATAGAAAATATGGTATGAAAATGGCAAAAGACATCCTATGACCTATCTAATACCTTGCCAAGAGGGAATTTGTCCAAGAATGATTTTAGTAGCGATTTCCTACCCATTGACAATCGCATACATCATTGTACATTTGCAGGTCTTCCTGAACTCCCTATCAAGGTACTTACTAACAAACACAACCAGGACTTTGCCCCTCAAATGCCATCTGAATGACGATTTCCCCTGATTTGCAGAGATCAGTCTAAAAGCTGAGAGGAGCTGGCAAACGTCACCGTCTGTGTTCTTCACAATAGGGTTGTCTTCTTATTCTTGGCAGAACTGGTGTCATCTGGCCTTTACCTCATTACGTTTGTCTAGAGTCTTCCCCATCTGGGAGAGCAATCTGATAAATGACTTGGACACAAGGTTGTGCCAACATAGAAGCAAGAATAACGGGGTGGAAATTGGCAACTATCTCAGGGAAACATGTTTCCAAACAGAAAGAGAGAAGCTGAGATGGCCCATGGCCCAGACTCCAGAGTGAGGCTTCCTGTGGTGGGGTGAGTCCCTCTCTGGCTGAGGTCATAGAAAAGCTTGGTTCAAGGGCATAGGAATTCAGCATCTGTGAATTATGCTACAATGGCCATTGGCTTCATTTTGCATGTTATAAGCAAATATTAAAAACTGGGTTTTGTCAAGCATTAAGTGTGTAGCAAATTGTCTCCTAGGTATGGACAGCCATGGACATCATCTCTCAGGGGACGACCCTGCATGACTCTCAAATCCCAGGAAAGGGACATTATCAACAGTGGTTCTTTCCCCTAATGACAGGCACCATGGGTGATTTCACTCCAAGTTCTCTCTGTTTTTCTATGCATTTCAAGTGTTCAATGTTGTACAATTAGTTCATACAACAAAAGAACATCAAACTGTTTATAAATTTGTGTCTATTCATTGATCAGGTGCAGTGGAGACAGACAAGGAAAATACATCTCTGTCCATGAGAAGAGCAGATGACAGTTATATCCCCACAGCAATGAACACACCTGCTGGTTTTGACCTTGTTTCTGAAATGCCCTTCCTGATGCAGAGAAACTAGGGACCTTGATGAAGGGCTGGTTCTAGGGCTGAGAAAGAGATGTATCCATGGTATTTTGTTGTGATAAAGGGGAGGGGATACTCAAAACTATCATGGCAATGCATCAGATGGAAGGACACTGGGGAAGATTTGAGTGAGAAAATAAACTCATAGTGAGAAAACAGGAAACCATGGACTAATATTGAGAGGAATTAAATAACAAATGGAAAGGTTAATGAGACTAGGTTATTTACCAATCTCAAAGTCTGTCACCTCCGGTTAATACTTAATAATTGTCAGGCAAGGGTGAGGAGAGTAATTTTTTTTTAGAATTATTTATTTATTATATGTAAGTACACTGTAGCTGTCTTCAGACACCAGAAGAGGGCATCAGATCTCTTTACGGATGGTTGTGAGCCACCATGTGGGTGCTGGGATTTGAACTCGTGACCTTTGGAAGAGCAGTCGGTGCTCTTACCCACTGAGTCATCTCTCCAGCCCAAGGAGAGTAATTTTATAGCAGGGAAGCTAGTGATTGACACCAATGCCATGAGACACGACGAGGCGGGTGACATTGTGTGACACCTGCTTAGGAGGCCTGGAAAGGACTCTCCTCACTTCTGTGACATTCTTGCTAGGCTTGCTAATTTAAAATCAGAACATCAGAAAAACAACAAATGCTACAAGTTATACAAATTATCTGCTCTCTTGCCTGAGTTAGCTTTAACTATCAACTTGACACAGCCTAGAGTCACCTGGGAAAGAGGCCTCAGTTGAGGGTCTACCCAGATCAGACAAAGCTATGTGCATACATGTGAGAGATTATCTTGGTTGTTGATTGATGAAGGAAGGCTTGGTCCACTGATGGTGACATCATTCCCTGGGCAGGCGATCCTGGGATGTAAAGGAAGCTAGCTGAATATGAACTAAGCAACCATCAGAGCTCCTCAATGGTTTCTGTATCAAGTTCCCACTTGAGTCCCTGACCTGACTGGGCTTGAGTGATGGATGGTGACCTGGCAGTGTAAGCCAACTAAACTTCTTTCTCCTCAAGTTATTCTTGGCCGGCGTGTTTTTATCACAGCAACAGAAAGGAAACTAGCATACAGAATCTTCAGAAGAAATCATGATC
Organism: Apodemus agrarius; assembly: GCA_964023405.1. Classification (NCBI taxonomy): domain Eukaryota; kingdom Metazoa; phylum Chordata; class Mammalia; order Rodentia; family Muridae; genus Apodemus; species Apodemus agrarius. The sequence continues at coordinate 197,553,740 of OZ030005.1, read as the reverse complement.
ATGAGATTTGAAGGGAGACTTGGGGGACAGACAATATTCTGGATGACGGAAATACAATGTGGTTCTAAACTGGGACCATTTGGGAAACTTTATGGATTCTGAGTCTTGAAGTGGTGCAAATGCAGAGATGCTAGCTTCTGACCTTGCTGCTTGTGTTTTAGAAATGAGAATGACTTTATGTGCAGTAAATATACAAAAAAAAAGAGTATCTGGTGTGATGAGTCATGTTTTCTGGGCAAAAAGTGTACAATTTGCCAAACTTTGGGTAGGTTTTTAGATTGCTTTAAAAATATTTTGAAAAGTCATTCATGTACCAGAATGGATGGACTACATGGCAAGGTTGTGAACATTAATGCAGAAGTGATTCTATTTCTACTTAGAGGTGACCCCAAGACTTGGTGCTGAATCAAGATTTCCTTAATGCATGTCTAAAGGCAGACAGGGTTCTATATCTGAAAGTTTTCTTCCCTATAGCATATATGTAAAATCGTAAGACATTTTTACAGGATGAAAATGAACCTTCTACCTCAATTAAAAACATGCCATTGGAGGGTCTACAATGCCAACAGCCCACCAACAAGAACTGGTTGGCAAAATTAATGCCAGGAGGACCGAATGAGGTGAGGTGTTGGAGCAGTTTATTATTTTTGAATGAGTTATTAATGAGTTTCGATTCCAGCAATAATTAAATACCAGGGCCAATTTTCAGGAGATTAATTAGGTGAGATCATCTGGATTGATGGGTCCAGGTAAATCCTAAGCATGGCCAATGGTCCAGAGTAAACACCTGCCATTGTCACATTAGCCTTATCATTACCACTGTAACAGCAAACAGCCTTCCTAGCATGTTTTTCTCCACTCTGTTGCAGGTGGGCCCACTCCAGGCTCACTGCGAGGCAGCATATATCAATTTAAAGATGCGTCAGAAGGATGCGGGTGTGTTGGAAACTGATCCCTCAATGCTGAACATTATGAATTCATCGGAGCAGTGGCCACTGGTGCTGAGACAGAGATTCCCTTGGGGACATCACAGCGCAAGACTCAATAACCAACAGACTGCTTTCAGGTCACACATATTGACCTATAATTGGTTCCTCCCAGAGAGTCAAAGGCAAAGGGAAGGTCTGTGAAAATTGCAATCTAAGAGTGTTTCTGCTTTATTCTCCCATCTGTTACTCCTATAAAACAGTGACCTAAGAAACCCAGGCTGGCCATGTAGTCGGGATGAAAAGGCAGCTTTAAATGGCATGCCCAGTAAACTAATTGGTTTGTAACTAGGGAAAGAGAAAAAAATGGAACTCGATATCTACTGCCAGCAAAATAAAAGACTAGGCACCTCGACCAATTTCCCCACTGGAAATAGCTTAAAATGCTGGCAAAACACTGTGAGCACCCTCTGAAGTGCTCTGAGGAGCCCGCAAGAAAATAAAAAAACACTGAGGCCGCAGAATGAGGCCAAGATGTGAACTCAAGAAGCAGAAATGGGGCAGCTTTCATCCGGACAATTTGCAGAACCGAGGACATCAAGCTTCCAGTTTCCCAGGCGCGTGCAGCACCAGAGACAAAGCACAGGTCTGCTCGGGAGGCGTGAATCCAAGAACAGATCCTAACTAATGAAACCAGACTCCTCGAAGCTAGGTTCCCAGTACAGGGAAAATTAGAAATGAGTCCACTACGCCTTCACCACCAATAGGTTACCAAAACAATGTGCTTCCCTTGAGCCCCAGAACTGAAGGATAAAGAGAATCCTGGAGAAACCATTCTGACATTATGGTCTTTGCTTGGGGTACAGTCTGAGTTCTTGTGATCAAGTGCAAGTGCCCCTAGATTAGCAGGGAGCCCAGGAATTGGCAAATCTTCTCTTAAGGATTCATCCCCTGAAGAATCGTCAGGTTCAAGTTCCAGGATAAATGAACAATGAAGGACTTTAAGGGTCCCTTAGAAAAATGGGCAGAAAGAAATATCAGCTATGACTAAAAATCCTGAAATGACCACAGACTGAACACAAAATTATAGAAATAAAAGATAAGATTAAATACCGGCAGTATCAAAGAGACATTTTGGATGACCAAGGGAATACAGATTGAGAGGGAAGTAAAAACATGGTCCAGTCCCAGGGCCGTCCTGATCAATAAAGAATGACGGCAGAAGTGGTAAGATGAAGAAACTGTGTTCTCCATAGAGATGCAGAAGTAAAGCAAATTGCAAAATTAACATCTGAGTGGGTAAAAGGATTTGATCCATATAGCCAAATAGGACATAAAAAGCAACACACGTGTAAAGTGTTAATATACTAAGTGGAAAGAATGCACACATGTGTGGATGCATGTGCGCATGTTATAACATAGTTCTGAGGTCAGATGACAACTTTTCGTGGATCATTTCTCTCCTTTCATTATATGGGTCTCAAGAACAGAACTCAGGTCCTTAGACTTGGCCGCAAGCACTCTTATCAGCTGAGCCATCTCACCTGCCCACTTCCCTTCTTTTCTTTTCTTTCTTTTCTTTTCTTTTTTTTAAATTTGAGCATCTTTGCCAATTGGCCTAATAACAGATCTTCCTAAAGCCAGGGTACATTGGGATTCCATACACTATCCCTTATTTGAAACCTCATAAATTGAGAAATTAACCAAAAATGAAAAGAACCACCCAGAGAAAAGACAGACCACTCTGAAAAAGAAAAATAGTAGCCAGTTTGTCCACCTCAAGAATGGAGCTGGAAAGAGAAGAATAGAGTCTCAGATTCGCAGCATGCCAGGAGAAAAAAAATGCTGTGAGCATGGAATTCTACAAAAGTGAAAAATACCTTGTGAGAACAAGAATAAGGTGTCCTCAGACAGACAAAAATTGAGTTTTTTCTGTGACAAACCTTCACTAAAACAATTCCTATGCATGGATTCCAGGCAGAAAGGAAGGGACCCACAGGATGGCTCAGAGGAAGAAATATGTATGCGTAATGTAAACATCTGTTTCCAGAATGATCTTCCTCATAATCATGCCCAAAGTTAAATTCCAACTATAATTTTATTTGAAAAAAGCTATTTATTTGTGGGAAACCCCATCCCTGACAAATATATACTCACCCCACTTCCAAATAAATAACTTAAGAATTCCATCATGTGTTCAAACAAACAGGGTAAGAGACACTGGCTTCTGGGCAGCATCAACTTACACCTCATCTTAATATCAATGCAGTTTAACATTTATCTTCCTGTTTGAGTGTGACTTTGTATGTTTGTTCTAACCATAGGCAAGTCTCAGCAACCTCCAAATACTTATTATCATAAAACGATATTGTCTTCATAACATGATTAACTCAGAAATCAATAACCATAGGTAGTGTACTAGTATACTCCAACTCAAGGGATTGAGGTCTTGTGGTAGTTTGAACGAATATTGCCACCATGGGCTTATATGTTTAAATGCTTGGTCCCCAATGGCTGGAACTATTTTGGGAAAGATTAGGAGGTATGGCCTTGATGGAGGAGGTGTGTCACTCGCGTTTGAGGTTGCAAAAGCCCAGGCCAGGCCCAGTCTTTCTCTCTCTGCCACCAACTTGTTGATCATGTGTGAACTTTCAGCTACTGCCTCAGCACCATGCCTGCCCACCACTGCCGTGGATTTACCTCAGAAATAGAAAACAAGCCCCCAATAGACTCTATAAGTCATCTTGGTCATGGTGTGTCTCCATGGTGATAGAACAGTGACTACTACGAGGACAGGCTCCGTGTTGCTCAGGATGCTGCTAAGGAGGTCCTTGTCATCCTCCTGCATCAGTTGTGGTTCTGTGTCAGGGTGACAAGCCCACATGGCTCAAGTCTACTCTCTCTGTCAGCCACTTAGCTCTCAGCCGTGCAAGACCGCCTCGAAGAAAGGCAGTGTCTTAGCTTCACAGTGCTATTCTTTTGGTTATGCCTGGGCGGTGCAACAGATCACAAAGAATACACAACTCCATTCCTCTCCGGTAGGACTAACTTCATTTGGAGCCTGCGCAGAAGCTCCCTCTGAGGGAGCTAAGGCTGAGGTGAAGGACAAGGAATCAAGATTCACTGGAGAATGGGGGCTCGACTGCTCAGAGAAGAGAGTGAAGAGCAAAACACCCATTCAAGAACTGTCTGCGAGAGAATTTGGTTGGGTCAGTCAGTGTGTAAAGCTATGCATATCATTAATATCCTCCACCCCAGATCAGTGCTGACCACAGTGGGGCCCACAGCCATGATTGGGAAAATCTAACAGGAAAAGTCTAACAGAGGTTGTGCAGAGGCAGAAAAGTAGCAAGTCTGATGAAAGACATAAATACACACATCCAGGAAGGTGTCAGCTCCGCGTGTGACGAGTGTAAACAGAGACGTGTCAGAGGGAAGATGCCAGCCGAGCTGCAAAGGGAAGAGGAATCCTGCAAGCAGGAAGATGACAGTTATCGCTGTGATTGACATACAGGAAGCCCCGAAGATGAGCTGCGGCCTCTCTGCAGGAAGAGTGGCCATCAGAGGTCGGTCGTGTGGTGTTCCCAGAATGCTGCTGACACATTAAAAAGAATTATCTACCCAGGATTTTATATCTAGTAAAATTAGCTTACAAAAATGAAGGCACCAAAGGCATTCCGGATAACAAAAACCAAAATAATATCTGTTGCTAGACAAGCTGACTTACAATGTTATAAGTAGTTCTTTAGGCTAAAAGGCCCATGGTCCCAGATGGTAATTTGAATCTATGGTAGGGGAAAAAAGAGTACTAATATTTTTATACAAAGCAAGAACGTAGGTTAATGTCATATATTTTCTCCTTTCTCTTGACTGAATTGAAATTCACTGTAAAAAAACAAAAATAAACAAACAAACAACCAGCAACCACAACAAAACCCAGCATCTATAGAAGTGTGTTGTTGAGGCTATAATCTATAGAAATATAAAGCATTTTACAGTAAAAGCTTTGTAAAAAGTGTGTTTGTTGCTTGCCCCCTCCCCAGAACAAAATACCTGACAGAAACAACTTGAGGGACGGGGGTTTCTTGTGGTTGACGGTTTGAAGGGAAAGCATGTGTGGACAGGCATGGGAGGCATGTGCCCACACAGCCCCTGCTGCCCACGCAGCCCCTGCTGCCCACGCAGCCCCTGCTGCCCACGCAGCCCCTGCTGCCCACACAGCCCCTGCTGCCCCCACAGTGCCTGCTGCTAGAAAGCAAAGAGACTTATAGTTCTGCAGTCAGTGTGCTCCCTTCCGTCTTCCACTCGCCCAGGCAGGGCAGGCCTCCAGCCTGTGAGACAAGGTGTGCACATTCAGGGTGTGATAAGGCAGCATTGCTTCCTAATGACTCCAGGCCCAGTCAAGTTGGCAATGGAGATTAGCCACCACAGGAGGTGAGTGTCCTAAGAGCCCAGTGGAAAGTGCTGCCTGTTAGTCACATCCTTCTAAATGACAGACGAGCCAGACTTCAGATGCGTTTGGCATTCTGCATCCACAGAACATTCTGTATTTGGATAAAAAAGATTTGAGAAAAAAAAATCACATCCACGTGGAACATACAAAGCTTTTATTCCATCACGATTAACTAAAATACAACATAAAATTGTTCATATTATATTCATAATATTATAAGTAATCTGGAGATTATTTAAAATGGAAGGCTATGCATAGGTCTTCTAAAAAATTCATCATTTTATGTTAGGGACTTGAGTGTAGTCATCTGTGTATCTACAAACTATAGAAAGCTTTGGAATCAACTTCCAAAGACTATAGAAGATTGAACAACTGCATCTTTTATTCCTCCACTTCTCTCTTGACTGATTTTAAATGCCATTGTGTGAGACGATATGCATATAGTTTGTAGAGGAACAACAGGCAGAAACATGAGACCTGGGAGATGGAAAAATGCTGCTTCGGAGCAAGAAGCTGACACCAGTCCGACGCAGGAGGACTGGCGCCCTGAAAGGTGAGGGGCAGCCTCTCCGATAGTGTGCATTCACAGCTAGGAGTGATCACCGAGGGGATGCGGAGCGATTGCGATGTGCTGCCTTCCAGGGGGTTGGAAATGTTCAACACGTGACTCTGACGATTGCTCCACGGCTCGGAGAGTACACTAAACCCACTGAACTGGGCAGCGTCAAGGGTGCGCCATTACGTCACATGACGAAACTGTTAAGGATGAGAAGATTTCAAAATTTATAAAGTAAAAAGGGAAGCCACAGAACGGAAGATAATTACATTAGATGTAATTGAGGGAGAAGAGGTTTACAGACTATGAGAAGAACTTCTACAAATAGAATAATTAAAAGAGCCCAACTATGAGGGGAAACTACTAACCACAGCTGTAGCCCATAAAGACACAGACAGTCTTCATTAATAATCAGAAACATAATAACTAAGTCCCAGTGAAAAACAAAACACTTTCACAGCCACCAGACAGGCAAAACCAAGCAGCTCTGAGAACCCCAAGCCTCAACATAGATTTAGTGCACTGGGAATACACAGTGAGACCAACAAGAGGAATTAGTGGGTAAAAGTACCAGATGGGCAAGCTAGGAGACCTGTGTTAGATCCCCAGAATCTACATAGAGATGGAAAGAGAGGCATGACCCTATAAAGTTGTCCTCTGATCTCCATATGCATGCCACAGTATATACCCCTACTCTGATGCCCACAGACATGCTCTAATGAATACACCCTCCACAGATAGAAGGTACACTCATGTAATGACAACACATGCCTAAATAAAACAAAAACAAAAACAAAAAACAACCAATGGAGGTAATGCAACTTTTGGAAAATAATTTGGTACTATCTCGTAAAACTCAACATGCACATATGTTATGAATTAGCAAGTTTGCTCCTGTCCGTCTACTTTAAGGCAATGCAATCCAAATTCAGCAGCGACCAGAAAATGAACCACTGAAATGTGAGAGGTTTCAAAGATAGCACGCTGGGAAGAGATGATGTAAAACAATTCATTGATAACTTTCATATTGGTTACATGTTGATGTCATAATGTACATAAATGTACTAGGTCATTAAGTTTCATTAAATTGGCTTCATATTTATACCTTTTATGTGATTACTAGAAAATTTTAGATTATTTATTAGCTTCCTGTTGAACACTACAGATGTGATGGTTAACATTGATTTTCAACTAGACAGATGGGAATAAACTCATCAGGGAAGTAGTTTCTAGTTGGATTAATTGAGGTGGAAAGACTCACCTTGACTGTGAGAGGCACCATTGGGCTGGACTGAATAAAAAGAAGATTTGAGGGTCAGCATGAATCTCTCTGCCTTCCTGACTGTTGATGTAATGTGACCAGCTGCCTCACACTTGACTTCCCCCAAATCTGTGAGTGAAACCAAGCCCTCTTTTCCTTCCACAGTTGCTTCTGCAGGATACTTGGTCACAACCATAAGAAAAGTAACTGAATCAGTTTCTCAGAGAAACCTTGTACAAGAATAGCTAAGACACACAGAAAACAGCATGTCCATCAGCCTTGATCACAGAAGAGAACAAAAACTGGAAACATTAGAAAGGGCAACCCAGATGCCCTCAGGATTAGGGTGAACAGCAGTCTTCTTCAACTATTGACACAAGTATCGAAGTGTCAGGCAGAGATCTGTAGCTATGTGCATCTATGTAGAAGATCTTAAAAACAATTCCAAATGAGATTCTCACTGGCTGGTCATGGTGCATTCTCTTTTAAATAATTATTTTCAAACTTCACACGCATCATTTCATTCTCTTCTGAAAGTCTACCATGAGTGCTCATCCCTAAAGGGAATATCTCTATCAGTCCTTCCAGGTCAGGGAATGTCAGAGAGTTGGTGGAAAGAACGTAAGTGCCAGAGAATCAAACTCACAGCAGCCACGGTTACCCACACAAGATGAGCCCCTCAGCACTTCACCATGGACAGAAGAGGATCTCGTGAAAATCTGACCCCTGGAAGTTATTGACAATCAATGATAGATGGGAAACACACAAGCAACTTTAATTAATCTCAGGGACACACATGTGCAGCACACACAACACACACACACACACAACTAGAGAGGTTTGCTGGAAAGAAGTTGTTTAGCAGGAATGGGGGGAGATGAGAGAGGTTAATGGGGTGTCTATGGAAATGAACCAAGATGTTGCATACCTGTATCAAATTGTCTGTGAATAAAAATAATTACAAAGAAGAGAACAGCTGAATAAAATAAATTCAAAGAAATCAAAGAAGAGAAATTAATAGGGTAAGGCAAAAATTACAAAATATAAAAAAAAAGTCATGAAAAAATCATCTTGGTTGGAAAAATCCCCAAACTTCTTTTGTTACAAAGTTTCTGAGCCCATACATGAGGAGTTGGTAGACCTGGGAGAGAGGACTAGGAGCCACCAGCATGAGTTTTAAGGACTCCTTGGGCATTTCTGGACTTTTGGGTTTTGACTACTTCCACATTAAAGGCAGCACAGCTTGGCTCTTGATGCTTCTAAAGCAGAGAGTGTTCTGTTTTGTAAAGCCAGGAGCAAAGTCCCCGGGAATTATTCCAGATCTGGGTCAGTGCAGCCCAGATAAGTTCACATCAGTTAATCCTGCCCTCCAAGTCCTCCCATGACCACTCTGACCTGTAGACTCCACCTCTCTGTGGGAGCTAATTTTACCTGAGTTCTTTGATAGCGTGAGAAATATTTGAAAGGCTTTCCATTTTAATGATACCTTAAAGTCCTTTTCAGTTTTCACTTTGCTTGTCAGAACAGAAGCTTGGCTTGCTTTTTTGTTGATGTCTTTGGTGTTATTTAGATTGCTTCAGAATCCCTGGGAAACTAGGCTCAAGGTGAAGTGAAACTGGTGGGTTTTTGTTTTGTTTTTGTTTTGTTTTTGTTTTTGTTTTTCTTTGTTTTTTGTAGTCTGAGGTTGAGTAGCTTTAGGTTATCCACAAGGGTGAATGACCTCAAATGAAGCTTTGGGCACCATTTTTATATTTACTCTAGGTCCACAATCTACAGTCAAGGGGTGTGACTCATTCCTTCTCCATCTTCTAACCCTCCCCCCTAAACCATGGGCTCTTCTTCAGCAGCAGGATCAAAGTGGGAGAAAGGCAAGTCTAAGCCACCCACCCTTTAAAGCTGGACATGCTAGGCAGGAAAGAGACACTGGATCACCCTCAAGGGTTGTCCAACTGCTTTCTAGGGAGGCTTCTTTCACAAGTGGCCCAGCAACGCTGAGAGGGATTCACCTCCTGGTAGCATCTCAGGTATTACAGGCAAAATGGAACAACCTCCCACCCTGCCCTTTGTTCAGGGAGAATGTAGGGATAGCTCTGGAGAAAGCTTTTTCTATCCATGCGGACTTCCATTATATTCGAAGCCCAGCCAGGCTATGGTAAAAGGGGGCTAAAGAATAGAGCAACAATTCTCAGGCATTGTTTTTATGGGATAGGATATGTATGATTTGAAGCTAAATACATTTTTTCACAGAAGAGTGTGTCATCTGAGAGTAAAGCTGGACTTTAATGTTGCAGTTAGAGTAATCTTTTACAAAAATGAAGATCAAATCCAGGGCCTTGTCCAAGCTAGGCAAGTGAATTCCATCAATCTGCATCCCTAGTCAAGAACTACTTCAGGTTTCCTTAAGAAGGTGGCATTTAAGCTGAGACCATCACGACAATAAAATCTAGGGGTAGAACAGTGTGTGCAAAGGGCCAGAGATGGCAAGTGGTGTGTCTAAGAAGCAAGAAATGGCTAGTGCACTCAGGCAGGCTGCATGAGCCTATGGGTGGGCTAAATAAACCCCCAGTCTCCAACCTCTGGGATAGAGCTTGTATCACTGTCAGACACTTAAGGATCTGCTCAGACTGCTTAGGACCTATATGTACTTGGCCTGAGGAACATGAGTGGGATGGATAGCCGTTAGGTCATATCAGGACCACACAATCCCCAGGGAACACCCACCAGCAGACGACTAGCTAGGCAGCAAAAGGGTCCCTTTCCCGGTCTAAGCACAGTGTCCTAGAGGAAACATGTCAGGGTGCAGGAGTCTGACCACACAGGATCCACTTAAGAAGATATCCACCCCTCATACTGGAAGAAGTTCTATTGGACAGGTCTGTGTTTTGTCAAATAGCAAACCCTGTGTTGTGAGCATTTGAAATATACTTCAACTGAGTGTGGTGCAGGGTTAGATTTAAGAATTCCTTGGGAAAATGCCCTCTCTCCTCACAGACTTACCTCAGTAACTCCCCTCTCCTGTGCCTGAGATACAGCTACCCTGAGTCCCTGCTCTGTGCATCATGGGTCTCAAACAATGTGTAGATGTTATCCTGTGCGATTGCCCTAATACCTGGTACCATCTCTATCCAATCAAGCTGAGAAAACAGATAAGTAGAGAAAAAGTAATTTGCCCACAACTGAAAAGGGGCAAATGCAAGAACAGAACTGAGCTGCACTGACATCCTTTTATTGTTTGTTTGTGTGTTCATGTGTGTGTGTGTGTGTGTGTGTGTGTATGCATGTGAGTATGTATGTGTGAGTATGTGTCTATGTATGTATGCATATGTTTGAGTGTGTGTGTGCATGTGTGTGTTTGTATGTACAAGCATTTGCATGTGTGCATATGTGTTTGTATGTGTAAATGGGTTTGTATGTGTTCACATATCATTCACAGAGGAGGAAGTTCAGTCCTCTCTGTCAGTTCTCATCTGTTTTGTCTGAGTTGAGACTTCTAACTCAGGGACCATTCCAGGCCAGCTGGAGTGTAGCGAGTGAGCCTGGCGTAGTCAGTGGCTTCTTAAGGTAGGCTGGAGCAGAGAGAAATGTGAAATTCTGCCTTTGGAGGACAGGCAGCAGACATTTGCCCATTCTGATCTTTAAAGACTAAGAATGCAGTCCCAGGGTAGGGATGAGATTTGATAGAGTAGATTATCTTTTTAAATGCCCCCAAATTCCATGTGTCTCTGAGCATGAGTCCCTTGCAAAGTGACTTTGCATCCAGTTCCTCCCTGGAGATGTCATCTGCTTCCGTACTTGTGTCTCAGGGATGGCCATGTGAGCTGTAGCCATTGTCGTAGCCACAGGGCCAGGGTCAGCTGCACCTCCGCCATTGCTACGCACATGACCTCTGTTCACTTGATGGGGGTGGGAGATGGACAAAGAGCTTGGTTGCTTCAACTGAGGTCAACTAGAGTGACTGGGACACAACTAATTCCATGGGTAAGCATTGTTAAACAAGAATAGACTCACAATGCATAGACCCACGGAGGCTCTCAGCTACCAAGTGTGGAGGATAACACACTGGCGTGTCACATCACAGCTCTGGTTGGTGGTGAGCAGGGGTGGAGGGGAATGCAAGAACCCGGCAGGGAGAGGGACAGACTGAGAGATTTGGGCTTGAGCTGCAGCAGGAGGGTCAGGCTACACACCTCACCCCTGAGGTGTTAGTAACACCTAGGAACCGGGCAGGGTAAACTGTGGGAAGAGTGATCTGGGCCTTCTTTCCACTGGATACGTTTCAAGGGCTTAACCTCTTTAAGTAAATAAAGGCAGCTCTTGTGCTGGTCCAGAATCTTGCGGGAATAGAATACACGCAGGCTAGTGTGGTGGGTTAGGGATGGGAAACCTAGGGGTAGGCTGGCAGGGCTTGCTGCAGCTTCTGAGTCCTGATATGCCTGGCCGTTGACTCACATTCAACCTTCTGACCACAGATTTGTTTCAGACCAAACCCAGGCAGGGGGGTTGCCAAGTAGGCTGGCCAGAGACTGCAGAGGGCAGGGGCACCACCAGTCACACGTTCCAGACATCTCCCGTGCAATTAATGGAATGGAAACGTGCTGTTCGCGATCAGCAGAATCAAAGAGAGGGCTTTGCACTCTGCAGGTGCTCCACGCAGGCGCCATCTGTCACCGCTGGCCTCTCTTCTCAGGAGCACAGCGTTCCAACAGGAAGAGCCACATGGAAGACGAGGGATGGAATTAGACTTGGAGTATGTTCACCGTGCAGTGCAGGCGTGGGTAAGGTCAGAGGAGAGCTATGGAGCTGTTGGGGAATGAGCCGGTGGGAAGGCCAGCCGCGCCTTAGCTATCCCTAGCAAGCGGATGCTGGGGATTCAGGACAGAGGACAGGTTAAGTCGGCCCTCCCTAGGCATGGTCCTCGGTCCTCAGCCTCTGCTCTCTCAAATCCCTCATGGACAGATTTGCATACCGGGTGCCAATCTTCCACAGCCTTTGCTGCTCCCACATCATCTGCTAAGCTCTGGAGTCACACTGGAAATGGGTTTGGAGGTAGCGTGCCCTTACCTGCTGTGGCTGTGGTAATGGCAGGGGCCAGTAGAGTGAACCAAACCATCTGCTGGTGTCACTGTCATTTCCACCGCTCCAATCCTCACTAGGCGGGCGTGGACTGAGGGCTGGGGAGCATTGTGTGTGGATCTTTTTTAGACATGTGGACGTCATAGTTCTCAGTCAAAGGCCATCTACCGTGTTAGTATTTCTTCTAGACTCCGCCCACAGTTACCTGGCAACAGCCAGGGATGCCTGACTCACTATAAAAGGGACTCTTTACCTCCTCCTCGCTCTCTTGCTCTCTCTTATCTTCTTCCCCCTCTGTCCCTTCGCTCCCCATTCTCCTCCTCCCTCTCTCTCTACACATGTTCATGGCCAGCCTCTACTTCTCTACACATTCTCTCTCTCTCTCTCTCTCTCTCTCTCTCTCTCTCTCTCTCTCTCTCTCCTTTTCTCTCTCTACTATCCCCTTGACTCCCCTCCCCATGCCCTATACCTACTATATACATCTTATGGTTGGCACCTCAGGGGGAAGGGATACCTTAGCATGGCCCGGCAGAGGCGCCCCACCCCCCTTACCATACTGCACCTCCACCAAACATACCCTGGCTTCTCTTTCTTTTTTTTATAAAACACAACATAGTGGTAGAATTCCTTTTTACTTGATGAAGTCATAGTTTTCCTAGTAACGCCCTCTTGGCCTTACTAGATTGGATGTGAGTCACCCACACTGAGGATGGTAATGTGCTTTACCCAAAGTTATTTCATCCAAAGAACACCTTCACAGAAGTACCTTCTAGAATAATGTCTGAACAGATGTTTGGACACATGGCTCAATGAAACTGGTACATACATAGATAGGGACCCCAGTTTGTCACTGACAATGAAGTGACAGAAAGAGAACCACCCCAACCGCTGGGAATGAAGACTTGGTCTGTACCCTCCAGGAGACCACAGAAATAATGAAGACATGCCACGTAGTTTATAGGGAGATCAAGTAGAATGAATGGGAGAAAACTATGCTTTGGTAACCAGCACCATGCCTGGGATAAGCCGGTGCCAGAAAATCACCTCCATGTTAGGATCCCAAGCAAACAGCACAGGGTGGTATCCTTCTAGATGATGGGAAAGCCTACCCTCAGAGCAGTTTCACACAGCAAGCCACTATCTCCTGGTATACTGTAAGAATCCCTCACCCAGGAGAGAGATTTACTGCCATAAAAAATACTGTCCTGCTGGCCAGGAGAGCTGCCGCAGTGCCTGCAGTGCCCATCGGAGGCCTGCTGCCCGCAGCCACACACACCAATCTAAGCAGGATTATTAAAGCATAAATTCCCATCGCTTGTCTCGCTCTCATTGGGCCGAAGCATCACCATGTTCATTAGCGGGAAATGTGAGGTTATATAATCTAATTTTTACAACTCTCCAAGGAGAGTGCAGGTCATACATTAGCCTGAGATTTCAACCTTTAAAGATAAGGGGAATGTCATTTTTATTAAAAAGGACCACAAAGTATAATGAGAATTATTACCCCAAATAGGCAAAACAACCCAGAATGCACAGAAAGGGTTGCTCGTAATTCTCTCTCATCTGTGCCCTCTGAAGCAGGAGTGAGGATGAAACAGCTCAGAGGCACTTCCCATGCTTCTCAAACACACCTGGGCTCTGAGCAGGGGCCCAGGTAGACAAGAGGTGGCACTATAAATCTTGGTGGCTAGCTAGCTGGAGGCTGCCTGGTCCCATCAGCCTTCAGAGCATGGGCTTGGCAAGAGGTTAACCCAGACCCTCTCCTGCTCCCCTCAATGCTGGAAGCACCAATAAGGTCACGGAAACATCCAATACAAGAGGCTGTCTGTCTACCTCTGTCAATGTTGTGAGGGAACATCTGTGATGCCTTTGCCCTCCAAAGGCAAATGATTGTCTTTCCTTTCTGCTCCAAGTCCTCTCTTCTGACCTCCAAGAGCTTCAAGTGTAGTGACAGTGCTCTCAGGGGCTCATGAAAGAGGCATACAGTGAGATGTCACCTGGACCTGGACGGGGACTCTGCTGCGCCCTCAAAGGGTACTGATGCTCTATCTGCCCATGAGCCTGAGAGACCCCTCCGTGTTATCAATGTTCTGTCTGCCCATGCGCCTAAGAGAGCCCTCAACGATTTTCATGGTTGTGTTAATGTGCTCAGAACTGGCTGTGGCTGCAAGAGTATTGTTGGCTGAAACAGTTCCGAAGCATTCTAGAAGCATCAAAGAAGCAAAAGTTTTACCTGCTGGCACATTGTGTGGGTTCCCCTGGTGCTCCAGTTACCGAGAGAGCCCATGGGAGCAGCCTGGCAGATGCCCATGTGTGCCCCTCTTCTGCTCCATCTCCTGAGCCCCAGCCTTGCAATCAGATCTGGGAGATTTGAGTTATACATGTCCCTCACCCAACCCTGGCTAGTCTTTGCTCCCTGCCTACCTGCCTGCTTTGACAGTGTCCAATCCATGGGTGGGATTGCTTCATGGGCAGATTTCTGTGCCTACTCCCTTCTCTCTGAATAGTGTGTGGCATGAGGTATCTGGGCTGCCTATACCCTGATCACCCGGTGACTCCATCAGAACCCCATCAGGACTGCTGTGGGAATTCATAAACAGCAAGTGAGGTAGGAAGTCAACCTCCTTAAAATGCAGAATCTCACGTGTCCAAGGATGCTGGAGACAGTATCGACTCCTCTGCTTTAAGCTCAGAGTTCAAGGCCAAAGCGAAGACAGAAGTCTCGTCCAGAGCACACCCCAGCCTCGCACACTGCTATCCCAGAGCTACCCAGCAGGAAGTACTGACTCAGCAAATCTAAATCTTTCTTGTTGCAGTTTGAGCCAATTTCCTGGGCAGTGTGATATACATTTCATCAAGGACACATGGGTGGCAATTATGTTTCAGAGTGGCTATTATGGGCAGGCTCGGCGGATGACAGCCTTTTAAGTTTTCAGAAGTGTCTGTGTCTTTATTCCTTGCCATATGGACTTCCTGCTCTGCTCTGCATATTTAAAAACCCGTCTTCTTTCTTATCTGTTTGAAATACATTTAATCCATCGGAATAGTCAGGACATCAAGTAAAACCATGACTGCAGCTACTGATCGATATCCCACCTGGGAGATGTGCTTAAGCAAGGTTGGCTTACGCTCCGATCTCAGAGTAAAGCTGAGCAGGGCTCGCTTAAGAATGTTCCAGACCTTCGCTTCTTTAATTCCCTTAAATCCTGAACCCCTGTGACTGTCGATGAAACACAGAAACAAATGTTTATAACTAGGTTATCCTAACTTGGAAAGTGTGTTTCCTTGAGCTACTGTATGCATTTTAAAATAATTCCCTCTGATGTACATCACAAAAAAATCCATCCTAAGAGAGTGGCTGTCGCTGGGATCTTGGGATCCTTTGACACAAAGAGCTTCAGGCACTGAAACCAGACTCTGAAAATAAATATTAATGGAGATGTGGGTGTTAAGCAAAACCTCATGTTGTATTTGCAAAATACCCATAGTAAGAGCAGGCACTGAAAAGGAAAAAGGATCTGATGCTTCCAAACAGCATGGAAGCAGGGTTGAGGCAGTTCTCAGATGTGTCTCTCTCACCCCTTAGTGTAGGAGGAATGGTTTTTGTCTGGGTGGTCTGGGTGGTATGATATAATTACATATTAACTTCATATATGTGGATATAGGATTATTCTCTCTTCCCATAATATTCCTATTTTCATCAGTGCTGGGTCACAGTGAAATGCTCAGGATTTAAGGAGTCCCTTTGAGGCATGTGGGCCTGATTACTCTTTGCTGATACTTAACAGATCTCTGCTTGAGTCAAAGGCAGGAAAAGGTTGACATTTCAAAATAGCCTTGGGGGGTTTGTGAAGTCAGACTTCTGGCCTGCAGGTGTCATTGTGACGACTCCCCTTGGGCAAGGAAGCCTGCCTCCTTTGGTAGTACCAATAGGGAAGGTTCATCTGAGGAAGCAAAAGTTGACTTGGGGTCATAGAGTCCTCATACTGGCCGTGGAGATGGAATAGGAGTAGCCTTTGTGCGTTAATTCTAGGATCAGTGGGTTACGGAACATTTCTGAAGGAGGAGCTAGAGCCTCAACTACCTATGACTTCCATTTGCCTTTGAAGTTCCCTGGGAACTGACTGCCCAGGGAGCATTTACTCCAAGAAGGCTGATCCTGGGACACACCCACAGTGAGTCTCAAAGAAGGTGGCACTAGAATGGAAATCTTATTTTCCTAAGGGGACAGGAAAGTATTCTTTATCTATCTATGATTGTTAAAATAAGCATCCCAATTGGTATCCCCAGAGACACTGTTACCAAGTTCAGATCTGAGCAAGCTGGGTTGGTCTTTGTCAGTTCAGTAGATCTCTGCTTACTTCTAGTGGCACATTTTGAAAAACGGTTACTGTCTTGGTTTTCCTTTTAATTTTCAACCCACTTTTTTCTCTTCTGAATGAGCAGCAAATCCACAGATAGCAGAATCAAAGATTTCACTTCAAAAAAGGCTTGAAAACTAAATGCATTCTAGTTTTTGCCAAGTTTCTAATAACCAGATCTACCGGTTAATACAAATAGAAAAATATTAAAATCAGAATCATTTCATGCTAAATTATTCCATTATTTCCTCTCAGCCCAGACCCCTTTCATTCCACTTTATTGTCTTTATTATATATAATAAGCACAAGAAGCTATAAGATGTGAAAGCAAGAAACCCCAGCTCCAGGGAGGAGATTGCACCCCCAGGCATAAGAATTGATCATCCACTCTTCCTATTCACGCTGTTCAGACTCATGTTGGTCTTTCTAATTTTAACAGCAAAAGTCAGCTTGGGAAAGAGTGATTCTGTGCAAATTTTCACAATATGTTAACAATCCCCACTGTGAGGAGTCAACTATTACAGCACACGTCATCATCAGGGAGACTGCATTAAGAGGAGATAATTATGAATGGAACGTACATATTACTTGCCTCTAATGGCAGCTCTGGTTGACAAGAGGAGGCGTTGATTGCTTGAGGAACACATGTTTGGTAAATTGAGTTCTCATTTGGAAGACTAATGGCTCCATGGCATCTGTCAGAGACCCTCACTCCTGTCTCTGACAGGAAGCAGACCCTCCAAGTCTGCCCTTCTGGAGTCCTGGTCCCTATGTAGAGAACAGAGCCATGGAGTGAGGAGCAGTGGGCTGTGGTGCGGTTGGGTTGTGGTTTCACCCAGCTCTTGACAGTGGAATCCCTCAGCCTAAAAAACCACCTCTCCCACCAGATTCTTAGGTTTGTGTCTCCATCAAAAGATATCTGTGTCCCAAAGGTGGCAGGCAAGACGTTTTAGATGAGACAGATGTGGGTTGTATTTAATTACTTCACAGTTACTTTCTTGAGTGTTATTAACCATTCACTTAGCACATGTGTGGGTTTCAGAGGGAGGAATGCTTACAAAGAAGCAAAGGAAGAGAGAGTAGCCCATTAAAGATATGCAAAGGCTGACAGTAAGTTAGATACTGGGGTTGCACAGGCAGGAGAAAAATGAAGATGATGGAGACTTGGAAATTGTGCATGAATCCCCATCTCCTTCTAGATAGACAGGGCAAGCCTTACTTCCTCCTGTTTGGATAGACAGCTGGAATGAAAGGGGAAAGGTTTTGATTGCTTGGGTCCTGAATTCAGATATGTCATGGTATTGGGGGAGGCTTAGAAACAGCACAAGTTAGCCTTCCTGGTTGTCAACACATAGGCCTCAAAATTACAGTCCAGACTTCAATTTTTGAAAAAACAATCAGGAGTTCCAAAGCTCAATAGTGCCTTTGGACTCCTTGCCTTAGAAGTCTTCCAAGACCCTGCTTCCAAACCCCTGTGTCTCTGACCCAGAGATTCAAATTACAGACCTGAAATGGCAGAGGGCCAGGTCCTGTTCTCAGTGCTTTGACATGAGGGTCCAACCTGGGTCAAGAGTATCCATTTTCAAGATGAAGACACGGTGTCATCACAGCTGTCCCCAGGCTGAGTTGATAACTGCCACACACAGTATACCACATCAACGCCACCTCTCCCGTTGTCCACCTGTCATCAAAAGCCCCAAACTGCTGAGAGTCACAGAGAGGCCCAGGTCCACACCCCCCCATCCCAGGACCTCACAGTGAGTTTAAACATCCACCTCTCCAAGCTGTGAAGCTTGCTCTTTCTCCTCAAGATTATGACCCTGGCTGATCTGTCACTGTCTTGAGTGAAGTGATGTTGTCAATCAAAAGTGATGTGCCCTTAGGAGTTGGAGAGGTAATTGTTTTCTTTCATTTTCATTTAAATTTCTTCTATAAAAGAATTTTAATGGCAGGCGGTAGTGTGGTAGGAGAGGGCCTTCACCTTACTCAGGGAAAGGAGACTTCTCTGGATTTTTCTTTCTTTTACACGCCTCCCCTCCCCCGCTGAACCTGATCATCTCCCACACGCTCCATCATTTCAAGATCGGATATGTCTTATGAGAAAACATGATTGAAGACGGTCTACACACCATTTTTCCGCTCTCTCTGGCTTTTCCCAAAGAGAGTGACTGTTAGGATGTTAGGTGATTTTTCAAACCTGCTGTCTAAATTACCTGTGAAGCAAACCTCTTCTTGAGGTCAAATTAGTCTTTAAAGAATATTTTGTATCACTGAAGGCAAATTATTTTTATTCATCCTAGTTCCTGCAATAATACCGTGTTAAAGTTATAATGAGGATTAGTCCAGCACTCTCAGATAATGAGAACAGTTACTGTGTAAAGAGACTTCTTGAGACGGGCAGGTGTGTGGGATCACATTAGTTCTGCTTTGGCACTGAGGCTGGCTGATGACTACTTCCTGATGTGCACGGGAAGGTGCTTGGTCATTGTCCCTGGGTGTTCTCAAGTTCCAATAAAGCTGTTATACTGGGTTAGAGGACATATGCTTCTACTTACCCTGGGAATGAGACAGCTAACAGTCACAAAGAAGCAGCGAGTGTAAGAATCTCACTCCCCATCCTCCAAAATGGCACGGAAAGCTGCTTGAGGGAGCAAGAAAGATGGCTCAGCCAGTAAAATACACCCATGCAAAAGCCAGCTGTGGCTGGCTGTACGTCTCGGTAACCTTAGTGCCACGGGGCAGCGGTAGAAATATAGGCAAATCCCTGCAGCTTGTTTCCCAGTTTTTCCAGTCAGTTGGTGAGCTCTGAACTCACTGAGTGATGCTGTCATTGAAGATCCATTTGAGAGAGCTAGGGGGAAGATGCCCAACATCAACCTCTGCCTACACACACACACACACACACACACACACACACACACCATGTGCATGCCTACCCACGACCATACTTGCTTGCACACACACATATATAACATACAATGGGGAAGAGGGAACCTCTGAATAATCAGACTGTGCAGTTCAAACAGTCTAGCAGCGACTTCTCCCAAAACCAAGCAGGTTAAATCTCCAACAAAGCTACTGTACTGGCTGGTTATGTGTCAGCTTGACACAAAGCTGGAGCTATCATAGAGAAAGGAACCTCCCTTGAGGAAATGCTTCCATAAGATCCAGCTGTAGGGCATTTTCTCAATTAGTGATCAAGGGGGGAGGGCCCAGCCCACTGTGGGTGGTGCCATCCCTGGACTGGTAGTCCTGAGTTCTACTAGAAAGCAAGCTGAGCAAGCCAGGGGAAGCAAGCCAGTAAGCAGCACCCCTCCATGGCCTCTGCATCAGATCCTGCCTCCAGGTTCCTGCCCTGCATGAATTCCTGCCCTGACTTCCTTTGGTGATGAACAGCAACATGGAAGTGCAAGCTGAATAAATCTTTTTCTCCCCAACTTGCTTCTTGGTCATGATGGTTTATGCAGGACTACAAACCCTAAGAAGCCACTTTTAACTTAGGCATTTTCCACCCTCACTCCCACCCCCACCCCCAATTTCTTTGTGTCAGATATAAATCAGTGCAGTTAATGTAAATCCAAACCCACCACCCACCCATACTTCTCTCTGAAGCCTGAGATTTGAGGGTTGACCAGAAGGACAGGTCTGAGTCAAAGGCATAACCAAGTTCAAGTTAGTGGCTCCAAGGCTTATTATTAGTGTTGTGGACAGATACACCAAGGATTGGAATTAAAAGCCCCACCTTACTCAGGTTGATTTTGTAGGCTGATAGCATCCCCTGAGGTTTTTTTTTTGTTTTTTTTTTTTGTTTTTTTTTTTGTTTTTTTTTGTTTTTTTTTTTTTTTTTACAGCACCATCATGTGCCTTTCTGCAATAAATAACACAGCACCAACTGCCTGCCAGCCAGCCAGCCAGCCACTTGGCTGCACCCTGCACTTCTCCTCAACAACAAAATGCTCATTTCGCAGGTGGGGGAACAGTTTTGGAATGCATTTGTATAGAATGCTGAGTTTTTTAAAAAGACACCCAGCATAGGAATTTAAATTTTGTCTTCAGTTCCTTTGGTGTAGCAGTCCTTAATAAGACTAATAAAACTTGTGGTTGGGTTTCGTCTTTGTTCACATAATGAGGGGCCAGGCAACATGTAGACCTTGTAAAGGAGACACTCAAAAATTCCCTGAGATAGAGAGAAGTCAGATCCAGTGGCTGGGCCTGTATTGGGCAGGATAGCAGGTTCCAGAGCAGGTGTCTGGACCCTGGCTATTTCAGGGTCAGTCGCAAGTGTATCCCTGACGCCAGCCCCCATAAGCTCCTCGGAAAGTCCTTTAGGAAGGACCCACAAGGGCAAAGCTGTTCTAAAAAGCGCACCTTTCCACTAAGGGATGAATGTGGGAGCATCCCTGTGAACCAGGTTCCGGACATTCAGATGCCACAGTAGACATGAGAAGAAAACTCTGTTAAGTGACAGATCATACGGGAGGCAGGCGTGGCAGACTACTAAGTACATGTGCTCAGCACTTAGCATTTTAAAAAAAAGGCGTGTGGTGGGGTTGGGAGGATTGATGGTCTTTCATACAAAAGTGGTCAAGTAACTATCTCAGAAGGAAACTAGGTGGTGGCAGCATCTTGGTTGCATTTTTGAGCCTTTTGTTTCAGGAAGTGAAAGTTGCCAGAATGCAGAAGGCTTCAACCAGAGGATTCCAGACATTAAACCCAGACAG
The DNA here is from genome assembly GCA_964023405.1 of Apodemus agrarius. NCBI lineage: Eukaryota > Metazoa > Chordata > Mammalia > Rodentia > Muridae > Apodemus > Apodemus agrarius. The sequence goes on along the minus strand of OZ030005.1, from coordinate 197,532,389 downwards.
AGAGCGGGGTGATGCATATGGACCCCTCTATGCTTAGAGGACCATCAGGGGAAGATGATCAGGGTCAGGGGTGAGAGGGCAGTGGCTGCCTGCTCACACAGGATACCTATCTGCTCTGAGCTGCAGAACCTGGAAGAAAAGCAACCCCAGCCTCCAAGAAGGTAACCTCATTGATGTCTTGAGATACAAGAGAAATTACAAAGGGGACTAGAGAAAAGTGCTGCAAATGAGTTATAATGGAAGACCGATGTATTATCAGGGCTCTCTAGAGTCACAGGACATATGAGCAGTCTCTATATAGTAAGGAAATTTGTTGATGACTTACAGTCTGTAGTCCAACTCCCCAACAGTGGTCAGCAGCAGTTGTGGATGGAAGTCCAAGGATCTAGCAGTTGCTCAGTCCCACAAGGCAAGCAGGCGAAGAAGAGTGAGTCTTCCTTCTTCCAATGTCCTTATGTGGGTCTCCAGTAGAGGGTGTGGCCCAGATTAAAGGTGTGCACCACCGAGCCTTTAATCCCAGATGACCTTGAACTCGGAGATCTCCTTTTCTTAATCTTCTGGAATTCATAGCCACTATGCTTCAAGATCTCCATGCTAAGATCCAGGTCAGAAACTTGTATCCCTGAGCCTCCAGATTAGGATCATAAGTGAACCTGCCAATTCTGGATTGTAGTTCATTCCAGATATAGTCAAGTTGACAACCAGGAATAGCCACTACAACAGACTAGTCAAGAATGTGTCCTATGGACTGCCATCATCTGAGAAATCTTTGAAGTGAAACCTTTTCAGACCTCAAGGGTGGCTAGATTCAAATAAGAGAGAACATTTGTTTAGTATGCAGAATGGTGTCTGGTGTATAGAGGCTATGCAGCAAACCCTGGTAGTACAGAGAAGTTAAACAATGACTGGAAAAATGATAGGAAAACAAAAACTAGAAGACTAGGATGGGGGAGATAGCTCCATGATGTGCTTGTAGTATAAGCATGAGTACCTAAGTTCAAATCCCCTGGACCCACACTGAAGCTTAGCATGACAATGGAAGTCTGCAGCTCAGTGCCGGGGGTTGGAGCCAGATCCTAAGGCTTGCTGGTCAACCAACATAACCACAAATGGCCTACTCAAGTTCAGTGAGAGACTCTGCAGCAAAAATTAAAGTGGAAAGTGATAGAGGAAGACTCTAGTGCATTCACAGACATGCATGGGCATGTACACACACCAACACACACAGACACATGCACATGCGCACACCAATTGGAAGGTTTACTAAAGTCACGTGTTAAACAAGTTGAATAGCACCCTACAGAACTTTCTAGAAAATCAGACTACTTTTTCCTTCCTTTGACCTTTAGAATGATAATTAATACACTATAAATTGTAGTCTCATCATACAATCAACCTTTGTGGAGTATCTTGCAGTGGATGCTCAAAGCTTCAAAGGATAGTAAGTGCAGAAGTCTACATTTTTCTTCACTGGCTTTGGTGCGACCATCCTTAATAAAGCTGGCCTATAACCCATGATCGAGCTGCACTATCCTCCAAGCATCAGAAGGCCAGGCAAGACACAGACCTTGTAAAGGAGGAACTAAAAAGTCACAAGCAACTGTTTCAGTAGTCCCAGATTCCTGGTGACGTTTGAGATGTATGCTAACATGTAAGTTAGTGCTGACAGACTGGTTTGAGGGAAATAGCTGTCATATTGCACCAAAGCCCTCAGAGGAGAGAAGTAAAGAATTCCTAATGGAAAAGGAAGTACTGTTGTAGATGTCACCACAAGGGCGAATTGTGCCATTTCCTCCCAGGAATGAGGAATGGAGGTAAACTCCAATACAGACATCATGACCAGCTATTCAGAGAACTGGTTATAAAGTCAAATTGCAATTTGGGCCGAAGACCAGTATCTTGTGTGACATATTAAATAAAATATTGCATAAAGCTGAGAACCAACAGGACAGAGTGGAGAAAATCTGAAAGAATTTAGTATCAGAGAGGTCAGTTATGCTGAAGACAGGAACTAATTTCCTTGTATTGTGTGCTATTGCTGCTGAATGATAGTGTAAACCTATGAATTTAAGCCACTATAACACTCTGAACTATTGCAGGTAAAAACAAATAATAATAATTTGCTCATTTGATCCACCAATTTCTCCAACAGCAGCATCTGAACTATAAGAGGTAGTTAGTTAACATTGTTTAGCGCAGTTGCTGAATTAATTTTTTTAATCAGTTAATCATTAACTTCTGAGGAAATGGGCAGCAGGTTTTACAATGTAAACTTTGTAATGCAAATGATAATGAAAAACGTTAGTCAGCTTTCTGTTACTTTAACAGAATTCCCCAGATAGTCAGCTTCTAAAGAGGGAGGTTTCTCAAAGCTCACACTTTGGGAGCATTAAGTCTGTAGCTGTTGGCCCCTCAGCCTGTCCTAAGCATATCTTGACCAGGAGGATATGGAAGAAAACTGTTCATGTGATGGTCCAGTCATGAAGGAAAGGGGTGAGGAAGAGACTGGCGTCTCATGGTATTCCTCAAGAGCACATCCCCAATGACCACCTAAAACCTCTCACAAGCCCCACCCCTATATCTTTCTACCATTTCCTTTGTGTGTGTGTGTGTAAGACACGCGCATGTATGCGTGCGCGCACGTTTAATTTTTATTTTTTTATTTTCTATATTCTTTGTTTACATTCCAAATGATTTTCCCTTTTCTGATTTCCCCCTCCCCATAAGTCCCATAAGCTCTTGTCCCTCCGACTGTTCTCCAATCAACCCACTCCTTCTTCTCTGTCCTGGTACTCCCCTAAATGCTGCATCAAGCCTTTCCAGGACCTCTCCTTCCTTCTTCTTGGGAATCATTTGATATGAAAATTATGTCTTGAGTATTCAGAGCTTCTGGGCTAATATTCACTTATCAGTGACTGTGTGTTCTTTTGTGATTGGGTTACCTCACTTAGGATATTTTCAAGTTCTATCCATTTGCCTAAGAACTTCATGAATTCATTGTTTTTAATTGCTGAGTAGTATTCCACTGTGTAAATATACCACATTTTCTGTATCCATTCCTCCATTGAGGGACATCTGGGTTCTTTCCAGCTTCTGGCTATTACAAATAAGGCTGCTATGAACATAGTGAAGCTTGTGTCCTTATTGCATGCCAGGGAATCCTCTGCGATTGCCCAGGAGTGGTATGGCAGGGCCAAAGTGAAGACGATGCTTCTGACACATAAGCCTTTGAGGAGCATCCGAACTATAGGGATAATCCAAAAGGCCACGGTGGGGATGGCCCAGTCCACTGGTCTGCCGTACCTGGGTGAGCCTGCCCAGTCTGTCTGAGTTCCTGGGTGCCGTTGCAAAGGCTTTCCTGTGACAAGTGATGAGCTGCCGCTTCTCTCACCCTGACGTTATTCCTGAGACACTTCTTCAAGGCCATCAATCAAGGAGTGGGGACTTCTTATAGGCCGCTCTGTCCCACTCCACTGCCTCAACCATGGCAAGAGAGATGATGAAGGAAAGTCCTACAGCTGGCAGAGCGCTTGGCTTGCTGAGGAAGATGAAGCAGTGCCTATTTTTTAGGCACATAAAAGGCTAACACATGGACACCTCACCATTCCTCCCGGGGTAATGACTCAAGCCCAGGCCCTGGAGAGACAAGTTTGATGGATTTCTAGGAGATCAGAGTCAGGGCTGCTGTGATCCATTCCCCAGAACCACAGCCGTGGCGGTGGGCCCGGGCATATTTCCTGTGCTCTGATGAAGACTTTATCTTTGCAGGGCCCAGGAGGAGGAAGAAAAGCTTGACTGAGCTTGGTGGTGGCAGCATCATTAAGACTTTCTCTTGCCATTCCATCTCTCTGTCTACTGACCTTTTTTATTGGATGGTGAAGGCAGAGCCTCCTCGCTTAAGCTTATGATCCATTGCCTCGATTTAGTATTCTGTTTTGTTCAAAAATGGATCTCCTGCCCAGCCCTTCTGGCAATATGTTGAAAATACAGATGGGAAAAATATGACTCTTATCAGCGTAAGTACTCTGTTTAAAAAATAGCTCAAAGCCTTATCTAGCAGAAAATATCAGGCGTCATATGAATGTGTTAGATCAAAGGAAGGAGGGCAGAACGTGGGGATGTGGCTGGAAAGGGGCTTCCTGTGTTTACCAAGGGCACACAGGAGGTCCAAGTGCTAAAGGTGTCAAACTGAAGGCAGGGTAGACCTCAGGTGGGACGGGCTCCCTCTCCTAGTTCTTTCTCATTGATGCTATTGTCCCATTTTCATGCCGACTTTGAGGAATTATGACAGCTCTGAACAGTATGAGGGTGCTTGCGACTTGTATTTAAACAAATCCAATTCACTCATTATCTTCTCCCCAGGGAAATGGGCTTGACTGATGTGTGTGGGTCTTTACATGAGAATAGGTGTGTTCTTTTTGCTTTTCACAGAACAGAAATATGCATTTCTGTGGCTGACCCATGGAGTCTGAGGAGACAGGGACTGCATGAAAGCCCAGGTCTTTCTTCACAGTGAAAACTGAAACTTAGAAATGTGTATTTTTTTCCCACTCAGCTCAACTGAACTTCTGGTGACCCCAGAGAGAGAAAGGCAGAGACTGGAGGTCATCATAAAACATCCAGGTCTAAGGAAACCATGATCTTCTAGGGCAGGGATAAGGAAATGAAACCGAAGACCCAGAACTCCTGGGGACCATCAGGTTTCTGCTTAGCGTCAGCTCTGACAAGTGGGTCTCAAGTTCTTAACCATGATGGTGGGAGGGATGTGAAAACAGAGCTCACTGGCTTTCGACAGCCCTGCTCCCCTCAGTTGTCATAGAGTTAGACATGAACCTACTGAGGTTTTCATGGGTGGACGGTACTTTTACCGAATTAACATTGGACAAAGGACTAAAAACGCACTTTACCTAAGAGCTTTTCTGGTCCAAAAACAGTTATATTTATAGTTTTGTTTTTTCTTAGCGGAAGGCTAACTATCCACGTTTTGTTAAGATTTAAGAAGCATGCATTAGTTAAGAAGAGGAGAGGGGTATTTTTTGAAAAATTAAGAGCGATTCTAGATTTAAGGCAAGTTTGTGAGCCCAGTTAAAAGGAAGGAATAAAAAGACAGAGAGACAGAGACTTGAGCAGAGACTCAGATACAAACATAGATACAAAGCAGAGGTAGAGACAAAGAGGGGGGAAAAGAAAAAGAAGGGGAAGGAGAGGAGAGAGATCAAGGGGGGAAGAAAGGAAAGGTGGGCCTCATACTAGGAGTTCTAAATGTGGTGGTTTGGGGCAAAGTAGGATTTAAAAAGAGAAAGACACACACATATGAATTCGGTTGTATATCAAAGGGTTGTAGAATATTAAGTACATCTCATTGGTTTGGAACATTGAGCTGGGTTCTCCAGATAGAAAACTTTGTCTCTGGACAGTTATAAAATGGGTAAGAGTGACACCTGAGAGCAGAAGCCCTCCTGGCCTCACCGCTGAATTTCTAGTAACAAAGTCCTCCACATCAGTACCTCTGCATAGACTTGGTGCATTTAAGACATGGAGGAGGTCCTGAGTCCCCTCTCCTGAGTCAGGGTGGATGCCAAGTTCTCATGATCCACAGAAGACTGGGGAAGTAATGCTGACCCACTTGCAGGCCTTAGAGGGCTAACCTCTGCAAATTCCTTCTTCCTGGAATCTGAGTGTCTGAGAAAGTCTGAGGAGTAAGTGTAGGGTGTAGCCTGCCATCACAGAGATCGCCTTTGAAGACATGGTGCATAGAAAGACCCCATGATCACAGGGGGGGGGGGTTAGGGAGACCCAGCATCCAGCATTCCAGTTGGACTCCAGATGACACATCTCATGGCAACCATCTGCATGACCTTAGCAGGACAAGCAAAAGAACTTACAGGTGAATTCAGTGAAGCTGCACAGCTGTGAAATATAATGAATTACCATTTAAAAAATGATTACATTTGGAAGTACATTGTTACACAATGGGCAGCTAAAACAAAGGTCATCTGAGTTTTTGTTTAGTCATCCATTTATTTACCAAACACTTACTGGGTGTCTGTAATATACCAGACAGACTGCCACTGAGAATCACTTGAAACATCACCTGGTTTCCTTACATTGGATCTTTCAGCTCAGAATGAGAGCTAGAAATTATCTTAGACAAGCAGCCATGGGGCAGAAAGCTGTGGAAGGAGCACATAGTATCCAGTACTAAACACATAGTATCCAGTACTAAACAAAGGAAAGAACACAATGTCTAGCCTCCAATAAAGTAAATGCTAAGTAGCAATAGGACTCCACCTACAGGGAGAAGAAATAACAGCAGACAGAGACTAAAGGGGACACATCTGAACGCCAAGGACATTAAAGAGGATGGAATTACATCCCGCAACCAAGAGAGCTATGGATTGTGGGAAGACCCAAGCCAAGCTTCTTGAGATGTTGGCTGCAGCAAACATGAAGACATGCTGGTCAGAATTAACAACAGACTACACAGCACAGACACTGGCTAATTTCATGAAGGAGCAACAGGAGATCTCCACAGAGAAGCACCCAGGGGAGCAAAGACTAAGACAAACGCAGTGTAGAAAACGGTGGCCGTGCAGGACATCAAGTTCTCCACAGTAGGAAACACGGGAATATTTGAAGCAATGATAGTTAAGTTCCCCCCAAATGTGATGGAAACTATAAATTCACAAATTCAAGAAGCTGAGGGAATGTCAGGTCCAATATGTAAGCAAATACTTATTGTGTGTATTGTATATAATACACCAATACAGACCAGACACTGTCATAATCAAATTGTTAAAGCAGTGACTTCAAAAAATCGTAAAATAGGGTATATTATTCAAGGTTCTAAGAGAACAGAATAGATAGAACGAAATATATCAAAATAGGATTTATTTTAGATCTGCATACATAATGTGGCTATTGTTCACATTACAGAGGCTGGGAAGACTGGATGCCTCAGCAGACCCTGTCAGGTGCAGCAGGTCTAAAAGACTACTGGAGAAACAGTATCCACCTTGAACAGCAAAAACACCTGGATTCTGATGTCAGCAAAGAGAGGCCACTGCATCTGGAGATGAATTCACAACACAATGTGCACAGAGTAGATGGACTTATCATCACAACAAAGGCAGAAAGTCAAAAGGCGAAGCTGCAACCAGAAGGTGCCGGCCACAGTTAGGATGTGTCTTCCAACTTCAAATAATCTGATCAAGAAAATCCCATCCCTGGCCCAGTGGCTTAAGGTACTTGATTCCAGGTCCAGTCAAGTTGTTAAGCAAAATTAACCACCACATTAGCTGAACCAACTTATTTGCTGCTCTCATAAAACACTCTGACATAAACAATTTAAGGAGGGAACAGTTTGCTTTGGCTCTCAGTTTCAGAGGGATACAGTCCATCATGGTGGGGATTGGTATGACAGCAAGGCACCAGGTCAGGCTGACATCCAGACAACAGAGGAGTCAAATTTCATTCATACTCAGTGGGCAGAGAGGTCACATTTCACCCAGCACAGGAGGCAGAGAGGACATATTTCACTCCACACAGGAAGCAGAGAGGTCACATTTCACTGAAAACAGGAAGTAGAGAGGTCATATGTGACCCCACACAGGAAGCAGAGATCTAGAAAACTGTGCTCCCCTAGAAAACCTCAAAATTGCCTCCCCACCCTCTACCCTACCCCAAACCTTGACCCACCTCACCCTCACCTATAAGGTCCTTCCACCAGCAAGGTTGTGCCTCCTAAAAATTACATAACCTTCCCAAAGATTGCTACATTCTGGAGCCCAAATGTTCAAATACCTGAACCTATGGAGGATATCTTCCATTCAAACCATAACACCAACAGAAGTGGGTTGTAGTACAGACTAACAAAAGTTACAATGTAGGTTCCTTGTTACAAGTTCAGAAGCAAAGTCATCCAGAGCCTTTTTAGTGTCTTGAATGTCTTGAGAGTTCTCAGTATTAATCCTGTAGCCACCAAAAACAGCATCCGAAAACTGATCAGCTCTCATCTCACATTTTCTAAATCCTTAGTTGTTTTGTTGCCTCGAATAAATACATTGTTTCTAAATCTTACACAGAAAAGCAAAGGACCTAGAATGATCAAAACAACTTTGAAAAAGAATAAAGACCAATGAAATTATTTCAGAGTTTATAAAGGGTAGTTATTACTGCTCAGGCAAGCAACCCCAAATAGACACATCCGGTCACAAAAGAAGGCATAATAGTGCAGGAGGATTTGTTGTGAAGAGAAGCTAACTGGGAAAATATGACCAAAGTGCTTTACGTATTGAATTGTGAAGGAATGAATAAATAAAATAGAAGCAGAGCATAGTCTTCTAGTGATACATCGCAAAGCCACTCTACAATACAAGCTATGAAATAACCACTATATATTTATAAAACTTAGAAGATTAAAGTAATGATCACAGTGTTATGAGACCGTAAGGCAGATACAGAGTCGGTGCGACAGGCCACACTCCAGGAATAGACCTACTTGGCTCTACTTGATCCTGACAGAAGCATCAAAGCAATTCGGTCTTTACTAAGGAACTGAAATAACTTCACAGTCACCTGAGAACATAAAGACTCTCTCCCTTACCTAACATAATATAAAACTCCCAGAGCAGTGCACAGAGCTAAAGGTGATCCCTAAAGTAACTGCACATGTTTTAGAAGAAAAGACAGGACAAAAAATCTTAGCGTCGTTGACTTTTACAAAGATGTCTTCAACAGGCTACAAACTCCAAAACACTGAAAAGGAATCAATGGACAAAGTCTTATGAAATTGGAAGTTTTACACGCTATTATAAAAACAAAGATGGAACTCCAGCACTAGGAAATGAAAGCGAGAAATGTAGGTTGCTTATAACAAAGAACACAACTCAACAACAAGGCCGAGCTCAGAGCTTCGTCAGAGGCAACCTGAAGGTAGCAAAGAGGCTTATGAAAAGGTGTTCAGCATCACCACTCAGCAGCAAAACACAAATTCAAGCCATATGGATATGCCACTATGCATTAATTGGCAATTAACACAAAAAGATGGAAGCACATATTTACATTAAGACATAATTAAATGTTTTTGACTGCTTTGTTTAAAGTTACACAGGAATACAAATAAATGTTGGAGCTGAACCTGGTGGTATCTATGATCTTAGCTAATGCGATCAGCTGAGAGAGGATACCCCTGAGGCAGCAAACCAAGTCCCGAGAAACACAACATGGCAAGTCCGTGTCTCGGGATAAAGAAAAAAGATGTTAAGATGAACAGCAAAGCATATCATATCTTTGCAAGGAATTCTGCCAGTAACCAAAGAAAAGAAACTGTTGATACAAGCAAGTATGTCTCCAAAAGGCTAAGTGAGCAAAAGAGGCAAGAGCGTACACCGTGTAATCAACCCACACAGAATTCCACGGAGCGCACCAATGGTACAGCCTAACAAGCTGAAACCAGACCAGGATTAATTTGTAAAGTCCAGAGATGGGAATCTAGCTACAAAGAAAGAAAAGCTAGTGTGTGTTTCTTTAAAACATACAAGGGACATGGTGTACTTGCCCCAAATAGATTTATGGGTCATGGAAGAAGATACTTTGTGTCCAGTCATGGAAGAAGATATTTTGTGTCCCAGTGGAATCACAGTAAGAAGCCACTTTGTTCCCACCTGGATGGCAATAGCCATTACAAGAAGAAGGGAAATTACAGTGTAGGTGGAGGATCCACCCTGTTGGCAGGAATGTAAAGTGGTGACTTATTGTGGGACACAGCATGGCAGACCCTCAAACAAATAAATCTGGAATCTTCATATGAACTAACAATTCTATCTCTGGGTCTAAGTTAAGAGAATTGAAAGCAGGGGCTAAAATAAATGATGCACACAGATGTCCGTGGCGGCAGCAGTCATGCCAGTTAGGAGATGGGAGCAACCAAACATTCAAGGACACGTGAATGACGAGGCAAGATGCAAATGCAGTTGGATACATTCAGCAGTGAAGAGGAGGGTTAGTGAGACAGCTCGGCAGGTGAGGCTGCTGCCACCAAGCTGGTGACCTCAGCTCACTCCCCATAACCAAGTGGTAGAAGGGGCAGACTGACAGTAGCAGCTTTCTTCTGCCACATGCAGGCATACAAGCATCATGGCATGTATGCCCTGTACACATATGTGTGTGTGTTTGAACAGGCATACACACACACACACACACACACACACACGAGTAGATAAATATAAAAAACGTAAAGGAAAATCTAAACCATGCTATAGCGTAGAAGAACTTTAAGAACGTTTCGCTAAAGTGCAATAATGCAGTTACGAAAGGAGAAACCCTCTATGATGTCGTTGACGTGAGAGACCTAGAACACGCAAGATTCATAGAGAGTAAAGTGGCTAAGAGGGAGAGGGTGAGCTTACTTAATGAAGTTTTTGCATGGTAGAAAGTTCCGGAAATAGCTCAGAATGATTGCATGATCATTTGGATATATTAAATGCTACTAGAATGCATTTAAAAGGTGATCTAAATGGTTTGTTTTACATTGTGTATTTTGTACTATAATTACAAAGGGGAAAAGTATAAGATATTCTCTACAATCTCATGTGTTCAAAAAAAAAAAGAAACGAAAAAAGAAAAAGCAGAAACAACTTAAGTACCTGTGAATTGAAGCTGTTAAAAGCTTATAGCACATTTAAAAATTGTACCCATTAAAAATAATTAGATTCTTCTCTTTGCACGGAAATGATCTCCAAAGCTTGTGTGTAAAACAAAAACAAGAAATGTGCAGAACTGTGGCTGTTCCCAACTATGTAAATAAAGATGGGAGATGGTCTGCAATCACATACATAACACACACACACACACACACACACACACACACACACACCTGCATATGCATAGAGCATTCCTGGAAGAATGCATCACGAATCAGCACCAAGGACTGAAGAGATTGCTCGGCAGTTAAGAGCATCTGCTCCTCCAGATGACCTGAGGATAGTTTCCAGCACCCAGGTCAGATGGCTCACCACCACCTATAACACCACCTCCAGGGGAGTCTGATGCCTCTGGCCCCCAGAACACTTGCACCCCCACACACATGCCCACATGCATACACACATATACATAATTTAAAACTATACATTTTCAAAAGAGTTGGCACTAGTGGTTGCCTCTGAGAATGGATGAGAGATCTTTTTGTTCTCTGAGGTTTTATCCTAAGTGTGTGTGTGTGTGTGTGTGTGTGTGTGTGTGTGTGTGTGTGTAGAGCATCCGAGCCCCGCCCCCAGCCGCCTTCATCCCTGTACAGCTTAGGGGAACTTTGCTCCCACCCAGGGCTGTCCTCTTTGCAGCCCCACCCCCACCCCGTTTGCCCCTCATGGAATACAGTTAGCCTGTAGCCCCTGCTCGGGTCTGGGACCTCCCCGATCCCTTCTCAATTCTTTCTCTTCTCCACAAGGCTTCTGCAAGGACAGTGGTGCCCACTGCTCCCACTGCCTCCCTGCACCTCTCCTGGCTCTGCCTCCTCATTTTCTGAATCGCCATCACTCCAAGCCCCGGACCTGCTTGCCCTCTGCTTGCCAAGCCCTGATACCTTACACCTTTCATCACTGTACCCTGGAGCATGTGGTGATACTGGCCATTTCCCCGGGGCTGTGTTCTGTCTTCTTTCTATCCTGGTGCACAAGCGGCTCCCTGGGAGACGCTCAGGTTTTGATCGCTTTGTCCTGGCCTTGGTACCTGGCATGCAGGATGGGCTCTGGGAAAAAACTGCAAAAGGAAACAAGCTCCCCTCCCCCACCTTGCCAGCTCCTCATTTTCTCCTGCAGATCCATAGGCCTGTGGCAGCTTCTCACACTCTCTGCTTTGCCTGTGTGTCCTCGTTGTCAGCCCGTCCATGCAATATCCCGTATGGATCCCATGGGTCAGATCTTCTCAAACTCCATGTCTAACTCTTGCTAGAAGCCATTCCTTAGGTAGTTTACCACCACTGCCAAGCTGAGAGCTGCCTGGTCCAAGTAGTCACCCCTTACTGCTCAGGAGGCCCATGTGTGTGGTGGGTGGGCTCTTCCCAACAATTATTTCCCTTCCTCCCCCATCCCTGGAAGAAGCACAATCCTGCAAGCCTGTGACCTACAGTGACCTCCAACTCTCCTTGTCTCCCATACCTCTCACATGGACAATGGACCTAAGATTTCTTTTTAATTCTTTCTCTGTCACAAGGTGTCAAACTAACGGCTTCAAAATGTCTAACTTTATGTTCTATGAATTTCACTTTAATATTAAAAAGTCAATTACTGAACAGGTTGTAATATCTGACTGGTCCCTTCATTAATTAATGAGTTAAATAAAATCCTGAACATGTGCCCATCAAGAAAGCCAAGCTGTTTTACCCTTCTGTAACCTGCTTCAAAACTTTAAGTGCCTCCCCTGGATTTTCTCAGACAGTCTCCAGTCCTCAGCATGGCACTCGCATCCGAGGCTGCCCACTAGAACTTTCTGTAGTCTTGGGGATGCCCTTGAACCATTTGACAAGGCACTCACTTAGACACAGGATCTTGTAGTGTGACCCTTATGACCAAGGGTCTCAATGCTTGGTGTAGTCCATTGTCATAGATTAGATTTACTTTAATACCAACTTGGTTTTTGCCCTTCCCTTTGAGGAGAAGACAGGGACACATGTAGTGGAGGCTGTCCCTGAACTCTATCTCAGTGTAGCTGAGAATGAACCTCACTCCCTGCCTCCACTGGAGTGTTGCTGAGAATACAGGTGCACACCCCCCATCCACATGCGGCTTTCTGACCCCCACACTGGGTGTGCATTCTAACAGGCAGGGGCCCATTTGCCCCTGGGGTTGGTGCGGTTTCTCTCTGTTGATACAACCTGCTCACTCACTCTCTGCCTTTGCTTGTCACTTTGCTCTGGTGCCCTCTTCGGCCATGTTTGCCCTAGCTGCCCATCACATGTCTAACCCTTCCCTCACCGTTTTCAGGAAGCTTTGCTGACTTCTCTTGCTTCCCTCTCAGGAGGCCTCATCTGTGCCACTAGCTCTGAAGCTCCGCCTTCGGAAACGAAGTCTTGCAGGACCTGACGGTAGACTGCACTCCGACTGAGGAATGCTCTGTTCTGCTCCTTTTTCTGCCACCCGGCCCATTCAGTCTCAGAACAATGGGAACTTGACAGGTGACAAGGGTGAGACCATTTACTCTGAGCACTGTGCTGTGGACTTGGCTGTGCACTGTTAGTGTAGAGGGCTGACTCCCCTGAGCTTCCATATCTCACAGGAAACATGCCAAGCAGCGTTTGGTCAAAAAAAAAAAAAAAAAAAAAAAACCTTCTTGCTTTAGACTCTGGAGGTAGCTTAGCATGTCCAGGTCACAGAGCTAGGAAAGGTGAAGAATTCTGCAGGAACCCTCAGAACAGACAAAAGCAGGCAGTAGTATGTGTATTTGGAAGAAGGTGATGTTTCTGTATGGCAGAATTCACAGGCCTACCTAATTTTGAAGATTGAAAAGCACGGACTGATGCAACACTCCTAAGATGATCACACAAAACAAGTTCCAGGTGGGACCATAAGAACAGACTAGTACCCACAGAGAAACCTAGAACTTGGAGATGCAAAAATCTAAGTGTCATTTTTGGACCATGGTATCTTTTTTCATCTTTGTATCTTTTTTTTTTGAAAGATGTGCTAGTTATTTAACAAATTAAGTACAATTAATTAGAGCCTCAACCTATGCTGTTACCAGGAGCAGCCATGCTGCTGATAAAGATGGAGAAGAAGGGGCTAGCAAGATGGCTTAGCAGCTAAAGGAGCTTGCTGCCAAGCCTGGGGGCCTGAGTTTCATGCCTGGAATTACATTGATGAGAAGGACTGACTCTTGAAAATTATCCTATGACCACCACACAAACACCAAGGCATTCTTCTGCTCCTGCATGTGCAATAAATTAATAAGCAGTGAATGATAAATTTAAAATACTACTTGCAAAGAGATATGAAAGGAGGAGGAGGGAGAGGAGGAGGAAGAAGAACAAGAGGAGGAGGGGGGGTCTGTGGTGGAGCATCTGGATCACCAGGGGAACACAGCTCCAGGCAGGCCTGCGAGAGGTTGTCTATCTATGTCAGCTTACCTTCTGCTAGGCCTGAGTGGGATTAACTTGATGAAGCTGAGGTTCCAGTGTCTACTGTAAAATTGGACAGCACCATTTCCTGAGCTTGGGTCCTGAACTGCCTCCAAAGGAGGAAGCTGCAGTATTTCTCCTGTAGAGACCCTCCCCACTCTCAGGAATTCTTCACTTCCCCTCCATAAATCCACATTCACACCAGAAAAAAATACAGAAAAAGAAGGTTTGTGAGCATGGATACTCATCCCCCTCTTCTAACTGTAGGTGCATGCCAACCGGCTGCCTCGGGGTCTAGCCTTCACCACATCTGCACCATGAACACAGTGAACTTTCACCCCTTAAGATGCTGCTGTAGAGGTCTTTTATTTCCTCTGCTTTTATGTCCCGTTCCTGCTGCAACGAACGAAAAGCCAAGGCACCAAAGAAGGGAGAGAGGAAGGAGAAGGAAGAAATATCAAGAATGGCCATTTTATAAAACATCACACCTGTCTGTGATGGAATGTGTATGCTCTTTCCTCCTGGCTGTATCCACTGTTTTCAATTAATGTGTTGGGCTGTCTTTGTACAGCCTCCAGTGAAAGGATGTTTTAACTTGCTCTTACAGATAAGTATCGGGACTGAGCAACCCTGTCTGACTTTGCAGTCAAAGTTATGTGCCCAGAGCAGGCAAACACCGGCAGGCAGTCAATTCCTTAGCAGAATTGTGTCTTCTCAAAGCTCATTTCTCTCTGGGTAAGCGTAACTCAGAAGTGTAATGGAGAACTGCGGTCCACGCTAGATCGCTCTTGCACAGAAGTCTGTAACAGGCATAATATCCGCCCGAAACACCCGTGACACACAGACAGAAAATGCACACAGGCGCTTGGCACCTGGCAAAAGCTTAAGGAACACCGGGAAAGACAGTGACAAGGGAGTGGGAGGGACTTGGGGAGTAGGAGAAGCTAAAGAAAGTAGCCCATGCATGAGGGGGCTCTGCCCACTCTCCTCCTTATTGGGAAGGGCAGATGAAGGCATGAGACTGACTCGAACTGGTAACAGAGATTCGCCAATGAAAACCTAAATATAAAGAAAAGAAACATGGGTACTGTGAGAGTCACTCTAGGCTCCACAGCGTCAGCTCTGTCTTAGATACCTGTATGCGCATCCAGGCATGGTTCGAACCCTCTCCTCCTTCTAAGGAGAATGCATCTCTCTAGCTTACGGATTTCCTGGAGCAGCAATTCCATCCTTCTGATCCTGTCTACACTCCTAGGGTGTGAGTACCATGCTTGTTCCTGTGTTCTAGAATCAGAGCCACCAAGGGATGTTAAACCCAATCTCACAGCCTTCCATTGGCAGGGCCAGGATTCAAGCCTGTCCTAGCACACTACTCTGTTGCTTTGATAAACACCATCATTAAGAGCAATTGAGGAACAGATTTCTCGGGTTTACACTTCCACATCACTGTCCATCATTGAGGAAAGACGGCAGGATCTGAAGGCAGGAACCTAAAGGGGGAGCAGAAGCAGAAGGTATGGAGGGATGCTGCTCACTGGCTTGCTTTCAGGCTCATGTCTAGCTACATTTCTTATAGCTCCCAGGACCAACGCCACCATGGGTGGCAGCACCCACAATGGGCCTGGTCTTCCCACATCTAACATTAATAGAGAAATCCATTAATAGCCAATCTGAAGGATGGGCCTGGTACTGTTCTTGTGAACCAATCCCCTGGTGAATAAAGGAGCCAATCACTGGGCAAGTAGGAGGGTCTTCCGGGTTGGACAGAGGAAGAGAGGAAGCGGGAGAGAGTGGGGTCCTTTTGGACAGGGATAGTGTGAGGACAAAATGTAATTATGAATATTTCCTGGTTTCAATAGCCGATGCATCAGGATTCGCCACCAGACGATTTAGATTTAATAAGGCTTACGAGTTAGGATTTTAGTTGTCACACCCAGTGATTGAGTTACTGTTGTTTCTGAACTAAGTTTGTATTGCATTTTCCTTCTTGCAGTGACTTGGCTGGGTTCTCAGGAGAAAGGTATGGCGGCAGCAAAGTGTGGGTGGGGCACCACAAAGGGCATGGGTATTTGAAACATGGGGCTGGCATGGTAGAGACACGCCTGTGTGAACTTAGCAGACTGGGTGGAGACAAGCACAGGAACATGCCAGTTCTATTTTTTAATATTTCCTGAAACAGGAATTCACCCCCATAGACTATAGGCCAATCTGAAGGAGGCATTTTTGTCAGAAGAGGTTTCCTCTGTCCCTAACAACCTTAGCTTGTGTCAAGTTAAAAACCAACCAAACAACTGAGCAGCAGAACCTGTGCTAGGGTCCATTTGTCATCCTGTGCTGGGCTGTCACAGGTGTCCCTAAGGCCCATGGTGACACTGGCCCATCCTCGCCTTCTGTGGGCAGGCTGCCCCCAGGCTGTGCCTTACAAGCTTGCTGTCTTTCTGAGCTGCTCATGCGCAAGGTGAAGTCTTGCCTCAATTTCCCTACTTCTGGAATTTCTGCTGCTGCCAGCTCAGTTTATAATTCCCAGTGACCTTGGCTAATCCATGACATCATCTGTGTCCTGGCACCTCTGAGAACCTTTCTTGGCAACTCCATTCTCGAACCGCCATCATCCAATCCGTTCCCCTAGCAATTTAGTACAGAAACGCTGGAGTCAGCACAAACATTCATTCCCAATCCTTCGCACATCTGTTTCTGACCGGATAATAGGCATGGCTAGCTTGGACTACCATGTTCAATAAGGTAGGTCATCAGCATGGGGCTACTGAGCATTGTGGTGGTAATATATCTTATTAATAATTCATGTTTATTCTTCCTCAAAGTGATATTACTTGGAAAATATTTTCTTATATAAAACATTATTAAAACAATCTCACTGATTTATTTTTACTCTTTTATGTAGCTTTGAACAAATTACAATTTCATATGTGGTTCACATTAATTTTCAACTGGACAGCTGTGAGTTTAGCCTGGGCATTTTCCTACCACTGCTGTGCTCTGATCAACAAGGGGAATGAGGCAAGGACCTGTTCCATGTGCCCCCTCTTCCCGTGTAGAACTGAAGGGGTAGCTTTTGGGAGAGTAGACCTAGGATATCCTTGGACCTGTTTTCTCTGCAAGCAGAAATGGTGGAAGGTAGAGAATGAAGCACTGGGCAACATAGGGTTAAACAGCAGGCGGGGAAAGAACACCCAAGGTTTGCTTTTTGTATTTTACAAACTTTGCCTCCAATGGAATTTTGAATAATGAACTAAAGGAAATAAAAACTCAATTTGCAAAAGTTAGAGAGACAGAGAGAGAGAGAGAGAGAGAGAGAGAGAGAGAGAGAGAGAGAGAGAGAGAGAAATTAAACTAAATTGAGGGGGGAAAAACCCAAACTTCTCGGGGCCATCAAACACCAGAGGAGAATTTGTGAGAAGATATTATTGTAGTTTCAGGGGCCCCTGGGCAGATTGAGTTGGTGAGGCAGCCTCTGCAAGCTATTTCCTCTGCTTAGGCTCAAGTTAACCACCTCAGAATGCCTCAGTGTTTAGCAGCTGACAGCAAGCACGTCAGGGGGAAAGCAAGATAAATGGATGGGCACACCGGATCGGAGCCCCTAGCAATCGGAGCAGCTCCGTCCCTGGGGGCTCTGATTAACACCAACGCCAGTTTAGAAGCCTTCCATTGCTATTCTGGCAGCAGGGTCAGTGACATGGAACCTGTAGTCAGCTGCCCTGCAAAGGCAGGGAGGTTTTAATTGGGATTTAAGTCAAAAGGGAAAGAGGAATTTCGTTACTGTATTTTTTCTTCCTCTCTTGTGGGCCACTTCCCGTTCTCGGGCCCAGTACCTCCGATGCACACGCTCTGGTTTCATTTGCTTTTTTGCTATGGGTGGAAAACAAAGGAAAATTGTTTATTTATGTTCTTTACCAGGGGACCCCGCCAGCACCGCACTTACAAACATTTGTTCTTGCAGGGAAAAAGAGAAACCTAATTTCCTCTATGATGCTTATACAACCCCATCGCGTTTCAACACTAGAAATAAAAGCTTCATCTTCAAATACTGTTTTTTTTTTTTTTCTGGCCGTTTCTAGAAATAAAGATACTCTGAAAAAAAAAAAAGACACTTTGGAAGATGCTCACAAATTCTACATGAGGACTCTGTTCTCTCCTTCCACCTGCCCAACCTCCTTGAGTAAATTACTAATTTCCTGTCAGATCCCAAACCACAGATATATAATATTGCTCCTCCAGCCTCCAGGGAGAGGGAAATGCCTTTTATTAAAGGCTGATAAACAGGGATGACAAGGCGGAAGGTCCCGGAGGAATCACTAGTGCCAGCATCCCTGGCTGTGGTCGTTCTGTCTGCACAAGGTGACTGTCATTCTGACATCTACCCGACCTTCAGAATGTATCAGACCAGGTCTCCTCTCCTCTTCTCATCAATCTGCAAACTGCAACAGAGTAACAACTACGCTTTACTCCCCGAGGTGCTAAACAAACCTGACCAGTGAGTAGGCTGAGGAGAGAGTGCAGGCTGAGGCCAGGGGTTGAACTTGAATATCGAGAGTCCAAGGAGTGAGGAGATTTTATGATCTGGTCTGAGACATACATAGACTCTCTCCTCTAAGCCATGGGTGGGCTCTGATCCCTTGTTTAGAATTAAAGTACTCTTAGCAAGTTGTAAATTTTAGCGACAGTAAACATATTGCTGCCATGTATTTGTAAAGTCTAGAGCCAGTCAGAACTGGAGTCAAATGACTATTCCTCTGGTTACAACCGGGTGACATTTGACTCTGGTGTTAACCTCTGTAAGCATGACCACCTTCACCTGAGAGCCAACAGTAATGGCGTTTGTGATTATTTTGAACACTATTGCACTAAAGGAATACTTTTAAGAGCCACAAACGTTAGCCACATGTGTTCTATTAAGTGTTCTAGTAATGATATTTTAAAAGACACAGGGAAAATGGGTGGGATTCAATTATATTTTACAAGCCAAAAGATTAAAAAGAGAAGTCTTTAGTCTCAGTATTCTCATGTCTGTTTAGAGCACATTTCAATTAAGTACAGTCATGTGCCATGCAGCCACCACACGTGCTGGTGGCTGCCATGCTGGACAGCGTAACCTGGGAGAATGTACACAAATCCCTCACAGAGAGAGTATTCAGTAAATGCCTGTCACCAGCACTCACAACAGCAAGTCTTCTCAGGACCATGGGACAGAGAGTCGGGGAGAGAGCTCTGCCCTGGGGAAGCCAAACCACCATCCTGCCTCTCAGGAACTTAGATGTTCGAGTTAGAGCAACCCAGCAATTGAAGTGAAACCAAACATGGACTACCAGAGCCAATTATCTGTGTGTGAAACAATCTGCTAGTGCTTGATCAGAGACAGGGCTGTGAGCGGGGAGGAGGGGAGAGACCGTGCTTAGTGCCAACACCTTATCCCCCAATCAAGAGGGCAGGAGGGAAAGACACTTCTTGTTTCCTCCATTAAGTCCGCCATTCCCGCCATGTCACAGAGCGTCCTTGGCAGAACGGGGTCAAGAACTTTAAGAGCTCTCCAGTACCCGAGAATGTAGTGCTGCCTTCAGCAGCCAAGCATTTCCTCAAACATGTCAGCCCTTCGTGAGCCCAGTGGCTCCCTGTGCCGAAGTAATTCTGGCTGTGGCTCAGGTGAGAGGGAGATGTTTGAGGTCAGGAAACCCTTCAATCCTGTCCTATGTTCTGCAACTCAGAGTGACTCTGCCTGGCTACCTGGTGGGTTTCCCTTTCCCAAGAGACTATGGTCTTGTGAATGTATCTAAGCTCCAGAAACGACATTGGTGACATAGTAACAATGAGCTAACAGACATGTTCTTTGGAAAGCAGACAGAACTGAAGCAAAGCAGCCAACACAAGCCCAGCTCTTTAAAGGGCTTCAAGACCATTTGCCTACTCAGAAAGCCTGCGAGCCCACATGGATACAACACCTTATAAATCACAAATGTTTCCATTCAGCCCTACACACACTCCGTGCTACCAAACAGTATCACAGAGACCATTATAACTCCCGTCACTTCTGGTTCTTAACTGCTACCAGACACCATCACCAATAACTCCTATCACCTCTGGCTCTTCAAGCTCTTGAATATGAGTTAGACACACACCAGAATCAGATTTTATTTTTAAAAAATCACAAAACTTTAGGAATCAGGATCTGAAAAAAAAAAAAAAAAAAAAAAAGCCCGTGGCTGAGTCATTTTTATCACTGTCAAAAATGCCTATGAATGAGAACAACTCCAGAGAGGAAGAATTTAGTTTGCATCGTGGCCTCTGGGTTTTCCCTTCATGGCCCTGTGGCTCCACTGCCTCTGGGCTGTGTGTGGCGAGGCAGGCTCATGGTGAGGAACATGTGTCGGATCAAAGCTGCTCATCTGATGGACAGGAGGCAGGGAATAAGTGGGTATACCTCCGTTATCCACTTCCTTCGGGTGGGCCTGCCTCCCAGCTAATAATGCCATCACCTTATAAACTGATCAATGGACTAATCCAATGATTAGATCCAAGTCCTTGTCATTCAGTCACTTCTCAAAGCCTCATCTCTGACCATGCGGTTAAAGACCAAGTCCTGAATGTTAGCTTTCCAGGGGAATCTCATATGCAAAGCATAACACCTTCCAAGGTCTACAACTATAAATCTGAAGTAATATTTGGATTACACAGACAATCATTTTAAGAGTAAGGATCAGGGCAGGAGAGATGGCTCAGCAGTTAAGAGCACTTGTTCTTGCAGAGGATAAATTTTTATTCCTAGCATCCACATGTGTTCACAACTGTCTATAACCCAAGTTCCAGGAAAGCTTGTCTGGAGGTGGGGTGGAGGGGGCTCTAGGCATACATGCAAGCAAAACACTCATACACATAAAAATACAGATTGGGAAGTATCAAAAGTAAGACTGATATGTAATCAGGACTGTCCCAGGTATGTTGTCTGAATGACTTCTCTCTGATGTCAAAGATGTTAAAATATGAAATGTCTGTTTTTCAAAATGATCTATCAGGAGATGGGTGAAGTTAAAAGACTGTCCTTAAGCCTGGTTCCGGACAACCATTTATAGCCAGAAACCCATGATCTGGAGTCAAGAATTTTCAGAAACTAGCAAACCAAGAAACCCTTTGGACAGGATACTAGGCCTATCTGGTCCCTCCCTGTCTGTCTTCTGTTTGGAGACTATAGGGAGAAGTAAGACCTACCCATGCCCCCTGGGTTCTTAAGTGAGCTCTTTCACTGGATCTAGGACCCCAACTTGGATGTCTTCCCCCCAAAAGTAGTTATTTATCCCATAGAAGTTTTAGCTTTACTACTCTTTAGAAAATGGTCACTTTGGGCTTTTAAAGGAAAATTGGATTTTCTTAGCTGCCCTTCATCTTTAACCTTGTAAGACTTCTGAGGTTTTAAGATATATGTTTCTGCTTAGGTACTTTGAAATATCAATGCAAGTTTATTTCATGAGTTCCAAAGACTGAACACTCATGAATATAATGAAGTCAGATGATGAGACTAAAGAGGCTCTTCTGATGAACACTGAACTCTGAAATCTGGGCTTATGGAAGAAAGCGACAGTTTTCCATCATCCCTAGCATGGGATGATGGGATTTGATTTAGGTTGCACAAAGTTAAAAAGACTAGACTCGCCCAGGTGAAACTGCTTAGCAGTTGGTGCTGCAATCTCAGAACCGCCTTCTGCCCGACAGCTACAGCCCGAGTCTTACTGAGAGAATTGGTCTGGTAGCACCAGTTAACTCACTGGGGGTTGGCAATGTGTTAAAATTTACTGTAAACCAAATTTGTGTGTGCTGGTGTAATCACATTACTGTTTAAAATATGTAATTTGGGAAATTAAATTTAAATTATTTACAGAACTCCTGAAGTGCTTCTGCAGAGCCCTGGGGTTCTTTGGCAGAACATAATTAAAAAATCTCCGACCTACTCAGCCAGGTTTCAGCTTATCTGCACTCCACTTTCCCCTTCTACCTTACTCCCTGATGCTTCCTCAACACATGCCTCCAGCTTCAAGTGAGCTGACTTCTCACAGATCCTGGATCATGCTCCTGTTACGGTGTTTTCAGGGTTTTACAAGGCAGTGGTATACTGAGTACAGACCAGGAACCTAGATTAGAGACCATGATTGGGCAATTAGCCTAAGGCCACCTCTAGTAAGGGGCAAAGGCCCCCAAACTCCAGAGGGCCGCAGTCTGCTCTCGGAGCCGCCAGAGTTCTGGCAGCACTGTTAATCTTGTCTGAGTTTAATATGGCGTCTTAGTCCTTATACAGCACTGTGAACCATGTTCATTCAATGTTTTCAATAATCTTGCCAGTAATAATCTAACTCCAGGTTGGCCCCCAGCTTTTTACTTTGCTATTCATGGATTTGTATCAGCTGGAACATAATGAGTTCCTTTCATTGTATTGTTTTGAAGAGGTCTGAATTTACTCAATGTCAACTAAACAATACTGATTCTTCAGCTCCCTTTCCTCATTTAGTATGATGATATAGGGTGGTTTTTAAAAAGAATTATTTATTTTATTTATACTCATAAATAATATAAATTTTATTTATGCTTTTATTTATTTATTTGTGCCACTGTCTTCTCTTAGAGCCATCAGAGTTCTTGCAGCACTGTTAATTTTGTCTGAGTTTAATATGGCTTCTTAATCTTTATACAGCATTGTGAACCATGTTCATTAGCATTTTTCTTTTTTTTTTTAAAGAATCACTTATCATATGTATATGAGTACACTGTAGCTGTCTTCACACAAACCAGAAGAAGGTATCATATCCCATTACAGATGATTGTGAGCCACCACGTGTTTGCTGAGAATTGAACTCAGAACCTCTGGAAGAGCAGTCAGTGCTTTTAATCACTAAGCCATCTCCCCAGCCCCTAAAGTGGAGAACATCATACTAAGTGAGGTGACCCAGTCTCAAAAGAATACCCATGGTATGCAGTCACTGATAAGTGGATATTAGCCTAGAATCTTGGAACACCAAAGACATAAATCACATACCAAGTGATGTCTGACAAGAAGAAAGGAGTGGACACTGGTGCTAGAATGGTCCAAAGCATCATTGTGGGGGAGTACAAGAACAGGGAGGTGGGAGGGGGTGGATGAGGGAGCAGGGGGAGGGAAAAGGGCATGTGGGACCTTTGGGGGTGGGGAACCAGAAAAAGGGAAATGAATTGTAAATATAGAATATATCCAATAAAAAATTAGTTTATCAAGAAAAAATAAAAATAAAACACACTTGTTGGGGTGGGAATGTGTGCTAGACTACATGCCCAATGTGTATGTCCTGTGTTCCATCCCAGCACTGAAAAGAAAGTCAATTTGAGTTAAATTAGATTAGTTTAGGTGCGGAAGAGCTAACTCAGCTGTTGTTAGTGCTTTCTGCTCTTGCAGAAGATCCAGGTATGGTTCCCAGAGCCAATATGGCGCTTACAACTATCTATAATTCCAGTTCCCGGGGATCTAGCATCTTCTTCTGTTCTTCTAGGGCACTGCATACATATGGCACATATACAGTCATGCAGGCAAAAAGTCAGATAAAGAGCTGGAGAGGTGGCTCAGCGGTTAAGAACACTGACTGTTCTTCCAAAGGTCCTGAGCTCAATTCCCAGCAACCACATGGCGGCTCACAACCATCTGTAATGAGATCTGATGCCCTCTTCTGGTGTGTCTGAAGACAGCTACAGTGTACTTACATATAATAAATAAATCTTTTTTTTTAAAAAAGTCAGATAAAAATAAAACTTTTTAAAAGCTTGTTTGAGTAAAAAGGTGTGTTAGTGTCATGGAAAAATTAGATGATATTGATGCGTGACACAGCTCAGGCAGAGCTCTTGGTGGCGTTGGTGAGTGTTGGAAGTGTCCGTTCTCACTGACATGCCACACAGTTGGCAGTCTCAAGCACCCTTTCTGCAGCTGTGGGTGATAAGCAGTATGAGCTGGTTTCCACTAGGCTGGCTGCCAAGACAGGGAAGTATAAGGGTAGGCGTGGTTCTTCTACTTGGCCCACTATAGCCAGTATCATCCTTCCCTCCTCTCCCTCCTCTCCCTCCTCCTCCTCCTCTTCTTTCTCCTATGCTGAGCAACTGACCTGGGTGCCTCCCTCTTTCCTCACTCAAGACTGGATGTATTTCAGGTGTAGGCCACCATCGATCTGTTCATCCATCCTTCCTTCCTCCCTTCCTTCCATCCTTCCATCCATCTATCCATACTTTCATCATCCATCCATTCACTCACCCATTCATCCATCCATCTATCCATCCATCTACCTACCCACTCACTCACGGACCCACCCACATATCCATCCATCCACTTATCCATCCATCCATCCATCCATCCATCTTTCTGTCCTTCCTCCTTCCATCCATCCACCCACCCACCTATCCACCCATCCATTTGTCCATCCATCTTTCCTTCCATCCATCTATCCATTCATCTATCTACCCACCTATCCATCCATTCTTCCTTCATTTCTTCCTTCCATTGATCCATCTATCTATCTATCTATCTATCTATCTATCTATCTATACATACATACATACATACACCCTTCCTTCCTTCCATTGATCTTTCCATCCATCCATCCATCTACCCACTCACCCACCCACCCACCTATCCACCCATTCATTCATCCATTCATCCATCCATCCATCCATCTATCCACCCTTGCTTCCTTCCACCCACCCACCTATCCATCCATCCTTGCATCCATCCATCCTTCCTTCCATCCATCCATCCTTGTATCCATCCATCCATCCATCCATCCTTCCTTCCATCCATCCATCCTTGCATCCATCCATTCATCCATCCATTCATCCTTCCTTCCATCCATCCATTCTTCCATCCATCTATCCATTCACTCACTCTTCCACCTGTTAAGCTTTCTGGGTGTCATATTTCTATTGAAAAATAACTATGGTGTACAGAGTGGTTACAAAGACAAGCAAATCAAAGATTTGTTCTGTGGAGCACCTGGGGCAGCTTGGGGAGACTCGGCTGTGAGTGAGATGCTAGGGTACAGCAAAGCTGTAAAGGCAGGAAAGAGAGATACACAGGTCCCATCACAGATGAGCAGGGATCTAACTCCAAAAGACCCCGGCTGTGGACTCCAGGTCGGCCCCCAGCTTTTTACTTTGCTATTCATGGATTTGTTTAAAGAGTTTGGCTCTATTCCTCCTCCACTTCTAGCATAGCTTATTTAAGGAGGTCTTCAAATATCTTTGGAAACCCATCAGTGCCAGGCAGAACCATAAACACAAAGTGTTCTAGAAAGGCTTGCTGATTGGTGTTATGACCAACTGTATTAGTCAGGGTTCTCTAGAGTCACAGAACATATAGGTAGTCTCTATATAGTAAGGGAATTTGTTGATGATGTACAGTCTTTAGTCCAACTCTGATGTCAGCAGCAGCTGTAGATGGAAGTTCAAGGATCTAGCAGTTGCTCAGTTCCACGAGGCAATTAGGTGAAGAAGAGATAGAGAGTAAATTTTCCTTTTTAATGTCCTTATGTAGGTCTCCAGGAGAAGGTGTGGCTCAGATTAAAGGCATGTGCCACCATGCCTTTAATCCCAGATGACCTTGAACTCAGAAACCTCCCTGTCTTAATCTTCTGGAATTCATAGCCACTATGCCTCAAGATCTCCATGCTGAGATCCAGGTCAGAAACTTGTATCTCTCAGCCTCCAGATTAGGGTCACAGGTGAGCCTTCCAATTCTGGATTGTAGTTCATTCCAGATATAGTCAAGTTGACAACCAGGAATAGCCACTACACCAACCAATGGGGTAAGGCTAGCTGATGTTGCCAATCAATAGGGTAAGTGAGAAGATTCATGTAGGTGGTGTCAGAGGAGCATTGAAAACTGTGAGCTGTCTGAATTACCAGGAGACTCTGATGTACAGTATAGGTCACATTGGTCCTCCTAACAAGCCTTCCATTAGGACAGTTGGCCCAAAAGACTATGATGTACAATGTAGGTCACATTAGTTCTCCTAGCATGGTATCCTATAAGGACAGTTGGCCCAGAAGTCTCTGAGGTACAGTATAGGTCACAGTATATCATGTGTCCCTTGAGGACAGTTGGTTGCACCTTATTCTGTGCCTCCAGTGATGCTGCCACCACATTCTAAAGTCCGCCCTCTCTTACATGCCCTTAAGCCCCAGAGTCAGTCTCACTCCCTGAACATCCTAACAGGACCATCCACAGCCAGTTGGGCTAGCACATAATGCTCAAAGCTATGATCTATGGGATTTTCCAATTGCTGTGGTGTAAGTATTCCTGGTGTGGTTAATTTCAAACTAGCAGTATGGCTTCACTGACTAGAGAGCTGAGAAACTGCTCCACACGAGAGGCCTGTGTGTGTTAACCAAACCCAACGCCGTTCAAGCGAGCCTTCCATTTGATGGCTCTCACTCAAGAAAAACTTCTATAATCAAAGAGGACATTCTGTCTTTGATTGATTTCGATTGTGCTGTCAAAAATGGAATGCGCAGGAGCTCATTCTCTGTAGAAGACAGGGAGGCAGCCTAATGCCTCTCCCCAGTGCTCGCTCTGACTAGCAAAGAATGACCGACTAGCTTTCAGAGAAGACTAATCAGAACCAAGAACAAGATGCTGTGTTCAGGTTTCGGCTTCCAAGATCCTCATTCTGCTTGCGTTCCAGACACAAAGCCCGTTTTGGGGGGATTTTTGTTTGTTTGTTTGTTTGTTTTTGTTTGTTTGTTTGTTTTGGAATCTCTGCTTGCTTCTGGAAGTGAGGTTCAAAGACCTGAAACGTACAGAGCAGTAAAACTTCAGATAGTCTCATCCCAGCTCTAGTCCAGATGCAGTTGAGTAAACCCATGCCCTCAGCATGATCCTGAAGTTCAAGACATCCCGTTCTACTGAGAGATTCTTGGGTGAGATGTAAAAATGTTCAGGTGATGTTCCAGGTGCTGGGAAAATAGGGACAAGCCAGGTGCAGAATACAGAACTTAACAAGAAAGCCAACTAAACAGCAGTCATTTCTTTCACCCATCCTCGGTCTACCCTCAGCCTCCCTGTTCTTGTTTCTGGATCCTTTCTGCTCACATGGCAGCTGGATCAGCTTTCCAAGGACCAGAGATCTGGACTTGGCGTGTGTGGCCTTTAGCGCTATGACCCCACACAGGCCAAGGATGCACTCAGCCAATCTTCCCCTCCATTCTCTGGCAGATCTAACATCAAATATCAGCAATTTCCAGAGGTGTGTGTTTCTTTGATGAATGCCTGCCTATCAGAGAGGAGAGTCCTTCTGGGAAGACCTGCCACTCTGAAGCCCAGCGTCCCATCTTTTTCAGAAGGCCAGTATAGCTGTTTTACTAGCCTCTTTTCTCCCTCTCAGGGTCACTGGAGCTCACTCCCCAAGAGTAACCTAACGGGCCAGAGTGAGTTCAAAGGGTCTGGGACTCATGGCGGTACTGAGGGTCAGCTTTAGGATAACAGTTGTTGCTTTGACTGATGAGCCATCTTCCAAGAGTAATTCGCCAAAGTGACTTCTACTAGATGAGGTCTGTGCTTCAACCTCTCTTCCGATCTCTGAACCAAGCCTGCTGCAACTTTGAAATACAGACAACGGGCATAATAGTTCTGCATTTACACGTGCTCCTTAAAAAGCCTGGTGGGTTTGCTTTTCCATCCATGAAAGAAGAAACAATTCTCGGAAATACATTCATTTAAAGCCCATCTGTTGGCACCCTCCCCTGACAGACATCGCAGTGGAGACACTCCTGGTTTGTCTCTCCCTCTTCCAATGCAAGGACCCAAATTCATGAATGGAATTCTTTCTGTATATCCTGTAATTAATCTCTGTCTCGTTGGGAGAAAAGCACTGTACGGCTAGCAACAATGCAGTCCATGAGCGGTAAGTAACAGATACTGCACCTATCAGGAGTGCATACACCAAGTTTGTTTGCCCTTCATTAACTCCCCTAGGTGTCTAAAAAGACAGGCAGGAGAGGAGATAAATGAGCCTTTGTGCTGCAACAGGAGAATTTGCTGCGGCCTAGAGGAGGACACACGGTGCATCAGGCTGAAGGACTTTCTGCTTATTGTCCACTCCAGGGAGCACTTTTATCCTCCATGTGCATCTGTAGCTGAGTGGAGCAGGCCCGGGGAGCAGCCCTTCCTTTACAGGCAGGCCTCCACAGCGCCCTTCTGTGTGTAATGGCCTCTCTGGTTTCCTCTCCAGGTTGACAATTAACGTGGCTGCCATACTGGATTTTAGGAAGTGCCATTTTCCTTAAGTGGGCTCCATCTGTGAACTTTGCTGAGCCCTGGCACCCTCTGCGGGAGGCGGGGATAGCACACAGCTCAGCCATTAACTTGCTTGTTGGTAATTTCCATTCTCGTCTTGTCTGTAAGAGATTCCATCTGTGGTGGGGAGTGTAGGCACTCAGTTCTGTGCCAGAACACAGTCCTCGCTAGATCGGACATTTGCTACCAGAGTCTATGGGTGTCACCTGCTACTGGACCATGCACTGAAGACCGTAACTCATCCTGCAGAACCAAGTAAAAGGAGAGCAGATGGAGCATAGATGGGAGAAGGAGAGGAGAAAGGGCTTTTTAGGGTCGGGATGTTCCTGACTTGAGCCTTAGACATGAAAATTATTATAATTTTTTTGCATGAAAGTTAGACATAGTGTTCTCCTTCAAATTTCTTGGCATTTCTCCTTGCCTAACGTAAGGGATACCTGCTCCTTCTGTCCCTCAATGCACACCTGAACTGCCTGCTAAGATCTGAGCATGCCTTCAGAGGTGCAGCTTCGAGAAAGCCATGAAGTCGGAGGGCTCCATTCTCATGAACAGCATTAGCAGCTATGGAAGGAGCTGAAGGGAGCATTGCACCCCTTCCGTGGAATGAGGGTGCAGCCGGAAGCTGCTGCCCTTGAGGCAGAGTGAGCCGACCAGACATGGAATCTATTGGCACCTTGATCTTGGACTTCAGAGTCTCCAAATTGATGAGCAATACATTTCTGTTCACAGATTGCCCGAGGTATCATTGAGTACTTTCTTTTGTTGCTTTGATAGGATACCTGGCAAAGATCAACTGAGCTGAGGAAGAATCATATTCAGGACCCCATTCTTGATGATATTGTAAGTCTTCTTAGTTAAATTTTTCTGAAAAATCCCAGACCTGTTCATCTTGGTGATTCTAAATCCAGTCAAGTTGACAGAAAAGATTGAACTTCACACCCAGTCTGAGGCATTTTATTTGAGCTTCCCAGTTGACCTGAGACAGTCCAGCCTGGGTTTCACCCACAGTGAACCCTAGGGCTCCCTCTCAGTGACTCATTGGCCCCTTCAGCACAGACTGATGGATGTCTGGGCATTCATGCCCTTTGTCCAGATGGTCAATTCAAAACAGCCATGCTATGTCACTTCCCCTTGCTGTTGACTAGTTCAAGACCAGGTTTAAAGGAACCTCCTTCCTACACATGTTAGAGCTTCCAAGTCCCCACCCCAAAAGCCAAAGTATTCTCATTGAGGAATAAATTCTCAAACTTACATCCTCATGCTCAGTCTCTGGGTATGGCTCCGTACAGGAAACTGCCTACAGAATCCTGGGTCAGTGCTGTGGGGATTCCTGGAGTGGAACACAGGGGAAGGCTGTCCTGAGCCTCCTAGGAAAGCATTTGCTGGGTTGTTGTACAAGACTGACACTAGATAGGATTCGATTTACAACCTAATTTGATTCTGTTCTTGTGCACGCTCAGCCTCTAAGATGGTGGGGTGCTCCTGCTGCCCGCCAGTGCCACTGGCTCATGTCCTTACCACCACCACTTACTCAGATTTACCTT
Source organism: Apodemus agrarius (assembly GCA_964023405.1). Taxonomy (NCBI): domain Eukaryota; kingdom Metazoa; phylum Chordata; class Mammalia; order Rodentia; family Muridae; genus Apodemus; species Apodemus agrarius. The sequence goes on along the minus strand of OZ030005.1, from coordinate 197,502,430 downwards.
CAATTCTGCATCTCTTTGATTCTATACAGAGGACAAGTTACCCAACAAGAAGTCTTCCTCACAATACTGCTATGTTCCTGCTACTGTCTGTGGACTCTGCCTCTGAACACATAACAAGAAACATTATAATAGCACGGACTAGTTTTGCAGGATTGCCTTCTCTGAGTCAGTCCACCATGTGGACCCCATACAACTTCTAAAAGCACCGAGATACCTCATTTTCCTCTGTCAGCAACGTGGACCGGCAAGGCAATGCACTGCCTTTAAAATAACTGCCAAGATTTGGCTAAATGTTTATGAATCTGTGTGATCCGGTGCTGTTAAATTCACAGAATTTTTTACTTTATTCTCCCACAAACTTGACAGAGCCTGGGCTGGATTGGAGTGTTTGCCTTCCTCCAAATTTGTGTCTACCAGAAACTTCAGAATGTGACTTCATTGGAGAACTGGGTGTTTGTGAATATAATTGGCCAAGTTAAGATGAGGTCATCCTGGATTAACAAGCTTGATCTAATGGCTGATGTCAGTGTAAAGCCATGTGGGGGGGGCATCGATTCACACAGAGCAAAATGGCAATATGAACGTGGCATCAGAAATCAGTTACAACCCATAAGGCAAGGATTCTGAGGATTGTTAGAAGCCACCAGACATCTGAGCAATGGAGTCACTTCACACAGCATTCAGAAAGCAAGTAGCTCTACTAACAACTCAATTTCAGCCAGTTAGGCCCCAGCGCTGTTAGCTTCATGTTCTAGGCAAAAGTTCTCCTATTTTAAGAGAGTCAATGCCTGGTAATTCATCATGCAGCCCCAGGAAACCAGCTGTCACCTACTGTACACTGCCTGCGACAGCTCATGGGCCTGAGAAGCTCATCCTTCTTGGTCCTCCCAGAATTCAATTGGCCCAGCGGTCCTACGTGCCTGGAACGGGCTTTCTGCCCATTTCTTTTGTGTGCTCTATGTCATGGATTTCCAAACTGGTTCCCTCTAGAATAAGACCTATGCAGGCCCAGCCCGGTACTCACCTGTTTCTGAAGATCATTTAATGTGATTGGCACATATGTCCTGGAAGGCTTTCCAGTTGTAAGAGGACAGAGCCTGGTGTGTGCTACCACATACACATAACACTTAGGAGGCTGAGGCAGGAGGATTGCAAGTTTGAGGCCAGCCTCACATACCTTGTCTCAAGCACCACTTTCACAAAAAGAGAGAAAGAAGAGAGAGAGAGAGAGAGAGAGAGAGAGAGAGAGAGGATGGATGGATGGATGGAGGCTCCCCTTTTATAGAAATATGCTTCCGTCTTTCTTTAGTGCGGAAGAGGTGGCTTGAAGAAAGATGGCCAAGTAGGAAAGGCTGTGCCCACTTACTTACCTTTTTCAGATAAACTTCAACTTATTCAAACCCACAAAGATTCATGTGGACACCACAAAATTCCTATATTTATATTACTCGTTTAAATATTCTTTTTAGGTTGGGTGTGGTGCCACATACCTTTAATTTCAGCCCTCAGGAGGTAGAAGTAGGCAGACCCTGTGACTCTGAGGCCAACCTAATCTACATAGTGAATTCTAGGTTAGCCATGGCTACACAGTAAGACACACACACACACACACACACACACACAAATACAAAACAAACATTCTTTTTATTAAACATTTTAGACAGCTTTATCAAAGTATAATTGATGTGTAGTAAAATGCATGTTTAAAGTACACAAATTGGTGTTTTCACACTTGTACACACCCTGGGAGTTGGTCTCGCCATAATCAAGACAATGAATGTACTTAGTAGTTTCAAAAGTTTCTTTGTGTTCTGTTTTTAAAAGATGCTGAAATTTGCGTAAAGGCGTTCGTGTTCACCACTTTAAGTGAACAGTGCAGGAGCATTAACGTATACGCACAACACTGTAACTCACCACCGCCGCTCGCTCCTCCCCTCACACTTAACTTTCTCAATAGACAGTAACCCCGAGGCACCCACCCCTCTAACTCCCACAACTTAGCAATTACACTCATCACACAAGGAAGCCAGGTCATACTGACTGATTTATCTTAACATATGAAAAAGTCACATATACTGTCATGTTTCAGAATTTCCCTTTTTTAAAAAAAAGAATATATGTTAGTTTTTTAATTATGAGTATATGTGTGCATGCCCCAGGTGCCCCAGGAGACCAGAAGTTGTCAGATCCCCTGAAACTGGAGTCGTGAGCCCAGTGAGCCTGGGGTCTGGGAATCAAGTCTAGGTCCTTTGAAGAATCCAGCAAGTGCTAACTGCTGAGCCAATCTCTCAACCCTCTCAACCTCCAGAATAGATTTCTTCTTCTTCTTCTTCTTCTTCTTCTTCTTCTTCTTCTTCTTCTTCTTCTTCTTCTTCTTCTTCTTCTTCTTCTTCTTGTTCTTGTTCTTCTTGTTGTTCTTGTTCTTGTTCTTCTTGTTCTTGTTCTTCTTGTTCTTCTTCTTCTTGTTCTTCTTCTTGTTCTTGTTCTTCCTCCTCCTCCTCCTCCTTCTCCTCCTCCTCTTCTTCTTCTTTTTCTTCCTCCTCCTTTCTTCTTCTTCTTCTTTTTCTTCCTCCTCCTCCTCTTCCTTCTCTTCCTTCCTCCTCTCCTCCTTCTTCCTTTTCTTCTTCTTTTTTTTTTTTTTGGCAAGGGATGGTATTCCACTGTATAAAATATTCAATGTGACATTCTTCTGATGTTGGGCAGCAAGAGAGAGCCTCAAGTTCTACTCAGACACGCAAGTCTACAGTTTTGATAAGCTACGGTGTTGGGTGTTTTAAATGCATTTCTGAAAACACATTTCCAGTTTACAATGGGGTTTCTCCACATGCAACTTCATTGGTAGAAAAGAAAAAAACTAAATTGTACAGATTGATTTTCAGACCTTAAATTAATTTGACCTTGTAAACCTGTAATGAAGAATTCTTTAACACATTGTTTAATTCTGTTTTCATATATATTGCTATTGACATGTGTGCTTGTATGGGTGACTGTCTATGTCACTGTGATAAAACTCTCAGGCCGAAGCATCTTAAGAGAGAAGGGGTTTGTTTGTTCATTCTGGCTCGCAGTTGGAAGGTATATCATGGCAGGGAAATCCTAGTGTCAGGATCAAGAGACAGGTTGTTCCTGTGTCCACAGACAGGAAGCAGAGATTGGAATGAAGGTGCTCCGCTGTCTTGGGCCTTGGTACTCAGTTCCGCCTAGGACCCCAGCCTAGGACAGTACCATGTGAAGTTAAAGTGGGCCTTCCAACCTTAAAATCTAGATCATCCCTCGCGGGTACCCTCCGGTCTGACCTGTCTAGACCGTCCCTCACAGGCACACCTGAGAACAGTGACTTCCCCAGTCGTCTTCTCAGGATCTTTGAAGGTCGGCTAGCTCAAGCCGAGCATGTTCCGGTTCCCATTTTATGTCCTTGCTGGATTTCTTGTTTTTGTTTTTCCATTCCTCTCTTTATCTTATTTTTCTCTACCAGTTACTGAGAGCGGGATAATGATGTCCCTGTTCTGCTGTCTCTGCTAGTCCCCGATGTCCTCTGAAGCCCGTGGGAGGAGAATCAGGGGACATGACAGCAACTGCACACAGCCCCTCTGTGGGAGGTCAGGCCAGAGCCCTGTGGTGATGGGGGGGGAAGAGCTAAAGAAACAGGGAGGCGTTTCTGGGAGACAGTGTTGAGGTGCAGTGTCACGGGTGCAGAAAGCTGCCCTTACACCCCTGCTCCACGCCTGTGCCTGGAGCATGGTCCTCTCCCCACTTAGCTCCCATGTCTACTGTGACGCTTAGCTTCTCTCATTTCTCACACCCGGTCAGTTGTCAAGTTGTTCTGGAAGCCCCTGACACACCGTTGTCCCATTAGGTGCTAGCTGCCTGTTCGATGCCTCATGCTGCATTTCCATTTTGGGTACCCAGAAGAAAGAATCCCTGTGAAGCTCACCACGGACTCCTCCAGTGCTCCGATTGTCTGCCGCACAAATAATGTATAATTCCTCAAAGTTGGGGTGGTCACACAGAACCTCCTCCTCTCCTGAGCATCCCATACATTTTCAGAACTGGATATAAATTTTAATGCTCCATTTCAGATGCTGTCAAATGGAGCCAGAGTCCCTGGAGACCATGTCCTTCTTGAGTGTTAGACGCGGGCGAGACACATGCAGTCCGGGTGTGAGGTTTGCAATGATCTCACCCAGGCCGTCTCCCTTTGGAGTCTCTCCCTGCCTGCACTCATTACATGCCACAGGGTACTGCGGCTCTCTCTCCAAGGACTTCCTGTCACTGTCACTCCTTGAGGGCATCGTCTGTTCTGTGTAGGCAGCAGCTGCCAGGCCTCAAGATGAATGCTCAGGTTATGCCTTGATGGATAGCTGCCCTCAACAAATTGGCTCATGATCTACAGAGATCTTCCTTAGAAATGTGACAAACGGTGACAGGTGTGGAAGGAGGGCTGCACTCCTGCTTCCGGGTACACCAGCTCTGAGGAAACTTTTTCAGCAGAAAGAGCTGTTTACCACAGAAGCTCTGAAGGAGGTCGGGATCGCTTCGTTCCAGGGAAAATGAACAGATGAGTAATAACTGTCCCCCATTCTGGTCATGCACATACCCAGACTAGACAAGCTTAAATTCCAATTCTAGCTCACATGGTATTCTGGGGACAGAGCCAGGCTATGAGGTAGTAAAATATACATCTTGTCTTCCTCCTGTTCCCTGACATACCCTTCCTATAGCCCTTGGAGTATTTGAAGTCTCCCCATGTGATGTCACTTTGCATGGGTCTGCTGACAGCTCCTAGGTCACTTAGGGGTGGAAAACAACTTGTTCCTGGAAAGGTCAAGGCAGGGGGATGTTCGGTTCCATTTTCCAACTTTGCTGGGGGCAGAGAGGCTGAAGACCGAGTGTGTGAGTGTGTGTGTGTGTGCACAAGTACTTATTTCTCAGTGGTGAGACCCCATGCTTCCTGAGGTCACGAGGGTGCTCTGCACTGACACCGTGGTGTGAAATCAGAGGAGATGGCTGCTGTCAATCCCCTGAGTCTCCTCGGGTGCCCTGTAGTCACTAACAGGACAGGGGGTGAAGACAGCATTGTAATTTACTCGACCACAAGATTAAACTAGAGGCAGGAGGGTTAAGAGCTGTTGTGCACATGTACTTCACTGCTGAGGCTGCTTGCAAGGGGCAAGGATTTGCTTGGAGTGGAGAATAAAATAAGGACAGTGGTATTCTTTTTTTTTTCTTAATCTTAGCATGACATCACACCATCACACAGCAAGCTCCAGGTCTACGGCAGGTGGGTGGTCTCTGCTGTGTGCCTTTCATGTGGCAAGCATCCAGGCTTCCTCTTAATGGAATGAGACCTTGTGGAAGCAGCTCATCCACTCCAGGACTGAAAATACAGTGTGCATAGCTGTAGAGGAGGAGCTGGGGGCCATGTACCAGCCTCGGGCCAATTAAGCCTAAAACAAATTTCAGGCTGCCAGAGTTCCGATTATACTTGGAGTGCTGTGGGCTCTGCCCCACGGGGTAAAGCCTGCTGGACCTGCCCCAGTAATTGGACTGAAGCATTGGCTCTCCACCCATGGCTTCCTAATGATCAATGGTGCTGGGCTATTTGCTTAGGAGCATTTGAAAAGCAAAGGGGATAGAAAACGCAGTAGTCAAGCCCACTAGCCTGCCTGCCCGCTTCGAAAGCATCTCCTGGATGCACACTCTGGGTTTTTCTACCAATCTGTGTGGCATAAATAGGGGAACAGAGAGGAAAGGTCAGAGAAGCTGAAGTTATTAAAGTGAGCGCTGAGAAGTCTCCCCATGTGAACAGCAGTTTCAACTCATGTGGGAAAAAAAATCATGGATTTTCTTTTCATCAAAAAACCACAAGCTCAGCATCAGAGAGGAAACAATTATTCATAAGGTCCGAAGCTGCAAGAGCCCGACCCGTCATCCCAGTAGGGAAAGAGTACAAGTGGCTAACAGCTTGGGGTGATTAATTTGGGCCAGATTAGCTTTGTGTATTCAGTGGGTCCAATCCACACAGCTTAGAGGCTGGACAACTGTTTGCTACTCCCAGTGTGTGCTCATAACCACTGGAAATAAGGAAACAAGACTCAAGGAGGTAACTTCTCTTCTGTATTCCACATAAATCTCTTGATGTGTGCCATGGGGTGGTGAGTCACATCTCTTTGCCTTGGAAGAAATGAGGCTCTAGAAGACTGAAATGCTGTCGGAGTGTCTAGGACAGAAGGGATGGACAGACAGACATCATCACTGTCGACATCAGGTCTCCACTGATGGATGCATGGAACATAAACATACCCCTACGAAATTTGAGGCTGGGCCCAGGCATCATGTCATTACAAAACTTCCTTGGTGATTCTATCAGATGCCAACTTAGCATTATCTTTCCACTGCCCAGAAGAGAAACTGAGGCTCAGACTAAACAAGGGACATGGCCACATCAGTTGCTGCAACCGGCTGGGTTGTATTTACCATTCACACTCCCAGCACCTCTGCCAGCACTCCCCCTTATACCTTTTGACCAACATAAAGCAGATTACAAGAGCCACAGGCTGAGCCCTGGCAAGGGCCATGGACAATGCTACCCAGGCAGTTCTGGGGAAGTTGTTGGCAGAGGAGGATCTGAATGGGGCCTGGGCACGTGGACAGAACTCATAACAAGATTCTCATTGCTGACAACACCTGCCCGCCTGCCCTGCCCCAGCCTCGATCTGAATCCCCATTGTGTTCCACATGACACCTGCACTGACCCACCTGCTGCTCTCTTCTCCCTCCTGTTCAGAGTAGAGACAGACTACCTCCTCCACACTGAAGCATCTTCCAGAAACAGAGAAGGAAAGAGCAGCCACTCAGCTGGAAAGCAGGCAAAAGCTCGATCAGAGAGATCCAGAATATCGTCAAGTGGCCTCAGTGCCACACTACATCAGAGAAAAAGGACACCCCCCCTCTTGCCCATTAGCCAGAAAAAGCCTAAACCCTGAAATCAGCAGGGGATCTGCTGTAGACTACACACCAGGACACTTGTGAGTATGTACAAAGGGCACAATCTATGAACACACAGCCCATGAGCAAGTGGCATGGCCACATCTGTTTAACGATGATTTAGTAACCCCACAGTAGAGTGTGTGTCCTTCAGATACCACCACCACCACCACCACCACCACCAGCACCTCCACCTCCTCCACCTCCATCACCTCCACCACCTCCACCTCCACCACCTCCACCTCCACCACCTCCACCACCACCACCTCCTCCACCTCCTCCACCACCTCCACCTCCACCACCTCCACCTCCACCACCTCCACCACCACCACCACCACCACCACCACCACCACCACCACCTCCACCACCTCCTCCACCTCCACCTCTACCATCTCCACCTCCACCTCCTCCACCTCCTCCACCTCCTCCACCACCTCCACCTCCACCTCCTCCTCTACCTCCTCCTCCACCACCACCTTCTCTACCACCACTTCCACCTCCACCACCTCCTCCTCCTCCTCCTCCTCCTCCTCCTCCTCCCCCTCCTTCTCCTCCTCCTCCAGTTCCTCCTCCTCCTCCACCTCCACCACACACAACATTTACAAATTTGTGCAGGGACAGTCAAGCTTGGTTTGTAGTCATGAGACTCTGGGAGTAGCTGAGGGATCCAGCTGGTCCATAAGTAAAGACTGACACATCCGTGCTAACATCAGCTAAAGAATCTTTGTCGACACGCAGAGCCTTCCGGGATGTCTTTTAAGAAGAAAGAATTAAGCTACATAATGTGAGAAAATGTGCATAAAGTCTGACAGGTTTTGCATAAAAAAAAAAAAAGAAGGAAAGTACTGCCTGTGTGGATTTGTTTGTGTTTCTGTGAGTGACTGCAAGAATTCAGCCCTCAGCAGGAAGGTGCACGTGAGTGTGCAGGTAAGTTGGGACAGGAGAGAGAGAGAGTTTGCCAGTGCAACTTTCCATAGCTCCTTTTGCGTTTTGACCCATGTGGATTCATAACTGTCTCTTCGGAAGTAAGTTTAAGGGCTGGTGAGATGGCCGGGCACTTGTTGCTCTGCAAAGAACCTGCGTTTGGCTCCCAGCACTCACATGGCAGCCATAACCTTCAGTTACAGGGTATCCAAGACCTTCTTCTGTCCTCTGTGGGCCTCAGGCATGAATGAGGTGCACAGACATGTGTGCGTGCATTCACACAGACATATAAAATTAGGTTGGGGTTTTTGTTTTGCTTTTGTTTGTTTGTTCTTTTTATACACAAAAGCCTGAGTGTATTCCATGACCTATGATTTCTGATTCCCCTCTGGTCCTCTGTGCAATGTCCCTTTGAAACCTGAACGCAATTGTTAGGTCCCTTTTCAGATTTCCTGCCTCTTTCTCTTAGGCAGTCCAAAACAAAGGCTGCATTCCAGTGTGGTCTCTGGTTTCTATTTCTGAGCCTCTACTGACTGTAAAGACAGTGAGTGGGATTTAGAGTCGTTCTTCACTGCCCTGCCCCAACCTGGATTACACTGTCTCCTCTAGTGACTCCTCTGCCCCCAGGCAGATGATACAAGCTGTTACTCCTATTTGCTTCTTTTTTGCTGAGTCCCCAGATTTGTGTTTGTTTGTTTGTTTGTTTGTTTGGCAAACCCCAAAAACCTCCTCACCCATGATCCATCTCCACTGCTGGGTAGAGATATGGGAGAGGGAAAGAAGTGATCTCATCCAGCTACTTCCTGTGGCAGATGGCCGAATGAAGGAAGTGACCTCATCCAGCTACTTCCTGTGGCAGATGAAAGACTCACCTGGGGGCCACCTCTCTTCCATGGATTTCATCTTTCCTGTGTTGATATTACAGTGATGGAGGGGATCCCCTGCTAAGGTAGGTTCTAGCAGACATGGAGTGGGGGTTGAATACCTGTTGAGCCTACAACCCCTTGACTGCGGTATAAGGTAGTGTTTTGTTTGTTTGTTGTTTTGTTTTGTTTTTTAGTCAGCCTCACTATATAGCTCCAGCTGTCCTATGTAGACCAGGCTGGCCTTGAATTCACAGAGATCTCCCTGCCTCTGCCAGGAATTAAAGGTGAGCACCACTATACAAGGTGTGACTGCTGGAGACATTAGTGTGTCTCAGAGCCGAGCAGGGGAGTGCAGACAGCTCATTGCCTCTTTCTCTCTCCCTTTCCCGATAGTCACCCAAATGGTTCAGGACAGGGTGAGTCTGGAAGGGTGAAGGCACAGGGGGGTGGTTCCTGGAAACGGGGACTGTCAGAGCTTGAATTGCAAAGCCAGCTGTAGACTCATGACAGCAGAGATCCAAGAGGCAGGGTCTGCTTCAAGGAAAAAAAAAACCAAAGTCAAGAGAAAAACCTGCATTTATTAGAATTCATAAAAAGGGCTGGAGTGGGGTGGGGACAGCTGCCAGAAATAAACTGGCTGGTTCTTTTTCTTCTTTCCTTTAAAAATAAAAAATAAAAAAACTCACCATTTGCCAAGTGTGCAGAGCTCAACGTCTGATTGCTGTCCACGGGGAATTTTTAAATCAGGGGGAAAATAATGCAGGTAGGAAAAAGTGCTGAGTCAGGAAATCTCAGCTGAGGCTCTGGGACTAAGAGGCGGTCATTACCGAGGCAACTTAAATGGAAGGTGTCGGGATCAGAATATCATTTGAGAGGCCCTGGGGAACCCAAGAGGGAAAGATGGTTCATAACCCTCCCATCTTCACAAGCTCTCACCCACTCCCTGGTCTTGTACTGTCAGAGAAGGGAGCTACGAGGCAGCCCTTCTAGCGGAGGCCTTTGCCTACCTAGGTGAACATCTTGAGGTAAAGATGCATGTGTCCGCTTAGTGATTTGCTATGGCTCATTGCTAGTTCCACCCAAGTGGGAGGTGTTTACAGTTCCCTGGGAACCCTCGGCTGGAATCATACTGGCCTCTCGGCATCAAAAGGGTCATCCACCTGACTATGCTGGTCAGGTGAAAAACAGTGCAAGAGGTTCGCCCAGCAGCTGAGCATTTTGAGAACTCAGTATCTGTCATTCATTCATTCATTCATTCATTCCTTGACGATCAACTTCTAATCTAATTACCAAATGAGATTCAAATGGAAGAGCAACGTAACCAGGTAGAAATCAGCCAAACCTTACCCAACTCTCCTCCTAAACACAACCAAAAGACTCAAGCAAAGAATGTGACTGCTTTAAACCTAATTCAGCCCTATTCTCTCCCTTCCAGCCAGAACACAAAGCAAACATGTTTGTGTGTATACTTAGGATGATGGGTGCCCTTGTTTGTGGGTGCCACCAGCTGCAATTCCTACCCGGTTAGGGTAAACTGGAGGGTGATGCAGGAAGATTTGCTGCCCTCCCGACTGCTGGGATGCGGGGTATCTGTGCCCATGATCCACCAGTGGCTCGGGGTCTCCCAGTGCACACCCAACACCTGGGAAGCCAGCAGTAGCCACAAAGGCTGAGTGACTTTACAACAGACAATGCAAATTGCAAAGGGTCAGAGCTGCCAAAGTGTTGCCTTTAAATCCTCAAGGACGTTAAATCGGTGTTCTGGGGTGAACCAGATGGAGATGTACTGAGTGACTTCTGATTGAACGGCCATCGGACATGGCTGAAAATAAGCTTCACACACTCATGTGAGGAAGTGAGCCCAAAGGCGCCGTCCCGGTGCAGGTACCAAGATTATGCTCCGCAGCGGTGTCCTTGGTGTTTGGTTTATTGTAGACGAGGTCACCCACGTGCCCTCTCCGGGCTTGCCTCTGTTGCTCACCCCTAAGCCCATCTTCTGGAGTTTGGAGCCTTAGAGTCCAGAGCCCACCCAGGTCTGAGCTGCTTTCGCTAGCCCAGGCTCACTTTCTGAAAGTTGGCTTCCGGAAGGGCATTTTGAAAGCCTTTGAGCAAGGATGCAGGCAGGACATCTTCTAACAAAACCGTCCTAGGAATCCTTTCCTCCAGGAGAGACACAGCCTGAGCTACATTTCTGACCAGAGCAGTTTAAGACAGAGACATTCGGTCCTAATGAGCCACAGTTCTCCCAAGGCACTTGGGGATTGCAGAAGGGTTCCGGCTGCCGAAGAGTTTCCTGTGCTCTCTCTCCCTGTGGCCTGCATTCCTCCACACTACGTTCTAGTCTTTCCCTTGGAAAGAACCAGAACTTTACCTAGAACACCCTGAGCTATTCCAAAGACATTGAAGCCTCTCTCCATGCAGGGCTGGGTAGACTGCTCAGACAGGTGAGGATCCAGAAAGCCAGGAGGTAGTTGGGGCTGGACTGGACAGGAAGCAGGATGCCTGGGGGGTCGGAGGTTTCCCAGAGGTTCAGGCCTTCCATGCCTAGACAATTCTCAAGACTAAAAACAAAAACAAAACAAAACAAAACGGTTAACTAAGGGTAAGAGGAAAACAAGGGCAGGAGTTCCTGTGGTCAGTCAACAAACACCACGCCAGAGCACTCAGCATTCCAGGTACTATCCAGGCATGAGGATATAAAGCACAGGGATTCTGACTCCATGGAACAGGACAGTGATGCACAGTCTCAGCACACAAAGCAGTCAAGTGAGAGCCAGCAGGGCCCATTTGTGCAGATGCATCTAACCAAGGGCTTCTGTCTGCCACCAACCTCATACTCAGCAGGGACTCAGAAGAGGCTGAGGAGTGGGGAAACGTCACAGAGAAACTCAAGGGTGCTCTGGCTGTAGTGGTGTGGGCACTCTGTATGGTGCCAACCCGTTGTGTGAGTTAACTTTTTCTGGCTCTCTGACTGGTAAGTGAACTGTGAGAAGAAGGGAGCGTTGCTCCCTAACTGGAGCACCCCTGAAGTCACGGTCTGGAGTGACGGCAGGACGATCTGGGCCCTACAAGCCTCTTCTGTGATGTTCTTGAAAGGGCAGAGGCATGAATACAGAAAAGATGTCGGTGTTTGCCATGAAAGAAGTGGATAGGTCGCTACAAAAGGATTTGGGGTGATACCCTGATTGTGTTGATAGTTACAGAGTCTGAGATTTTGGTCAAACCCAGGGAAAAGGCCCTTTAAAAGAATTAATTGTGTCTTATTGTCAGAATTGCATAAAACGGAAGCATATAATTATGGGAAATAATAATCGTTGTGGAGAATTTAAGCAAACAAAAAGAGAAATATATTTCCAGATAGTTGGCCAGAGGACAGGTGGGAAACAGCATTTGTAGGAATGTTAGTGGAGTGGATATGCCCAGACTCCTTAGAGCAGCCATTAGACATCTGTCACATGGAGATTCAGCAGCATGTATAATAGTCATTCGTACATTCCTGTGACCAGCGTACCTGACAATTAGAAGGTAAGAAGGAGTTCTTTCAGATCTTAGTCCTTCATGGTGGGGAAAGCATAGTTAGCATGCTTTCAGTCTACATCACGCTGGGCCAGGAAGCAAAGAGAAGTCAGTGTGGGCTCTCCACGGGATTTCTCCTTTCTCCCCTTTGAGTCCATATATGTGGGCCATAGCCTGTCAGAGAGTGCCATCCACATTGACGATGGATCTTTCTAACTTAGTCAATCCTTTCTGAAAATGCCCTCACAGATACAGTCAGAGGTACACCTCACTAATCTCCTAGGTGATTCTAAATCCATCCAGGTTGGGAAGAAGGAGTTGCTGGGAAGTGACTGAGATGTCACAGCCAAGAAGAGGTCTGTGTGGCTGACTGACTAGGTCTTAGCAACCCCAGCAGAGTGATCAGCAGCTCCTCTGCAAAGACCCCTAGGGAAGAACCAGGATGCCAGGCAAGACTAGCAGAGGAACAGTGTGGCAGGTGCGACCTGGATAGAATGCCTTTCACTGATCGTTACCAGCCTGAGCGCAGCTGAGGGTGGGAACATCTCCCGCCATACTGAGCCCAGTGTGCTGTGATGGAGTATGAGGTACCCTGTGGATCTGGCCCTTCCACAGGCCAGTTTCTCTCTCACATCATCTACGACCTGACTATGTAAACTCCTTAATCCAAAAGGTGGGAGAAAGCCACACCTACTGAGCTAAAAAAGAAAAGACTGTGTGCCATTTCACTAGAGCTGGGACAGGGGCTTCTTTCTTGGAAAGTTGATGGGTTATGGGAGCCTCCACTCTGATTTATTTCAGGGAGAAAAATAAGAAAGGGTCCAACAGGAATCAGTTATTCTAATTGCTATTAGCTTTAGTCCAAACAGCGATTGCTGTTGGCAGTCAAGTGGTGTGAGCTATTTATTTGAAGGATCCTTGATAATCCATTTGTTCATTGATTTAGTTAAGCAGGTGTGTGTAACACTGTTTACATGGAAGAAAAAGAGACTTTGTATTCAGTGAAATAGAAACACTCTATGGGTTAAAGGAGCCATATTAACATTTAAAAAAAAGAAAGATGTTGAAATAGAGTAACAAAATCAAGTGCTGGTTAAGGTCTGGTCAGTTCAGAAGAACTCCCAGAGAGGCTCTTGAGAGCTGGAAGATGACTCCGTGGTTCAAGCGTCTGCCATCCACGCAAGAGGTTGCCAGGTGGGTATGCAGCTTGCCTGCATCTCCTGTCTTAGAAGGTAGAAATAGAGATTCCCCAGAGCAAGCCTGTGAAGTAAACCACATTGGCAAACTCTGGGTTTGACTGAGACCTTGCTTCACAAAAATAGAAAGACCGGATCTCACTTTTTAGCCTACACACACACACACACACACACAGAGAGAGAGAGAGAGAGAGAGAGAGAGAGAGAGAGAGAGAGAGAGAAAAGACACACAGACACAGACACATACACATGCACACATACACAAACTCTCAGGCATGCACACATGTGTATGAGCACCCACACATACATATCTACGTGCATTTGAACATTCATGAAACATGGACCACATACAGATTAAAAGAAGAAGAGGAGGAGGAAATGGTATCTTGCAGAGTAGAGAGACCTCATAAAATTCAAAAATGGGAAGACATAATGAAAGTGCCTGCGAGCAGTTGGTGTAGAGAGCTGGCAAGGATCCCCACTCTTGCCAGGTCACTGCCCAGATAACTGCCCTCTTGTAGGAAGGTGGGGACAGATCTGCAGGTGTGGCCGAAGACGGCCGTCCACACTCAGCTAAGTGTGTGACGAGGAGGGAGGATGCTTGTCGAAAAGAAACAGCTTGATATATAAACTCAGGCATTTTAGAAGACGAAGCATTATTGATTGCATTAAAAAACAACCTTAGCACACAGAGAGCTGCACATGGACAGAGCTGTCAGCCCCTTTCAGACGTAAGAAAAATCTCTTACAAACAAATCTTTATGATGTTGATGGGTGGTCCCTGCAGAGAACCTGACCATCTTTTAGGAAGAAATCTTTAACAATTCCTCTCTCACCTTGCTTTACTTTGTAGCACTGCCTGTCCAGATACTGAAGAGGGATGTTCCTATTTTCCATAGATGTATCATGGGCCATGTCAAGAATGGTCCTCACTCGCACCAAACCTCAAGGGAGCAAAATCACAGGTGTTCTTCTTAGCCCGCCTGACAATGTTCTCTGACCGTTCTGCACCAAAGCGATTGCTCCACAGTCTCAAGCAATGCCTGAAAAACCACAGGCCTCTAGGGAGGGCTCTTTCAATACAGCCTCACTCGCCCACCATTTAGCATCCAGGCCATTCTACTGCCAGTCCAACCAGCCTCTTCCCCATGCTTATCCAGTAAGCCTCTCACTTACATCCTCATATCTTCTGCTCTTGTCTCTGGCCTTCTATGAGTCGTGTATTATTCAGCTCAGCAAGCCAGAGCAAATCTCTTAAAACACATATGGCAGAGCTAAAGCCAACTGGTATACCTCACAATTCTGTCTTCCAAGATGTACTCATGTTTCTCCAGTAGACCTATGTAGGGATGTCCATGGCATCATAGTGAGGAAAGGCACCAAGGGGGGCAGTAACTGTGCAATAGAGAAATGACACTAGGTCCTTCCTCTGCATGACACAGCAGCACACACAGAAAACCCATCCCTCACAGAATGGGGGAGAGTCTTACAAGACATAGAGTTGAACAAACGAACCAGACACAAAAGAAGACATCTAGTAGTCCATTGACTTGAGCTGTGCATGTGTGTGTGCATATGTGTGCACATGTGCATTATGTGTATGTGGTGAACATGCATTCCTGTGTGTGTGCATGTATGCATATACACATGCGTGTAGAGGTCAGAGGACAGCTTCAGTTATCATTCCTCAAGAGCTGTCCACTTTGCTTATTGAGATAAAGTCTCTCATTACCCTGGAACTGACTGATTAGACCAGGGTCGCCAGCCAGTAAGCCTCAGGAGTCAGCCTGGAAACAGCTTCCCAGTATTGGAATTTACAAGTGGGCACCACCATGCCTCATCTTTTAAAGGAAAAAATGTGGGTTCTGAGGATCAAACTGAGGTCCTCGGCTTACAAGGCAAACATTTCACCAATTGGGCTATATCCCCAGTGATTACACACAGTTCTCAAGTAGGCTGGGTTAATTTAGAAGTGGAAGTGGAGAGGGTTGTTAATGTTAGATGTTTGGGGAGCAGGAAGAAGCCTAGCAGGGGCACCTTGGGGATGCTGGAGTGCCAGGGTTCTTGATCTGGCCAGAGCTGGAGAAACACGCTTGTTTTAATAGATGTCCTGCTGTCTTGAAATTTTACTGAGCTCTGCTCTTATGATCTACATGCTCTTCCGTTTTGTATGCCATTTTTCAATAAAGTGGTAACCTTTCAGATAATTGCACAAAGAAGACTGAAAATAGACGGAAATGAAAATCACAAGAGTGTCCTTTTCAGCCACTCTGAGTAGAGCATTCAGGGTAATCTGGAGTGCTTTTTGTCCGTTATGTAGAATAAGTTGGTTTCAGTTAGTTTCAGCACTGTTAAAGGAACTCTCTGTTGATACGCTACACCAGGCTTGTCAAACCACATGGTTCATGTGGTATTTTTAATGTAGACTCTGGAGTTTGGTTTCTTGAGACATGGATTCACTATGTAGCCCAGGCTACCCTAAAACTTACCGTATAGCTTGCCTCAAACTTGTGATTTTTCTCCTTCAGGCTCAAGTGCTCAGATCATAGGAATGCTGCTACAGTGTGGGCTGAGTAGAAGGACTCAAGGTTAGCTAGCCTTCATGTCTGAGACCTACCAAGAATGAAGTATAAAGCCAGCATCTGATATCCTAACAACTATCACAGATGACATCAGAAGGCTTCAAAGCCATACTCAAAACCTGTGCCCCTCTTTTCACTTAGAGCCAAAGTGCACGGTGTCACCGAGGCTATGAAGCTCTGTTGATGGGGGACTCTCTTGTTTCCCCATTTTGATAGGGTTCAGACATGGCAGCCTCCAGAAAGCAGGCATAGCCTACCTCAAGATTGCACAATCTTCCCCTGCTACTGTAACACTATATTTTAAAATATTTTTTTTAAATTTCTGATATCTATCCATCTATCTAACTATCTCCTCCATTGTCTTCCCTGAGCCCGCCCATCCCCCCCTCACCCCCTTATTCCCAAACACTCCCTGCTCCACTTTCTCGCTTTCTGTTTAGGTCCTGTGTGCCCTGCCACAGCTCCTGTGCTGCACTTTTATCGGCCGTGCCATATATCTTAAAGGGAAGATTAAGAGCACCCTCTCTTGCTTAGTCTCTTTGATTCTTGTCTTGTGTCCTATCTCATCAGATCCTTTCCTGACCACCAGCTTCACCACCCTCTTCTGCCTTTTCTCCCCATGGTTTGATCGCCTGTGATGCACGTCATTAGTTACAACGTGATGCATACTTATGCATGCCTCTTCTCACACTGGAACTCGAAGAGAAGCATTTGCTGCAGGCTTGCTTCGCTGACTGTGTCTGTTCCATCTTTCTCCACTTCCTGGCATTGGTCTTTAAGGATAACCTCATTCCTTTGGGGTTTCCATTTCCTTTATTGCAGAGGAGGCTCACGGGACAGTGGGTATGAAAGTACCAGAGCCCTCTGTGGGAGCTGCCATTGCTCTTGCGCAAAGAGTGAGGCCATTTGTCAGCCTTGAGGGTCAGCTTGATGACCCAGAAGATGCCTCAGTTCTTGGAAATCTGATGAGGTTTCTTCCCATGGGTTCAAACAAAGCAAATGTGGCCTTGACGTTTCTTGTTTCCAAACATGCAAAAAGGGAGTGGGGAGGCCTTTGCAGATCCTTGTTATCCAAGAAATCATTTCACACCACCATGAATGCTGGAGTAGCAAGGAAAGTCATTTGCGAGTTAGGCTGAAATGGACTCTTGATGGAATGTTCCTAGCTTGTGAGGTGGTGACTGTAGTTACTGAGGAATTCCAGACTCAAGGAAAAACTTGAGTTCTTTGGGAAGTCGGTTGTGTTTGGGTAGTATTTTGCTGGGGCAAACAAATGAAGGAATGTTTACCTGAAGTGGACACAGGGGAAAGACTAAGGCAGACTCGTGAAGGAACCTTTAGCTGAAGCGAGTCATGGGAGAAAGGATGTTCTGCTAAAGCAAGTACGTGAAAGGGCACCCGATGAAGGGCCCTTTGCTAACCGCACTCATGTGTAGTTGAGCTGCATTCGTCAGGACTCCATAGAGAGAGATGCGCCAAACATCTTCTGGTGGTGTGCTGCCCTTGCTTGATGCTTCCGAGGACTCAGCTAATTGGCAGAGCGCTGTCAGCTGAGACAGACATGCTGAAGCAAGACGCGTGCTGAGACAAGGCCCGTGGAGGACACTTGATGTTTGAAGGGATATAAGTAGGACTCGGGACAGTGACAGGCTGAACTAGGCTTGCTTTAGAGCTAGTCATGCGATGCTTGTTGGTCTCAAGTTGCCGCTGCTCTTCCCTTCACTGACAGAGGCACAGCTGAGAACCTCTCCTGGCATTCCTCCTGGTCCCTCCTGGTCCCTCCTGCTGACTCATTCAGAGGCTGAGGCCTGGCTGTCTCTGCTAGAGTGTGCCACCACTGCTGATTCGTTTTTGCTAACCCGACTCTCCTGGACTAGACTGCTAGTGTATCTGGGAGGTGTTTGTAAGTGGATGGAGCTGCAGCTGCTGACCTGTGAACTGAACTGCTGATTTCCAGACAACACAGACTGGAGTTGCTCCAAAGAACCTTTCTAAACAGGTCCACATCCCACACAGCCTTTCTTTCCCACTACCTCTGGTGCATGGTGAGCTAGCAGGGAGGTTAAAGTGTCTAAGAAACATCATTAAAAATATGGTTTGAAAAAAATAAGTTACACCAGACAGTGGTGTTGTCTGTTCCAGAGACAGGGTGGGTCAGATATGGCTGCCAAGGCCCCCAGAACCCCTACTCCACCCACTTCCTTACCATGGCAATTTAATGGGTTGTGCTTTAAGAGAAAGAGACAGAGACAAAAGAAAATAAAGTCAAAAGTGAAATACGGGGGCTGAAGACATGGCCACCCAAGTTTTAGGGCCAGAGACCAAAACAAAGGGCCGATAGGTCTTGTAACCCACCTGGCACTAACTAGTCAGAGCTGAGGCAGTCCCCGGGCAAGTTGGCTCGCTAGAATAGCTGGGGTATGCTCCCAGGAGAATTTCCTTCCATATGACTGGATCATGTAGTTAGGACTCTGCCCATTCGACAGGGCAGCTCAGAGCAGCATCCTGTAGGCAACAGATCTGTCTCCTCCTCTGTGCATGGAGGATGCTAGTGACTCCATCAGAAGACACTCATGGAGAGTGGATTGGGTAAGATACAGCACACCACAATGCTAGAACTGGGTAAAATTGGGGTCATTGCTAACCCTTCTTGGATGGAAGCCCATTTGCATCGTGAACTACGTGTGATGCATTTGTGAGTGAAATGAGAATATTCCTGGGGACCCATCCCCTACCAGGCCTGTCTCTGGTGGGAAGAATAGAGAAGAGAGTAAGAGTGGACGAGGCATCCAGTGAAGACTCCTCCACACAGAGAGCTGGCAGCCAGAGGCCGTGCTTTATTTTTAGCTCATGGCAGGCAACATAAACTTGGCATATTGGCTATAAAATGTACAAGTCATACGGCCCAGGTGCAGGGGGGAAAATTCTCCTCCAGGAAAACCATTTTTTTTCTTCCATCATTCATTCTGACTGCAGCCTAACTCAAGGCAAGTCAAGAAAACTCAGACACAGAAGGTTTCTTGTAGGGTGTTCAGTGATGTCCACCCCTTCCTTTCTCCTGAGAGCACATCTGTGTTCTTGTTTGGTAAAGTGATGGGAACATGGTGGTTGTGCCTCCACATACATGGGCAGAGGCTCCCTGTCACCTCTATGTTGGATTTCTGGTAATGGCCACCGTGTTGTTGTCCCCTGACCTCAACATTGACGTATGATCTACAGGCTGCTTCTAATACCCTTAGCTCCCCAACATGTATGTGAGTGCACATGATATCATGTGAATGAGTACACACAATGTCATGTGCATGAGCACAAAAGGCATCATGTGCATGATTACACATGACATCATGTGCATGAGCACACATGACATCATACTCCTATACATGTTCACATCCTCTTTGGTCCTAGTCCAAGGAGTCAGGTGAGTTAGCAGGGCCTCAGCTCCTCTGTCTCCCATGCAGTTTTCTGCTGTCCCTTCTTTCTATGGATGAGGACAGGTGTTTATGTGAAACGTGAGATGTTCCCCCACAGGTGGATGGGTTTGAACACTTGGTCCTTTGCTGTTGGGGCAGATTGCAGAGCAGCTGGGAGGTAAGTTACTAGCTGGCAGAAGTAGGTTACTGGAGGCAGATGGAAGACCAGATCCACCTCTGATTTGTGACTAGATCTCTGTCTCTTGCCGGGATGCCAAGAAGTGATGCTGTACCTTATACTTTTATAGCAATGCCTTCCCCTATCATAATGACTTGAAGTCCCTGACACCTTGGGCGAAAACAAACTCTTCCTCCAAATTGGGTTGTCTCTGCTGGTCATGTCATCACAGTGGTAACACAGCAGGGAGACTATCAGACAAACCTTCAACCAAATCTACAGCTTGTGTTAGGACCTGGGCCTTAATAGATCACATTCTGGAATTAACTATTTCATCCTATATCACACTTCCTTTTGAATTTTCACTTAGTCTTTGGCAACATAGAACCAAAGTGTTTCTTCAGGATGAAATGATTTTGTTTTCATGTCTCTCTCTCTCTCTCTCTCTCTCTCTCTCTCTCTCTCTCTCTCTCTCAGGCTGTCTGTCTCTCTGTCTCTTTGTCTCTGTCTCTGTCTCTCTCTTTCCATCTCTGTGTGTCTGTGTGTCTGTGTGTGCATGTGAAGTATATATGTGTGTATATGAATACAAATGTACATGCATCCCAAAGTTTATATCAGGAGTCACCCTTGATAATTCTTCCACATAATTCAGTGAGCAAGGTCTCTCAGTTGAAGCCAGAGCTTGCCAGAATGGCTAGTCTCATCGGTCATCTTGCTTCTGGAGCTTCTCCGTGTCCACTTCTCAAGGCCAACACCACAGGCAGAATGCTACACCCAGTCTGCATTATATGAGTTCTGGAGAATCCGTAGTCTGGTCCTCTGCTTCAACAATGGAGCCATCTCCCTAGCTAGAAATGAATCTTAAACTCTGCAGAGCACCCCAATGTGCTGCTGCAGAGGACAATGTCAGGCACACATGGCCTCTCAGTCCCTCCACAGCAGGTGACCCTGGGGAGCTGGAAACTGAAGGATAACTCTCTTTTCTTAAAGCATCTGAGGTCCGGGGACTCGAGCATGCTCTCAGGAGAAATGGAGGTGGGGTCGATGTATTCAGGAGCCTCTACTTACCTTGGTGGATGAGCAGTGTGGATAAGCAGCCTGGAGTGTCTGATGTAGAGGAACATGGCTCAGAGGCAGACTTGAGGTCTGCAGTGCATTTCTGAGAAGAAGCTGTGCTTGCAAGATTGTGACAGCTTCTTCCCCCTCCTTCCCAGCAGAGAAAACAATTATTCTTCACATTAGTCTCCCTCGCTTCAGACCCTCATCCATCTCCATCCTGATGGCCAGAGATGAACAGTGTCCAAAGAGCTCCTTGAAAGCCTCCATCAGCATAAACACGCCAACGCCAGGGTGGCTCCTCTGCTCCCTCGACGGGGTCAGGCCTGCCTCAGGCTGGAGCTGGAGCCCCTGCCCACTTGGCTTCTGTCACTGCTTTGCATGAGACCTTCCCAGTCCCTCTCAGTCTTCTCTGGAGCCATTCATTATCTTTCCAGGGTTGCTAAGCGTGGTCAGTCTCCCCAGAGTACGGACTTTGACCTTTCTCCATCTTTATGGTCCTGTCAATGGCTTTGAAGGAAAAAGTACAATTTATCCATCCCAAGACAGTGGTAGTCTGGAAACCAGATTTGGTTTTCTAACCACATCTCATTTTTTCCCGTTTATCTTAGGAGCACGGGAAATGAAGGAAAGGTGGGGGTGGGTGAGGGTGGCAAGTTCCCATTCCCTCCCACCCTTCGTGCCATGAGGCAAGATGCTGCTGCCACCCAGGACGTGCAAGCATGAAGAGACTCTCTGCTCCAAGCTTCCTGGGCTCTGAATTTTTGTCATAACGCAGTAAGAATTTTATTTTAACCATTTGAAGAGGCCTTGAGAAAATCCCATCTGTGAATTTCATTGAAATCAGCAAGTGCTAACATTGTTGACTTTGAACTCATGTCTTGGTCAGGAAATACTATTTAAGGTTATCAGATTCCAGTGGCCACTATAACGCATGACTACCCACAAATGAATGGTTTTTCATAACAGATATGAATTCTTCTGTGACACCTTCAAAGGCCACAGTGTAGTGGGAACCAAGGAGCAGTCAGCATCCTGTTTGGGAGGTCAAGTTCCTTCTGGAGATGTTAGGGAAGGATCCAGGTCCCTTAAGAACTTGCCCTGTGGGGATGGCAAAGGAATGAAGAAAGGACAGACAGACAGACAGACAGACAGACACACACACACACACACACACACACACACACACACACACACAGGAAAGCTGGGATCATGTGGACCATGCCCACTCTGGAGTGGCTTACACAGCAGCCTCAAGTGTATTTATTTTGGACAGCGGTGCAGTAGGGAGGAGTTGGCTCTGCTCACCAGGAGGTCCCTGTAGGCAGCTGTAAGCATCCAGGCTGTAAGATCACCACAACTGCACATAGTGCCAACATTTACCCAGACCACTGGAAGGCTTTCCCATCCCTCTGAGCCTGACATACCTACAGAAGGCTTTGCCCTTCTTATGGATCTGACACACTGGGCCTCGGACATGGCTGGCCCCATGTCAATAGCACACAGTCTCTCAGGGTTTCCTCAGGTCCCAGGAGGTTCCAGTAGTGGAAAGCTGTTGCGGAAAATATTTTAAAAATTGCATGCCGGGGAATCTTCTGGGTATATGCCCAGGAGTGGTATACCAGGGTCCTCCGGAAGTGTCATGCCCAGTTTTCTGAGGAACTGACAGACTGATTTCCAGAGTGGTTGTACCAGCTTGCAATTCCACTAGCAGTGGAGGAGTGTTCCTCTTTCTCCACATCCTCACCAACACCTGCTGACTCCTGAGTTTGTAATCTTAGCCATTCTGACTGGTGTGAGGTGAAATCTCAGGGTTGTTTTGATTTGCATTTCCCTAATGACTAATGATGTTGAACATTTCTTAAGGTGCTTCTGAGCCATTCTTAAGGTGAAAATTCTTTGTTTAACTATGTACCCCATTTTTAATAGGGTTATTTGGCTCTCTGGAGTCTAACTTCATGAGTTCTTTGTATATATTGGATATTAGCCCTCTGTTGGATGTAGGGTTGGTGAAGATCTTTTCCCAATTTGTTGGTTGCCTTTTTGTCCTTTTGACAGTGTCCTTTGCCTTACAGAAACTTTGTAATTTTATGAGGTCCCATTTGTCGATTCTTGATCTTAGAGCATAAGCTATTGGTGTTCTGTTCAGGAAATTTTTCCCTGTGCCCATGTCTTCAAGGTTCTTCCCCAGTTTCTTTTCTTAGTTTTAGTGTGTCTAGTTTTATGTGGAGGTCCTTGATCCATTTGGAATTGAGCTTAGTACAAGGAGATAAGAATGGATTGATTTGCATTCTTCTGCATGCTGACCTCCAGTTGAATCAGCACCATTTGTTGAAAAGGCTATCTTTTTTCCACTGGATGTTTTGAGCTCCTTTGTCAAAGATCAAGTGACCATAGGTCTGTGGGTTCATTTCTGGGTCATCAATTCTATTCCATTGATCTACCTGCCTGTCACTGTACCAATACCATGCAGTTTTTAACACTATTGCTCTGAAGTACTGCTTGAGGTCTGGGATACTGATTCCCCCAGAAGTTCTTTTACTGTTGAGAATAGTTTTAGCTATCCTGGGGTTTTTTGTTATTCCAGATGAATTTGAGAATTGCTCTTTCTAACTCTATGAAGAACTGAGTTGGGATTTTGAATCTGTATATTGCTTTTGGCAAGATGGCCATTTTTACTATATTAATCCTGCCAATCCATGAGCATGGAAGATTTTTCCATTTTCTGAGATCTTCTTCAATTTCCTTGACTTCAGAGACCTGAAGTTCTTGTCATAAAGATCTTTAACTTGTTTGGTTAAAGTCACACCAAGATACTTTATATTATATGTAGCTATTGTGAAGGTGTTGTTTCCCTAATTTCTTTCTCGGCCTGCTTGTCCTTTGAGTATAGGAAGGCTACTGATTTGCCTGAGTTGATTTTATAACCAGCCACTTTGCTGAAGTTGTTTATCAGCTATAGGAGTTCTCTGGTGGAGTTTTTTTTTTGGGGGGGTCACTTAAGTATACTATCATATCATCTGCAAATAGTGATAGTTTGACTTCTTCCTTTCCAATTTGCATCCCTTTGACTTCCTTATGTTGTCTAATTGCTCCAGCTAGAACTTCAAGTACTATAATGAAAAGATATGGAGAGGGGGCAGCCTTGTCTAGTCCCTGATTTTAGTGGTATTGCTTCAAGTTTCTCTCTCATTTGGTTTGATGTTGGCTACGGATTGCTGTATATTGCTTTTACTATGTTTGGGTATAGGCCTTGAATTCCTGTTCTTTCCAAGACTTTTAGCATGAAAGGGTGCTGAATTTTTGTCAAATGCTTTTTCAGCATCTAATGAAATGATCATGTGATGTAGCTGTCTCCTGAAAGGCTCTGCCAGTGCCTAACAAAAACAGAGGTGGATACTCTCAACCAACCATTGAACTGAGCACAGGCTTCCCAATGGAGGAGCTAGAGAAAGAACCCAAGGAGCTGAAGGGCTTTGCAACCTCATAGGAGGAACAACAATATGAACCAAGCAATACCCCCAGAGCTCCCAGGGACTTAACCACCAACCAAAGAGTACACATGGAGGGACCCATGGCTCCAACTGCATGGGTAGCAGAGGATGGCCTGGTCAGATATCAATGAGAGGAGAGATCCTTGGACCTGTGAAGGCTTGTTGCTCCAGTATAGGGGAATGCCAGGGCAGGGAAGCAGGAGTAGGTTGGTTAGTGAGCAGGGGCAGGGGGGATGGGATAGGTGGTTTTCGGAGGGAAAATGTAGAAAGGGAATAACATTGAAATGTAAATAAAGAAAATATCTAATAAAAAAAACTTAGTTCAGAAACAATGGTAACTCAATCTCTGGGTGCAACAACTAAAACCTAATCTTGTAAACCTTATTAAAATCTGATTCCTCTGGTGGAGAATTCTTGTGGATCTACCATGATACCAGGAAATTCTAGCAGCTACATCTTACCCCTCTGCTGTCCCCGTTCCAAAAGGGACTCTTTTCTGCTTCCTCTCTTCCTTCATCCAACCTGGAAGTCTTGCCTACTCACCCAGTGATTGGCTCCTTTACTCATAAGGGGATTGGTTCACAAGAACAGCACCAGGACCACAACAGAAAGCATTCTTTGTCTTACGAGACCATCTAAAGCACTTCTCAACCTGTGGATTGAGGCCAACCTGTGGTCAACAAATCCTTTCACAGGGGTTGCCTAAGACCATCTGCATATTGAATACATTATAGTTTATAACAGTAGTAAAATTACAGGAATGAAGTAGCAATGAAAGTAATTTTATGGTTGAGGTTCACCTCGACATGGGAAACTGTATTAAAGGGTCACAGCATTAGGAAGTTTGAGAACCACTGACCTAAAGAAAGAGCCAGATGCCCTCTTCCTTCATTTATTTGTCTAAAGTCACGTGAGTAGGTGAAACCTGGCACCATGGCAGTCATCTTGTGAACAAGAACAAAGAGAATCAAAGCTGGTCCAGCAAGGATGAGAAGCAGGGCTACCACTCCAGGTTAACCCTGGGACTCCTCATGGCAGAATTTTAAAAACTTACACCTTTTGCATGTGTGGTGTGTGTGTGTGTGTGTGTGTGTGTGTGTGTTTGTGATATCCATTGTATATGTGTATGGGGGTGAGAGTGTAACTTGCAGGAGTTGGTCTTCCTATCTGTTTTATGTGTCCTGGGGATTGAACTCAAAGAGTCAAGCTTGGTGGAACCATCTTTATCCACCGAGACATCTCAACAGTCCATGAATTCTTTTATATTTTTTGTGAACTCTAAATTCCTTATGATTATTCCTCTGTTTGCTCAGGATCTCCAACGTTGACACCCTAAATGATCAAACAAAACAGAGCAGAAGTAAGGGACAGACAGCTGGAGTTTAGATGTGATGCCAGAAGTTTCTGAGGACCCACCAGTCCTTCAGAGTGAGGAGATGCCCATCTGAAGCCATGAGAATTCAAGTTACATGACTGTGAGAGTGGCTTCACAGTCGTGTCACTCTGTGTCAGGAGCAGGGGGTTGCCAGAGAGGCAGTAAGGTGAACATACACAGGAAAGAAAACAAAAACCTAAAACCAGGGACCTTACACACCCGACTTCATGTAACAAGCAGAGCACTCTATGAAAAGCTGTGACTAATGGGTGGGAGGGAAGATGGGTACGTGGCAAATGATGTGACAGGTCTTGAGACCCTTTATCTCATAAGAGTCAGGGCCCAATAGTCTTGAACATGTCACATGTGCCTCTCCTCAGCACCGGTCTACACCCATTCTCAGGAGTGTTTTTTTCTTTAAAAATAAATTGCCTTTGTTTCCCTTCTAACTAGGTGCCCCTGGTACAATCTTTGGAGACCTAAGAACATGGAAACTTATGGTGGCGCCACATGACTCTGATCTGTGCTTATAACAAAAATGGGTCCACACTTCTCATCCCTGGCTTTGTGGCTGCCTGCAAATGTTCTTAATCATCTTTATAATCCACAGACCCCAGTCTCTTTAAGGAGAATTGATTAAATCCTACTACAGTGATTTGGATTCAATTGTTCTCATTGGGGCAAGTTGCTCCTCTTAGAGACACACGCAGTCCCCCTTTGCACCAAGCTTACCTCACACCAGTCACACAACAGGTCTGAAGGCGCTTTGCAAAGTGGAGGGGGCTCCTGGGCTCCCTGTACTGCTGCCATCAGCCACATGATTAATTATTCCTCTGTGTGACATTAGCTGTTCTAAAGAAAATCCCAGGCAAACAGAACACACCTATTTTTCTTCTAGAACTGTTTGTTTGAATTCCCCCACTCCTATCAGACTTAATTATGCAATGCCTTAGAAATACCCAGACATCTGCCATTTCTGAGCATATTTGAAAGGCAAAGATTGCAACACCTCCTGTGGTCCCAGGAGCAGCAGGGATCTTCTGTGGGCTGATAGGGGCAAGTATGGAGGATAAAAAAGGGGGTGGGAACACCTCCATGTGGATGATAGAGAATTCAAAGTATGTCAAATGGCTGAAGGTAAGATCTTGGCTCATTTCACAATCTAGACTTTAGGGACTATGCTGATTTTCACTTAAATAAATCTTGAAGAAGTCACTTCCCAATGGGACGTGGTTAAAGGAGGCCTGCGGCATTATCAGCACTCTGACTTTTAATCTGGATGGCTACTAATTTGTCTGACAACTCCCTTACCAGCCTCGCTGCCCTCCTGTTCTCTGAGTCAGCACGCTGGCTCTTGGCGGAGCCTACATCATACAGAGCTGTCACCACCATCAAACAGCAGGCCCTCAGGGCCAGTGCTCACCAGTAAAGCAATAAGCACTTGTCGGAGTGTTAGCGATGCCCTGTGCAGCACCGATAAATTAATTTTAAAGATGTATCTAGGTCAATGTATCTGCGTTCCCCATACAAACACACCAGCCAGTTACCTGTGTTTGCACATTTGTAAAAGGTTAAAGCCTTGCTTGGTAGTGACTTACCCTTTATCTGAGTCCCAGATGGAAAAACTGGCTACATTCTGATTCATAGTAACAACTGCAAGAACAACACCCCACCCCCACCCGCATTGCTTCTGCGAGCTGGACAATACATAGTCAATAAGTTTTCAAAGCCAGAGTTTAAAAGGCATCAACAGTTTATTTTTCTGGCTTCAACACAGATGCCTATTTCATAAGAAGTCAAAATTTGTTATTTATATCATTTTATATCACAATTACAATAGGAGATTTAAAGTCTGCATGCTTATTTTTTTTTTTTTTTAATTTTATTTTCTATATTCTATGTTTACATTCCAAAGGCTTTCCCCTTTCCCAGTTCCCACCCACCATAGTTCCCATAGTTCCTCTCCCCCCCATCTGTTCCCCAATAATTCCCCCTCCCCCCTCGGTTTCTTTACTAAACTGGAAGCAATCTTTACAGGCCCAGGGTCCTCTCCTTTCTTCTTCTTGGGAATCATTTGACTTGCTATTTGTGTCTTGAGTATTTAGGGCTTCTGGGCTCATTAATATCCACTTATCAGTGATTGCATTTCAGGTGCATTCTTTTGTGATTGAGTTAATTCACTCAGGATGATATTTTCCAGGTCTAACCATTTACCTACAAATTGCATGAATTCATTATTTTTAATTGCTGTGTAGTATTCCATTGTATAAATATACCACATTTTCTGTATCCATTCCTCCTTTGAGGGATATTTGGGCTGCTTCCAATTTCTGGCTATTATAAACAAGGCTGCTATAAACATAGTGGAGCATGTGTCCTTATTGCATGCAGGGGAATCCTCTGGGTATATGCCCAGGAGTGGTATGCCAGGGTCCTCTGGAAGTAACATGCCCAATTTTCTGAGGAACCGCCAAACTGATTTCCAGAGCGGTTTTACCATTTTGCAATCCCACCAACAGTGGAGGAGTGTTCCTCTTTCTCCACATCCTCGCCAGCACTTGTTGTCTCTTGAGTTTTTAATCTTAGCCATTCTGACTGGTGTGAGGTGGAATCTCAGGGTTGTTTTGATTTGCATTTCCCTGATGACTAATGATGTTGAACATCTTTTAAGGTGTTTCTCGGCCATCCGAATTTCTTCTGGTGAGAATTCTTTGTTTAGCTCTGTGCCCCATTTTTTGATAGGGTTATTTGGTTCTTTGCGGTCTAACTTCTTGAGTTCTTTGTATATATTGGATATTAGCCCTCTGTCGGATGTGGGGTTGGTGAAGATCTTTTCCCACTTTGTTGGTTGCCGTTTTGTCCTTCTGACAGTGTCCTTTGCTTTGCAGAAACTTTGTAATTTTATGAGGTCCCATTTGTCGATTCTTGATCTTAGAGCATAAGCTATTGGTGTTCTGTTCAGGAACTTTTCCCCTGTGCCCAAGTCCTCCAGGGTCTTCCCAAGTTTCTTTTCTAATAGTTTCAGTGTGTCTGGTTTTATGTGGAGGTCCTTGATCCACTTGGAGTTGATCTTAGTACAAGGAGATAAGAGTGGGTCAATTCGCATTCTTCTGCATGTTGACCTCCAGTTGAACCAGCACCATTTGTTGAAAAGGCTATCTTTTTTCCACCGGATGGTTGTGGCTCCTTTATCAAAGATCAAGTGACCATAAGTCTGTGGGTTAATTTCTGGGTCTTCAATCCTATTCCATTGATCTACCTGCCTGTTGCTGTACCAATACCATGCAGTTTTTAACACAATTGCTCTGTAGTACTGCTTGAGGTCAGGGATATTGATTCCCCCAGAAGTCCTTTTATTGTTGAGAATAGTTTTAGCTATCCTGGGTTTTTTGTTGCTCCAGATGAATTTGAGAATTGCTCTTTCTAGATCTATGAAGAATTGATTTGGGATTTTGATGGGGATTGCATTGAATCTGTAGATTGCTTTTGGCAAGATGGCCATTTTTACTATATTGATCCTGCCAATCCAGGAGCAAGAAATATTTTTCCATCTCCTGAGGTCTTCTTCGATTTCTTTCTTCAGGGACTTGAAGTTCCTGTCATACAGATCTTTCACTTGTTTGGTTAGAGTTACGCCAAGGTACTTTATGTTGTTTGTGGCTATTGTGAAGGGTGTTATTTCCCTAACTTCTTTCTCAGCCTGCTTGTCCTTTGAGTACAAGAAGGCTACTGATTTGCTTGAGTTAATTTTATAACCAGCCACGTTGCTGAAGTTGTTTATCAGCTGTAGAAGTTCTTCTTGGATCGCTTAAGTAGACTATCATATCATCTGCAAATAATGATACTTTGACTTCTTCCTTTCCAATTTGTATCCCTTTGACTTCCTTATGTTGTCTGATTGCTCTCGCTAGAACTTCAAGTACTATATTGAAAAGATATGGAGAGAGAGGACAGCCTTGTCTAGTCCCTGATTTTAGTGGAATTGCTTCAAGTTTCTCTCCATTTATTTTGATGTTGGCTACTGGTTTGCTGTAGATTGCTTTTACTATGTTTAGGTATGGGCCTTGAATTCCTGCTCTTTCCAAGACTTTTAGCATGAAAGGATGCTGAATTTTGTCAAATGCTTTTTCAGCATCTAATGAGATGACCATGTGGTTTTTTTCTTTTAGTTTGTTTATGTAGTGGATTACATTGATGGATTTCCGTATATTGAACCATCCCTGCATTCCTGGAATGAAGCCTACTTGATCATGGTGAATGATCGTTTTGATATGCTCTTGGATTCGGTTGGCAAGGATTTTATTTAGTAATTTTGCATCTATATTCATAAGAGAAATTGGCCTGTACTTCTCTTTCTTTGTTGGATCTTTTTGTGGTTTAGGTATCAGCGTAATTGTGGTTTCGAAGAATGAGTTGGGCAGTGTCCCTTCTGTCTCTATTTTGTGGAATAGTTTGAAGAGTATTGGTGTTAAGTCTTCTTTGAAGGTCTGGTAGAATTCTGCACTAAAACCATCTGGTCCCGTACTTTTTTTGGTTGGGAGGCTTTCTATAACCCCTTCTATTTCTTTAAGGGTTATGGGACTGTTTAGCTGGTCTACTTGATGCTGATTTAATTTTGGTATTTGGTATCTGTCTAGGAAATTGTCCATTTCCTCCAGATTCTCCAGTTGTTTTGAGTATAGGCCTTTGTAGTAGGATCTGATGATCTTTTGAATTTCCTCTGTTTCTGTTGTTATATCCCCCTTTTCATTTTTAATTTTGTTAATTTGGATACTATCTCTGTGCCCTTTGGTTAGTCTAGCTAAGGGCTTATCTATCTTGTTGATTTTCTCGAAGAACCAGCTCTTGGTTTTGTTGATTCTTTGTATGGTTCTCTTTGTTTCTGCTTGATTGATTTCAGCCCTTAGTTTGATGATTTCCTCTCTTCTACTCCTCCTGGGTGAGTTAGCTTCTTTTTGTTCCAGCGCCTTCAGGTGTGCTGTTAAGTTGCTAGTGTATGCTCTTTCCAGTTTCTTTTTGGAGGCACTCAGGGCTATGAGTTTTCCTCTTAGCACTGCTTTCATTGTATCCCAGAGATTTGGGTAGGTCGTACCTTCATTTTCATTGAAGTCTAAAAAGTCTTTGATTTCTTTCTTTATTTCTTCCTTGACCAGGGTGTCATTGAGTAGAGTATTGTTCAGTTTCCATGTGTATGTGGGCTTTCTGTAGTTCTTCTTGCTATTGAAGACCACTTTTACTCCATAGTGATCCGATAGGAGACATGGGATTAGTTCGGTCTTCTTGTATTTGTTGAGGTCTGTCTTGTGACCAATTATATGATCAATTTTTGAGAAGGTACCGTGCGGTGCTGAGAAAAAGGTATACTCTTTTGTTTTAGGATGGAATGTTCTATATATATCTGTTAAATCCAATTGGTCCAAAGCTTCAATTAGTTTCACTGTGTCCCTGTTTAGTTTCTGCTTTCCTGATCGGTCCATTGAGGAGAGTGGAGTGTTGAAGTCACCTACAATCATTGTGTTAGGTGCGATGTGTGCTTTAAGCTTTAGTAAAGTTTCTTTTACGAATGAGGGTGCCCTTGCATTTGGTGCATAGATGTTCAGTATTGAGAATTCTTCTTGGTGGATTTTCCCTTTGACAAGCAGGAAGTGACCTTCTGTGTCTCTTTTGATGACTTTAGGTTGAAAGTCGATTTTATCTGATATTAGAATGGCTACTCCAGCTTGTTTCCTGGGACCATTTGCTTGTAGTACTGTCTTCCAGCCTTTTACTCTAAGGAGGTGTTTGTCTTTGACACTGAGATGTGTTTCCTGTATGCAGCAAAATGTAGGGTCCTGTTTCCGTATCCAGTCTGTTAGTCTGTGTCTTTTGATTGGGGAATTGAGTCCATTGATATTAAGAGATATTAAGGAATAGTAATTATTACTTCCTGACATTTTGGGAATTGTTATTATTATTTGTATTTGAGTGGTTCTCTTCTTTTGGGTTGGATGAGATGGGGTTTCTATCTTGTTTCTTCTGGGGTGTTGTTTCCCCCCTTGTGTTGGTATTTTTCCCCTATTATCCTTTGTAGGGCTGGGTTTGTAGATAAGTATCTTGCAAATTTGGTTTTGTCGTGGAATATCTTGGTTTCCCCATCTATGGCAATTGAGAGTTTCGCTGGGTATAGTAGTCTTGGCTGAAGTTTGTGTTCTCTTAGGGTCTGCATAAGGTCTGCCCAGGATCTTCTAGCTTTCATGGTCTCAGGTGAGAAGTCTGGTGTAATTCTGATAGGTCTTCCTTTATATGTTACTTGTCCTTTTTCTCTTACTGCCTTTAATATTCTTTCTTTGTTTAGTACATTTGGGGTTTTGACTATTATGTGACGGGAAGTATTTCTGTTCTGGTCCAGTCTATTTGGGGTTCTAAAGGCTTCTTGTATATTCATGGGCATCTCTCTCTTTAGGTTGGGGAAATTTTCTTCCATAATTTTGTAGAAGATATTTGCTGGCCCTTTAAGTTGTAGATCTTCATTCTCATCTATCCCTATAATCCTTAGGTTTGGTCTTCTCATTGTGTCCTGGATTTCCTGAATGTTTTGGGTTACCAGCTTTTTGCATTTTGCATTTTCTTTAATTGTTGAATCCATGGTTCCTATGGTATCTTCAGCATCTGAGATTCTGTCTTCTATCTCTTGTATTCTATTGTTGATATTTGCATCTATGACTCCTGATTTCTTCCCAAGGTTTTCTATTTCCAACATTGTCTCCCTTTGCGATTGCTTAGTTGTTTCTACTTCTGTTTTTAGATTTTGTATGGTTTTGCTCAGATCTTTCAGTTGCTTGTTTGTGTTTTCCTGTAATTCTTTAAGGGATTTTTGTGTTTCCTCCTTTATGACTTCTACTCGTTGACCCATGTTCTCTTGTATTTCTTTGGGTGATTTTTGTTTCTCCCCCTTATTGGGATTCACTTTTTGCTCTATATTCTCCTGGATTTCTTTAAGTGATTTTTGTGTCTGCCTTGTATGGGCTTCTAGTTTTTGATCTATTTTCTCCTCTATTACTTTAAGAAATTTATCTAAGTGATCCTCAATCTGCATCTTTACCAGTGATTTTAGATCTGAGTCTTGTTTTTCTGGTGTGTTGAGATATCTGGGATTTAATTGTGTTTGTCTTGCAATGGCTTCTAGCTTTTGATCTATTTTCTCATGTATTACTTTAAGAGATTTATCTAAGTGTTCCTCTATCAGCATCCTGACCAGTGATTTTAGATCTGAGTCTTGTTTTTCTGGTGTTTCGGGGTATCCAATATTTATTGCTGTTGGGGAACTGGGTTCGGATGCCGCCATATTGCCTTGATTTTTGTTAGTAGCGATCTTACGTTTGCCTTTTGCCATCTGGTTAACTCTGGTGTTAGTTGGTCCTGTAGATACTAGCTGGTGCTTGACCCTCCTGTGGGGTTGTAAGGCTATTTCCCAGTGACTGGGATACCTGAATCACTGTCCTGCGGGGCTCTTGCTCACAGATTGCTGACAGGTGGCCTGAGTCCCCCGAGGTCTTAACCTCAGGATATCCCAGGTATTTGGTTCCGCCTGTTGGGCGGCTGCTCTGCACTGCTCCTGCTCAGGGTTCGCTGTCTGATATCCTGTTTCCCCAGGGGTCTTAAAGTTGGGATATCTCAGTTATCTGGTTCCGCCTGCTGGTCCCAAGCTGCTGGGAAGCTGGCTGGGTCCGGTTTCCAGCTTCCCTGCCACTGGCTGGATGGGAGGCTGGTTCGGCCTCCGGCTGGGTCTGGGTACCTGGCACACTGGCTGACTCTGGCTTCCTCACCACCAGCTGGACGGGAAGCTGCAGGCAATATGGCAGCTGCCTGCAGGGAGCTCGGGGTCCGCCCCGCGCGCGAGTGCAGAGTGCACCCGCTATTCTGTGCCCAATTCCCACTCCAGGCCTGAGTCCCCGAAGGTCTTAAGCTCGGGCTGTGTCGGGTACCTGGTTCTGCCGCCGCCGCCGGATGGTTCTGAGCACCTGGGACGCTGGGTGACCCTCCGGCTTCCCCACCGCCAGCTGGGCGGGAAGCTGCAGGCAATATGGCAGCTGCCTGCAGGGAGCTCGGGGTCCGCCCCGCGCGCGAGTGCAGAGTGCACCCGCTATTCTGTGCCCAATTCCCACTCCAGGCCTGAGTCCCCGAAGGTCTTAAGCTCGGGCTGTGTCGGGTACCTGGTTCTGCCGCCGCCGCCGGATGGTTCTGAGCACCTGGCACGCTGGGTGACCCTCCGGCTTCCCCACCACCAGCTGGGCGGGAAGCTGCAGGCAATGTCTGCATGCTTATTAATGCCATTAAACTACTTATGAGAGTTTTTAAAGAAAAGGCTTTAGCATTCTTGTCCCCACACCCCATATAACTAGAGGTTTTAATTCAGGGTCTTTGATGACCCATGAATTTTCTACATATACCTTTCTATTCTGAGTAAAGAATGTATTTCTTTTAGAGGTTGAAACAACACAGTGAAACAGTTAAGCAATGTTATCCTGACAGCTGGAAGTTAAGCCTCACTGAGAAATAAAGACCCAGGATTTGGGGAGTTGCAAACGAAATACATTTGATGTGTTTGTGAAATCTCTCTGCTAGGAAGGAAGGCAGCAACGTGGAGCATCTGCTTCTATCAGTCTGCCTCGGTGCCACGGAGACGGTCCAAAGTACAGACTGAAACCTCGTGAATGCAGCAGTGTCTTTAGGAGGATGTCATTCTGGGGAAGCTGAAGCGAGCGGACAGGTTTTACTCAGCGGATGAGAGCTGCTTTTCTGGATATGGGAGGCCAAGATGGACAAGCACAACACCATCGTCATCAGGTTCAGACCCAGGCAGATGGAGCTACCTACATTCTGAAACCTACACTGAGATAAGCCAGGCCTGGTAACAAGTGCCAGAAATTCTAGAGCTGGCAATACCAGACAGGCAGATGTACGGTGCTCAGTGGTCAGCTAGCCTAGCCTAATTGTCGAATTCCAGTGAGAAGCCAACACAACTGCGTCTGCAAACAATATGGTGGAAGGTGACTGAAGAAGACGCCCAAAGTTGACCTCTAGTATTCATGTACATGAGCACATGCTTAGGCAGATGCACACACACACACACACACACACACACACACTCACACACATGGGGGGGAGAAAGAGAGAGAGAGAGAGAGAGAGAGAGAGAGAGAGAGAGAGAGAGGACTAGTGTGTTCTCTGGCATTGTGGGATCTGCCTATAGAATAGGCACTCAGATAGTGTTTGTGTTGTCTTGCCAGGATTCCAGAAGGCAGCCAGTACCTCTGCCAGCAGCCTGTGGTATGATTTGATGTGGTGCAAATGTCTCCTGAGGCACCCATGAGACGCTGTGCTTTGCTCCTCTAAAGCTGAGAGATGAGATAAGCCAACTAGACCATTTGTGCTTAACAACGTGATATAGGCCGAGTCGTAAAGCAAAACGTGGATCTCTGCAATAGCCCCAACCCTGGTGAACTTCTGCACTGCACTGAGCCCAGAGTCTAGAGATGTGTAAATCCAGGTAAGCAGGATACAGACAGTGTGACCACATCCCGCTGTGGAACTTGGCAATTGCCAGAGTTGCTTTCTAGTTTATCACTTGGCCTTT
Source organism: Apodemus agrarius (assembly GCA_964023405.1). Lineage (NCBI taxonomy): Eukaryota > Metazoa > Chordata > Mammalia > Rodentia > Muridae > Apodemus > Apodemus agrarius. The sequence goes on along the minus strand of OZ030005.1, from coordinate 197,467,230 downwards.
ATGGCTCAATGATTGGATCTGATGACGTTACTGACAATAACCACTGTGATGAAGTAGGCTGGGCATCTGGACATCTTAGGGTTGCTTGGAGCTGAGGAACTGAGCTTGGTCGCTTGTTATGGGGAACCAGGATTAGTAAAAGACACTTAAAATGGCCCCAACAGGCTCATATGTTTGAATGCTTGGTCCCCACGTGGTATAACTGTATGGGAAGGATTAGAATGTTTGGCTTGTCCAAAGAGGTGTGTCATTGGGTGGGCATGAATGTTTCAAAAGCAGATGCCATTCCCAATTAGCTCTCTCTCCCTCCATCCCTCTCTTACTTTCTCTCCCTCCCTCCCTCCATCCCTCCCTCCTTCCCAATTGTGGATCAGAGAGAAGTAAACGCTAAGCTACTTCTTGAGCACCATGCCTGCTCCTGCCATATTCTCTGCCATGATGATCATGGACTCACCCTCTGAAACTATACGCAAGCCCCAGTTAAAGGCTTTCTATTACAAGCTGCTTTGGTCATGGTGTCTCTTTGCAGCAATGGAAAAGTAACAAAAACATTTATTAGATATGGGAAAGCATGACTTTGATTGAAACTGCCCCTGTCATTGGGAGGTCTATGTAGAGGACAGTGGCCAAAGTTGGTGACATTTTCCTTCCACAGTGTGAAGGCCTGTTTGGCAAGCATCTCATATCTGCCTCTTGGTTGCCATGCAGGCTTAGGTGGGCCAGTGTGTAGTGAGAATTTCTGTTTCTTTAAAAACACAGAAGCATTATAAGAATGTGTTTTCGTCTCAAACCCATGTGTGAGATATGGAGCTGCTTCAGATTGTCCACAGCAGCCGACTCTGATTTGCCTCGTGCTCTAGCAGGGGCATGGTTCTGCCAGCCAGCTGAGGATGTTTTCTGAGATTGTGCAATGTTTGGAATTCTGGGGACTTTTCAAAGTGTATATAAATGCTAGGGCCTTTATAGAAGGGACTGGTTGGCCAGATGGAGGTTGGTTGCCGTTGGTTGCGGTTTGTTAAGTAGTTGTGCACAAAGAAGAAGCAATGAACGAAAAAAAAAAAGAAGAGAAAAGAAGAGAAGAGAAAAGAAGAGAAAAGAAAAGAAAAGAAAAGAAAAGAAAAGAAAAGAAAAGAAAAGAAAAGAAAAGAAAAGAAAAGAAAAGAAAAGAAAAAAGCCAGGCGATGGTGGTGCAAGCCTTTAATCCCAGCACTTGGGAGGCAGAGGCAGGTGGATTTCTGAGTTGGAGGCCAGTCTGGTCTACAGAGTGAGTTCCAGGACAGCCATGGCTACAAAGGGAAACAATGTCTCAAAAACAAAACAAAACAAAACAAAACAAAACAAAACAAAACAAAACAATAACCCATAAAGTACCCAAAAGTGGCCACAGGTTAGAAGGCAACAGCATCTGCCAGGACATAAACAAGTTCTATCTGAACTCATCCCAGGGGTATAGTGACTGCACAGCTAAGAGCTGCCAGGGCCAGTTCATATTCCCCAAGGCCATCATGTCTCATGACCAGGAATGGCTGGGTGAAGCCCATCAGCTGCTTTATGAGTCAACTCCCATTTTTGGACGATCAGCGCAGGCAGCCTAGATGAAGGAAGCACCTGAGTCCCCAGGTAGAGTTCTCCAAGGTAGTTTGTTTTTTTCCATTTTGAGAACAGCCTTTTGTGGTCCTGCCTCTGTCATTCACTGACTACACATTACGTGCATGTAAGTAAATGGCCCCAGTGGTGTGTGTAGTTGGTGCTTCAGGCTAGTCAGGCAGCACAGTGAAAGGTAAACTTCTGTTGCCCTAAGTAAAGAATTAACCAGACCCTTTATCAAAACCACAGAGCCCCACACTACTCCACCAGCTGACTTGGGAACAGTTGGCTTCTGGCAAGCCTCATCAGCACAGGCAGACCATGACATATGTCCTTGTAAAAGTTTATTTTCAAACATTTATTACTCCTGAAGAGACCTTCAAGTGGGTATTTATCAATTAAAACACAGGCAATAGTGAGGTGTGATGCCTCGTGCCTATAAGCTCAGGACTCAGGAGGCAGAGACAGGAGAACCAGGAGCTCAAGGCTAGCCTGTGTTCTAGGAGACCCTGTGTCCAAAACAAACAAAACAAATCAGAATAAAAATATAAAGCACAGACATTAATATTGTCCTTGTTACCAGTCTACTTCCTAGGCCCTGCCCACCAAGGGCAAAAAACCACCATGGAGGCCACAACCTAGTGGGACCCAGAGACTCTACCCTGTGGTCTATAAGAGGTACAGAGTATCTCGTGCTACATTTCAGTCATAGCTCCTAACAGGGGTCCCCCACTTGGAACCCTCTATCCCCCACCCTTGTCAAACATGACAATTCTTACTAACTTACTAGATCAGAAACTAAAAGAGGCCCCAGGCTTTGCTGTGACAACCTATGCTCTCGTTCACCCTGATAGATGCTGTAATTTAAGAACCACCATTTTTATGAAAAACAAAAAGCCTATTTCCCCACTTACTTGGAAATGAAACAGTAAGGTGGTCAGACTTCTGGGATATTTGCTAATATTTTTCTATATTCAGGAAAAGGAAATGGGGGAGGGGGACCACCTCATCTTCACATGACTGACTTATATAAAGTCACTTTGATTGGAGAAAATGACAGTGAGACCAGACCTGGTCATTAGCTGAGAAAGGCTATGACTGTAACCTTAGCATGTTGGATATTCACTATCTGAAGGCAAAGTCACCTGATGATGTCGCCTTTTTAATAAAATCCAGCATCTGATCACACTGTGCGTAATCACTAGCTCTTGAATGTTTCTGTGTGTGTAATGTAATTTGACTTTACTGGAATCATGAACAGCCACTTGGTGAAAAGGACTTAGATTTCATCTCTAAATGAATCTTCTGTTGTTCTTCTATGTAAATGTAGAAATACACACTATGTTGAAAACTACACTATTTTGTAGAAAATGTAGAAAAATACACTATTTTGCTGGATACAACAAAAGAACATTAGATGCATTTATAAGAACATTTCTTTTAAATTTTTATTTTAAAATAGGTCCTCTATTAAGAGAAACATAAAGTTTGAATGTAAACAGGCTCTTGCATGGAAGAAATTAAGGCCCGCCATGCGCCCACAAACACCCAAGAAAGATGTGAGCTGTGTGATATAACACACGCCATTTGGTAATCTCACATTGGTTTATAAAGCCTAAAGAACACAGTTAAATGAAGGAGGATTGAAGGCACATGATGGATAGCATTTAAATCTCTTCCTCTTGATTAAAAATTCCTAGTTCCTCTTCAGTGAATTGTTTGGAGTTTTTGAGCAGCCTCTGCCCTGATTAAAACAAATTAGCATCAAAGATCCCCTGTTGAATGAGAAGTCATTAATTGAGAAACAAGCGATGCTCCTTAATTACCTTAGAACAGAGAGAGAACAAATACTCGGAGGCTCCAGAGGGGCCGCCTGCCCTGCACACAGGCTCGTTCCACGGAGCCACTGGGGTGAATCTCGAGCTGCAAACGCTGCCGGGGTCCAACCGTGCAGGCTTCAGCAAACACCGGAGATTGTTTATCCAAGGAAAATATCTACTGGGTAACTACCAACGGAAGCAAGAGGAGCTTGTTTGCTTCCTTACTTTGGCAGATGCTTTTAAAAGCGTCTTGCCTATGTCCGCATTGATGGAGAAATTGTGGAAGCTGTTGTTTCAGACACAAACGCCAATGGTTTCTTGTAAAAAAAAAACTCCCAGCAAGATTCCAGAAGCTTCCAAACACGCGAGAAAATACATTTTTAGTTGGACATGAAGTGCTAACAAAAAAAATCCATCTTCAGTTAAAAATGTTTATGTGTGTGTGTATGTATGTATATATGTATGTATGTATGTATGTATATATGTATGTATGTATTAAGATAGGGTCTCACTCTGCAGTTTTTTTTTTTTTTTTATTTTGAGACAGGGTCTCACTACGTATCCTGAGTTGCCCAGGAACTCACTATAGTATCCCAGGTTGGCCTAGAACTTGTGATGATTCTCCTGACCGAGTTCCCTGAGTAAAGTGTGACAGGGCACCTTGAGTCCCTCACGACAGGTCTCACAGTGCTGTGGAAGGCTGCTCCCCTCTTCCAGAAGCTGATACTACACATGGGACCAGCACTGGAAAAGCACCTTGCTAAAATGCTGTGACTCCAGGTGTGCAGGCAATGCTGCGGGCTCCACAGGCCCTAGGAGCCCATTCTGCACATGCTCCGTGGCAGGAAGAATCTACACAGTGATGGTGGTGAGGAGGGGGTCTGACGAAGGGCAAAAGCCCACATAAGGCTAGCATCCAGATCTATACTAATGTGGTTAAGGCCCAAGGTGAAAATTTTCATTTAATTTCAGTGGATAAAGAGAGAGCATTTTGCCAGTTGAATTAATCTTTATACCAACAGATAGCAGATCTCAAACTTTTCCGATACTAATCACTATTGTCCATCACGATGATAAACTTGACATCTCTACAATCTTCTCGAATAGTGTCTTAGAGCCTATGTCAAATTTTTTTTTCAAGACTCTATCAAGAGTAATTTGTTTCAAAAGAAATGTTACTGTGAATTGTACAGACACTGTGCTGGGACTGCAATCATGGCTGAGATATTTTGTAACACTAGAAAAATTGGATTTTGTTGTTTTTGTTCCAGGTAGTTCCAATAAAGGAATAACATGAGCCTTTAGACATTCTTCAGGATAAAATAATTCTCAGTTCAGAATGTGCAAAACCAAAGTGATTCAGCAACAGATTTCTACCCAAGAGCTACTGATGCTGCCTCACAACCACATTCTAGACACTGCTCAGAACAGGAAAGCCAACACATTGTATCATCTGCATGAAAACAGAAAGCAGAAATGCTTGGGCATCATTACAGACTCCTACAGCCTCACCACCGGCAAGCCAATGTGCTGTTAGTTCTTAGAAAAAGGCCTGTTCCTTGCCAGGTCATGGCAAGAGTTGTTCTCTTCTCAAGCACAGGAAGGTCAGACTGGAGCTGTCACTTGAGAAGTTAGCAAGGAGTGGACACTGGAGTCTCAGAGGCCCCTCTTCCAGACAGATGGATGCTGGGGAAGTCTCTGCTATCCTCCAGCTAGTGAACAAGCTTAGGTTGAGTCTGGAGTTCGGATGCTCAGAACCTGACAAGCCACACATCCTGTTTGTCATTATGTATTTGCATTTTGAGAGGATTCATTTCAGGTTGAGACCAAACTGTTTTAGGCAGAGCTGGTGCCTCTATAGTACCAGTATCCTTCCAGTACCATCAAATTTCAAACAAGCAGCGTCAACTCGTGGGAGCGAAGCTGCAGGAGCCCCTTTCACACTAGCTATTTATTTGTTCTTAAAGCACTGATTGATAGGGGTGTGAGCTCGGAGGTCTGCAGCTGGAGGAACAAACTGCACGGTGGATGGAGGGTCACGTGACCTGTGACCATGGGAAAGGAATGAAAGCAGTTCTGAGCCTTTGCTACAAAACTGCCCTTAAAGTTAAGGAAGGTAATGTTTAGTTACCAACTGTGATGGATATTTCAAGATCTAGAGAAGCACAAGACTGTGTCACCAGGGATGCATTCCAATGATATCAACTGCCTATTTGTCATTTAACATCTCTGTGAACAGTGTGTTACTTCCTTCAATATCACACACATACATGCATGTGCACACACACACACACACACACACACACACACACAACTCAAGGGAAGCAGAAATCAGTGCTCAGTGCTCACTATCTGGTGAGTTTAGTTTTTGGACTCATCCATGGTAATAGAAGATGTGTGACCGTGGACTCCTCTGATCGCCTCAATGACAGTGGCAATGAAGTCACAAAGTGAAGCAGGTAGGTATGTTTTTCGTCTTTCTTTTAAGTACATAAGGACATTTTCATCCAAACTATATTCCCCCACATGTCCCCATGGCCCTTCATAGGGAAGCATTTTTATCATAATTCACTTAGAAATAGCTTAGACAACCAACCCAAGGCATTAAAAAAACGGGGGCTTGTCATTTGACTTCATAGAAGAATTTGATCGTGTCCAGATTTTAAGGTAATTTACTTAGCACATCACCAGAACATACATGATCTAAGATGCCCTTGAGCACTGGGGGCTCTAGAAAGCCAGGAAATCAATGGCTACGAGAATTTATTTTCACTCATATCCTTTCTCAGGTGGGTTTCCTAGAGCGGGCTCTCCACTTACCCCGTGCAGCTAGTTCAAAGCAGCTCCTGCTTAAACCACTGTCTTGGCTGAGCTTTGAAAACACCGCCTCTGCCAAAAGCAGCAGCCGTGTCAAGCTTGCTGGTGAGCAGAGGATGTGCTTCCACACTGGGTCTCAGTTAGAACTGCCCAAGCATAGGAATGGGGAGACTCGCCTTGTCAATGAAAGGTCTAAGCTGGGGAAGCAGGAGGTGAGGACGAAAGGGGGCAGAGAACTTGGCTTATAGACAGGTACCCAAAATGATGCCACAGCTTCCTGTTTAGAAGGTGCAGTCAAATGTGTGTGTTCAACGCCATGGGTGGGGCTGAGCTCCCAGTACACGCATTTCCAGGGGTTGTTCTTTAAAATCAGTGTTGAGGCAAGTCCCTCAAATCTGCATGCGGCCATAAACCCACTGTTAGAAAGCTGGAGGGAGGAGGGAGGTGGGAGGAGCGAGGAGAAAGGAGGGAGAAGGAAGGAAGGAGGGAGGAGGGAGGAAGGAAGAGGAAGGAGGGAGGAAGAAGCAATCTGACTGAGCGGGGGCAGAGGCAAGCTCTCAGAGACCTGGCTAAAAAAAAAGCCTGAGGTAGATCATGGGGTAAGAGGAGACTTCTCAGGTATTTGATTGTGTGTGTGTGTGTGTGTGTGTGTGTGTGTGTGTTTGCATGTACATACAGGAACCTGCACATGGTTGTGTATATGCAGGTACATGTATATACCTGTGCATTTGTGTGGAAGCCAGAGGTCAACTTCAGGTGTTCAGGACTGTCCACCTTAAAAATACATTGATTGATTGATTGATTGATTGATTGATGCATGTGTTTTTGCCATGATATGAGTATGAAGTCAGAGAGCAACTCGTGGGGAACTATGGCCACAGATGGTTCTCTCCCTCCACCATGTGTATCCCTGGGAACAAATCTGGGCTTCGAGGCTTGTTGGCAAGTGACCTGACCCACTGAGGCGGCTCACCACCCTAACGCTCCCCTCCTTTCATTCTGAGACAAGTTCTCGTATCAGTAGCAATTAGACTTCTGCTGACTGGCCAGCGAGTGCCAGATCCCCAAAGGATCTGTCTCTTTCAGAGACCCCACTCCTGGGCACATGCCACCTTGCTAAGGCCTGTGCACATGAATGCGGGTGCCCACAGAAGCTGGAAAACTCTCTTGAAGCTGGAGTTACAGGCGGTTGCAAGCTGATGTAGGCTGGGAACTAAACTCAGGTTCTAGGCAAGGGCTGTGCCTGCTCCTAACTGCTTATCCATCTCAGTTGTCTACACACACACAACTTCTAGGGCCTCGGGTCCTCCTGCACAGCAAGCGCTTTATGAACTGAGCATCTCTCAGTTCCACAGGTGTTTGATCCTTCTGGGGAAGGATCTGAGAAGGATTCTGAGAAGCTGGAGAAAAGCGGGGCTTCCTGCAGTGAACAAAGCTAACCATAACCCTAGCCCTGACCCTGACCCTGACCCTGACCCTAATCTTAACCCAAATGGCTACAGATGACTAATCTCAGTTTGCCAGAGGATGTGAGGGCTTTGTCCAGTCTGTCCCAGGTGCTGGGGGACTGAGGTGGTGACAGGTCGAGGGAAGAGGGAGATGGGAGGAAGAAAGTCCCTGGTTCAAATTCAGCCAGGGCAACTTAGTGAGCCCCAAGACCTGGGACACAGCTCAGTGTGAAGCACTTGCCTGGAAATGTTAACACAAACCACATATCCATGGCCGCAGACCCTCACTCACTGAGGACTGAAATCCGGGCTGCTCGGTGTCTCTCAAGCAACCTCAGATTTTAAGAAAAAACCCGTTCAGCACTGGATTCTGAGAGCACATCGGGAAAAGGTCAGCGAGACTCTGAGGCAGGGAGCAGAGAATGATGCGGTTTGAATGTGAAAATCAACAACACACATTTCATAACCGCCTTCCACAGGGAGGGGACCTCTCGGATACTGGGCAGTGTTCTTTTGCCGCATGATCTTGGGAAGGTCAACACAATGATAATAATAATAGCAACGGGAGTAACCACCGGCATAGCCGTGCTAACCTGTGATCTCAGCACCCAGGAGGCCGGAGAATTGCAGGTTTGAAGCCAGCCTGGGTTATAAGGAAGACTTTGGAAAAACAAACAAAACAAAGCAAACCAAACCTCCCAACCTCCAACACATAAAAAACTCCATGTTTGGTGATGGAGCATGGAGAAGCCAATTTTTTTTATCTTAACAACTGAAGCTCTGATTAGATGCAGGCCATATCCTAGAACATATGCTTTAAAGGCAGATTTGAAATTTTACACAATCAACTTTCAACACAGGCCTGCATACCTACACCTGCACTCATAGAAGATGTGTAGTTACAGTCATATTTCTTAATTTAAACTAAAATGTTAACTGTGTACCACTAGAAACCACTGCTGAGCACCCAGCCGGCCTGAATTCCTTGAAAAATTATGCAAAGCATTTGGAATTACAGAGATGAATTATTTAAAGAACTCTGTGGAACTGTAGATGCTGGCCGGGAGCACAGCCCAGGGCAGGCTGTCCCTCTGCACAGCAAAGGGGAAAGGCAGGCCACCCTGTCCTTGAGTCTGAAGATGGGAACCTGTCCTCACTGGAGAGTCTATGGTCAATTGAGTTCTGAGCTCACTCTTGGGAAGCAGGAAGTGGGTTTTGCAAGAAACAATGTAGCCAGGTGGCCTCTGATCAGTTCCCACTTTCTGAAGTGTTTTAGCATAAGCCCCCTTCAGTAGCTCTGTGGGTGCTAAGAAAAAGCCCTCAGAAGAATGTAGGGGCTTCTCTCTCTCCTTGCTCTGTGGTGAGCGCTGTCCCTGTCCCTCCAAGCTCTGTTTGTGGCTGAGCATTGTCACTGTGACTCTGTTTAGATGTCATCGAGGAGTTCTCTGAGAAAGGCTCCACTAAGCTACAGGGGTAGAACCAGAATCCTGTTGCTCCAAGTGTCAGACTGGGTTAGAAATCTCCAAATTCCAGAAGCACAGGATGTCTTTTTGAACAAATGTACTTGACTTGAAAAGGTGCATAAAATTAGGAGATGGATCCACAAATACATCAGGAGGGAGGAAAGAGCCGGCCGGGCCGCCCCTGCGATTAGACCAGCCATCTCTGAGGATGTCAACAGCTTTGCAGCAGAACGGTTCCCCCCCTTTACGTTAGGGCGGGGCCCTCAAACCTTCCCCAGCACCACACACCCCATGGCAAACACTCTCTAAATGATCCCATGTCAGGGGCAATGGCCGCTACATACCTCTGACTCATTAACGCCCAACGAAGACGAGATGTCGGAAAGTACAGCGAGGATTGATTGTACAGATGTCCTAATTAATGTCTCCTATTGAATACAACAGGACAGGCAGGGCTGGGAGGTGGCTTAGTGGGTCGAGTGTTTGCTGCTGTGAAGACCCATGTTCAATTCTCCAGAGTGCACTGGGGAGACAGACGGCAAGATTCCTGGGGCTCTCCAGCTAATCTACCTAAACCAGCAGCCTCCAGGCTATAACAGATCCTGTCTCACAAATCAGATTGGATCAAGTCAAGTAAATGAAGATTGATGATGACACCTGAAGTCAACCTCTGGCTCTACACATACATGTGCACGCATGCAGCTGTGTACACACACACATGTACACGAACACAATACTGATGCAAGATATATCCTATCCATTCACACTGAGGCAGTGAGAGGCCAGTGATTGGAGGGGAGAGAGGAGGAGGAGCTAAAGAGAAGTGAGGGGACAGAAAGGGAACCTGGGAGCCGCCCAGGGAGTGGAGGAGACGCAGATCCAGATTGCGTCAGATGGGTTTCTGGTGTGCTGAGAGGTTAGAAATATTGGGGTAAGATCTTATCATTGCAAACTGGCTTTATGTAATTGGGAGTTTCGTAACCATAAATTCATTTGGTTAACTACTCAAGTTTAAAAATCATGCTTTGCAGGTTACTTTGAAGGAGTAGGTGCTGGGCAGGAGAGAGATCTACCGGGACATGGAGCAGAGGCCTGGCAGGGTGGTACTACATTTTAACAATTTCCCACCACACAATACTCTCACACACTCTCACACTCACATACACGTGCGCACACACACTTTCACACGCATGTGCACTAACAATACACTACAGTATAGATCACTTTTCCATAGTTATCACTAACAGCTTTTTACTCCTTCAAAGCATCTTAACTCTTTGAAATTTACCAAAGCAACTCACAAACACAAGCACACTGTGTTTTCACCATGACTTTCCTTGTTGTCCAAATAATATTCCCAAGTTAGTTTCAAAACCCCATTTCAGTCGACTGAAAGTGCGCATTCTAGGCAGAGTGAGATCTTAGGTGCTGCGGGTCCCTTCCCAAGTCGTACTATGCTGAAGTGTTCAGAATTCCATTAAAAAGGTTTTCAGGAGAACCAGTCATTTGAACCTCTAACTTCTTAAAAATAAATCTGCATTTAGGATGCACAGTGGGAGGAGGAAGACACAGGGAATGAGGTGTTTTTGGTTCACTTCACCCGGGGGTGAAGAATTTTATTTCCAGTAAAAAGCTTTATAAGCTGAGAATATATTGCATAATTGGCCACAGAGGTAACGGTAGAGTGTGACATTGCATTAATTCCGTAATTATCTAAAATTCAAAAATTTTAAAGTTTTAAGAACCTGGGGGATTCACAGTGGATGAGACTGGACAGCCCCTCCACAGGTCTGGTCTACCTTTATTGTTGGCAATTAAACAAACTGGGCAATGACTTCGTTTTTAAATAACCATTTCTTTACAGGGACCAATGCTGCCAATTCCATGGGGAAATCAACATGTAAAGTGTCCAAAAGAAGTTGGTCAAACTACTTGATTCTTTTTAGGAGACATTCACAAATTAAGCTTCATTAGTTATCTGAGAGAAAATGTCCTGGGAAGTACCAACAACCACTGCCCCCTCCCCGACCTAAACCCCACAGGCTGTAGAGAAAATTGCTAAAACTATTCTACAAATTCATCTGATTTTCAGTGCATGGAAAATAGAGTAGAACTATCATGCTAACATGAGGAATATAAGCTATATCCAAAAGGCTAGTTATCAAAATAAGACAGTCTTGGTTAGATGCAACCTAAGTATGCTTTATAAGATGCAACTACATAGTCTGTGGTCATTTCTCTTACCTATTACACTCTATCCTCATCAAATTAAGCTATGTATACATGGCATTTGAAATAAATATTCAATATTGCAATAGGGTCATATTCTGCAACTGTACAACCATGGCATGCAGTAACTAGACATTAATTGTAAAGTGTCGTCACCTTCCTGAATTCCAAAGAACATGAGAAGTATGTACACTGTACTTAAACACGGATTAGGTGGAATGGCTTTGGTGTTAAATGAAACTACAGAGAATGCAGCAGCTTCGGGACTCTTGTGCATTGTTCTTGTATCCCAGTAGTCACTTTGATGTCAGCCACGGCCGCTCCAGACTGTGTGAATGTCAGTGAACTGCTGTTGACGTTAGCTCTCACCAGTCCATGTGAGAGCTACCACTTTTGTTTTTCCTCCTGCTCTTATCCAGGGCTTTGTGTCATTAGGATGTTGTGGATGTGGCCAGCAATGAATCCATCTTTAGGGTGTATGTAGGCTCCTCACAGCACCTTGTGACTGTGTTGGAGATGGGGGGGATCTTGCCGAGGCTTGCTGTACCTGGCTCTTGCCTGCTTGCATTCTACAGGAAGAGGTTGGTAGCTGAAACTTGGAAAGTGTTACCTTTTAAAATACATTTCATAACACTCTTAAATAAGAAGTGGCAAACAGACAAAAGCTGGAAGAAATTGACACATTCTCGTGAAGACTCACAGGAACAACTCTGGCCTGGCACTGTGACCTGGGACACCAAAGCATCATGGCGTGGACCAGAAGCTCTGCTACCGAATGGTAGGTTTGGCTCTTCAGGCTATCAAACTGGAGGCTTCTTCTGGAAGGAGGGGACCCTGATTGCCAGGCAGTCTCTTCTGTGCCTGTCATTTCGGGGGAGTGTCCCTCATGCTCAGAATTCTGACAAACTTCCCGACTCTCTGCTCTACATTCCCATTAGTTAAAAATCGTTACATTCTCAAATTGACTCTGGAGACCGTGCAGTCACGTGGAGAATTTAAGCACGTGACCTACAGCCTTGCTTTCATGTTTATAAGGAGACAAAATGGCAATCACAGCTGCCAGGACTTGTTCTTTTCCTACTCTGATGCCAATGACCTAAGTTTGCTAACTAGTCAAAAAAACTGTACATTTCTCACCATTCAAGCATTATAAAATGTCTTTCTTAAAAGTCTTGGGATATAAACAGTTGATTTATATGAATTACATATTTCCATCTGCATTAAGAAACAATATACATCTTTTTTCATACTATGTTATGTTAGCTCTCAGCCTAAGAGAGCCACAAAAATTGACTTTATCACTTGTGACCCTCAATACTGTTACTTTTAAAAAAAACCTCACAGTCTCTGGCCTCCTGGGACATTGCCCACTTAGAGGGAACTGTACCTGGCCCTGGATCATAGGACATTACCCTCTGTGAGACCCAAGGTCACAGAGCAGCTTTAACGGAGGCCATTTGCGAAGTAAACCGACACACAGTACAGAGCTGGTTCCCATTCTCAGACACAAGTTCCTTGGCGTGTGGAGAGGTGCTTCCGATTTCGGACTCCAGAAGTCTTGTCTTTGTTATCAGAAGGCTTCTGCTGTGAGATGTCGATCAGGGCACTGGCGATAGCAAGGCCTGGGAAGAAAGAAGAAAGGTATTTAGACGCTCACAGACATATCCAGGGTGGATGGAGGTGGCTTTGGGTGATGTTAACACATCCAGCAGGAAATGCCTAAGTCCTTACTGACGATCTAGCAGTGAACAACACACAGAAGAACCAGAAACTGAGTACAACACTGGGCAACCAAGCCAGAGCCTGGGAAACACGAGCCAGCTGTGCACACTTCTTCTTGCCTCATTCCTGGGTTTGAACGCAGGTTTGTTCTGGATGGAATGGGAAACTCCAAGCTTGCTATTTTGTTTTTGCTTCTATAAACAAAACTCAAGAGATGTGCATTTTAAAAGAAGCTTAGATCACGGTTAAACTTCTGGAAAAATAACATTAATACAAAATTATCTCTTGAGGTCTGTGGCTTTCCACCAGTGTATACCACGTAGCTGCCACATTGTTGAATAGATTGCTTTCTTGCCCCAAAAATTTCTGTGCAGGACTAAGTTATCTTTCTCCCTCCCTGGCAAGCACTGTGCTTTGTTTCTGTAGAGTCCTATAATTCTTGAGTAAAGAAAAAAAAAACTTTAAAATTCCCATCCTTTGCTTCAGAGGTGGATTGCTTATCCTTTTCTAAGACCTGACAGAAGGACCCCAGAATCTTAGAGAATTGACTTTGAAGTGAGCTGATCCAGTCCTTACATCCTCATGGGCATCTTCATGGGTTGCTTCCCAAGGAAGAGCTTTATTTTGGATGTTATCCTACACAAGATAATATTGATTCATCCTTTTCTCTTGGGTCAACTTATTCTACATAAGTTCCAAATATAATCTGGCAGGAACAGAACTCAAGGCTTTCTGAACAGAAAAAAAATGTCAATGAAGGACCATGGGACAAAGAAGGTCCTATGGAAGGTCATCTAATCTTAGAAGGCCTTCATTAGAGGTTGATGTTAAATCTTCCTCAGCCAGATGGCAGGGTTCCTACCCCTGGAACGGAGCCAGCAGTACTTGGGCATCCATGAGAGCTGATGGTTGCTGTAGGCATAAGGCTTGTTTGTATATTTTACTTTATTTTCCTCCATTGAGGAATGTCCTCTCTGCCAATCACTCCATGATAATCAGAGACAGCATGAGTCTGGGAAGTGAGAATGTGGCCAATGCCTCAGGGAAAAAAAAAAAAAAAAGGGTAAACACTGAGACCTTAAGGACAGCTCTTAAGGCTGTGGGAAAGAACTCTGAAAATATGAGTTCAAAAATATGCAATTTCTCACTATGCAAAATATAAAGATGCAATGTGAGTTATATGAGGGCCTTCACATACCTAGAAAAACAGAGGCAACTGCACTATGAGCCAGCTTGTCAGAAAGATACAAAAGCAGATTCCTGAGTTCAAGGTCAACCTGGAACTAAGGTAATTTAGGTCCAGGCATGATCAGAATGGTAATCTCAGGACAGGATCCCACCTGGCTAAGTTTATTGTATTACAAAGGCAGGCAGATATCAAAATTTATTTGCAATGTTTTAAACAAAAATGTACTTGCGTCTAAAAATCTGGAGCTAAGGTCATGATTTGAGGGATGGCCAAGAGGGAACCTGGAGTAAATGACTGAACTGATAAGTAAATAAAAGATTAGGCTTTTGTTCTTCAAGATAGGAGCTATCTGAGAGCCATGACTGTTCTTTTATAGATTTTTTTTTTTTTTTTAAGCAAGAGCTGAGTTGTCTGGAGAGTTCTGGATTGAAAAATCCATGGAGAGTGAACACAACTCTTTTAGAATTTTTTCTAACATGATTTCTGACCTTGGCCGGAAATCCCAAGAACTGGTTGGAGAGCTAACACAGCCCTTTTAGAATGTTTTCTAGCAGCTATCCAGAGAGAACTGCTTGGAGAGCTAACACAGTTCTTTTAGAATTTTTTTTCCTGGCTTTCTGATTTTGATTGGAAAAACCCAAGAATTACTTTTAGAATTTCTCTAAGAGGATTTCTGACTTGGTCAGAAAAATCCAAGAATTTCTTTGTAGTAGCTTTTCTGACTTTGGTCAGAAAACTTACATGCTATCCAGAGAGCTTTTAGAATGTTTTCTAGCATGGGCGAGCTGCCTCTAGCAGGGAGCTGTCTAGGGAGACACATCTCGAGCAGAGCGCGGGCTGTCAGCATGAGCCTATGAGTTGATTGAGTCCTTTGTTTTCCACTTCCAGACTTCCCTTCTCTCAGAGCCCCTCTCCCAGCTGAGGCTGGTCCCTGGCACACTGGGTCCCCCCAAAGTATATTTTGGTAGTCTTTGACCCACCTGAATATGCAAATCTGAAAGCTGAGCATGGGAGCGGACCTGACTCCGCAGCTTAAGATGGAGAGAGATGAATAGGCTTCTCTGTACAGGAAAGCAGAGTCAGAGAAGGAATGTCCTGAGTGCCTGATGAGACAGGTTCTGTTTGGAAGGGAAAGGAACTCAAGGACATCTGGGGGCAGTAGGTGCTAATGTAGGAGTAGCTATGGCTGAAAAGAGAAGAAATTGCAGCTCACAGCAACAACCTCAGAATCTTAATATCACCCTGGAACTTGTAGAGATTATACTGGCTCACACTTAAAATGAGTGTGTTCTTGTCCATTGATAAGCACATATGAAAACCTGCAGTGCCATGAGTTGTGTTGTATGTAGGGTTTACTCACGGTCAATACTTTATTTCTTTAACTCATGGGTGTAAAGGGCTTTGATTTAATTTTTTAAAAGCACAGCCTTTGGTTGTGCTCACTGAAAGTGCAGATGGGACAGATCTCAACTTTTCTCAGGTTTCCTGGCATACTTCTCTCATAATTTACAACCCCGAGAGATTACCCCTGGCACCAACTCATACAGAGACAGCCAAATATAAGGAATAATATATGACTCTTTTACTGTGGGCAGAGACCACTTACACTATAATATATCCAAATATGAAGTTATGCCAGAGCTCTTACATGAAGCTCCAAATGTTCCTTAAAGCTGAGGTGGTACCAGGGGTGGTAAGGGTAAAAAGCTTTGGATGCCAGGATAGTTTATATGCCTTTGTATGTGGGGGTATGTGGTGTACAAAGCCTAATTTTAAGCAGTGTTTCTCGCAGCATTCCCCGTTTATCCAGGATTCTGAATCCTGGGAACACAATGAACTAAAAAATCATATACCACATTTTAGTTAATATACAAATAAAATTGAAAATCATGCTTACTTTTAACTTGACAGCTTTTTTGTGCTTTTCTAATGAATGAACAATGGGCTGTGTTTAGGCTCTATATGAACGGCACCAAGCATGCTGGGAACCTTGGGAGTCCTGGGATACCCCGTGGAGTTAAAGAGGACACCCAGGGTCACTTTTATGCTTTGCATAGGCTAAATGACACTTTCATTCAGAGTTAAGCATGGATGCCTTACCAGATGTTATGATTTGAGGCCCATCAGGAGCTCATAATTTCATAATTACAAACAATGCAAAGATCATAATAATTGTTTATGTCTGTGTGTCTTGAATGTCAAATGTAAGGATTTTATTTCTAATTGTGCATTTCCCCTCTCTGACATATGGTAAACTTTATATCACCAGAACAACCCAGAAGATGCCAAGTCTTCATCCTACCTGCCTGCAAATGTGAGGAAGATGGAAACAGGCCCATCTTCCCAAATTTTTGTAGGGAACACATGTAGCCTCTGGGGAGGCCTAATCTCTAGCTTTAGGCCTCGGCATTCTCTGTTATTTAAAGGAATCTGCTTTTATTAAATGACAAAAAAGAAAAGCCAATTTAGTAGCTTTTAAGGGAGGGATGTTATCTCGTCCTGGTCCCCTAATGCATGCTAGGGTACAGGCTGAACATGTAGACAATATCCAGATGCTAAACTAAAACAGCCCAGGCCATCGTCAGCTGTTGGTTCAGAAAGCAGCCTATGGACTTCAAGGAGCAGCCCAGGAAGCCAGAGAGCAACACATCAGATTGCTCACAAAGCTAGCAATGTCTGTCCTTCCAGTCCCTTAGGGCTTAAGGAATAGCAGGGCAGCCTACCTAAGTCTTGTATTCAGCTCCAATGTAAGACAACTGGAAAAAGGAAACGTCCACCCTAGCCCACGCTTGTAGTTAACCTATTTACAGCTCCCATAACTCAACCCTCTGCTACCCAGACACAACAGCGTTTGCTTGTACAAGAAAGCCTCCCCCCTCCATAGCCTGATGGCAAGGCTCTGACCGAAGATGGCCGACTCCCTTCCAACAGTGAGTCCTTGAAATAAATAGCTTTCACTAGTCTTCACACTGCAGATCGTGTGGTTTCAGGTCCACAATGGCCGTGAAGAGAGGGAGATGAGCAAACAAGGCTGATGCCAACAAAGTAACCCAGACACAGAGGTGCCCTGCTGGGCCCACTGTCACCCAGCGTGGAGAGCCAGGAGCTGCTCCTGTTGGAGCCCTTCCTGAAATGACTGGAGAAGGAAGCATGCCATCAGATCCTGTGTAGTGGCGCATGCTGATTGCCACTAGAGTTCCATTTAAATCAGGTGTCCCAGCCCCCTCCCCAAGAAGACCATTTTTCAAAACGCCACACAAATCATCTGATGAAATCCACTTCTTGTGTTCCCTAGGCCTCTGATAGTTCCTTGTTATCAAGGCAATACAATTAACTGTGGGGAACAATTCATTATTTTAGACTGGCGGTCTAAAGGAATTTCATTTACCATGTCATGGTGACACGCCAACACCGCGGGCTAGCAGAGTGTACATCAATATATACCCATAGATCCAATAAAAACGCTAGGGTTTAAATATTTACTGTAAGCCTTAGCTTCTTGTACTCCTAATTCTTAAACACCTGACACTGTTTGACAGATAATTTATATTCCAAGTTGGATCCACGTATGTAAGAACGCCTTTCTTTTCCCCACCTCCCACGACCTCCTGCCCACCTCCCATGACCTCCTGGCGTTTCCAGTGTGCTGCTCCAGGTCACTCAGGCAGGGATAAGCTTTGAAGGAAGTGGAAGCCCTCATCAGCATTTCCCTCAGTAAAGGGGCTTGGTTCGGCAGTCGCTTGTGTCGTTTGCCAAAAGTTACCATGGCTGTTTTATAAGTGGGTAAAACATGTGCTAAGGTTACACTTAGCTGTAGCCCGAACTATACTTGCTTCCTAAAGTTTGAGAACTTCACCTCTCTGTAAGCTCGTGCAAACACGCCCTGGAGGGAATGGAGCATAAATAGCTGATAATCAACCCTCAACTGGTAAATGCATCATCTCCAATCATGAGGGACACATCAGGAGTTTAGTTATTGTTTGTAAAAGTCTGGTTTTTCCCTGGTGGAACTGAGGAGTAACAGGAGGCTCTGGCAGTAACAATCTAATCATAAAGCTTCTGATGTGTGTTTCTTTGCAATTATGCAAAAACAATTAATAAGTATAGTAATAAAACATTGCACGTCTCATGGAACTGCCTTGGAAGGAGTGTTTCAGCCTCACATATAGATGTCGCACTTCCGTTTTGCATTTGTACAGAGAAGCCTTGAAAGAGTCATTCCTTCTGAAGTGATTCCCTCCCGGGTCTGTGTGAAAAGCAAGCGCCGCTATATATTTTAATTTTCCAGGAAAACAGCTTCATTAGGCGTGAAAGGTTAATTGCAGGTTTAAGTGGAGTTCAGAGGACGGTGCAGGGTCTGTAGTGAATTGCGCAGTCTGCTTCAGGAAGACGGAACGAGAGCTATAAACCGTGTGCCCCGCTGAAATGTTTTACTACCTCATTTACTATCTGTCTTCTTTTACTGCTTGTATTTGTAGTTCTTCTAAACCTTTAATGGCTACAGTTTTATTTCACTGTAATCAGATTTAAATGGAAATACCATGCTGGGATGTTTAAATGTTTTCCTTCTGATTCTATATAGCTGTGTACTCGTGCTCAGAGCCTGGGCGATCCTTCACATGATTAAGAAAGTGACTTTGGGAAACTTTGATGTCACACACTCTTGCCATCATGCAGACTCCATTGAACGTTCAGCACGGCCCTGGCTTGCCAATGCTCGGCCATGGCTGGATGCATAACTAGAAAATATGCATTTCCATTTCAATTTATCTTTTAGAAGGCCAGCACAAGTGAAGTCATTATTAGGCAAAGTGCCAAAGGTTACATTGTTGAATAAAGACTGAGATACTTCAAGTGCTCCAGACACTGGAATGACAAACGGGTCAGTAATACTTGTCTGAGAACTTTGAAAAAAGCTTCCTTTCACCTACTAGAAATGACTGACCACCACGGATGCAAGTGTTTAAGTGATCTTTGTATTCTATTCATAACACATGATAATATTCTGTCATTTCATTTATAGACACTGTGTTTAATTACAGAAAGTGTAACACTGCAAATCTCATGGACACCTTATCCAGTATTCTGTAACACTGCTGGGCATACACTGGACTTCGTATGATCTGATCTCTCATCGGCCAGAATGTGCTCTCTCAAATCATGACTTAAAGTGAATTCCCATGATGCTTAGCAAGTGGGGCTTCCTCCATATCTCATCGGTTCTAAATCTAATTATACTGTAGGGATTTTTGCTTGGTTCTTTTACATAATTATTATTTTTATAGTCGTGACATGTTCAGAACCCAGCCTTTACCACACCAGCTTTTTAAGCTCAGAAGTAAATCTGGAACTCAACTGAGACTTTCTTCTATGCAGTACTTTGTGAGTGGAGGCAGAAAGACTGTGAGGTTTAAGGTCAGTCTAGTCTACAGACAGAATAAGATTCTGTCTCAAAAAAAATTAGACTAAGATCCAAAACAAAATAACAATCCTAAATACATAGTAGTCCTTCATTTTAAGACTAGTCATCCTGAGGTTCGAAGTGCTTCTCACTACCTGAGACACTGAAAAATGGCAATATTCTAACGACAGCCATGTTTGACTTTTTATTGTGTAGAGAAATTGTATTTTAGTTATTTTTCAACCAAATGAAACTATGTGTGCCAGGATGTTTTATAAGCTGTAAAGTATTATACAGAGTTTATCGGCAAACTAAAAATGCCTCAAAAACCCCCAATTCTTAAACATCAAAAGGTTATCTGAAGAGCAAGTCACTTCTTGAGAAGTATTTCTTGAGCAGCTGCTACCCACAAGGACTGCTCTTGTCCCTAAATGACAAATGAGACAGTATGATGTAAGAGATGGGGCAATTCTTATATTTTCGGTTGTGAGCCTAGCCTTTAATGGCTGAGCCATCTCTGGGCAGTGGTGGCGCACACCTGTAATCCCAGGGAGCTAGAGGCAACAGGGCTATACAGAGAAACAGTGTCTCAAAACACACACACACACACACACACACACAGAGAGAGAGAGAGAGAGAGAGAGAGAGAGAGAGAGAGAGAGAGAGAGGAGGCAACCCGTGGAATGTAAGCCATTGTTCATCAAGAACATGTTCTTCTCACCAAGTCATGGTGAGGAATGTATATAGAGGACTGTCCTAAGTGCCCAGACCTATGATTTCAGAAATGTCAGGTTTCTGAATTAATGCCTCCTCTCTGAGGACTAACTTTCCCAGTGCCCGGAGGCTACGTACAAGTGCTCACAGGAGGAGGCAACCAGGAGTCCTGCACAGCTGTAAAGCTTCTGAACACAACAACTCCAGCGTAGTGTGGCAGCCAGAGGAGGAAGAGGTGGTAAGAATATCTTATCAGCAACTGATAGATTTCTAATTGGACCTAAGGCATGGTCAACGAGAGAGAAATCAGGCCCAGTACTGGAAACCAGCCCAATTACCTGGGTGAGTTATGTCACAGGTCTTGGGGGAGAAACTGCAAGACAGTTTATTAAACCAGCACAATACCTAACTACATCCCGAATATTTATTTATTTGTCCTTATACCTACAGGCGTGTAGTCCTCACCCCTCCTCACGGAACCTTCTCTTTGCAACAGAAGAAGGCCACTGCAGAAAACGACAGACAATCAAACCCAGGCCCAATGGGTACATCTACAAAACACTTCAGCACCCAAGACAGGCAACATTTTGGAAGAGGGAGCAGCGAGGTTGTTAGAGGTGGAGGGCAGGGAGTTTGCTGTGAGACCGTGTCTGTGTTAGAAGCTACCCCTGGGGGGCTTTACCACTATCGAGGCCTAAACAGGAGCTGAACGAGATGAACCAAAATGGAGGTAGGAAAGACCACGGTGCCTCAACCCTCCACAAAGAGCTACAGGCAGCTAAGGAAGGCTGAGTGGGAGAAACAGTCCTCCCCAGGGAGGAGCACACTGGTTCTCCAAATACCAAACAGTCAGCCATGAAAACATACACACAGACTGGCAGGTTTTATATATATAGTGAGTTCCAGGACAGCCAGGGCTACATAGAGAAACCCTGTCTATGATATATATAGTGATATATATGCATATATATATATGCAACAACAGTGAAATAAATGAGTACAGGAATAATTTGAAAGGGAGTGAGGAGGGGTTTATGGAGGTTTGGAGGGGGGAAAGATAAGGAGAAAATGATATTGTCTCCATAATGAAAAACATGTCAGTCATCATCAACATCATCACCATCATCATCATCAATACCTTCATATGAAAAGTCTCAAGCCAAATACCAAGGAACAGAGAAAGTACTGGAATTGTATAATTGTGATGCTGTCTTTTGGTAGTATTCATTCATTCATTCATTCATTCATGCATTAAAAGTCAAGTATTCTGAGTTAAGATGCCAGATAAGGGGGACAACACAGAAAGGCCGACTGGAAGACTCACAGACAGCACCTACTGAGATTGCATGAGCTGTGACCGACTTCAGTTCTCATGGCTGGACCCTCCTGAGAGCAGTGACAGTGTTTGTGGGGGCTCATGTGATACCTGTGCACTGTGAGTATGCCCAAGCATCAGTGAGTGTGCCCTGCATTAGTGAGTTTGCACCTGCATTAGGGAGTGTGTGCCTGCATTACTGAATGTGCCTGTGCATCAGGGAGTGTGCTCCTGCATTACTGAGTGTGTCCCTGTATTAATGAGTGTGTCCCTGCATTAGTGAGTGAATCAGTGAGTGTGCCTGTGCATCAGTGAGTGTGACTGTGCATCAGTGAGTGTGCCTGTGCATTATTAGTGAGTGTGCCCTGAATTAGTGAGTGTGTCCATCCATCAGTGAGTGTGCCCGTGCATTAGTGAGTGTGCCCATCCATCAGTGAATGTGCCCTGCATTAGTGAGTTTGCACCTGCATTAGGGAGTGTGTGCCTGCATTACTGAATGTGCCTGTGCATCAGGGAGTGTGCTCCTGCATTACTGAGTGTGCCCCTGTATTAATGAGTGTGCCCCTGCATTAGTGAGTGAATCAGTGAGTGTGCCTGTGCATCAGTGAGTGTGACTGTGCATCAGTGAGTGTGCCTGTGCATTATTAGTGAGTGTGCCCCGAATTAGTGAGTGTGTCCATCCATCAGTGTGCCTGTGCATTACTGAGTGTGCCCGTGCATTAGTGAGTGTGCCCATCCATCAGTGAATGTGCCCTGCATTAGTGAGTGTGCCCCTGCAGTAGGAAGCATGAGAGTAGCCAAGATTGCCAATGATGGCAGATCATCGGCCTCCCACGGAGAACACACTGCTTAGATTCATGTTCCTTATTTCACACGTGGCCAGTGATTAACGCGCAGTTTCTTAGATAAGCAAGCTTTCTCGCTCGGTCTCTGTGACGCTCCTCAAGCCATTCTGTTGAAGTGGGCCATGCGGCTATTTTTATTCCGGTTTAAACAGATGGCCGAGAAGTGCAAGTGTGGAAGTGACTCGTTCAGTTCACACAGCTGGTGGGGTGCAGGGGACCCGGACACCCTGGCCCTGATCACGGGGCTCTGGCTCTGTTCACTTGGCAGCCAAAAGAAGAAATACATGGCTTCGAAATAGGCATCAACTGCAGGTTGTGAGCCAGAAGAAAAGAACAAAGCAAACACTCGGAGCGATGTGAAATCAGCGTGGTCAAAGGCGTTAATTAATGTCAAGGGTAACAACAGCCACAACAACAAGGCACAAAACAACACTCTGCTGCCATTGATGGAAAGCTTGTAATGAAGCAGGCATCTTTCACGGTACGGTGTGCACACCACTGTACCAATGTGTGCAGACAGGAGTGACCATACTGATCAAGCTGACTAACTCGTATGGGGGGCATGGCACGGGCAATGTGTGGTAGCGGGTTGTTCTCAGCTGGGGCAAGATGCAAGAGCTCCTGGGTATGCTAACTGTGGGTCTTTAATTTGCCAGCTGGAAAGAGCTTCAGGATGCCTTAAGTCACTCAGAGGCATGGAGGGCACACAGGAGCAGGGGACTGGCTATTTTTATTAGCCAGTCAGAGAGGGAACAGCAGTGCTGAGCATGAGGTGGGATGCCCAGGGTCGGGATTCTGGAGGGATAACTGTGAGGACCAGGAGAAGGAGACGGGATGTCCAGGGTCAGGATTCCTGTGAGGAAGAGAACTGGGCGGACCCAGAGATGGCTCCTGGCTTTCTGGTCTGGATGTCTCTGCATCTCAACACTGTGCAGAACAGATGATAGAATGGAATCAGCTCAGCTGTGTGGCCTAGGTACAGTGGTTGTGATGTCCCGGGGACATCTCAGGGACTTGTTTGGTGGGATGCACAGGTGTAGAAGGGGTTGTCTGTGTGGGTCGGCCTGAAGACTTGGTGTGGAGAGCAACACCACCTCTTGTTCTTTAGTGTCAAAATCTGAGCAAGTGAGACTAGATGTCAGGACTGGACCGTGGGGAGAGAAGCAGCCCCATCTTTGTATTATCAAAGAGTTGCGCTGAGGACTGACGCCTGCAGGCAGGGAAGGGTCTGGCCCTTATATCACTTTGGGCAAGAAAAGATCTTTCAATGTCACTGGCAAGTGCAGCCTCCTGTGCTCCTGGGCTGGGCCAGAGGCAGGTCTGGGGAGCGAGACACTCTGCGTTGGAGGAGATGAGGCTACGGCAGGGAGAGGAGGAGGAGGATGTAACGATGAGTCTGGCAGTGCAGAGGACTGGAACACCAGAGAGGCAGGGACGGCATGGTCACAGGCTCCCTAAGGACTACCACACGAGTGGCCACCATAACCCATGGAACTTGATCCTGTTTGTGGTAAGTGTGAGTTTGTGGTTTCCAGTTTTGTTTTTTGTTTTTTTCCTTGACTTACAACTCCAAGCCTCCTTGGCAGCTTCTTTTGGGGGGGAGTTAGAGTTGGTTCTGAGGCTACTTCCGGCTCTTCACAAATGTGACTCCAGCTCACTTTCTTTGGGAGGTCACTAGCAAGAGGCTCCAGATGTTGTCCTCACCAGCTCAAATGTGCTATCAGGTGGCAACACAATAGGCCACGGGGACACGGGGAAGTTGGGGGACTGGTGCGTTCAACGATTTGTCCAGAAGTGAACATTTGGTCTTGTTAGTTAAGAACCAGGATTGTACATCGAGACCCAGCTGGAACTACCGCATGTGTTCCCAACTTATGCTGAGGTCTGAGCCTGATGTCAGTGGTCAAGGAACCGGCTGGGTCTCTCTTTGGGGGTCTTTGTTGGTTTTGTTTTGCTACTTCACCCAGGCAGGGAGGGCTGCACACAGAGCTTCTGGCTCAGTCTCTGCATCCATATCACAGTTGAACAGGTTTCAGTGTCTGTGGCTATGTGTACAAGATTGACAGAAACCAGAAACAGCTGCCACACTGGCCTGGTGTCAAAGCCCTAGCAACAGCTCTCCCTGAATGTCCCTGGAGCCCCCAGCTGATTTATAAACCAACCCTGGCAATTCCTGGCAGGCTCGGTTTCCCTGCCGGATCCCTCAGCCTCGCCTTTCCTGTTCCCTCTCTCAGAGGTCTCCACAAAATCTTAGAGCCTATACAGATGCTTTCTGCAGAACTGGTTCAGCTCATAGACTGGTCTACCATTTTACCTTGAGGCTGAAAGTCCAGGTGGTGTGGGGGTGACCGCCCTGTGGTGGTTTGTATATGCTTAGCCCAGGGAGTGGCACTATTAGGAGGTGTGGCCTTGTTGGAGTAGGTGTGACCTTGTTGGAGGAAGTATATCACTGTGATGGTGGCTTGGAGACCCTCCTCTTAGCCACATGGGAGCCCGTCTTCTCCTATTTGACTTCAGAATAAGACGTAGAACTCTCAGGTCCTTCTGCAGTGAAGCCAGCCCCAATTGAATGTTGCCATTTATGAGAGTTGGCCTGGTCATGGTATCCCCTTACAGCTGTGGAAACCCTAAGACAAGCACCATAGCTAGATAGCATGTGTGGGGTACCTCAGCAGCTTTTTAAGAGACTACCACATTCAAAAAGATGAAACCACATGTAGCTATCTATAGAGTCAAAATATTATTTTTAATAAACGGCATTAGTAAAGCAGACTTGTGGCTCTAACTGAACTCAGGTCAAATCCACACTTCCAGCCATTTGGTGAAAATGGGAGAGGGATCGCTACAGGGATCATGATCAATATCATTATAAATCTTAGAGCTTAAATCTTACCAAAAGTTATCACAAATAAATTAAAGGCCAAAGGCACTTTTAACAAAAACTGAGATATCTGTAGATAACTGGTCCTTGACAAACCTTTGCTGGAGAGAAATAGAGCTGAACCATCCATTTCTCAAAGTCGATTTGTAAGCCTGGCTTGAATGCCTGAGAAGCTCTCAGGACCTGCTGGTCTGAGCTCTCATAGTAACTCCACAGGATGACTGACCTTCGGTCTTATGGAGCATGGGGAAATGAAACCTTCACTCCCTGAAGCAGCTTTGAGTGTCTGGCTGTGTATCTCCCATAAACCCTGACCCTTCTGATGGAAAAAGAGCATCATTTTCTTTAGCTTTGACTTGAGGACAATAAAGGTGGCCTTTGGGAGACTATGAATTGAGAGGTGTCACAGAGTCTGCATTAATGGGGAACTCTCAAGTTGTAAATCATAGAGGATCTGGCTTTGATCTGGAACTCTCTGATATCCAGAGGGATAAACACTACCCAGTGTTCACACCTATGAATCTCCAGGCATGAAGCGAGTTCTCAGGCCTGGGGTTCAGGGTCCCTGCTGGAGACGTGCTGTTACTCGCAAGTGCCCCTCCAGAAGAGGCACTCTGCCCGCCACAGGTTCCTCACATGGAATCAATGAACGAGTTAAGTGTTGGAAGGAGGCTGGCATCTTGGTGCCTGTGTTACAGAACGCTGGCCGGGAAGAGGAGGGAACCCAAATGTCACCTGTGGGAGAGTCAGCCTGGTCTGCCCTCTTTGTGAGGCAGATTCACCTTGGATGCTGCCTACCTACTTTGGTAATTGCTGGCACCAGATTAGAAGAACACTTTCAGGTCAGTAAAGGAAAGCGCTCATGATCAGTGGTCGATGGGAGCCTTGGGCTCAGTTGTGCTCTGTAAAGGGTTTTCAAATTAGGCTTGTTCCCAGCTCTGGGCAAGGGGCCAGTTCACCACCCAGCTGCCTCTGATGCTGGCACAGTGGTGGATGCGCTCCCATAATTAGAGGGCGAAATGATTTTAACAAAGAAACGGAATTTAATATTATATTCTTGAGGCACTGCATCTAAGAAAACGAAGCCTAACGGAAGAGTGGGAGTAGTTTTACTTATAATTTCCACACAAAACAATGTGAAAGGGAGATTCTTAACAGCCAACAAGTGATTCACTTAGATCAATGATTGCTTTTCCGTCTGGCCACTTAACGCTATCATAATCAAAACGGAAGCAGGGTCCTGAGAGCACACACTCTAGGTAATCACATCTTACTTCTGTTTGCTTTCTTAGAGGGGGGAAAGGGTAAACCACGTGTTTTTATTCCTCCAGTCACGTACTGGATTGAGGAAAAATTAATGCTTCTGAGCGATGAGCCACAAGACTGAAAGACTCTCTGATAGCTCCAGAGAACATTCAGACGTGAACTGGCCACACCCCCAGTGTGCAGGCCTAGAGAGAGTGAGCCATGCGTTCCCTAAAGCCATCAGTGTCTTCTCACGAAAGAATCTCGCTGTTCCACAGGAGGGCTTTCGGATCCACACCACCCAACGCCAAATGCTGTTTCCTTTACAGGCTACTTAACCTTTCCCAAACACTTATCATGCGGGATTGGCATTTGAAGAGGGAGGTGAACTGAAAAGTGAAAAAATGCATTTTTTTAAAAACATAAAAGCAATCTGCTTAACTTCCCATCTTGAACATATTGACATATGTTTTGTTCCAGTATTACTCAAAATTAGCTTTGAGATAAAAGTTCATATTAATTATCCCATAATGTAGCCTAATCATTGCTGACATTTTGAGAGAGTTGATACAGCCAAGATTGAAACTAAAAAGTGGGTGCAAAAATATGGCACATGTTACTCCCCAAACCTCCAGGCTCCTCCACCTGAGGAAGCAGGCTGGGGAAGGCCTGGACTCCTTGACCCACTCAGGGGTGGCCTCCTCCCTCCCCCAGCCTGTCTGGTTCAGAGGTACATGAGCCAAAAAGATGCTGGCTATGATTTGGTTTTAATTTTACTGTTTTATTAATCTATTAGCCTTTGGCCTGCC
Organism: Apodemus agrarius; assembly: GCA_964023405.1. NCBI lineage: Eukaryota > Metazoa > Chordata > Mammalia > Rodentia > Muridae > Apodemus > Apodemus agrarius. Next base: position 197,439,745 of record OZ030005.1, on the reverse strand, counting down.
ACTAGCATAAGATAGGACTTGTCAAAGGACTTGACTCTCTCTTGGTGACCTCCCAGAAAGAAACACATGTTAAACCTCTGGAATTAACTAGCAAACATTGCAAGTGTAATAATAAAGTAATTACTTAAGGCTATGCCTAAAGATCTAAATTTCTGTGAAGAAATAAGGTAAGCCAAATAGCATCTCCCTCTTTAACTTTCCATTCTTAGTATGATCGTAAATCACGATGTACGGTTTGCGTTTTGTCAACATCAACAGTGCCGTTTCCCCTTGTGCAAATGACTGGAGACTGAGGTAAACATAGCTGTGGTGGAATGGCAGCGAGGGGAGACTGCTATGGATTCTCTCAGCCTCTTCAGTGCGAGTACTCAGCAATGCGTTTGCTCAGGGTGAAGCAACATCAATGCATGGATAGACCTTATCTTACCATCTCAGGGTTGAGACTGAAACCCGTGTCAAAACATGGAAGAAACAAGTCACAGGTCAACTTCATAAAGTAATTCTAAAGTATCATTCTCCTACTAAAGATACCGTGTGTGCGCGCGCACGTGCACACACACACACACACACACACACACACACACACACACACACTTAGACTGGGCCCTATGAACCAAAAGTTTTCAAACATTCTCCAAGTGCATGTTCACATTTGGTGAATATGAATGTGGCAAAATTGTTTCCTAGTTTAGAACAATTTGTCTCACTTGTGTTTTTAACAGAATATCTATTCAGTGGGAAGGAAGAGACAGCAGGCATCCAGAACTTAGCCCAGGACACTGAATTGGGGATCATTAACTAATCAATAGACAACTCTCCTACCCAGAGTGCATGGAATCAGACATTTGTTAACAACTTTTGAGATTTTCAAATGAAATAATTGATACAGTGTCTACCATAGAAAATTACATTATAATGACTCTGTTGAAGTTACATGAATCTTATGAAAGGAAAGTCTTCGGAAGTCTGAGATTTCCTTTCTACCCAAGTTATTAAAATTTGTGTTTGAATGTAGCTTTTTTCATTAACATTAACTCACTTCACTTTAATTTCCGAAGAGAAGAAAAAGACGGCTAAGTTTTCCCATAATGGTTTTCACGGCTTTAATTTGCATTCACGGGGGAAAAAAAACACAATAAATTAATTTTCTTTTCTTGGGAAGAATTTGACAAATGCATTAATCATAAAGAAAGTGAATTTGGCTTTCTTTCCTTTTTCACGCAAAAGATACATGTGTCTACGAGACGGCTGAATTAACGTTCTTCAAGCAAATGGGGTATGATAACAACCGGGCGTCTGGAGAAGCAGAAAGTGTAAATCTGGAGGACTTAGTCTCTAGGAATACAAGAGCACTCAGTCTCCCAAACAGGCCATGGAGCCACGGACCGAAGGGAGGTTATTCTCATTTTTCCCCTCTGGGAACTCCCACCAAAGTTAGACTTGCACACAGAGCGGGCTGTGTCTGGACTCAGGTTCCCCTGAACCATATGAGCTCTGCCCTGAGGCTGTGAGAGAATGAAGCGCTCAGACGATGTCGAACCGCAGCACGGAAAGCCTTACGCAGGACTTAGATAGAAACTAGCATTAAGATTATTCCCAATGCTCACACCATGCACCGATACATCTGAGTGTGGGCAAACAACAATCAGCAGGACGCACCACAGATACACCTCTTCTTTGCTGTTTGTCTTCTGTATGGGGAGCATCACACATCCATAGGCAGGGTGAGTTCAGCCCGCCTCTATGGTTTCAGTGTTTCTTCTGCCATGTGCAAGTTCTTTCCTAGTCGGACCTCAGCAAGATTGCCCCGCCCCAGACCCTTCTCATCTATGATGCTTCCTGATTGTCACTTTGTTTTAATGTTACAAACATTAAACACAAAGGAAGTTACAGGAAGCAACTGTGACTGATTTGTTCTCAGTAAGTGGTTGTGATTATGAGTCATTTTAGAATGAAATGCAATTAAAATTTTACATGAAATAATATATGCCTTATATCCATATATACACACATGTAGACAGTATATATACATACATGTAGACAGTATTTATATATACATGTACACATGTAGACAGTATACACACATGTAGACAGAATATATATACACATGTAGACAGTATATATATACACATACATACATAGATAGTATATATACACACATGTAGACAGTATATATACACATATACATGTAGACAATATTTATATATACATATACACATGTAGACAGTATACACACATGTAGACAGAATATATATATACATACACACATGTAGACAGTATATATACACACACATGTAGACAGAATATATATACACATGTAGACAGTATATATATATATACACATACATACATAGATAGAGTATATATATATATATATATATATATACACACACACATGTAGATAGTATATATACACATATACATGTAGACAGTATATTCCATGACCCGGCAGGCAGGGCACTCTTGGCTGCTCCGCGGTCTGGTCTCCTGCTCTACACATTGTTCACTTCCGGCATCGCCCCTTCACCTGGGGTATCCCGGAGCCCCGCAGCTGAACAAGCGAGATTCGAGTGCACCCACAGGGCAATCTCTGGTGGACTGGTCACTTCATGGGCAAGGAGAGTCTGGAAACCCCGAGCCTGTCATCGGTGGAGACAGCACCCCCTAACACGCCGAGGGACCAGAGACCACAGCTGAGCCACGATCTGCTCAGGATCCTCCTGCTAAGGAAAGCTCTAGGCATGAGCCTCAGTGGCCAGCTCCCCCGATCCAGTACAGGAGGCTGCTGGGGCCACAACAGCAGAAGCGATGCCAATAATGGATCAAACAGGACGCTGGCTTAATAAGTGTGTCCATCCAGGGACACTGAGCTCAAATGTGTTTCTCCGTTACTGTGATTTCTGGTGTGTCACCAGGAATGTTGACAGTGCAGACACAAAGTCTTTCCTGCTGTATTTCTTGCTTTCCTGGTGAAGTTGTGAATAAAAATACTGCTCTTAAAAAAAAAGAAAAAAGAAAAGAAAACCGAAAACCTGCTGGGCGGGCGTGGTGGTACATTGCTTTTAGTACCAGAACTTGGTATGCTGAGTTCCAGGCCAGCCAATGCTACATAGAGACCTTGTCAAAAAAGACAAAAACAGAAACAAACAAAAAAACAAGCAAAAAAACCCAAAAACAAACAAACAAACAAACAAACAAAACCAACCCAAACCAACCAAATAAAACAAAAACAAAACAAAAACCCCTCTTCTTCGCATTTGTAAGCTGTGTGGTTCGTGGGAGCCCATGTTCCCTGTGTGGGTGGACAAACATTGCTATCCCGAGGAGCCAAAGGGAGCAAAGGGAGCCCATGACCCCTCCCAAGCGCGGGGTCTCCTCATGGTAGGAATTCAGAATTCCTTTCATCCCACTGCCTTCTGCTTCTATAGAATACATTTACCTTTCTTACACCAACCCACCACTCTTTTCTCTGCTCATTATTTTATGAAAATCTTACTTTGCATATTAGTTTTTAAATTTTAAAGTCTATATACCACAATGCACCAGTTTACAAAAAAAAAAAAAAAAAGTCAGGACCAGTGGAATATTTTTGCTGATGATAATCCTCGCTGACGGAGAAAAAAATCCTGTTTTCTTGCATGTATTGAAGGGCTGCCTTATTTGATTTTAAGGAATATTTATTTTGGGTTGGCTATTTTTCTTTGGGAACAACCAGCAGTATTAAATTTTAAAATTGTTAGATGACTAAGTACATGTGTCTCATTATTCTGTCTTATGAAAACATACATATCCTACTTAACAAGAACTAAAATACAAACATTCCCCAAACTTAGACAGTGCCAATCTGCTTGTGAACAATGTCTTCATTGAAAGCAAGTAACTGTGATAAAGGCGTGCTGTGGGAGTGGGGTTTAAGGGCGCGCTGGGTCTTATGCTATCACTAACTGCCGCCCTGGGTGGGCAGCACAGCTCTGGGTTGGCAGGGCAAGCCTTCTTCTGTTTCTCTAGGGGACTCCACCATCTTGAATGCAGGAAAACATACTCACATTCAGGAACCCTCTCACCCCAAGCTTTGAAAACAGTAATTTTTGGTTAGCTGTTCATCCAATTACTCAGCCATTTCTAGTCCACAATCCTGGGAAACACAACTTTGAGATGATCACATTTCAGACGAGGCTGTTCACCTAATACTTTGTCCTGGCTCAGCACTAGTAAACCAAGCACTAGCTTTGTGATATGGAGTTCTCTAGCCTTGGGTCTATCATGGGGTACATTCTGAGTGCATTGTGGGTGGTGTGCATCTGTAACCTGCTGCCGAAACCTGACAAACCCTGTTAGCCTCAAAACCTGGCCATGAACAGCAGCACAGGAAGGAATGGGGTAGGACTCCAGCACCAGCTCAGTGACCCTGAGGACAGGGAGGTCACAGCAAGGTCAGAGCCTCGCTTTGACTCTCTGTAGCTTGGGCCTTCTTGCTTATCCTTTCAAAAGCGCTAATTTCAAGCCAGGCGTGGTGGCGCACGCCTGTAATCCCAGCACTCTGGGAGGCAGAGGCAGGCAGATTTCTGAGTTTGAGGCCAGCCTGGTGTACAGAGTGAGTTCCAGGACAGCCAGGGCTACACAGAGAAACCCTGTCTTGGAAAAAAAAAAAGCGCTAATTTCTCGATCTTCCTTTTGTGCCTTTTCTCTCCTATCCGTCACACAAAAGGCTATGTGTTTCCTTTAAAACATTTTAACTCACATGGAAGCTTCAGAGACAAAATATGTTTCCTAAGCACACCCTGCGCCCATTTCTTTTAGGAGATCAATAATTATCCTCCTTTTGTTTGCCATTCATTGTCCCGACGCTTTGTAAGCCACCCCTGATTTCCTAGCTTCTCCCCTTTAAAAAGCCTGCAGTGTGATGGCTGGTATTTGACATTCCTGATTAAATAACAGCATCACCGAAACCTTCTTCCATTCTTAAGGAGTCTCCTTTTTGTGCAGCCGCAGAAATGCCGACTAAATCTCTGTAATGCCAGGTTCTGTGAGCAGCCCCGACCGTCAAGCGCATGTCTGATTCTGTGGCACGAAGGACACTCCATGTGGTTCCAATAACCACCTCTATTATTAGAATACTCCCAGGTCCTCATTTTCCTCCACAGATAATTTACATTTGAATTTCTCCATATATGCACCAGCTACAGAAACATGCCTGGTGCTAAGAGGCTTTTCTCCATCTTTGTCTCTGCCCCCTTTCCCCCATCCTCCCCAGGCTGATTTACTATAGGTGCCCTACAACGCTGGGCTTGTTCCTGTCACTGACCACAGGAGCTCCCTGCTAAACACAGAGGGATGCACTTGGATTCTGGTTAGCCTCATATAGACACTGTAAGGGAAAACTCAAATCTGTCCTATGAACCTTAGGCCTTGTCTTTTCCTTCCATGAGCTCCCTTGATGATCTCTTGGAAGAGTCTTGAGCCTGGTTCAGAATGATGGTGTGTGTGTGTGTGTGTGTGTGTGTGTGTGTGTGTCAGAGAGAGAGAGAGAGAGAGAGAGAGAGAGAGAGAGAGAGAGAGAGAGAGAGAGAGAGAGAGAGACCGTGTATGTTTCTCTTAAGGCCTCAAGTCTGTAGCACAGGCAAACACCTATTTCTGTCTAACAGATAGTTAATCTTCTCTGAGTAATAATCTTACCATTACCCTCCTTTGCCCAGACATGAGAGCCAGGCACAGGGATCCCAGGGAAGTTAGATCACATGGGATCCATTATAGATGGATCCATTATAGATGGCCATGGTCTCCATTATAACTTTAATGTGTCCACTACTTGGCATGATAAATACAGTTGAAAATGTTATTCTAGAAAAAGCTGAAGACCTCCTATCTTGCCGGCAACATTAATGTGGTGGAGAAAGCTTACCATCCAGTGAGGTTCTGTCTCTTTACCTTGCGGGCTGAGTGATGATGGCTTAGCTCTTGTTGAGTTTCCCTATTGTCATTTTTAAGTGTGGCTATGGCTATTATTGAATACACAATGCACCTGGCATCTCACTCAGGCACAGGGGAATAAATACACCAATCTCCATATTATAAAAAGAACCCACACATGTCACTTGGCACAGCATATATTATTATTACACAGCACACCACAGAGGTCATATTCCATTCTGAACACTATCTTTAGCCCTTTCAAAGTCGGCCAAGTACTTGCTAACACTTCATCTTCTCATCCAAGAAGGCAGAGGATTCCTTGCTCAGGATTGGAATCTGGCTCTGTCTGCACACTGCTACACAGTCCCTTGATACAATAATGGTTCTCATTGAACATGGCCCTTAAAACATTTTATACAAGAGTCAAAGAATACACATCCTGTCTACATAAAGAATGTTTATTAAGCCAACACTACACTAATACACACAACTAATGCATAAGGGAGAACTTAAATGAAGGTGCGTCTCACTGGGTATTTCTTACCCATGGCTACACATGTCTATATTTTAAGTAGACACAGAGTCACCAAGAATCCCTTGGGTGCAAATGCAGAGGATACAAATGTCTTTAAGATGATGACTAAATGCATAAGAGGACTAGCCATTGGTGGAGTCTGAACAGCTCTAGGAAGATTCTAGAAAAAAGCATCTGAATTTCTTATGATTTATACAATAGTTTTTCTGGAAATTTAATTATATATTAGACCCATTAAAAAAAACACCTTGTTTAATTGTTTCTTTGCTTTGCTTTTTTGAGACAGTGTCTCCCTAAGTAGCCTTGGAACTAACTGTGTAGACTAGGTTGGCAAGGAACTCACTATGCAGACCAGGCTGGCCTAGAACTCACAGAGACCTGCCTGCCTCTGCAGCCCAAGTGCTCGGATTAAAGGTGTGCACCACCACCAGCTGGGGCGGAGTTGGTATATGAAATAGAAGTTCAGATAATGTAGAACGGTCTTTGTTTTTCCTCAATGACTGTACCACAGGCTCTCCAAGATGGCAACAAAGGCAGGGTGGCACTGATCTGCATGGTACAGATGACACAGGATCCCTTCCCTGTGCCAATCGGATGCCTTTAGACTGATCCTAAACCCTGCTAACACCTGGATGCCCAGACAAGTTGAGAAAACACCTACGGATCATGTCTGGGATGGGGTTTTAGGTTTCCTACTTATCCTGAAAGATTTTATAGCCTCATACTGTGGAAAACACTCTCAAAGGCCCATCACAGGCCAGAGATATGAGACCCTCAGAATTAATTCCCATTGTTTATTTACCTGCAAGTCCAGATCTTGAAATCTGATTGCTAGTGTGTTGTGCTACTAATACGTAATGGGGGGGGGGGCTCACGAGAGAGGGTTATACCCTGGGTAAGTGTCCTTGATAGATTTATTGTGATCAGGTCCTCTGTATATCTTTATGCTGCCTAGCTACCAAGGGGAGAGCAGCCTTCTCTGACACACACCCCATCATGATGGGGCTATCTCACTGCAGATCCAACCTACAGGTGCTAAACAACTGTTCCCCAAAGCTGCTAGGCCAGTGGGCCAACATAACCATTCCATATGAGTGCCTTAGATATTCTGTTCCAGAAACAGCAAGCTTCTAAGCACACCAGCTTCCTCCAGAGCCCCGCCCTCAGCCTCCTCCAGAGCCCCGCCCCTGCCAGTTGTTCAGCTGACAGCACCTGAAACTTGCATAGCAAGTCAAGTGCTAATGGTTCCTATGTCTCTGTTCTCCACAGCTGAGGTGGAAGGCCATCTTGCTGTTTTTATCTCCTTTGGATCTTCAAATCTCTAACCTCACTATATTTCTGTTGTGTAAATAGTCACCAATTAGTTGAAGATCAGATTATTTCTTTAAATTTATGAAGGTAATTGCTTTGAAATCACTTAAGCTTTTCTTGAGATCTCTTAGCCCTATATTCACAGGGGACGTCCACATCACTGTTTTGTTGATCTTTTTAGCTCCTCAGAAGGCACAGGAGACATTAGAAAAGAGACTCGGGTAAGCAGAAGGAAGGGTCACAAAAGCCAGACTACTCCAGAAGGGGGCGAGAGGCATTTTAAACAAGGAGTATAAACACACTGATCATGATTATTGAGACCAATTGTTTACAAGAAATGAAATTTTACAAAAGTCAATCAACCAAAGAATATATGTTAATGAATAGAACTGATCTTCGTTGCTCCTGTGTGTTTTGTTACCAGTTTACATGGAGAATCTCGGGTGAGGAAGCCCTGGCCTGACATGAGAGTGGGTCCTGAAGAAAATCTCCACATAGGCAGAATTAGGACAGAATTTGGTTATAACGGTCTGGCGAGCTATACGGTCTCTTTGTTTCTTATGAGCTGACATTTGAGAAAAATAAGCAAGATTTTTTCCTTTTAAAATATTAATCACATGTGACTTTCCACTGTATGGAAAGTCTGTAATAGATTTAAATACCCCGTCACTGAAATTGCACAGAACGAGTTGGCGCCTCCAAGAAAAACCAAACAGCAAAGCAGAGCACAAGAGACGTTCTAAATTTCTCCCTTGTGATGCTCACAGCCACCCTGAAGAATGGATACTATGCTCTGCTGTGGAGGGAGAGACTTGGGATCCCGGGCATGGCTGACCACCCTAGGTCACAAGGTTGCTACAACTGAAGCCATGATTAGCACCCACTACAAAGCTTGGCAGTGCTCCCTGGCACTGTGCTCCAAGTTCAGGGGCATTTTGTACGTGAGGCAGAGGGTACATTCGGGGTTGCTGTGCATGGAGGCACTCTTCCTTCATACTGAAGAAATTAAAACCTGGAGAAATGTGTGTGTGTGTGTGTGTGTGTGTGTGTGTGTGTGTGTGCGCGCGCCTGTGAGTGTCTGTGTATCTTTGTGTCTGTCTGTCTGTCTGTCTGTCTGTCTATCTGTCTCTCTCTCTGTGCCTGTGGGTGCCTGTGTCTGTCTGTATGTGTATGTGTATGTATGTCTGGGTCTCTGTGTGTCTGTGTGTCTATATGGCTCTCTTTCTGTGTATGCCTGTGTCTGTGTGTCTGTATGTGTGTGTATGTATGTCTGGATCTCTGTGTATATGTGTCTGTGTGACTGTATGTCTCTCTGTGTATGCCTGTGTGTGTGTCTGTGTCTCTGTGTGTGTCTCTCTCTTTGTGCCTGGGTGTGTGTCTGTGTGTCTCTCTATGTGTGTGTCTCTCTATGTGTGTGTCTATTTGTGTATGTGTCTGTATGTCTCTGTGCATGTGTCTGTGTGTCTTTCTGTCTCTATGTGTCCTGTGTGTGTCCTTGTGTGTGGGGGAGTCTGTGTGTGTGTCTTTGTGTCTGTATGTATCTGTGTGCACCACCTAGTGATGGTTACTGATGGCGGTCAGCCCAGACTCTGGTCCTACTATCCATTATAAAAACCCAGACAGTAGAAAATGGAGGACTATTGGGAACATCAAGTCAAGATGTCAAGTGTGTGTGCAGGTGATTTCTCTGCGTCAAGCGAAAGAGCTCCAAGCTTCCAGGGCAGCAGTCTACGCCAGCACCAAGTCCTTGGTAACATGGCGGGTGGGAAAGCAGGATGTCTGCCTGTTTTCTAATAGTATGTTTATGAATTCTAATAAGCTTGGAAGTGCAGACTAGAAATCGGGGCAGAAACAAGACTCGGGCAGAGGCCTTTGTCACACGCATGTGTGCGGTAACACAAAGCCCCTGGGGTGAAGGATAGCTGAAAGCACATTCTTAGCTTCTCCCTACAGGTTCATGTTCTAGGTTACACTGTAAGCATTTCTGTCTTTGGGCCGTGTTGGGGTACATCCGATAGACTGAGACTATTTCAATCAAAAGGTCTCTGGGGGTCCAGGCTATGTCCACTTGACTTGCTGTGTGGAGCAGCAGTCACAGCCCAACAAACACTGTGCAAATTTATAATGTTATTTACAGTTGACAATCATGATTGGGCCATGGTGAAATCTGAAACAGCTTAGGAGTAATGCGGAGACTGAAATGCGGGGTTGTATCCTCCCAGTGGCCACAATCAAGTCTCTGGAGAAAGGGCATGGCCCTGAGAGTTCAGGGGAGGAGGCCGTCCTCTTAAACGCCCCTTCGAACTGGAGAGTCCTCTGGAAAAACTCACAGGAGCTGACTCACTAATGTGCAGCCAGCACTTTAACAAGTGCTTTAAAGGACGCTCTGCTCGGCTTTGAACAGATAATTGGCCCCATTCTTCCCTTCCCAGTGTCGGTGGCTCCCGTTGAAATCAATGAGGATTGCATATTCAAAAGGGACAGAGAGAACAAAGTTGTAGGTTGAATTAATGGGATAAAGGACTGCAGAGCCCTTAAAGCTTGTGCAATTAAATCGCGGTCTCACACAATTCTCCAGGGTCACCAGCAATTTGCTGGCCTAGGAAAGCCAGCTGACTTCCCTTTCGGAGGTGTCACAATTTATAGAATGCATTTTCTTAGACATCGACACATGGTCAGTCTCAGCTCAGAATCTGCCTTCTCACTCTGTCCCTTTAGAATTTGATGCCGTGGAGCCTGGGATTCATTCACATGCCCTTAGCCCCAGTTTCAATCGCCAGTCATTACAGAGGCACAGTGTCCACTGCAAGGTCATATGCACGTGAGCACCTGTGATTATCTTGTTTTCCTATAAAAGCTTTATGCGATATACATACCGCATTAAATATGTATTATTTACTACATATGTAATGCTTCATTATATACATTTTTCTCATTGTCTGCAGAAAGCCATAACCAGCAAGGACTCTGTCACGTCTATCATTGTATTCTCAATATTTGATCTGGTGGCAATTATGAAATATTCATAATCAACAAAATATTTTTTGGTATCTTCTGCCAGATATTCACAAAGCCATAAGAATATTTCAATATTTGCCTAAGCAATTTCTCTTTTGGGACAAAGGGAACGAAGGTAGCATTTACTAACTCTCTTTTATATGTTAATTTCTCTCCAAGTGCTTTCCTTTTCTAATGAATTCTCAAAGGTGGAGCGGGATGCCTCCTTTTTGTATTTTTTTTAAGCGGTGGAGAGTTGAAGCTCTGGAGAGATTAGGCAATGTGCCAAAGAATGACCCAAAACCAGCTCTACTCCTTCTAACTCTCTTTCCCCTCAATGGTTGGCTCTTCAGAGACAGGAAAACCAAATATGAGAAATGCGTTGATATTCCGTCAACAGGAACGAGAGGTGACAGCGGCAGCTGACCCTGGTCTACACAGCTGAAAGTGAGCACCGAGGAGGAGTCAGAAGCTCAGGGCTGCCTCTTCAGAAGTCCACAGGCAGCTGGAGGGCTGGCAGGTGACTCTGTGGATTGTGACACCAGGAGCCCTCAAGCTGGGACCTCACGCAGCATACACATCTCCATTTGCTTTGACAATTTGCTGCCTATTCTAGACAGACGAGTCCCTGCTTTTTGGTGGCCATGATCCCAGAGCCCAACATCCCCACACCCTAAGGACCATGCCCCATGTTTCCCTCTCCCTGGTCCATCTACCTTGTGATTTCTTAGTTCTCCCCAAACAGCATCCCAACCTCTTTCTTTATACTTGAAACTTGAACCGGGGTAAGGACCTCAGTTTTGCAATCACACTTGAAAGGTAGCCAAGAGCAGGCTGGCTATCTGGGACGACTGTGCACCACTGCTGCATCTCATCTGGGCTTGCTGTGCTGGCTAAGAGCCCTGAACCCTGACTGCCTCAGCCTCGCTCGCTGGTCTGCGCTGGGCACGCTGGGGAGAGAAAAAACGACCTTCTGGAATCAGGACTTTACAGGCATCTGTAAAGGCGCAGGAGGAGGAGCAGATCCTTCTGCTGATTGGCTGCTCTTGACCTGGTATTGTGCTAGCCGAACCCTTTACCTGTATCATTCCATCGGGTCGTCCCATGGCCCCTCCTGGCCCCTTTAAGATTTGGGCTATTGTCCTCATTGGTAGGATGGACAATGCGACAGAACTGCCTGAAGGGCTTGGGTGGCTCTGGAGCCATCTCGGGGATGACAGTAAGGGCACATCTGTACGATCAGGTGATTGGAACTGTTTATGATACTTATGCGGGGGAAGATAGAGTACCCTGTCTGAGGAGAGGGATGAGATTAGGGATGCATTAAAATACCGTTTTATATATTCCCTGCAGGTCAGCTTGCAGAGCGGCTCTCAGTGCATCAGCCCTCACACCAATAGCTTCCCCTCTCTCTTGAGTAGCACGCCCTGGCCACAGACACCGCTTCTTAGAGTCCTTACCAAGTTACCTTTCATTTCTGCCTAAGTGAATATGCGGTCACTGGGAGACCTGGGCGGTCCAGTGAGTCTGTCACAGACACATGGTTACTTCATGGCAGCAGCCGGCGCTGTCCTCAGCCCCAGGCCCTCCCTGCCTTGACCGCCCTCTCAGGTGGAAAAGGCCCTGGCATTTCCCCGTTGCTACTGTAAGAAGCAGGACTGTCTTCCACCAACATTTTAGGTGGATCGTGCCTTGACATTTCCCCGAGTCTTTACATTCCCTGTGCATCGCCCCCTAAAGTTATGTGGCATTCCATGTCATTTTCCTGTTACTTATCAAGTTTCCAGCTCTCTCTTCTATTATAAATAATGCTGATTTGACCATCCTAGTTTATGAGTATTTGAGCAAATTTCTGTTTGTTTTTCCCAGGTGGATTCCTATAAAAACCACAGAGCCTGTGAGCCGAAGCTCTTGAGAAGTACAGTCCAATCGGGTTTACCAGAAGATGTCACGCCATCATCACAGGGCTTCCACGTGTACAGCAACATCCAATCCTGTGCTAACTTGGCCAGTTCGGGTGTTATTATTTTAGTATATATAACCAGCTACTAATTAGACTATAGCCATCTCACTATTTTATTAGTTGTTACATTATCAATTGCTTCTTTATATGTTTTTTTCTCTTGCGTATTGATATGCTAGCTCATCTCCATTGATTTTCATGAGCTTTTCCTACCATAAAACAATCATCTTCTTCATCTGTGGTGTTCCCCTGGCTTCCCTGCTTGCTCTGGCTGTCTTTTTGCTCTTTTGATTAGCAAGAGTTGGCTTCCAGAGCCAGGCTGCGTGTCTCCTGCAGTTCTCCACGCCAAATGCTTCCTGTTACCCCATGGGTGGGAAGCGGTTGCAGTCAGGAGCATGAGGCTGAACCATTTCATAGTCTTATGTTGGCACACGGTGTGGTGGTGTGAAAAACAGCAGAGAGGAAGCACAGCATACATACGGGGCTCCGCTAAGGTATGCAGATGCAGGAAATGAGTCACGGACGACTTTCCAGGCACGCAGACTGGTCCCTGAGTATTCGGCTGCTCAGTACGGAGGTCAAGGGGGTGGGGGCTCAGAGTGAGGCTGGAAAGCAAAGGCCGTGGCACCCTGAACTCAGCCCCTCCTCTCATGCTGGCTGCACAGGGCTTCTGCAAGCTGGACGTCCACTTTGCCCACACCCACTGACTGTCGCTTAGCATAGTTGCTTACTTCTATTAATTAACTAGGCCTCAGTTTTATCACCTATAAAACGAGCATGAGGCTGTGATGAGAAGATAAAGTCGCTCTTCACATTATATATGAACCAACAGGCACAAAGAGACAGGAATTTTTCTGAGTGTATCACAGCTGGTCACTCTGCTTAGCTCAGAAGCCAGTATGGGAATGAAAATGGATACGATCCTGTCCATGGGTGCTGCCAAGACGACGCATCACAGAGAGCACTTGTCCATAAGCTTAAAGACCACTCAGACCCCACAAAGAGTTTGGAGGGGAGGACCAGGGCCACACAGCTGCCCTCTGGCATTCTATGTGCATGATGGCCCCACTCCTTACATCACACACACATGCAATAATAAGTTTGAAAAAGGTAAGAAAATGGCTTGTGCACTTTGATAAAAAATATTGCTATAATCAGTATCTTTTTTTAATTTTAATTTTCTATATTCTATGTTTACATTCCAAAGGCTTTCCCCTTTCCCAGTTCCCCCCTACCATACGTCCCATAATTCCTCTCCCCCCAACTATTCCCCAATCATCCCCCTTCCCCCCCCCCCACAATTTCTCTGTTCTGGGTCTACAAAACTGGATCCAATCTTTTCAGTATCTTAAAAGTGAAAAAACAAAATAAAACAACAACAACAACAAAACCCACTAGCATGCAGGATTAGAGATTAAAGCCCAGCAACTGACCTGGCTTCTTTCATTCAGATGTCTAACTACTCATTTGACTTCCACGGTGAGCAGTACGGGGACTGAGCCAAGTGAGAATCTTGACAAAAGTCTGCTGGAAAGTTTGTTACACTCGCCCACCCTGAACAGTGCCCTTAAGTGGCTTATGACCTTCCCCTGCTGTGAGTGTTGGGTGTGGTGGCTTCTCAGATGTGACCTGAGCACTGACAATGGACAGTACACACCGGTGTGAGTGGAGAGGAGGGGAGGGAGGTCAGGACCTGAGTGTGGCTTGGCTCCTGGACACGTGAACAGAGGCCTGGAGGTGGAAAGGGGCGTGGCTTCTATGGCTGGGGCAGATGGACGCTGGTGAGAATCACTTGTCAAAAGAGGCCTTCTTGCAGTAAGAAGCCCATGGACAGTGCATGGGGACAAAGGACAAGCCTTCGTGTGCTAACCGCACCCCTCCCCCGGCTCACAGCCCTGACCCTCTGCAGAGGGCTTTCGTGGCCATGTGGTCTTGTGGATGGAAACGGTTTGGGAGATGCTCTGCCTGGCAGAGCAGTTTCCCTTTGGCTCCATTTAGATGCTTCGGTTGGGCAGTGGGTACTAAGGCATCAGGGGAGTGGGATCGGGCAGCTTTAGCAGTACCAAGCCTTGCCCAGAGATAAGACGGCAGGTCCTCGTGGTTCCCATAGGTGCTAATACCCAGGCTGAAGCTGACTTTCCATTTATTTACTCACTCCCAAGGTCCACAGAGCAAGCAGGACCTCCCCCATCCTGGGGTCTCCCATTGACTTCATTTAGGGAAGATCATGTTTAATGACACTCCAAGTATCCTTTGGGCCCCGTGATCTCTGCTTAACTACACTCTAAACTGAAATTTACCTTTTAATAAAAAATGAAACACATTCAGTATATTTTTTGTTCTTTCCCAAGGCAAGACGATTCTCCCTGGAAATTCGAGAGCATCACTCTGATGTAGTTTGACACTTGTCTGACCCATCTCTTCCCATTTTAAAAACTCAGTAAAGTGATAAAATTTCTGATAATGGGTGGTGAACTCCTTTCTTCAGCATACCTGGAGTCTTCCAGGCAGGCGTTGCTGGAGGGCTGTGAGTGCTGCAGGCTGGGACGGGGGTGGGGGGTAGGGTGGGTGGGGGGTTGGGGGAGGGGGGTGGCTGAGCTGGAAGGGAAGGCAGGAGCCCGGCTCTGCTTCTGAGATCCTTGCGTGCCGAGGACCTTAGCCTTTGTCCTATGGTTTGTATAGGGTGGTCTCAGTGAGTTTTAGAAATAATTGTGTGTGAGCAGAAACTGGAGAGCAATCATGGAGGGCAAACAGAGTGGAAAAGCCATCTCTGTTTGTGTCTTACATACAAAGAAACTGAGGCAGAGGAGATACAGAGATTCACTAATAGGACAGCTACAGAGTGACTGATTTGACTGGTAACTGTCTCACAACTGTTTCTCTCTGTTTCCGAGAGAGAGGAAGGGTGGGGGGGGAGGGAGAGGGAGAGGGAGAGGGAGAGGGAGAGGGAGAGGGAGAGGGAGAGGGAGAGGGAGAGGGAGAGGGAGAACAAGCTTAGTGTCAAAGTCTAGAAAGGTTTGCTTGAATGGGGCCATTTTCTTTAAAAAATTAGTAATTCTGAATCAAAGTGTGGTAGTGTAAACAGAGAGGTAACAATGGGAAGTAACTGTTGGGAAGAGACCCACCCCGACCCTCCGTCTTGTCTTCCTCTCACACAGCCAGAGCCCCACACACTCGGCTCCCTCACACCAAAGGCTTTATTTCATAGAAACAATAGCAAGTGAATCAAGCAACTTCCTTATCCTTAGGTTTAACAGAAAAGCAGTCAGTGGAAGAGAGGCAGCCTGCGAGAGGGAGAATGTGTGCACATCAGAGAGGTCTTGGGGAGCCGCAAGATGACTGGACAGAGCGTCTCCTGCTCACAGAGTGCGCCTGGCTGTTGCTCAGATGTCCCGAGGAATACAGTCACCTGGAATTTGCTAAGCGTGTCCACGCTAGGCAGAATCGCATCCCTTCTCCACTCTGCAGGTGTACACACTGATCCCTGGGACTTTCCCAGCAAAGGGACAGCTACAGAAGTGATTACGGTAAATACTGTGAAGTGGGGAGACAATCCCACATCGTATGGACAGGCCTCAGATAACCACATAGGTCCATACAAGTGGAAGGAGGAGGCAGAGGCAGGTGAGCTGCACGGAGCCAGACATTGATGGCTGTGAGGATGAAGGAAGGAGGCTGTGGGTCAAGGGATGCAGGAAGCTTCCAATGCTGAAGATCAAGGAAGAGGGCGTGCCTAAGTGCCAAGAGGCAGCACCAGGAAGCTAGCACAGGCCCCGCCCTCAGAACCCAGCTAGATCAGAGAGGAGCCACAGATGCAGAATAAAGGATTTCAGCTAAGGGCTCAGGTCTGAGGTCCTTGCATAACCAGTGTTTTCTGCTCCCTGCCTCCTGCAGGAAACACTCTGCTGAGTCACCAAGTCAGAAAACAGAGATGGAAGAACACACGGAACCCAGGAAGAGGACAGCACAGGTGTCTCCTCTGCCCAGTTCAAGATGCCTGCTGGTGGGCCAGAGAATCGGGCATCTTCCTAGTTTATGAGGACTAAACTGAAGTGAGTCCTGGCAAGGTCACTTAATGACCTTGAGAGGGCCTCTCCATGTTCCATTTCAGAAAGTCAAATGCACTCACTCTGAGTATTATTTTTATCATAAAATATTTGAACATTACAAATAATGTTATTGATTATGGTCAATGTACCTATGAATTCTCATAGTCACACTAACCATGCAGATTATTCACAAGTGTACTGAGTGTTTACAAATACTAAACTTAACAATAAAACTGGTGTTATATTTTAGAAACATTTCTTTATTTCAATGTTGAAGATCTTCAGATTTTAGAATAAAACTTTTATTTTAGTGCTGAAGTGGAAACTTCTAGTCTCTTTGGAAAGTTACATCAAATGGTGGTTTGCTGGGGCACACAGGTGTAAGGATGTCTTGCTAAAGCAGACACAAGAACGGAGCCAGGATGAAGGAGTGTAAAAATGACCCCACAGACAGCGGGAGACGAGCTCTGAGCATTGCTTTGGTTTGCTCTGCCTCGCTTTGTTGAGCTAAACTTGTGGTAACGCAGCCAGCCGCTGAGAGAGACTCACCCGAGAACTGCTCGTGCTGCTCCTGTGGCAGCTTGCCCCTTCAGCAGCCTCACCTCGGGCTGGGTGCAAAGCCTAACGGATCCTTCAGGATTGAACTACGGCTGTTGGTTCCTGCCTGGTGTCTGCCTGCTGGAAGGACTGGTCTGCAGCTGTCAGTTTGTGTGTGGTGTCTGTCTGGCTAGAGGACAGGTCTGCAGCTGCTGAGTCGTATTTGGCGTTTGCGATGGGACTGAACTGCTGTCAGAGAAGACGGAGCTCATCCCTGGTGAACTATGGCTGAGCAGGTCCACTTCCCACATACCATAATAACTTTTCTCTTCCACTATCTCTGCTGGGTGGTGGGCTAGAGGAGAGGTTGAACCCTTATTAAAAGTAGGTTGAAAATATTTATGCGTACACACTCTCCAAACAGGCCAAGGCCCTTTGCTCATAGTTCACAATGGGGTAGGGGGAGCCCCCTCCTACATACTTACAGAATTATGAGCCAGAGTCCTGTGCACCCAGGCTAGCCCCAAACTCCCTTTGTAGTCAAGGATAACCTTGAGCTCCTGATCTTTCTGCCTCTACCTCCTCCGTGTTAGAATGACAGGCATGTGATTCCTGGCTTATTCAGCTCTGGGGATCAAGCCCAAGGCTTTGGGCATGCGAGGTAAATACTCTACAAACTGAACTGTGACTCTAGCCTGGAGGAAATGTCTTGATGGGTGAAATATGGCATCTTCCACTGGCTGAGCTCAACTGTAGGAACATTTCTTTCCTAATACATACATACCATGGAGAGAAGAGCCCAGGTTATGACAGGAACTCTGGCACACAAACACTAGTGGTGAATTTTGGCCCATTCGGTTATCTTGTGACTACAATTCTCTTTTCCAGGAGGGGAAACATTCTCATTAGTGGGTGTTAGCATTGTGCCAGCGTCAAAGAACAGATATGGGGCCAGCGTTCTATACCTGGCTGTACCCTTAAGAGCTGTGTGACTTTGGCCAGGTCACTTCAACATGCTGAGTGTGCTTCCAGGTCCTCTTGTGTAAGAGGCAGCAATGCCCACCTCAGAAGACTAGGGAATGATGGGATATTTATAAGAGCTCACAACAGACACATTAGTGCATCAGACAGTTCATATACACGCTCCACAACTTAAGCAAGTGTTTGTTTAGAATGAGCTGTGTGTTGCTGTGCAGTCCTCACTGCAAAGAGGGACAGAAGGACATAACTCCTACCCAAGCCATTCATATTCTCAAGGGAGGCGTGAGCTGGCGTAACATTGTACACAGTAATAGAGGATTGTGAAGAAATCGGTCAATTCTGAAAACAAAAACTGTTTTACTCAACCAGAGCAAAAGGGTTCATAATAATTACTGTTTCTCCAAATATTGAAAAATAAAATTAATGACCACATTCAGGAAGGGTTGGGTTGTGTGTGTGTGTGTGTGTGTGTGTGTGTGTGTGTTATGCAATCCTCTGTGGTTATTTGACACAGAGATGTTTGTAAGGGAGAAGGCGGCAAACAACACTGAGAGGGCGCCCTGCCAAACACTGCTAAGATTTTCTCACGTAACTCAATGGTCTGCAGACTATGAGGTCTGTATGATCACTGTATGAGTTCTCTGGATCCCAGATACGTATTGGTACAGGGGAATGCAAATCCAGGAAAAACTCTCGGGCTTAAAGCCAATTTGGTCCTTGCTGAAGTAGAAGTTTTCAAGTTTTTTTTTTTTTTAAAAACAAACACAGCTTTAACATAAAATTGTGCACTGTTAAATGCATTGTTTTATTTGTGGAAGCACAAGTTATGGTTATCATGTTTTAAACCAATTACCGTGATAACTGTAAACATTTATTTATTATCAGCTGATCAATGGGAACAGTGTGGCTTTTGTGCGGAACACAGAATCTGATCCTGTAGTCAGAGTCAAGCCATTTCTAGCTGTTCTGGTCCCACTGCAGAAGACGACTCTGCATTGTACAATTGCACATTAAACAGATTTTAAAATAAGTCCTCTTGTAATCCAGTTCATTCTTCAAATAGGAAACGTGGATGTGCAGAATCGGAATTAAAGTCTATCTGATTATTTTATTATGAATACTTATCCAGCATGTTTCAGTGTCAGGCAGAGGTGCTAGGTGTCAGAGTCCCTAGGGAACATGTGACCATGGTTCTTAGCCTGGGTGAGTGGAAGTTCTGGGAAGTTGAACACTGACAGGTTGATTTTCCTCCAGCAGTGTAACTGGACGGTGTCTAGCCAACCTCTATGGAAAGGTCTGTCTCAGTGTCTCCTCATATGTCATGGGTTATGGGAATCTGGCACAGACTGGCTGGAATCCCTGGGAAACTGTAACTGTGACTCTACCTTCTTGCCTTTACTCACATGCAGTGGATCTTGACTATCCTTGGTAACCCTGAGCACTAGTGTATTTATTTTAGTGCCTGGGAACTGGTAAATCCAAGGTCAGGATTGTAGACATTGTGACATTCTTACAACTTCTGGATACTTTCACATTAGAAGCACAGTTTGTAGCACACTGAAGGAAACACAGTATCCACCCTAGCAGTACTGCTGACACTCAGCAGTACGAAAGACTGGACACAATAAACTCCATATTTGCTTTTTTAAATTTAATCCATTAGACAAGAGACCCTGATTACAGGTTTTGTTTTCTTTTGCAATCATTTTTAAGAGGAAAATTAGACTTAACTATATCTTTAGGAGTTGGAAAATTATTTGTTTTCAAAGTTGGGAATCTTTACTGTGGCAAACAATTCCAATAGTGAACTCTACAACCTGGCTGTGCTGAGTTCCAGGACAGCGGGAGCTACACAGAGAAACCCTGTCTTAAAAAAAAAAAGTTATTAAAAGGAGAGAGCCGTCCAGCCACCATGTGTCCTGGCAGGTATGGAAGCATGCTTACCTCGGCACACATGTGTGGAGGCCATGTTGGAATTCTGTGCTTTACAGCTTTGAGGCAAGGTCTCTCACTGAGTCTGGTGCTCAGTGATTTAGCAAGGCTAGCTGCCCAGCTACCTCCAGGGCTGTGTCTGTCTGCCATGCAGAAATGGGGCTACACGTGTGTGGCCAGTCTCAGCTGTCATATAGACATGCACGGCTGGGCTACACGTGTGTGGCCAGTCTCACCTGTCATGTAGGCATGCAGGGCTGGGCTACACG
Organism: Apodemus agrarius; assembly: GCA_964023405.1. Classification (NCBI taxonomy): domain Eukaryota; kingdom Metazoa; phylum Chordata; class Mammalia; order Rodentia; family Muridae; genus Apodemus; species Apodemus agrarius. Next base: position 197,419,258 of record OZ030005.1, on the reverse strand, counting down.
TGTGTGGCTAGTCTCACCTGTCATGTAGGCATGCAGGGTTGGGTCACATGTGTGTGGCCAGTCTCAGCTGTCATGTAGGCATGTAGGGTTGGGGTTTGATTCATGTGGCTGGTCTCAGCTGTCATGTAGAATCTGGGGGCTCTGTGCTCAGGTTCTGACATTTGTGCACCAAACACTTTACCTGTGAATCTACCTTCCTAGTTCCTTGTTCATTTTTTAAATGCAGAAAAGAAACTCAGAAGATAATCTGGGGATGGCGGCAGGCACATGTTTATGGGAGGTAGATGCAGTAAGACAGCCAAGGGATCAAGGTCATTGTCAGTTGCAAGCCAGTCTCAAGCTAGCTTGGGCTATATGACACTGTCTTTAAAAAAAAAAAAAGTGAATGAATGATATAAAAGAGAGAAACTGGGTAAGAGCTTTGCTTTTTTGTTTATTTAATTTGTTCCAAAGAAGGTTGCACATAATTATCTGAGGACAAGGATCCATCATAGTTAAGAAAGGAAGCAATTAGAGTAGAAAAATATCTCAGAAGCCCTTTCCAGGTCAGTATGAATGGCAACCACATTCCAGAGAGAGGGCAGACCCATCATGGGCTGGAGAGACTTGGAGGCAGGAAATAATGCTACCCAGTGTGGATTTTTGTAGCTAAATGGAAAGTTGGGCCAAGGAAATGGAGGGCAGATGGAGAGATGGCAGGAGAGGGTTGCTCTCTCTTTGAAGTACATTTTCAAAGGCTAGAAACCAAATCTGAACTTGATGCCTACCAGATAGATGTAAAACGAATGTGTCAACATTAAAACCAAGCGAACAGACGACAATGAAACAGATCATGAGAGAGAGAGACAGAGAGCACCCTGAACTGCCCACACTTACGCAGTGGCCCCTGGGTGGCTAACCCAAGGAAAGGGTGAAGGAGAACCACCCCTGATTTGTGTCTAATTATGCAGAGCTGGAGTGAAGAACTTTCATTCGGTGCCCAGCGCGCTGGAAGGAAGGCAGGTGCGGAGAGCCGCTCAAGTCAGAAGAGAAGCCTGACCCTGTCAGCCTGACCCCGAACTCCAGGCTTCTGTTACAGTGTTGCAGGTAACTAATTTCCTGCTCTCACCTCTGCCTTCAGGAGCTGGTCTCCTAGGACTGCACTTCAGGAAAGCCCTGTCAAACCCTGGGTTGCTTTCCATTACTGAATTCTTTTTGTAAGTTGTATCGTCTGTGTTAAGATAGAAAATTCATATCCAGTTGGTTTTGGGAGGGAAAAACTGCCTCAAATTATCCTTTGATTCTCTTTAATATCCAAACAATCAGAGAGAGTGAGTGTGTGTGGTGGGGGGAGGGGGGTTGATTTGAGAGTTGAGCTTTTTGCTTTAGGTGCAGCTTCTCTAGAGGAAAATGTGCAGCTGATCATGCGAGCTCCACGGAGTGAGCACTTCCTGCGGCTCCTCTTCCTAGGACAGCGCCACTCACCCCTACATAAGCATCTCTCTCCTCTTAGTGTTAATGGGAATCACTCTGCTGTATCAAGGGGAGAATAAGCTCCTTTGTCTTTTTAATTGGTCCTATAAAACAATAAATGAACACACTATGCAAGTTCTATCTAGAAATAAATTTTGGCTTTCCATACTATGTTGCTTTAAAAAAAACATTTTTTTAAAAGAAGATAATATGTAGTTTCCTAGTTGGACACTAGCTAGGAACTAGACCCATAAAAAAGTACATCAAGATAAAAGGGATAATAGGTAATTTTGTTCTTTAGTGAGAAGCCGTTGCCGAGATTGTTGTCTGCAGAACTCTCGGAGAATACAAAGCATAGAGAGACTGTTACGATGAAGCAATTGCAACCGCAGTTTAATGGAGGACAGGAAAGCAATTAACAGTGTAAAGTCACTGGTGCGAAGGATAGGCCTGGAGATTAGAATCTTATTAAAACAAAGGCTGGTACAACTTGATTATAATGAGTTAAGTTGAAAGATCTCCAAAACAATCTCTGCGTGCAGATGTGGGAAAGAAAACATCATTTACTCCATTATTACACTTCGGACACAGAAAGTGTGGGTGGCACTGGCTTTTTTTTTTTTTTTTTCTCCTTTTCTTTTTTTTTAAACCGAGGGAGCTTTGAACCAAACTGGGCAGGAGTTGACTGCTGACCAGGCGTGGGGAGGGTTGAAGGTAATCTGGGAAACCTTCCATCATTACTACCTAGTGGGTTTTACTCCCCCAGTCCCACTGCACAACACTGCTAACCTCTTTGTTGTTGTTGTTTTTTTTAACAACTCTGCTAAGAACCAGTATAACAATGAGCTACTGTCTGTGATAAACTAAACTGTAACCAGACTCTGGTTCAGTATCTCAAGGTGACCAGTGAGCAACAGGCAGAGAAGCAGTGGGTTCAAAAGACCAAACAACAACAACCTAAGCAAACAAGGAACACAGACCGAAAACCTCCCCCATGACTTAACATGACTTGACCTGCCAGGCATTATTCCGATTTATTGGCCCCCTTAAACTGGCACATGCACTCCTTAAAAATAGGTTTTCAAAACCCAGGTTAACTAAAATTTCAGCCAAGCACACACTATATTTTTAATGAAAATAGACTTGGATAAGACTCGATTTTCCTTCAATGTTTAAAGAATCATATCTTACAAGCCATTTAATGACATATGGATACATATTTTATGAATTATGACATACTTGCTTCTATTTTTAATGGAACTGTTTTATGTGCCCATGTGAGATAAAATGTTGTGTTAAATTTAAAAAAAATACCTAATGAGACAGGAGTTGGTTTTGTTGTTGTTTTTGACTATTTCTGTTTTTTGTTTGTTTGTTTGTTTTTACAAAACTTAAGACCAAGACATTTTGAGTTAATTGGCTGTTATGAAGATGAAGATGAAGGCGTCAGCTCAGCACTACTGAACTCCTGGATTACTCTGTGGAGTAGCTCAGCAGGGACCATGTTCTTACCATCTTATGTCGGGAAGCTGCCTGTTGCCAGTTAGGTGTGTGTACAATTGGAAGGTAAATAACTTACGTATGCTCGCTTGTGTATATGGAGGCCTGACGCGGATACAGGGTTTCTTCTTCCATTGTTCTGGCTTTATTTGAGGTGTAGTCTCTCACTGCACCTTGGGTTCCCTGATTTGAGCAGTCTGCTTCTTACCAGAATTCTCTGTCCCTGCCTCCCTAGTGCTGGGGATCCAGGTGGCCACCACGGAGCCTGCACCTGCCTGGGTACTGTGCATCCGAGCCTGGGTCCTCAGGTGTGCAGCATGCATTCCATCCGCCAGCACTGTCTCCCACACCCACAGTCGGAACAAGGTTGTAGCTCTAATATGCATCTCACGGATTACCAATGAAAGCAGCTACTACGTATGCTCACGGACAGGCGACATTTGCTCTGCTGAACTGCCTGTTCAATCTTTTGAATGGGTCTAGATCGCAGCTTAGTGCTGAGTCTGGTCTGCACTGCTTCAGTGTCCTCCGTGTGAGGGTGGTGATGTGGTACTTCTGTCACGGTGCTGCTGTGAAATGCAGTGTGCTAGTACACATAAAGTGCTTAGTACGGGAGCTGACCTGCTCTAAGTATTAAAACTTATAAATACTAAGTATAACCTTTAGATATTTTTATCTCTTCATTCTATGCATGGCCTTCTGTTATCTTACCTTACCTATTGCGGTGACATTTTTAATCCATGCCACATGACTTCTGAGTCAAGAAGCAGACTGCTCAACGGTGGGGCTCCGTTGCAGTTTTCTCTCCACACAGATGAACAGACAGACTTCTCAATGCCAATTTTTGGAAAGCACACCTTCGTTTGACTTTCCCACAGTCTCAGCTCCGTCATGAATTATTTCTAGATGTTCCGCCTTTGAAAACCGAACCATATACTGGCCTTGTGCCAACATCACAGCTGTCAGTAACGCGTCTGAGGTCTCTTACACAGGTGAGCCTTGGTCAGTCCTGGCGTTACACTCGCAGTTCTGGAGAGTGGAGAGATGTGTGCTTTCTTGAGAAGAAAAGCGTCTTCTGGCCAGACCAGTTGGTTGCTCTCTCTTGTCCTTTCTTCACTGTCCCTGTTTCACTTCTGTGGTAAAAATATCCCGACAAAAGAGACTGAGGGGACAGAGTGCTTATTATTGTCCACAGGTCCAGGATACAGTCCTTCACACCAGGGAGGTCAGGGTGGCAGACGCTTCGAGTAACAAGTCACATGACATCCACGGTCAGGAGCAGAGACAGAATGAAGGCGTGCCCGCTGACCGCCCAGCTCATCTTTACTCTCAGTCACCCAGGACCCACCTCTAAGGGATGATACCGGCCACAGTGGCCTGGGTCGCCTCATATCATTCGGTGTAACCAAACGGTACCCAGAAAAGCTGCAGACCATCCTCTTCTACGTGCTCTCTCACTGTGACACCTCCCGGGTGATTTCAGATTGTTGTGCTGATAACTAACACTGACAATCACCAATCCTTTAGAAAATGTTATTGTCTTCGAAAGAAATTATTTATTACAGTACATAAAAAGGAAAATACAGGAAGAAAGTAATGTGTAAACACTGTCCGGCGTGCCATGTCTCAAGGCGTGCCACGTCTCAAGGCGTGCCATGTCTCAAGGCACTCACTGGGAAAAGTTCTGCCTCTCTTCCGAAGCCACAACTTGCACGCCAGCGGGTAGTGTGTCGACTTATGGTTTATATTAAAACTGCCGCGTGTTTACCCTGTTGCCTTCCTGCTTAGCTTTGTGATACTCACAGAGCCTGAAGTTCTGAATGTGTCACCACGAATGTTCTCCTCATTTGAATGGCACCTCAGAGGTCAGGGGTCACCTACCATGTACCTGCTTCATACCTGGACTTGTTCCAGGACTTGTATATCTTCCAGTGAAGGTAGAAGACAGAGGGAGAGAGAAGCGGAGACACGTGGTGGCTTCTGATGCTTCTTTTATTTTATTTTCTATATTCTTTGTTTACATTCCAAATGATTTCCCAAGTCCCATATGTCCTCTTCCCTCCACCCATTCCCCAATCACCCTCCTCCCACTTCTCTGTCCTGGTACTCCCCTACAATGCTGCATCAAGCCTTTCTAGGACCAGGGCCCTCTCCTTCCTTCCTTCTTTGGAATCATTTGATATGTTAATTGTGTCTTGAGTATTCAGAGCTTCTGGGCTAATAAATATCCACTTATCATTGGCTGCATTCCATGTGTATTCTTTTGGAATGAGTTACCTCACTTAGGATGAGATTTTCCAGTTCCAACCATTCGGCATGACACTTCCAGAGGACCCTGCTATACCACTCCTGGGCATATACCCAGAGGATTCCCTGGCATGCAATAAGGACACATGCTCCATTATGTTCATGGCAGTCTTATTTATCATAGCCAGAAGCTGGAAAGAACCCAGATGTCCCTCAATGGAGGAATGGATACGGAAAATGTGGTATATTTACACAATGGAATACTACCCAGCGATTAAAAACAATGAATTCATGAAAATTTTAGGCTCCTGATGCTTCTTGACCAGCAACTGTCATTAACCGGTGTGGTGCACACTGCGCAGGGACTGCCAGGCTCACAGCAAGAGCACAGCGCAGGATCCTCTCCTGGGAAGTGGAGGTAGACAGTGGGGTAATGGACGTTCTGCCACAAGGACAGGCGTACAGATAACCCTCTCGTCTTATTTTCAAGTGTGGGGAATCTGGGTCCTCCAGTTCCAATTCTTCTTCCAGGAAAATCAGAAATCGGGCAGCCCGGCTTATCAATCCCTCACACTAGCGCGCAGCTGTTGCTGAGAGCTGCCGTGCCCTAGTGAGGATGTGTTTCCATTAGCCACAGTCTCCGTCCTTCCTTCTGTCTAACAGTCACTTCCCTGGCTGAACAGGTTCCATGACCTGTGCAGACAGTTAAGCCCTTGGCAGTTACCCAGACAGACTACCGCTTCCGAGTAACATTGAAGACAGCTAACTTTTCATTATTCTATACATAGGTTAACGTTCTGGGTGTGTGTGTTCAGATGTATTCAATCACTGAGAGGTCAGGAGAGATCATTCACATTTCACTAAAACATAGACTGTCTTTCCCACAGTGCAGAGGGGAGGACAGACTCACTCCTCTCCATCTAGAGGGTCGCCAACGGACCTCCACTCCAGTGTCTTTAAGGTAGCAGCAGCGCTAGGGGCCGTCACAGCCCTCTGTGTGTTCCCAGTTTCTTTCTTAGGCAGGCAGGCCTATAGATGGCATGTCTACTCACCTCCTGTGTTTAGTTTCTTGGTGTCATGTGTCTGACAAATTAATCAGGACTCTTTCAGTTGGGAGGATTGACTCTGTTATATTAGTAAACAGCACAGTTTGCCAAGTATAGAAGGTATCTGTCTCAATGACAGCCACCAACACCAGTCTTCACTTTGTGAGTCTTCCTCATGAAAAGTCTACAGAAACATATTTACTCAGATTGTCTTGAGCTGTGCGTGTCCATCCACACAGGACCACGAGTGTGGGTGCCTGCGTCTGTGGAGGCCAGAGGGCAATCTTGGGTATTGTTCCTTAGGAATGAACCACCTTGTGTTTTCTTTAATTTTTGAGGCTATAATTTAATTACATCGTGCTCTTTCTTGCTTTTTGAGGAAAGATTTCTTGGTGGCTTGGAGCCTGCTGATTGAACCCTAGGAATCTTCCCTCTCCACCTCTCAAGCTTGGATTATAAATGCCACCATTGTATCTGATTTTTTTTTTTAAATGTGGGTCCTTGGGACTGGGCCCAAGTCCCTGTGAGCATGTTACTCACTGAACCATTTTTACAGCCTCTGTTTTATCTTGATCTAGTATATGTATGCACATCTTTTTATAATACACTATTTGAACTATCCAGAAGTTAATTTAAGCTGTGATTTCAAGTGGTAATTTTTGAACATCATCTAGCTGCTGGTCTTCGTACTATTTTGGAAGAGTCGTCCTTAGCCCACTTATTTATAGTCTTTATTATTGCGCCAAATTACCATAATTATTTGTGCCTATTTTTGTATCCTTTACTGATTAATTCGTTCTGACGTCATGTTGCTTTAACTGCTATAGTTTAATGGATTAATATCTAGAACAATTATTCTTTTTCCAAATTTTTTCATTATGATTTCCGAGGATTTTTACTAGATTTTTTTTTTTTATTTCGTTGCCTTAAATGAACTGATAGCCATTTTTCAAGGCATCCTTCCTGGTATCTCTAAGTGGCTTTTAAAAAGTTATCCTGTGATTACTGGTCAACATAAGGCTTCTATTATAGTCTATAACATCCTTTATTATTTAGAAGAACAATATAGTCTGCATCTCAGGAGGACAGCACCCATTGGACCCACATAAGATATTTTTGACATACCAATTTTCTGGGTGCTTTAGGGAAGTCACAGAATGGTGTTTGATGGTAGTGACTGTTGGTGGTGACAATACTGTGTGAACCCATCCTTCCTGCCACACACACACACACACACACACACACACACACACACGTCCTCTGCCACGTCATGTTTCGACTCTCCATATGACCCACACTTTTGCAGACTGAGACCAGTGCTCAGCCCAGTTCCCCTCAGGCCTCCGCTTCACCTACACATCTCTGCTGGACAGTTATGGCCCCTCTTCAGCAGGGGTTCTTACACGACTTAATGACCTTTCTCGGTGCCTTCCCAGAACATTCCCATATCTAAAGAGAGTCTGGGCCTTCCTCGTCTTCATCTTCCTGCATGAGGGAGTTTAGAAGTTCAGTAGCATTGTTGAATGAACAAGGTAAAGCTGTGTGTGGCCTTCCCGGAGGAGGGGCAAGAGGCAGGCAGAAGCACTGCCTTTCCGTGGGATTCCTTAGGTGGAGGAGCCATGGAAACAGGAAGTGGTTTTAAGCTCTCCCCAGACCTTCCACGGAACAGGAAGGACTTCTTCCACAATAGAGAAGCAGAAAGATGCACCTGCACACAGGCAGCTGGACCGGTCACCTTCTGGCAGTGGGGAAGCACAATCCTGGAGAATACAACCAACAGCTCTGGGCTTTTCAATGCTGCCCTAGCGGGGACGGTACAGTGGTCCCTTCAGGATACAGTTGGAGCCAGTGTTGCCTATTTAATCTGTAATCATGCACATCCCTGACTATTTGCATTCAAGTTTGATAGCAGAAATGCTCTTTCTTAATTCTTTTTGAGGACCCATCTTTGGCATCAAGAGAACAGTAACAATGTAACAGTGATTCGGAGTAAGCAGCTTCAGATGAAATTGTGTTAATTACATAGCCCACATTAAAACAGTTCAGTTTTGAATGTTATTCTCACCCCAGGCACTTGGCAACTTGAATTTTACTTAAGAAAACAAGTAGACTAGAATTACCACACAGCTTGTGAGTGACGCCACAGAGACAACCCAACGATTAGGGAGCCAGAAGCAAGAGTTACTATGGCTGGCTTTGCATCAGCACAAGTGAATATCTGTGTTGGTGCTCAGAAAATCTGATCCTGCCACTCTCACTGGCTGGTTTACCAGCATCACAAACATCTCAGAGACCCATGAGCTCACATTCCTAATGAAGGAGCTACTGGCTGCTCACGGCTGGGGCAGGGAAGGACCCTCCTCTTTAATGGAGGGATCATATTCCAGGACATAGTGAACAGAGTATATGGGCGACATAAACTAGAGTCTGGGTTATTTTAAAAAGATATGAGAGAAAAAGACGAAGTTGGGAATGGATATGGGAGGAGTTACAGGGCAAATGGGAAGAGTTACAGGAAAAAGGGGGGTGACTATTGATAAAAATATATGGCATAAAATATTTAACAAAATATTGCATTTTTAAAAGACTCTAGCTCAAGCACTCTCAACAAGCCAACAACAGTCAATATCTTGGTAGCTACTTCAAAATCTAGTTTTCTTTTGGATATTTTTTTCTAGCACATTTATATCCTGCATTTTTTGAGAAATCTAGATAAATAGTAACTTTATAGAACAGATACGTTTTCTTGGGTCCTGCCTATCTGTATATACACGCTGTGCCTGTCTGCAGACGCACACCATGTCTGTCTATAGACAAACACCATGCCTGTCTGCAGACACACACCGTGCATGTCTGCATACACACACTGTGGCTGAACCATGCCTGTCTGCAGACACACACCATGCCTGTCTGTACACACATACGGTGCCTGTCTGAATATACACACTGTGTCTATCTGCATCCAGTTTCTGGGTTGAATTTTTGTGGTGCTAAATTGAAAGTATTGCTTAGTGGATAAATAGTGACAGGACCAGCGCATCCCTGAGCCAGACTTGCATGTTAGAAAATAGCAACACAGTGTGAAAGTTGTACTTCAGTGCCTGGGTGTCTATGAAGAAAAAGTCTACCCACTATTTTAGTCCCAAGCCTCCAACTACTCTGTGGACAGTGGAATGACAACTCTCCCTTCTTGGGCATCTTCAACCAGAACTGAGGTTGCTTGGGATGGCTGATTCTAGGTCAGCTATGGACAAGGTTCTAGAATAGTATGGGAGTCAGCTTCCTTGGACCCCAAAGTTTTCTTAAAATTCTATTTCCCCTTTCTTTCCTCAGTGCATTAGTCAGCTTACGGTCACTATATTAAAACACCTGAGCCAGGCCACCTAGAGGGAGGAAAGGTTTCTTTGGCACACAGTTTTGGCAGTTTTAGTTTACATGGTGGTTGCTGTGACATGGAAGGGGGAAATGGTGGGGGAAGCTGCTTACATTGTGGAAGCAGAGAGAAGAAAGAAGAGAGGCTTGGATACTGTAACTTCCTTAAAGGCAAGCTCTAACCACTGACCTTCCTTCTTCTAGGCCTCAGTATAAAACAAACTCCAGCTCTGTGGAGACCCCAGCTCCTCCCAAGTACTTCACATATTCTTGAAAAATGGGTTATACCTTTCATTGGACTCTTCTCTCTATTTGACCTTATCAATTCTGGAGCAAAGGAAAGGTTCTCCCTGCTCGTCAGGACTCAGTCGGCACCGTGCATCTGAAGAGGCACACTCCTGAGGGAGGCACATTTCATGCTGGTCACCTGCCTCAACTGCAGACCTTCCACACCCAGCACTGTGCCCGAGGCTAACCCCATCCCTTCTGAGCTGTCCCTAAAAATGGCATGGGTCTTGGGTTCTAGATTCGGGGCCAGTGGACCTTCTCCAAGACTCCTCCTTTGTGCTTTTGCTGATCCATCATGTGCTCAGTAAAACATAGAGCTATCTGTTGGACAATTTGCCCATTCCACCCTCAGAAGAAAAGTTTGAGATATACAGAGGAAAAGATATTTTCTGATGTGCGTTTAGTTGTATCCATCAGACCATCCTTTCGATTATATGTCATTTTTTCAATCAGTGAACACACGGGTGCTCTAGGGGTTACGCTGACCCCTTAAAGCTACGGAGCTTGCAGATACAGAGATTTGCTCTTTGTCCTATATCCTACTCTTCAAAGGTCTTCACAAACTCTTTCAAAGTTCTCCATAACCACCTACTATCAAACTCTCTGACTCTTTCTTCTTTATTTTACCTGGCAGCTGGCTGAGTCATGGGATCAGAGTCTCCAGGTCTTAAACTTGGCTTTCCCATCTCACACTCACACTCACTATCTAGAAATGCATCCTTTGCTCTCATCCATACAGCACTGAGTGTGTAGGTAGCAGGCCTTCTGAGCTACTGAGTTCATAGTACTCATTCCGTTCTATTCTCTGTTCCTGGAGCACTGGTACAGCAGATCATGCTCTTCCTCCTCTTTCCCAAGGTTCCACAACAAACACATCTACAACAAACTCACCAGCAAGTGCTAATGTGCAATTTGACTTCATGGGGTTTCAAAGCATTAATATGCTCCTAGTATTAACAACCTACGAAACAGCATTTTATTACGCTGTGGAATATTTGATTAGATCACTTCATTAGAAAGTGGAGTAATAAAATTAGTGGCATAACTACAATACAGAGGTGCAAACAGGCTGGAAGAACACGCTAATCTCTCCTTGTTGTGTCTAAATCCATTGTGTAGGACGCATGCTCTGAGGAACCTAGGTGTCCCATAGCCCCAATACACACGCCCTAGTGTTTAAGCACGGCACTAGCTATACCGACTTTCAGTGTGTCCATAGTCTGACACAATACAAATTATGAGCACAAAACTTTGCAGCTACGAGTTCACTATTATTGAGGTAACAAGAAAAGCAGTACAATCCAAGTTTTTAAAAAGAATCTCTGTATATTTTGAAGTTATTGGTAGCTACACAGGACAGAAAAATCTAACACTAGAGGTACAAATCAGAAATCACAAATAGAAAGGAAGGCATTTTTAAAAAGTTACACTTGTGGAAACTGTAAGCGACCCTTTTTAGGTGGAATCTTATGCTGCATGTCATCACACTCCCTCTGTGAGGAACAGTAACCGCCTGTAACACAAGCCTTGTTGTGTGGTGTCAGAATCAGCAGCCAGTGCAGCAGGAACCCTCCGCAGACCTGCGGCAGGCCCAGGGGACTCTCCTCCCGTTTAGGTTAGCGCTCCTTGATGCATGAGTGCGGCAGAGCTGTCTTTGTTTTTCTGCCCTGCGTCCATCATTCCATAAGTGTGTGTTTCCGCACCACTCATCTGCGAGGGGCTGACGAGCTGAATTAATAATGCAATGTCCTATTTACACGGGCAGTGTTGAGGATGTGCACAGCTAGCCGATCAATGCGTCCGACAGATGAAGAAAGCACTTCTAGCTTACCTGGATTGCATGAACCTCGGCTAGGAAAGCTCATTGCCAATTCCAAAGAACACCGGCACTCCGCCTTTTAAGGTGAGGTTTGGAAGTTACTTTCCCCTGTAAGAACACTGGACTCCTTATAAAAAGAGAACTGTGTGAATTTCTACCCTTTGAAGACAATTTTTAAAAGGAAAGAAAGTGAAGAATCAAAGCATAATAAATGGATCCAGGGTGGAGAGTGACCAAGGATTCAGGGCATCACTGCACGCCAGTTCTCTGTCCCAGGCACACGGAAAAGTCCATACATAATTTAACTTGCTCTGCTGTCCATACAGAAGGTAACGATCTCTCTTTATTTGCCAGAGTGTGCATTTCCAAAAGGAAGTTTGGAAGTTTCTTTGTGGATGAATTTCACTAGCTTGGGCCATTTGGTGATGGCTACCGGCCTTTTCCAGACTGCTGTCTCCAGCACTCTGCTCCCTGGCCGACTGTGCCCATTTGCCCATTTGCAAGTCTGCTCAATCTTTTTTTTTTGGGTATTTTTGTTGTTGTTGTTGTTGTTTTGTTGTTTTTTTGGTTTTTTGAGACAGGGTTTCTCTGTGTAGCCCTGGCTGTCCTGGAACTCACTCTGTAGACCAGGTTGGCCTCGAACTCAGAAATCCGCCTGCCTCTGCCTCCCAAGTGCTGGGATTAAAGGCATGTGCTACCATGCCTGGCTTAAGTCTGCTCAATCTTAACTTCATTCCTTAGCCACGCAGGCTCTGAACATAATGGCAGATGCCTTCCTGTAGATTTCAAGCTTTCATTTGTTACTAAAACAATATGTTTAAAATAAGATGAGCATATGATATTTTATTTTTACCTGGGGAAGACAGAACACATTTTGAAAAAAAAGCCCATTAATGTTGCAGGCAGAAGGTGCCCTCCGCTGCCCACACACCTTGAATTGTACCTTTGAAGTCAAACGAGGGTTTCTAAGGCATGCCGTGAGTCCCCGTTAGCATCGGTAGTAAAAGGCACCACCTGAGGTTAAACATAGTGACCGCCTCCAACTTGACAGCCGTAACTCTAATACCCACAATGAATATTCTTCTCATCAGAAACCTCCCTTGGCACTAATTTGGCACAGAGGCAAGCAGGCTGTTGAGCAAACCTGTAAACCGAAGGTGTCAGGCACTAAAAGGTACCATTAAGCTGATAAAATACCTCTGCATAGAAGTAGGCACCATTATGGGGCTGTATTTCTTAGTACCTAAAGTTTATTGGCTCATTCTCCAAACCTGACAGTGTCCTTCATGAACTATCAAACATATCATAACACGAGCTATTAAAGGAAATAGAAAGTGTGTGTTTCTCTAAACCATCTTTTCCCGTAGCAGGTAAACTGACTGAACTTGGAAACAAATGACAAGAAAGATGACCTGAGGTGTGTGTGTGGGGAATCTTATTTGGTAGGCACTGTGAGTACATAAAGGCCCTTTCTGCACATTTCAACACAGATATGATGGATGTGGGTGGTGAGTGAGAAGGGGAGACCACTGGATGCTCACTCAGATGTGTTTGTGTTCAATAAATAGCTTTAAACATTAACCATATTAGAGCTGGGGAAAATGAGATCCCTTGACTTCCTCATCCACACTTAGTCGGTTCCATACTCTTGAATCAGCACTGACTGCCACTCCGCAGTGTGTGCTCTGGTGGCCCATGCTCCGTGGGCTTGGGTGCACAGAGATGAATGGGTTTCTGGGAATTTCTATGACTTTTGCGTAACAGGCACCCTTACAGTTTAGTGCTCTGACTACATATGAAATTAAGCCCAAACCCAGCTCACTTGTACAAACATGGGTGACTGTGTATCAAAGGAAAAGGAAGAGACTTGGTGGCCATTGTCTCTGCTGGAAAACTGTCTCTGCTGTTCTGCCTTATTCTCTCACACATACACCCCGAAACCACACCATTCAAAGCAACACTGGTGAGTTGGAGAACACCACTTCTGCCTTAGAATGGCATCCCTAATTTGAATCTGGATGTCACCCTGGCAAAGTTCCCCAGTGTGCTCTTCTGTGATGCCCACCTTTAAAGGCCAGGTCGGGGGCAACTCATGGCGGATGTACTCATTGTCAGGGTTGCATAAACTGTGGCCTGGAGATGAGAATCAGTGTACAAGTTTTAGGACGAACATCCTGAATCTACATCTTAAGGCAGACAGCCAGGAGTCATGTGAAAGAGCACATGGAACTAAGAATGCCTACTCTGCAGAATGTTGAGAGAATTATCGAATAACGGTAGATGTAAAACATACATACACTGTCTAGCACACAGACATTATTCTGAACATTTTAATGTCACCTCACCTTAGAAAACCAGGACATTAGGTAAGCTGCCTTTCTAGTGAGTTTCATGTTGATCATGTCAGTTGGTGCGCAAGTCTATCGGCAGGAACAAGACTGCAGCGAGCTAGGAGAGTCATCGGCCAGGGCTGCTCTGAATCTGCCTCTGCCTCCCGTTCTGCTCCTATCCTCTGAGTTTTTCACCCACCCTTGCAACCAGCAGCCAACTAATTGCCAGGCAGGTCAACATTGAGCACATCATAGCAAATGACTGAGACTGACACTCTCAGACTTTGTTGCTGTGGACAGTTTACCCGACAGAAACCAGTTAGGGCAAGGAGGGCTTATTTTGGCTCACAGTTTCAAAGGTTTAACACCAGAGTGGGCTGGCCTGCATCAAGGCAGAATATCATAACAGAAGGGCAGAGAAACAGCTCATGTAATGGCTGCCAGGAAGCAGAGAGATAGGATGACGCAAACAACCTTCTGTCTTCTCCCGTTCTCTCTTGCAGCACCCCTGTCCTATTGGCTGCTGCTGCCACATCCAGGACAGGGCTCACCGCTTTCTTTAGTCCTCTCTGGAACTGTCCTTATAAACACACCAATAAGCATGTTTTTCCTGTCCCAGCATCTCTTGTGCGGTCAGGCTGACAGGCTTAACGATCAACATCTTTGTCCTGCATCAAGAGTTTATTAAATGGTAGACATTTCAAGTTTTCACGCATCCCTGACTCCTGTTTATCCTAAGCCTGTGCAAAGGTGTCTCATCACTATTCCATTAATTCGGAAGGTACTGCAGGATTGTTTCTAGTCAATGAAAAACAAGTACCAAGCCATTTCAGGAACTGAATATCTAAGAAATGGCAAGGCATCATTATGCTGAGGTACCCCTGCCAGCCACGTGCTAGGCAAATGGGAGGAGACAGAGGGAGCCTAAACCCTGATTCAGAGGAGGGGATGCTGTGATTAGTTTATAGTACAATGAATATAAAAGAAATTATGGGCATTTGGAGGGGGTCTCTACCATCTTGGCTCCTGGATGGACTGGACGGGCAGTGCCAGGTACACAGAGATATCTCTAGCCTAACATCGCTTGGGACACAGCACGCCAGGCAGAAGCCTATGCCCAGGGCCTGGGCAGCTCTGTGGGCAGTCTGTGTGCCAGCCCTGTCCTGGGCTGTTTGTCCTGCAGAGTGATCGGCACTTGGAAAAAGTCCCTGCAGCATCTGCCATCTTCGCTCCCAGACAGAGCAGATAGGCAGCACCAGGTTCACAGAGATATCCTGAGTTTGACATCACCCAGGATACAGTCTGCCAGGCTTCTGCCTGTGCCCAGGACCTGGGTGGCTCTGCGGGCCATCTGTGTGCCAGCCCTGTCCTGGGCCATTTGCCCTGCAGAGTGATCAGCACTTGGAGGGTGTCCCCGCTGAGTCTACCATCTTCGCTGCTGGGAGGACCAAACAGGCAACCCGGTGTACATAAAGACAACCAGAGTATAGCATTGCTTGGGGCAAGGCACACCAAGGCTCCAAGGACACCCAAGAGTAGGGCAGCACATCAGCAATCTGTGCCAGGGGAAACCCAGTCATCCAGTAGTGTGAAAATAGTCTTACAGTCTCACAGGAGGTTCAAGCATCAGCCAGTGACAACAGGACCAACTAACGTCAGAGATAACCAGATGGCAAAAGGCAAATGTAGGAACATTACTAACAGAAATCAAGGCAATATGGCAGCATCTGAACCCAATTCTCTGACAATAGCAAGTCCTGGCTACCCCAACACATCAGAAAAACAAGATTCGGATTTAAAATCACTGGTTATGATGCTGTGAGAGGAACACAAGAAGGACATAAATAAATCTCTTAAAGAAATACAGGAGAACATGAATGAAAAGGTAGAAACCCTTACAAGGGAAACACAAAAATCATTTAAAGAAATTCAGGAGAAAACATGGGTCAACAGAAGCCAATAACAAGGAAATGCAAAAATCAAAAAAATAGAGGAGAACTTGGGTCAACAGGCAGAAGTCATGAAAGAGGAAACGTAAAAATCTCTTAAAGAATTACAGAAAAACACAAACAAACAAGTGAAGGAACTGAACAAAACAATGCAGGATCTAAAAACAGAAGTAGAAACAACTAAGAAATCACCAAGGGAGACAACTTTGGAGATAGAAAACCTTGGGAAGAACTCAGGGGCCAAAGACGCAAATATCAACAACAGAATACAAGAGATAGAAGAAAGAATCTCAGATGCTGAAGATACCATAGAAACCACTCACTCAACAGTCAAAGAAAATGCAAAATGCAAAAAACTTGTAACCCAAAACATCCAGGAAATCCAGGACACAATGAGGAGACCAAAACTAAGGATTATAGGTATAGATGAGAGTGAAGATTTACAAATTAAGCTAGCAAATATCTTCAACAAAATTATGGAAGAAAACTTCCCTAACCTAAACAGAAAGATGCCCATGAATATACAAGAAGCCTACAGAACTCCAAACAGACTGGACCAGAACAGAAATACCTCCTGTCACATAATAATCAAAAACCCAAATGTACTAAACAAAGAAAGAGTATTAAAAGCAGTAAGAGAAAAAGGCCAAGTAACATATAAAGGAAGACCTATCAGAATTACACCAGACTTCTCACCAGAGACCATGAAAGCTAGAAGATCCTGGGCAGATCTCATGCAGACTCTAAGAGAAAACAAATCCTAGCCAAGACTACTATACCCAGCAGAACTCTCAATCACCATAAATGGAGAAACCAAGATATTCCACGATAAAACCAAATTTACACAATATCTTTCCACAAACCCAGCCCTACAAAGGATAGTATGCTAAAAACACCAATACAAGGAAGGAAACTACACCCTGGAAAAAGCAAGATAGAAACCTTCTTTCATCAAACCGAAAAGAAAATAACATCAAAAATAACAGGAAGGAATAATCACTATTCCTTAATATCTCTTAACATCAATGGACTCAATTCCCCTATAAAAAGACATAAACTAACAGACTGGATACAAAAACAGAACCCTACATTTTGCTGCATACAGGAAACACACCTCAGTGTCAAAGACAAACACTACCTCTAAATAAAAGGCTGGAAAACAATTTTACAAGCAAATGGTCTCAGGAAATAAGCAGGAGTAACCATTCTAATATCAGATAAAATTAGCCGGGTGTGGTGGTGCACGCCTTTAATCCCAGCACTTGGGAGGCAGAGGCAGGCGGATTTCTGAGTTCGAGGCCAGCCTGGTCTACAAAGTGAGTTCCAGGACAGCCAGGGCTACACAGAGAAACCCTGTCTTGAAAAACAAAAAACAAACAAACAAACAAAAAAATCAGATAAAATTGACTTTCAACCTAAAGTCTTCAAAAGAGACACGGAAGGACACTTACTGGTCAAAGGAAAAAATCCACCAAGAAGAACTCCCAATTCTGAACATCTATGCTGCAAATGCAAGGGAACCCTCATTTGTAAAAGAAACTTTTCTAAAGCTCAAAGCACACATTGTACCTAACACAATAATTGTGGGTGACTTCAATACTCCACTCTCCTCAATGGACCGATCAAGAAAACAGAAACTAAGCAGGGACACAGTAAAATTAATTGAAGCTTTGGATTAATTGGATTTAACAGATATATATATATATATATATATATATATATATATATATATATAAAACATTTCATCTTAAAGCAAAAGAATATACCTTTTTCTCAGCACCTCATGTTACCTTCTCCAAAATCAACCATATAATTGGTCACAAGACAGACCTCAACAAATATAAGAAGATAGAACTAAACCCATGCCTCCTATCAGATCACTATGGAGTAAGAGTGGTCTTCAATAGCCACAAAAACAACAGAAAGTCCACATACACATGGAAGCTGAACAATACTCTACTCAATGATACCTTGGTCAAGGAAGAAATAAAGAAGTCAAAGACTTTTTAGAATTTAATAAAAATGAAGGCACAACATACCCAAAGTTATGGGACACAATGAAAGCAGTGCTAAGAGGAAAACTCGTAGCCTTGAGTGCCTCCAAAAAGAAACTTGAGAGACCATACACTAGCAGCTTAACAGCACACCTGAAAGCCCTGGAACAAAAAGAAGCTAATTCACCCAGGAGTAGAAGACAGGAAATCATCCAACTCATGGCTGAAATCAATGGACTAAAAACAAAGGGAACCATACAAAGAATCAACAAAACCAGAAGCTGGTTCTTTGAGAAAAATCAATGAGGTAGATTAAACCCTTAGCCAGACTAACCAAAGGGCACAGAGACAGTATCTAAATTTAAAAAATTAGAAATGAAAAGGGAGATATAACAACAGAAATTGAGGAAATTAAAAAAAATCATCAGATCCTACCACAAAAGTCTATACTCAACACAACTAGAAAATCTGGAGGAAATGAACAATTTCATAGACAGATACCAAATGACAACATTAAGTCAGGATCAAATAGATCATCTAAACAGTCACAGAATCCCTAAAGAAATAGAAGGGGTCATAGAAAGTCTTCTAACCAAAAGAAACCACAGGACCAGATGGTTTTAGTGCAGAATTCTATCAGACCTTCAAAGAAGACCTAACACCAATACTCTTCAAACTATTCCACAAAATAGAAACAGAAGGAACACTATCCAACTTGTTCTATGAAGCCACAATTATGCTGATACCAAAACCACACAAAGATCCAACAAAGAAAGAGAACTTCAGGCCAATTTCCCATATGAATATCAATGCAAAAAAAAAACAAAACAAAAAAACAAAACAAAAAAAAACCTCAATAAAATTCTTGCCAACTGAATCCAAGAGCACATCAAAATGATCATTCACCATGATCAAGTAGGATTTATCCCAGGGATGCAGGGGTGGTTCAATATATGGAAATCCATCAATGCAATCCACTACATAAACAAAAATCAAAGAAAAAAACCACATGGTCATTTCTTTAGATGCTAAAAAAGCATTTGACAAAATTCAGCATCCTTTCATGCTAAAAGTCTTGGAAAGAACAGGAATTCAAGGCCCATACCTAAACATAGTAAAAGCAATATACAGCAAACCGGTAGCCAACATCAAACCAAATGGAGAGAAATTTGAAGCAATACCACTAAAATCAGGGACTAAACAAGGCTGCCCCCTCTCTCCATATCTTTTCAATATAGTACTTGAAGTTCTAGCTAGAGCAAATAGACAACATAAGGAGGTCAAAGGGATACAAATTGGAAAGGAAGAAGTCAAACTATCACTATTTGCAGATGATATGATAGTTTACTTTAATGACTCAAAAAACTCCACCAGAGAACTCCTACAGCTGATAAACAACTTCAACAAAGTGGCTGGTTATAAAATCAACTCAAGCAAATCAATAGCCTTCCTAAACCCAAAGGATAAGCAGGCTGAGAAAGAAATTAGGGAAATGACACCCTTCACAATAGCCACAAACATATAATGTATCTTGGTGTGATTCGAACCAAACAACTGAAAGATCTATATGACAAGAATTTCAGGTCTCTGAAGAAAGAAATTGAAGAAGACCTCAGAAAATGGAAAAATCTTCCATGCTCGTGGACTGGCAGGATTAATATAGTTAAAATGGCCATCTTGCCAAAAAGCAATATACAGATTCAATCCAATCCCCATCAAAATCCTAACTCAGTTCTTCATAGAGTTTGAAAGGGTAATTCTCAAGTTCACCTGGAATAACAAAAAACCCAGGATAGCTAAAACTATTCTAAACAGTAAAAGAACTTCTGGGGGAATCAGTATCCCAGGCCTCAAGCAGTACTACAAAGCAATAGTGTTAAAAAAACTGCATGGTATTGGTACAGTGACAGGCAGGTAGATCAATGGAATAGAATTGAAGACCCAGAAATGAACCTACACACCTATGGTCACCTGAACTTTGACAAAGGAGCTGAAACCATCCAGTGGAAAAAAGATAGTCTTCAACAAGTGGTGCTGATTCAACTGGAGGTCAGCATGCAGAAGAATTCGAATTGATCCATTCTTACCTCCTTGTACTAAGCTCAACTCCAAATGGATCAAGGACCTCCACATAAAACCAAACACAGTAAAACTAATAGAAAAGAAACTGGGGAAGAGCCTTGATGACATTGGCACAGGGGAAATTTTACTGAACAGAACACCAGTAGCTTATGCTCTAAGATCAAGAATTGACAAATGGGACCTCATAAAATTACAAAATTTCTGTAAGGCAAAGGACATTGTCAAAAGGACAAAATGGCAACCAACAAATTGGGAAAAGATCTTATCAACCCTACATCCGATAGAGCTAATATCCAATATATACAAAGAACTCAAGGAGTTAGACTACAGAGAACCAAATAACCCTATTAAAAAATGGGGTACAGAACTAAACAAAGAATTTTCACCTGAAGAGCTTCAAATGGCTGAGAAGCACCTTAAGAAATGTTCAGCATCATTAGTCATTATGGAAATGCAAATCAAAACAACCCTGAGATTTCACCTCACAAAGCAGTCAGAATAGCTAAGATTAAAAATTCAGGAGACAGCAGGTGTTGGCAAGGATGGGGAGAAAGAGGAACACTCCTGCACTGCTGGTAGGAATGCAAGTTGTTTCAACCACTCTGGAAATCAGTCTGGTGGTTCCTCAGAAAATTGGGCATGACACTTCCTGAGGACCCTGCTTTACCACTCCTGGGCATATACCCAGAGGATTCCCTGGCATGCAATAAGGACACATGCTCCACTATGTTCATAGCAGCCTTATTTATAATAGCCAAAAGCTGGAAAGAACCCAGATGTCCCTCAATGGAGGAATGGATGCAGAAAATGTGGTATATTTACACAATGGAATACTACTCAACAATTAAAAACAATGAATTCATGAAATTCTTAGG
Organism: Apodemus agrarius; assembly: GCA_964023405.1. Classification (NCBI taxonomy): domain Eukaryota; kingdom Metazoa; phylum Chordata; class Mammalia; order Rodentia; family Muridae; genus Apodemus; species Apodemus agrarius. Next base: position 197,398,304 of record OZ030005.1, on the reverse strand, counting down.
CAAATGGTTGGAACTGGAAAATATCATCCTAAGTCAGGTAACTCATTCACAAAAGAATACACATGGAATGCAGTCATTGATAAGTGGATATTAGCCCAGAAGCTCTGAATACCCAGTACACAACTCACATATCAAATCATTCCCAATAAGAAGGAAGGAGAGGGCCCTGGTCCTGGAAAGGCTTGATGTAGCATTGTAGGGGAGTACTAGGACAGAGAAGTGGGAGGGGGTTGATTGGTGAATGGGAGGAGGGAAGAGGGCTTATGGGACTTTTAGGGAGGGGGGACCCAGGAAAGGGAAAATCATTTGGAATGTAAACAAAGAATATAGAAAATAAAATAAATAAATAAAATATACATGCAACACTCACACACAAAAAGAAATTACACTTTCATTTATCTTTTTTTAAGCAGCAAATGGTTACTTACATAGAGCAACAGAGGGCATAAATTTGTGTAGTAATAATTATTATAGAATAATATATTATAGAATAATTGATTATTAAATTATAGACTAATACATTAGTAAATTCCATGTGCGTGTGTAAGGAGGGCTTCATTTGGGAGATCCATGCAGTTTTCATCCAGTTCAGGTCTTTGTGAGCCATGTGACAGCAGAGGAGGAGGGCAGCCAGCTCTGCGCGGACGAGCTGCTTGTGACCAGAGGGAGTATTGTTTGTATTACACACTACCATCACGCACACAGCACACACAGCACTGAGCAACACAGTACGATTATTGCATGAAAGAAAGCCGTGCCTTCCTGGGGCTAAAAGTCAGCGATGGGAATGGATACAAATCCAGGATCACAGAAATGAGTGTCGAGGCGTAACTCTGGAAAAGTGCAAGGTCAGAACAGGCATGGCCAGACTGAGAAGCTTAGAGAAGTTTCTCTGAGGAAGAGGCCATCAAGCCAGGATCTCGAGAACTCTGAGATCTACACAGGTGAATCTACACTGGAGGAGCTGAGGCTGAGGAGGTTTCTCCCATGGGGAATATGGTCCTAGACAGGCAGGCAGGGTGTGATATCAGTCGACGTACTGAAGGATTTTATCTTTATTATACAGGTCATGGAAAGTCACGAGATTGCTTTATGCAAGATGGTGAAAAGGTACGTACGACATATGCACCAAAGATTACCCTGTTGCTCCCAGGAATGTCCAAAGAATCTGGTGGAATGAGAGAGAGAGAGAGAGAGAGAGAGAGAGAGAGAGAAAGACAGACAGAGAGATAGAGGTGTAACTTCATTTTTTTTAAACCTTGTTTTTAATGATGGTTCTTAAACATCCTAATCTCCCTTCTAGCCCACTACCAGGGGTAGTAGAAAAGAAATGATAGGGGGGAAGAGGACCTGCTGAGAAACAGTTTTTTGGAGCAAATCCCATCTGTGTTGTCAGGCACAGGTCAGCAGTGGCAGCTCCATCCACTCGGAAACACTTCACAGATATAAAAACAGTCTAATTTGGTAGCGTCGAGATAACAAACACATATCAGCAGCAGTGAAACTACCTAGCAGAGATGGCCAGGCCTCAGCCTTGGCACAAGCCAGTAGGAGGGACCAGGGCCAACAGGAACGCCAGAAAAAGTTCTAGGCTGTCTCTCTCTGAACAAAAGGAAGAGCAACAAAGACTCAGACCAACAAGTGTTATACAGCTAGCTCTATAAATAAGCCTAGCCCAGCCAAGCCAAGCTCCGCCTCCGCCACTGTCTGTCAAGTCCTTCTGATACTCCCTCCAAACATCACGTGTCCTCCACGGGTCTCGCCTCAATACATGAGTCTGTCTCAGATGGTATCATATGCCAATCAGCCTGAGTCCACAGAAGAGACAAGAAACGATAACACATCACTAGAAGTTTTTTTTGGCATGTTTCTCTCTATGGAGTCCCTACACATGTAAGGCAGACCAATACATGTGTGTTAACAAAAAAAAAATCCTTCATCATGTGTCTTTTCATGTGTTTGCTTCAACAGAACATCTTTCACCTGTATCTGCTTCAGCTAAATCATTCCGTCACAAGTTTTAGTCTTTCACCACTTTAGGAAAACACTCCTTCACATGTTTGCCCCAACAAAACACCATTCAACACAACTGACTTTACGAAGAACCCTTAAGTTTCCATTTCAGGGTAGGAGAATGAATGTCAGGGGACACTGTGATAAAATTACAATGGGGACAAAACAGAGAAGAGGAGGCTCGGTCAGACTCTGAGACAAGAAAAGCTAGAGTAGAGAACAAAACCGAATCTGAGGCCAATGCTGTGGTCTGCATGTTTGTGTTCCCCAAACTCACATGTTAAAACATGACTACAGAGGGGACGGTGAATATTAGGTCAGGGAGATGTGTAGGGGTGGTTCTGAAGCTGTCCTGCTCTCCAATTGGTTCTTGATCTGTCAGTAAAGAAGCCATGGGCCAATTGCTGGGTGGATGGAAGGAGTAGGTGGGACTTCTGGGTCCCTGGAGGAAAAGAAGGCAGATACAAGTAGGGGAAAAGACTGTGCGAGGCTTTGGATGGAGAGGTGACGAGCCATGTGAAATCTTAAGAGAGAATGGCTGCATGGGATGTTCCTACAGGGGGACGGTTGCGGATGTAACTGAGCAACTAAAGTTAGGGAGGCAGGAGGTGCGGAGATAAGAATATTGCTAAGGACATTCATTGCTAGGCGGGAGATAGTAGCACCCAACAATTGTGTCAGAAGGCAAGTTGAAAATGAGCAACCTGTGTGTGTGTGTGTGTGTGTGTGTGTGTGTGTGTGTGTTTTATCTGTGGATTCAAGGGGAGCTGGGAGGAGGGGCGACTGGGATTGGTCTGTTCCCGGAGCTTGAGCAGGGTAGTGAAAAGCTACACGCAACAGAGATGGTGGCCCTATGACTGAGTTAAGGCTGTGTGAAGAGGGTCCGGAGACCTCACTCAGCCTGTGAAGGCACCGAGAACTCTTCTAATTGGTGAGCTCATGAGAAACGGAATCTGCCTGTGCTTTGATCTTCAGAAGTCGTCTGTGCATGGGAGGTATGAAAGATGGAAGCCTCTTATTTTTAGACCATCCAGATTTAAAGTGTTTTGTTATAGAAGCTAAAATGAGCTAAAGCAAAAAACTGCTGGACCTGGGGTAACTTTGGGAAAGCCAGGAGGATGACGTGGTGAGGCCACTAACTCACCAACAGTGAACCACCAACAGTGGTGTGTGCTCAGCTCACGTTCAGATGCTTACGCTGGTCCAGGAGGTTTGAAATGGAGTCTGTATTTCTAAATTACGCACAGACAATGGCAATGTATGAGCCACACACATGACACTTATGCCATAAACATTTGTAAGAGGAAAACTATGAAAATTACCCAAAAAAAACCCAAAGACCACACTAAGAAAAAGTAGCTTGAAGATTCTGATCTCCTGTTTCACAGGAATGTCAACGATTCAGAGTATTAATGACATTTGAGAGCAACCTTAGTATCTCAAAAATGTCTCTAAAAAGACCAATTTTTTCTAAATGTACGAAATTTATATATAAATCTATGCATAGTGATGTCATGAGAACAACCACAACCACCATGAGAACAGCAACAACCATAAACACAACCACAACAACAACACATTCACAACAACAAATACCCAGGTCTGATTAGAGAGACACTGGCAGGCCTTTGTCTTGGTTAGGGTTACTATTGCTTTGACAAAACGCCGTGACCAAAAGCAAGTTGAGGAGGAAAGGGTTAATTCAGCTTACACTTCCATGTCACAGTCCATCACTGGAGGAAGTCAGGACAGGAACCCAAGCAGGGCAGGAACCTGGAGGCAGGAGCTGATGCAGAGGCCATGGAGGGGTGTTGCTATGGCTTGTTCCCCATGGCTTGCTCATATTGCTTTCTTACAGAACCCAGGACCACAATGGGCTGGGTCTGCCCCATCAATCACTAACTTAGAAAAAAATGTCCTACAGTTGGATCTCTCAGAGGCATTTTCTCAATTGAGGCTCTCTCCTCTCTGGTGACTCTAGCTTGTGTCAAGTTGATATAAGACTAGCAGTATATACATCATGCCAGCACACACTACACACACACACACACACACACACACACACACACCAAGAAAACTATCAAATATAGAAAAAAATCATTGCAAAGCATCGTGTTATGGCAGTTTTATAAAGTAAAGCATGCTCAAGGCTAGCATCAAATTTACCTGCTAAGGATATAACTTCACCCAGCCTTCTCCTCCAAGAGGAATTAGATCATCTTGGGGATAGAGTAACTTAAGGAAACCTTTGGAATGGATGGCCTTTGTGACGCTTTCAGGAAAATACAACATCTTAATATTCTTTCAGGGGACTGTCATGCTATGATCGCGTGACGGATCTCCACAGGGCTGGGAAGATGGCTCAGGCCTGGGGCTCTGCTCTCAGCACCCTGCTGGGTAGCTCACAACTGTCTATGACTCCAGAGGAACAGATGCCTTCTTCTGGCCTCCACAGGCCCCTGCACTCACATGTACATACATGCGTACAGATGCAAACACATGACGAAATTTAAGAAGACATTGATACAGGGATTGGGGAGACAGTCCAAGCGGGAAAGTTCTGTTGTAAAAGTATGAGGATACAAGTCTGTTCCCAGCACCCGAGGAAATGCCAGGCGCACCTCTAATTCTAATTCTGGCAAGGTGGAGATGAGAAGATCTTTGGTATTCTCAGGGCCAGCTGGTCTAGCCTGCTCAGTGAGGTCCAAATCACAGTGAGAGACCTTGTTTCAAAAAATAGGGCAGACAACTCTTTTGGAACAACACCTGAGACTGTCTTCTGGTCCATACATATGTGTAAACTGGCATTCACACTCATGAATGAACATACATGCACCTGCACATAAGTGGACGTCTATAAATAAATAGAAACTACTCAAAATCATTAGGAACTATCAGCATTATGATATATATATATTATGAAAAACGCTTAGCTGAAGTGTTCAGGATGCAATACTGTAAAGATACAGTATCATATGGGTGTGCCTGTGTCCATCCGTGGGTGTGTGCACATGTGTGCGTCGAGATTACATCAGACAAGAGATTCCAACTATACACAACTAAGAGTTAACACTGCCATGATTTTGATTGTTTTTCTGTACGGTTTATTTAATAGACTTTCTCTGGTGTATTTTCATTTGTGTCGTGATCAGATAAAAACTTCTTTTTTAAAGAATCTGGATACAAAGCACGAGAAACAAAAATGGCTGGATTTAATAGCTTACCCGGTGAGATGAGTAGGAAGTATTTGTTATCTGATGTGCACCAGAAAGGAAAAAAAAAGTAAGATTTGCTTAGTACAACTCAGTCACAGTGGTGTGCAAAAAACATCATGGGGAGCTCCTGGGGGTGGAAGGCAGCCTCCTCCTATCCTTTAGGAGCTAAAGCTATAGGATAAATTCTTGATGTGGCAGACAGTCTCCTTGGGAACAATGGAATTCCTAATGAGATGTGATTCTTTGAACCTATTTGTTTATTTATTTATTTATTGGATAAGACACACATTTTACATAAGTACTCTCTACTTGTACAGTGACTGCTCATCATTTAATTATATAGCTAAAGCCACAGATTACAATAGAGAGTACACACAGATGTAATTATAGGATAAGTACCCAGTAATTTCTATTCTCTAAAGTGAAGCTTGAATGTTAATTAGCTTTAAGCATATTACTGTAGGTGCAATTATCAGGTAATCTTTGGGAATGTGTACTTTTTAGATCAGCGTTTATTAAGGGAACCCTACGTCGTTAGCAAGGAATATGACTTTTTAAGAAGCTGCAGACCTTTGTGCCAGGATATAAAGAAAGAATAATTAGAGAAGTCAATTTCGCTGTCATCTTACTGGTATTCGCTCTATTCCCATTGTTCTCTCGAAATCCCGTCCCTATAAACTCTCAATTATTCACTATTCCTGGCTACCTGGGAGATTTGGAAAGCCTGCCTAGGAGCTGCGTCCCCCAATACAAAACACCCTCAGAAGCCAAGCCCATCAAATGGAACCTGTCTCCAGCAGTTTGCATTTAAATATGAAATCACAATGAAGAGTCCAGGTGGCAACATTTCTTGCTCCAGCAGCTGCAGCACCGACACAGGAATTCAAAAGCACAAGCCCAACAGATTAACGATTCCCCATAATATTATCTCTGCAACATGCAATTTGTTCTCAATGATAATTAGATATTTAGAGAGAGAGACGTAATTAGGAGGAAGCGCCGTAATGCTTTTTGTTGTTGTTGTTTGCCGAGACTCTCCTGACAGCAGAGGATCTGCCGGGAGGAGCGCTGGGCTATTGGAACGCTCAGCTGCTGCCCAAGTTGAGAAGCGGCTTAAGCATTCTGCATGGTGAATAAAACCTCTCCAAACCCAAACCTTTCTAGTTAATTGGTGTGTCGGAGCTCCCATGCTTGAAAACAGGCAGTATCTGTTTATATGTGCCTCATAAGCACGGACGACCGAAAGAAACACTGAGCCAGCTAAAGAGAAACAAGGTAAATTCCTGTCTCCAGTTCCTCCTGGAATGACAAGGGCTGGGACAGCCAGGCGCAGGTAAGGTCCCACGGGAGTGTCCTCTGACTCTTTGTGACAGTGAGTTTCTTCTTTGCTTCAGATCTAGTATTGCTGCCAGCAGAGTCCATGTGTCTATACGCAGTTTCCTTGGAATTTTGTTTACAGAATCAGTGACTTGGTTCCTCCTGGTCAGTGGAGTCAATACCAGGCCATCTCAGATGCCATTTTCCATGCTCACTGGAAGTCCCCCCAGCCCCTGCCAGGACCTGAGCAGACCCAAGCAGAAGGTCCAAACCTTCGCAATACCATTCACCTAAAGTCAGAATTCTTCCTACATCACCATCCTAGAAGATGCCCCTCATCTCTCCTCCTCAAGTACAGTGAGTAAGCAGACTGTTAGCACCATCGATAGGTATTCTCCTTATAATCATAGGCCCGGAGAGACAGTTCAGTGGTTTAGAGTGGTTGCTGCTCATACAGGGGACCCAGGTTCTGTTTCTAGCACCCACAATGGGTAGATTTCAACCACCTGTCTCTCTAGCTCTATAGGGATCTGATGTCCTTTTCTGTCCCCTATGGCCGCCTTATGCACATGGTATACACTATACTCAGACACACACACACACACACACACACACACACACACACAATCAATCACCCTTTGAAAGGTGAAAGCAACCTCACCGTGCTCTTCCGTGGCTGGCTTATTTTGTCTGGCTTCATGTATTTCCAGTTTATAACAATCATTTAGCCAATTATTGTGTACTAGTCCTTAGTATGAATATACAATTCCTTACCAATTATATTTTAATGGCTGTTTAGGGTTATTTTAAACTTAGCTATTAGCTATTATATATCATGTAGCTGTAAACACTCTTGTATGAGTCTTTTGGTGTATATATAGTCCTGGTTATGTGAGGGAGATAGTAAAGATGGGATTTCCCTGCTAGCTTCTGAAAATGCTCATGCCTAAGAAGGAGGACTTTATTTCTGTAACATAAGAGAAGATAGTTGTTTTTATTATTATTGTTGTTGTTGTTGTTGTTGTTATTGTTGTTATTACTCTTACTACTACTACTACGACTACTACTACTACAGACGTGTCTGAGATGATCTGACGGAGCTCCCTAAGTGAGCCCCCTTGCAGTGTGCAGTGCTTCTTTTCAGATGAATTTGAAGAATGTCTAGGGCCCACAGGTGCCTCCGACCGTCTGCACAAAGCCTAAGCCAGATCTGCCGTTCCATACAAGGGGCGTTTGTGATTGGTGAGAGCTGCAGGCTTATGTCCTGGATAGTCCGTTGCAGCGGCGTGGAATCTGTATGAGCTTTATGGGCAGGGGACACAGACAACGCACAACTGGATGGAGAGAGTTCAGACAGAGCTAAAGCTACAAAGTAACCTTGGCCCATTCATGTGAAATGCTCAGGAATAACTGGTGCTCATTAGGGGGGCAGGGAGCCCGAAAGGTTAGCTTCCTCTTAGGCCTGTCTGTCCATCCCTGCCACAAACCCCGCTCTGCTGGGATCCAGTGGAAATCATAAGCGTGTATCTATTTCTTCATTTTCAGTATTTACTGTTTCCTATAATTCAACATCCCCCCCCCCCAGACAACACATGCTTGTCAGTGCTAAGTACTGATCATGTGACACTTGCCAGTTACCAATTGTGCTAGGACCTTGGTATATTTGAACCGGTATATTTGGTGGCATTAGGGTGAGAGTCTTACCTTCATGCCTATCACAGGCCTCTTTATGCCTCAGTTTCCCTTTCCAGAGCAGGTCTTGTTATAGCTAGCATGCGACTCAAAACGAGCTGCCTACCCGCTTTCGGGATCTCTGATACCATTTATAGGGAGCTAACCCTACTGACACGGGTCCCTGGGTGCTTGCAAAAGCTTTCCATATACAGATCTATCTCAGGCTGAAGTCACCACCAGCCTAGAGCACTCTACTTGAAGGCTTGGGAAAGGTGACTTTCTTCTAGGAAGCATTGGGTGGCTGGTCTACGGCACATGACTTCACACCTGTGGCCACTGTTACCTCACTTCCAGGCTCACTGGCTGTCATCTCTGTGTTAACTTTCAACATTGGGAGAGATTGTGATTTCAAGCTTCTGAAAGTGTTCCTGCTCCCTACTGCCCAGGCTGCCTCCCTTCATTTCCAGAAGGTTCTGTCATGTTGTCCCGCCTATCACTCACAGCCTCCTCTCTGCTGCCGTGAATTCTTGGTGCTTTCGAGTGAGCACAGCTCATTTTCAGGGTGGAAATGCTTTCCTTGGCTGTCCCGAACCACAGTTTGCTTGAGTATAAATTTTCCCACAAGAATGGGGCATCGTGTTGCTGGTGCAGGAAGCTTCCTGTGGGGCTGTGAGATGACTCAGTTGGTGAAGTCATCATTGTATAATGTGAAGATCTGAGTTTTGATCCCCAACACTATATACAAAGGTCACGGTGGTTTTTCTCTGACATCCCACCCCCCCCATGCCCTCCCACACTCCCGATGTCCTGCCCTCCATGCCCTCCCATTATTGTGCTTTTTTTGGGGGCGGGGGGACTCTTGGGAGCTCCCTGGCCAGCCAGTCTTGTTTGATCTTCAGCAAGAGACCCTATCTTACTTACAAATAGGAGGTGTGCTTCCCCTCAGCACCCACCTTAAGCCACGCTAAAGAGACAGGAGGAATACTTATCCTATCAGAATTCTGCCTATCAGAATTTCCCGATCAGAATTCTGCCCCCTAGTGCGTGCAGTCCTACAGCACTGTCATGGGGTTTGGCTAGGTCTGCCACTTTCTTAGTCCTGTCATTTTCTCCTTTTCTTGTCTCCAATGCTAGCCAGAGGCTAAGTATGTGTCTTCCACTACTCTGGGCATTTTCGCTGTCCTCAGAAGCCATCTGTCCTCTCTTACCACATGATCCTTTGAAAGGAGCATGGGTCTTTCTATTCTCCATGTGTGCAGCTGTTGAGATTTACAGTTTGCCTACCCTGGGAGTTTTTCTTCTAAACAGTAATAAAGCTGTCCTCAGGATTAAGAGGGGAGAGAGAAAGAGAGAGAGAGAGAGAGAGAGAGAGAGAGAGAGAGAGAGAGATTGAGATTCTGCACATATGTCATGGGCCAGAATGAATTTCATGTTTCTGATGTGGCCAGCAAGATCTGAAATAGATTTGGCATTTGGCAGAATGACATCTTGCAGAGCAAGGATCTTCCATTTCTTCTGCACATCAGAATTACACATAAATGGCCTTCAAACTAGATCTGCAGCACCTGACTGAGGTGTGGCCCTGTGGCACCTCCATCACAGCGGCTCCACTTAGGAGGGAAGGCTCCTCCAGCACTATCTCACCCCTGCCTGTCCCCCACTCAGGATAGTAAGCAGCATTTTCATGAGGTATGACTGGTACTCAGCACAGTGCTTAGGAATACACTCACGCTCAGTAAATAGTTTTCAATACACAAATAAAATATACATGCTTTCTACCTGCCAAGGGAAAAATATCTTCAAGTCTTCAGAGAGAAGTTAAGCCAACATAGCATTTGTGTAGATACACACTTGGCTGAAATACTTCAAGTTAATTGGGTAAAATTTGGTTACTGCTTATATTAAATAGGGTTTAAATATTGCCAAATAGTACTTTTGTTCCCGCTGCTCAAATGGGCTCATCCAGATATTATCAAGAGGGTACGTGAGCGTCAACATACTTTGTCAACTCCTTTTACTACAGACCATTTGGTTTATTTTCAAAATTAGGAGGCAGAGTAATGGGGTTTGTGCTGTTTTCATAATTTTTTCATGTCTGTCCTCTCCTAATCTTCCCATGTCTGTCCCACTTCTTCCCAAGACTACCCACACTCCTGATGTTCCGCCCCCATGCCCTCCCACACTCCCCCATCTCATGTCACAGGTGTCCCCCACCTTCCTAAAGCCCCTCCCCCACTTGGGGTCCCTTTGTATTTATATGGCTGACACTCATATATAAAAAAATTGAAGCTGAGATCTGTAAGCAGAAGAGAAGAACGTGTGGCAATCTGAGTCTAGGTCATGTCACTTAATAATTATTGTTTCCATCCATTTTCTTGATGATTCTATGATTTTGTTTTTCTTTATAGCTGAAGAAAACTCTACTTGTGTGTGTGTGTGTCTGTGTGTGTGTGTGTGTGTGTCTGTATGTGTGTGTGTCTGTGCATGTGTGTGTGCAGCGACTAAGTGTTCCTCCCTCCCCACATTCTCACCAGCTTTTCTCTCTTGACAATAGTTACATGGACTGGGGTGAAATGGAATCTCAAAGTCATTATAATTTGCATTTCCATGGTGGTTAAGAATGCTGAACACTTCTAAGAATTATTTATTGAGCAGCGTGTTTCTTGTTTAGAGAGCCATCTCTTCATTACCTGTTTACTGGCCATCCGTTTTGCTTTTTGCTTGTTTGATTTGTTCAGCTCTTTACATATTCAAGATATTAACCCTCAGCTGACATATAGCTGGTGACTTTTGCTAGCTCATTATCACTCTCCTTTTCCAGACTCATGCTTATTATATACATATATCCATACATTCTTGTACACAAAAGCACATCCTTGGGCTATCTGAATTGAGTCCATTCACTCCCATTCTTGAAAGGTAAGATTTCACCATCTCTTAACTGCCTTCAGTCTAAGAAGATCTACAGTCTTAGTGTGATTTCTACAGCTATCTCTTTAGTCAGACTCAGGGAGGTTAACAGTCTGGCTCATCTCTGGCCATGTGTATTGGCTACAGATTTTCTGAGGGGATGGGGTAGGCTACATTCTAACACTTTCCATCCCTTTCCATTCCTAGTTACAGCAACAATGTAACTTCAGTTCTACAGGAAGCAAAGTCCAGTGTAACTTTTGTCTTAGCTACAACCCCACAGATCCTCTCTTCTCAATTTTGTTCTCCGGCCTCTAAGAGCCTGGAAATACATTCTGCGGTGATGGCTTCTCAGAGAAGAGTCTCTGATACACCAGTTACTCGTTTTTCAGTTTGCAATTGCTTATAGAGCACAGAAGTTGCATGACTCTTGGCTCTCATCCACAAGGCAGAAAATTTACTGTACTCTCTTTCTAATTGTCTACTATTCCTTTTAAAGAAAAAAAATAATTCTGGATAAATTGTTTAGCTGAAGTGGTAGAAATGTTTTAAACAGCGAAAAAAATGTTTCCTTTCCTGGAACTGTCAAAGAATTTTCTAATTAAAACACAGTAGACTTATGGCTAAAAGAACACTCAGAGCAAAGGCTAGAATTTAATTTACTACCACTTAAAAACGCAAATTACAAAAAACACTTTAAAATTATTCCAAGTGCACATTATCTTAGCAATTAATTAATTGTGCATATCACTGTCAGATTTCTTTGACTCTGCAGTATGCATTCATTCATCACATTTCTCTGTCTAGAGAGCAGTCTCCTTATCTTCCCAATATGGAGGCTTCACTTCAGAGAACTGTACCTGTGAAAAACACAAACTGAGCAAACATCAGAAGAGTCTTGAGCTTCTGAACAGCATAGGGAGTGGTAGTTACGGAACTCACCGGGAATGGGTATTCACCGGGAATGCGGGTATTCTGGTATGTACTGCCCGGATAAGTATGAACAAAACAGAATATGACATTCTAGGGGTGAGCACATACTGTCTGTCAGGTATAGAATTAAACACTTTATAGACATTATCTCCTCTTATTCTTTCCCAAGAGGTAGGTGGTCATATTCCTATTATGCAAGTTAAAAATCAAACTTGAGAAAAGCTGTATTTCCCCAGGGTAAAATGCCCAGGGTGTAAGCGATTCATACTCCTTCTATGGAGGACCCAAAGCTCTGACCTTCTGGCATTTCCCACTTAGCTGACCTTACTCGCCCTGGGTGCAGAGAACACTTGACACATAACTCTGTTTTCATTTCAACCTTTTATGGTAATTTGTGCCAAGTTCTCACTCCCAACTGCAAGATGCCCAGCATTGGCTCTTCTAAACTGTCCCTCTCACTGGATCTTCTCCTACCCGAGCCCTCAAGTCCTGAGACGCTGACTTTGTCCATGCTGGCAACTCAGGGGGTCAGTTTAGCCAAGGAACTCAAGGGACTTGAGGTCCAGACCCTACCATGTCTCTGGAATGCCATCCACCAGCCCCAGTGTCTTGTAATTCTCTGCCTCACTCCTTAGACAATATCTTCAGTATAGTCTTGGCCTGATTAATTTCTGTTTGGACTTCAAATTTTTTGCACAGGGCCCTAACCTCCGAAAGGGCAGGTCCAGGCAAGCTTTGTGCACTGTTCAGTAGTACATGGTTGGTGCTGACTAGGTATAAATGAAGAAAATGTTCTAAGCAAACCTTTAGTTTGAGTACATGTGCTTAACATATCTGAGCAATGCTCCTATTTGGTGCATGAATGAGCTCTGCATAGATTACCAACTCTTTACCAGTGCTTTATACTGTTTTCTTCCTCAGGACTTACATCTAGGTTTGGGATTTCTTTTGGAATATATGACCCTCAACATGATCCTACACTCATCCCTGCTACCCCCCAGAATAAGTTAGTGCCCAGTGCTGATGTTCAGGGCAATTCCAGGAGATCTTTTTTTTCAACTGGGGCTGGACAAGACAGCATGTGCCCTTTTTTCCTAGCAGGACAGTGGCCTAGGCAGGTGGATCTTTGTGACTTTGAAGCCAGCCTAGACTACATGAGTTCCAGGCTAGCCAAGGCTACATGGTAAGACCCTGTCTCAAAATATAAACCACAAGCAAAAAATTCAACTAGAGAAGAGTTCTCAAGTCAAGCTATATTAAAAACTTTGCTATTAGGGGCTGGAGCGATGGCTCACATATTAAGAGCTCTGGATGCTCTTCCAGGGGACCTGGGTTTGACTTCCAGCACATGTACATACAGCAACTCCAGTTCCAAGGGATCTGATATCCTTTTCTGGCCTCCACTGGCGCTGAAGCCCTGGTACACAGACATGTATGCAAACATAAATCAAATCATATAAATATATTTTAAAGTACCTTGCTGTTAATAAATCTTGTTCAGGAGTACACAGGCAGTATCTGGTGCTGGGGATAAGGGGCTCTACCTGTAACCTTCATTTGGTTCCATCACAGTCTCCTTAACAATCCTTTCTGCAAACCCTCGAGATCCTCTTTGTGTCTAGAACCTTACTCTCTCAGATCGCTCTGTACTTTTCCTAACTGGTTCCTGTTTTTTTTTTTTTTTTTTTTTAATCAATTGGTAGAAAGCAAACTTTATTTTCTTTAAACTAAATTTTAATATCATGTCACAGTTCAAAATCCACAATATCTTTCTTAGTTCACATTGGATTAAATTAAAACCCTGGCAGTGAAGGCTTTCTCAGTATCTCAGCATCTTCTCTCATTCACAGGATAGTCTGCTTAGGTGCTGGACAAGTCTGGAATATGAGTCAAAAAAAAAACAAAACAAAAACAAAAACAAAAACAAAAAACCCACGTCCTGCTCTTCCCCTGGTATCAATGTTTTTATCCTTTGTAGAAATGAGAGATTCAGTTATTTATGGTCTATATGAGGGACTGCACTTTCCTCAGCATCTCCTCTGTGCTCCTGAAGTGTGCAGACAGATGATTCCCTTCTTCAATAGTGCCTGATATTTGAGAAATGTTCTCTCGGAGATGTGTGTAAGGATAAACACCATATTTTCAATTTCTCTAGTCAATACCAAATGGCAACCCAAGAAAGACAAAGGCCAGAGAACACAAGGAAAGAGCCTCCTTGCAAGAGACAGGCTCTTTCAAGCTTTGAAAGATATGGGAAAACAGGTTTACAATAGGGCAAGACAGTCCCTGTAAGCTCGGAAGTGCTCAGCCAACAACAGCAAGGTTCTTCTGCTCTTAGACTCTGCTTTCTAAGGAAGCCATGAGGTAAGTCATTCTTGCCTTGGCAGTGGCTTTCTCTGGTTGTGGCATTGCCCGTGAATTACAAACAGCATGTTTGCTGACAGTGCGCACCAAGGCTGTGTGACGGTTATAGCCAAGCAAGATGAAGGAATACCATTCTGAAGCCGGCGTATCGGGCATGCAGGCTTCAGTTGATTAGGCTTGCTGTTCTATGGGTATTGTCTCCTATCTCAGGGTACTTATCTTCCAAAGAGGAAAGCAATGAGAGCGTGCAGTTAAATTCAAGCAGAAGGATGCTCTTTAAATGGCCGATAAACTGAGTTCGTGGCTAGACTTCAGGGAGGAGCGGCTAGGCTGTAACCAGAAAACCCCCACAAAGTCTAGGCTTCCCAGAATTCCAGCCTGATTTACATATGCAAACCGAGGAAATGTTTTACTCTCTCCGATTAGTCGCTATTTATCTGACAAATGCTAGAAAAGTTGGCAAAGTGAAGTAGCTGCTGATTTACTGTTGCTTTCTCTTGGGTTCCTGCTGTCAGGATATAACAATATCTACAGGAAACTGCAAATATTCACTTTATTTCAATTAGGTCTCGCCACACAGCACTGCCTCCTCAGCCGGCTCAGGAAAGGGGACTTTTAGCATTGCCCAGGCTGCTCCTCTGTGAGATAAGCCCCGGAAGTCCTGGCTACTCATCCCCAGCAAGACTGGCTGCTCTGTCTTATCAGCTGACCTGCTGGGGTTTATTTAACTCCGTTTGTGATGAGCTATCACTTTGTCTGTTTGAATCTTGACTTGATATTAATGTATCTTTATCTTCAGATTAACACAGTCCTACCTTCTGTGACCTAGAGTTGAATTTTTCATTGAGTGAACTTTCTAAATACTAACAAACCTCAGGACTGAGCAGCCTTCATTACCGAATGCGCCAAACAAGCTGATGCAGTCCCTATTAGGTTTTGAACTTTTAACAAGAAAAAGCACTGACATCTCTCTGTCAACATTTTCCAGGACTACAAATTGCTCATGCATTAGAAATTCTCCAGAAACGGCATGAAAAGGCTACGAAGCGAATGTATTCTTGTACCTCGGGTCTGCAAGTCAGGGTAATTTCAGAATATACCACATATGCTGAAAAGATGGCAGATGCAAGGATTGGATTTAACCATAGATGATAAGCCAATTTTCTCCATACTCTGTAACTCAATAAGTCTTTAATGGCTTCTCAGATAAACAGATGGATGTCATCAAAAGGCACAGGATGATAAATCTGATTGGTGTCTGAAGAATTCGCACGGCTCTATCCCTGAACAAGCAGGAAGAGAAAGGGGAGGGGAACCACACTTAAGCCCCAGCATGGGAGTTTAAATTATTTGCTCAGAAACAGTTGTATTTCCCAGTGGCATAATACTAAAAACAACAAGGACGGCTGCAGCCAGGAAGGACAATACATCTTTTTAATTAGACTGCTCCTTTTGAAGACTTATACTGTTTAATCTAGCTGTGTTTACTCTGATTTAGTTGATTATTTTTATACAGACTTCCAAATATTCAATTAAAGCCCCTTGGAAGATTATGAATTTCAATTATTTACGAAAACCCTAGACTTAACAGACACTGAAGTCCAAGGCCACTTCTACTAGTCAAGTGCTTCCTGTTTATTCAGATAGCTTCTTGGTGTCTGAGTCACCAAACTGTTTGGGACATTCGGTAAAATGTAACTGAACCCAGGACAAAGGCTGAAGACTTAAGAGGTAAATGAGCCTTCAATGATTGTCAGTATTGTTTCTGGGTTGTGAGACTATGGGAAAATTCTATGGTTTTTAAGTGTTAACTTAGGAAACTTTTCTCTGTGGCCGGAATGCAGGATTAGATTGCTTTTAATATTGGTGGCTATGCAAGTCACTTCTTTCCTAATGTTAGGAAATATTTTTGAAGAAATAGAGATGCCAAGGTCCTCATCTTCAGTAGAAGATATTGCTCTAGAAGGGCCGAAGGCCCAGTATATATGTATATATGTATGTATGTATGTATGTATGTATATATGTATATATGTATATATGTATGTACGCGTATACATACATACATATATACTGTATATATGTATATACAAATATATATGTATATATACACACATATATACATATATGTGTGTGTATACACATATATATTCTTCTAAAATATATATCTCCTTCTAGAAATATATATATTCACACATACATACATATATATTCACACACACACACACACACACACACACACACACACACGTGCACACACACATCTAACAACACTTTTCCAGGTCATAACTAAACTGTTTGTTCTGGGGAACCCAGTCAGGTCGGAGCAATTTTCTTTTTATCTCCAAAGCTCCAGCAGGTGCTTTTCGGTATTCTCACCACCGGATGCTCACCCCTCCACTGAATCTAATTTTTAGTAACTTCAATAAAATAAATAAATAACAGGTCATTCTTACACTGTACTCACTACAGACCTGAAGTAAGTCCTAATGCATCCATATGGGAAGTCTAGAGACAATCACTATTGTTATCCACTCTGCAGATGAGAAGACAAAACCAGAGATGGTTCGCAACCTGCCCAAGATCCTGCAGTCACGGAATGGCAGAGCCAGAGACCGAGCACAGACAGCCTGGCTCCAGAGCCTATGCTTTTAAGCATTTTAATATTTTACTGTCTTACATAAAAGCTTGACTCATGTATAAAGATATCCACGATAGGCTCAGTAATCAAATCAGATGGGGGGCTGGCCGGGTCACAGTGAACACGAGGGTGAAGGTCTGTGCCCTGGAGTACGGTTACTCAAGTGATCTGGGGTTGGGGAGACATGAGGAAGCTATGCACCAAGAAGGTGGGGGTCAGAGGGCCAGCGATCACTCTCGGAATGCCCGTGTGCCACCTAATAGGTAAACGGCACATTCTAGAGGCACTTGATGCGTGTTGGAAGACATTGCTGCCAGGTCCTCTGTGCTGCAGTGTGGCCTGGGCTTGATCTCAGGTGACTGCTGTCCTGTGCTGCAGTGTGGCCTGGGCTTGGTCTCAGGTGACTGCTGTCCTGTGCTGCAGTGTGGCCTGGGCTTGGTCTCAGGTGACTGCTGTCCTGCCCTCTTATGTAGGCCTCTGCCAGGCGTCTGCTCTGCAGCCTCCAATTAGTCGCTTGTGATCGGCTCCTGGATTGCAGAAGAACCATACCCTTCTGCCCCACAGTACTTTCACTGAAAGGGACTGTGGCTACGCTTTACGACTGTCTTCCATGACATTCAAAATGTCTCCTGTTGGCAAACAAATTGTTAAGACTTTCCTGAAATGTAATTTAGCGGTATGTATTGAAACCCTAGCAATGTACCATGCATACATACGACCTAACTTCAGAGCTAGAGATGTGGCCTGAGTAAAAAGTCTGAGAGGAAGAGGAAGTTTGATTATTCAAGGATTCATCACAGCATTATTTATAACAAAAGGCCTGGGAAGAGCATAAATATCTAAGAAGAAAAAAATAAGACATTTATGATACATCTATAAAGTGCAATATTATGCAGTCATTAAAATTATATTTCTGAAACTTTTTTTCTGAAGAATTTTTAATGACTCATTATATAACATTTGTTGAAAATGAAGATTATAGGACTTCATTAAAAATGATGACACTTACATAAAAGAAAACTAAATATATCTGAAATCCTGGAAAGAAATAGGACTTTTTTTGGTGGATATTTCCAGGCTGTAAGATGCTTGTTGCATTTTTTTTCAAAAAAAATGTTACAGGAATATACATTAAGTTTTCATCAGAAAATCAACCAATAACATATAAATATCCATGAGCTTCCAGGAAAGCGGGCAGATTCCTGTGGTGATGGCGTGAGGAAGGTGGCAATGTATAGAAGAGAAACGCAGCCTCCCTTCGCAGCCTCCCCGCTACATGCATGTGCAAATGCATGTACATGTGTACATGCATGCACACACAAGAACAAGTTTCTCACTGACAGTGGCTCCTAGCTCTTTTCTATAGAAGTCTGGAATTCCAGCCAACTATATATAGATGGGCAGAGAATCGGATCATCTCTGTGACTGTTTTTATATAAATTATTCCAGCTGACAGTCTGGAATATTCCAGCGTTGTGTGACCTGAAATCCTCTAGGCTAGAAGTAGGCAGGATGTTTGTCTCATAAGTACTTGTGCAAATCATTGCAACCATTCCCCTGCCCCCAGGCTTCTGCTTCTGCATGCATAAAGTTAGACAGTCATTCATTCACTTTCCAAAGTCCCGAGGTTCTGATTGACAGGCACTGCTGTGGTAACCAAAGTCGGCCCTTACTTCTTGCCCAGAATTTAGTCAGAGAGACAGAAAGTAACTGGCTGACTTCTAGTGATGGCACAACGTGTCATCAAGTGTCACATTAACAATGTGGTCAACACTGATGACCTCAGCAGGGAAACTTTAATTGGGAAAAGGCACTAAAGTCAGATGAGAGTCAGCTGAGGGGTAGAGTGGTTGAGTACCAGGTATCTTGCTGGGAAAAGCTCAAGGGGTCCAGAGTCATCCTCTAAATACTAACCACTCAAGTATGTATAACCTCCCAAGGCAGCAGCCTTGAGGGGCAGCAACCAATCCAGCGCAAACATTCTAGCATATAAAGTCTTATCGCATAGTGGTGACATTCCAGATACCGAAAGGAAATTAAGACCTGGGAGTTATTACTGTGAGAACCCGGCTAGTCTCAAATCGAGGGAGAAGGGAGCAGTATGAGCTAAGGGTCTGAACTAGATGGACTCTCCTTTGTCTGATGCCGTTATGCTAATGCTGCTGCTCCTGCAAGAGAAGAGAGAGGACCAGCTCACCGGGAAAGCATCCCAGGGTTCCAGGCTTCTTCCTGTAAGGAGGCTTTGATGCTGTCTCCTGCCTTTCTCCCCTGTTAAAGATGGTATAGATAAATGGCAGAGTACTCCCGATGTGAAGTGTGATTTTAAGGATCTGCAGCAACTGGATACATTTTAACAAACTGGCTGTTATTTTCAGTGAAAATTCCTGGTAATTCTCACATTAAACACTCATAGTATTTTTAGAGGAAAATATTTTTAAAACCTTGTGAAAACATAGGGATTTAAAAAAGGGGGGTTACATCAATGAAAGTTACTAAGCTAAAGGTTTAGATTTATTTTCTAATTAATATTTTATCAATTGGACCAATTAGTCTGAACAAGGCTGAGATTTTGCAGATTTCCTAGATCTGACACCTGTGCCTTCCTAATCTGCTGGCGACAAACACGATGCAAATTTACCAATTACAGGACTGTGTGGGATGCAGCGGAAGCCTGGGGGTTGAGTGTGAAGTGTACCGGGACAAAGAGAGCCATGTTTGATCTCTGAGTCACGTTTAAAAATCCCTGCTGCTTTCTGTGTTTGCTCTGTCATTTTGAATCCTAAAACAGAGCAGATTAGACGCAAGCCTAACGTATTTCCTGTAAGCACCGTTTTCTCTCTTAGTTCTCTGGTCTATTTACTACTTCCTGGTCAGGAATGCACCAGAGGACAGTGACTGCAGACAGAAACTTTAGAGACAAAGCAACAAGAAAGCCACAGTCTCTGGTTCTCTCTGTTGGGTGGTTGGGGACTGCTGGTAAGATTTTGCATCTCAATGTTCCCAGACTGCTCACAGCTACCTTTCCAGGGTTGCTGCCGAGGTTGGGTGAGAGGTGGGAAACAGTTGTTTGAGCATCTCACAGTAAGAACTTGGTGACAGGCACTGCTGGTTTGTGGTCCTGGTCTCTGAGTGAGAGTCCTTTCCCATTTGGACACTCATACCACATCAGTCACAACAGAAACGGTGTTCAATCCAAGGCCCATCCTTATAACAATACCCTGTGCTTGTATCTGCATTATTTATAGATACCCAGTAAGAAAGAGCTTCATGGTGTCATAGCATGATCTTGGCACACTTAATTATTTTAAACGCTTTAAAAAATTTTTTAGCAAGAATATGGTCCTACTTTGTAAGCATATCATGATTCAGTAAGAATGGTGCTTTAAGCTTTTAGGATACTCCCTCTTATACTTTCTGATTTATCGATCCAAAATGAATTAAAGATGCAAGGTAGAATTATTCATAAAAAATAGTTACATTCTAACAATTCAGTCTAAGAAGCAGGATACAAGTTTCAGAGGACCAGAGAGCAGAGGCACCAAAGGGCCACTCCCTTTTGAGTCTCTAGCCAGAGGGTCTCCTTCAGGTGTACAGACTAGACAGCCGGTCATAAGACCTGGCTTTAAAATCAGCTCTGTGGCTTGCTGACTCCACATTCTCACAATAAGACCTTAGAGCCAGTAAAGCACCTTCGGCTTCCGGTTGGGGCAACTTCTGTGGCAGAATTTTCTCCTGATTAATTTAAATATTAATACAACAAGAAACCTGTGATTGGACAGGGAAAAGGGAGGTGGAGTTAAGAGTTTCAGGGGCAGGGACAGGAAGAGAGAAAGCAAAGGAAGGAAAATGGAGGAAGAGAAAGATGATCCAGATTCCGTGTGGCTTTAAATAGTCACAGGTAGCTATGAATATCTTATAAGGGACGGATAATTACAGTACAAGTTGTCTTATCTAGGTGGCTAGCTTATATCAATATCAATTGGCTCTGAGTAAATTGTGTGGACATTTTTGGGGGGAGAATTTACTGATATAAATCTGACTTATAAATTACAAGCCTCTAGAATTTTTATTTTACCAGGTTCCTGGGATTTGAGACCACAAACCACAGGGGGTGGATGGCTAGGAATGTGAGCAGAATCTGCAGCAAGAGAACTGAGATGGGCGGTCTCTGCCGGGGATGAGAAGAGCTGGAGATAGCTTGAGATGGTGCATTTTTAAATATTTCCCACAACAACTTCCCCTAAGGAACACGGCAATGGGCTATGGCTTATGTTCTAGGACACAGCGGGACTGGCCGATAAACACAGATAAATGTACCCAGGGTTCTAGGCTAAGCAAGCTTTTGAGGGCTGACCCAGGAACCACGAAATAGAACAAATGTGATTTCAGTGAGAAAATAAGTACATATTGTAACCTTCTCCAGAAGCATGGAGAGCTCTGGCCCTTTCGGGACCCCCTGCTGACCATTCTCTAAGGCATTCTGCACATGATCAGACCACAGAGATTCACGAATCCCACTAACCACACTCTATGGCACATCTGCAAAGCTCTGATCACAGTTTTTTAAATATTTTCTTAAAAATAGATGTTTATTGCTTTGTATTTGCTTTGTTTTTTCCCTTGGTTATACTGGTTATACATTTAACAGTTAACTTTGTATGGAGTTTGTATACACGTGTGCATGTGTGAGAGTCTACACATGTGTGTATGTGTGTAGGCTAGACATCAATGTTTGGTGTCCTTCTTGATTTGTCTGCACCTTTTTTTTTAAGGTTAGATCTTTCATTGAGCTTTGAGCTAGGCTGGCCTTGGGTGGACAGGGGATCCCCAGGAGCCTCCTACATCTGCTTCCACAGAGCTGTGGTTGCAGATACAAGCCCTGTGCCTGTTTCTGTGCATGGGTGCTGGGGCTGCAGAGTCAGATCTGCAAGTGTGTGCAGCAAGGACTTGCAGTACATAGGCCATCTTGCCAGCCCTTTCTTTCTGGTTATTCTTCTCTTTGGTAAACTTAGATCATCATATGTGTTCTCTCTCTTTTTGAAACAGAGACTTGCTCAGTAACCCAGGTTGTTCAGGAACTCATTCTGTAACCCAGGAGGACCTCAGGCTCACGGTGACCTCCCTGCCTCAGCTCTGCCAGCGATCCCCCATTCCCGGCAGTGTTCTCTACTACCCCCATTAACACACTTGGCTATAGTTTTAAACACCCGGAGTCTGTCACAAATATGGCCTGTAAATCCCTCTCTATTCTTTCAGAGAACTCTTCCTCTGTCTCCTTGCAGATGCATGGTGCCTCTATCAGGTATTTGCATATGCATCGTTGTCTAGGTTGAATTTAATAGCTTGTGTTTATGGAAAATGCTGAAACATGTAGCCAGCTTATTTTTATTTCATACTGCGGGAAGTATGTTTTGGGGTAAATTCCCATGAGCTAGATTGCATGTGCAGTTTTGTTAGGCGCTACAAATCCCCTTCAGTGTGTGGACAGATGTTGTCTCACCTGCAGTATGTAGTCATCCTTTTTAATTTTCACCAACATGATAGGTGAGAAAAAGAACCTTGCAACTGTTGGAGTTTCTAAGAGATGCTTTCGATGGGAATGGGAAGAGGAGATTGGGGAGAAACTCAGATGGACAAGCTTGTGAGCCAGGATGGAGTCTGGGTATTCTCTACTAAGACTGGAGTTAAACTGGAGGCCTAAAAACACAGGATGACTCTGGAGTGCTGGCCAAGGTCAAAAGCCATAAGACAAGGAGGGCAGTGACCTGCTGAGGTCAGACTGCCTAGCACTATGCATGAGACAGGCTTAGGAAGACTGACTTGGTTTTAGATACAAGAGCAAAGGCAATAGCAAATAATGTTTAAAACAGAGACATTCAAATGTGTTTGCAAAATCTGTCTTCAAACACCCAATAAAAGATCCAGGGTTTAAGCAGTCAAGCAAAACCAGAAGAGGCTGTAAATGGATGCTTAGATGTCAGGAAGTATCGGATTCATTTCTATGATACACTCACACAGAGACAAGCGCGCGCACACACACACACACACACACACACACACACAAAGAGCAATGTTCTCTGATCCTGCTTGAAACCCTAAGGTGTCAGAAGAGTCTGTGGAACATGAATTTTTAGTAAAATATTAGAAAAATTCAAGAAAACCAAGGATCTTATAGATGACCGACCATCACAATATATAGTTCTGCATGAAGAGACATCCAAAGAAATGTTTTAAGCACAGAAGAAAACCGCCCACACTGCAAGTGACTAACAAGACTAACAAGGGACAAACAGAGGAATCCGTTCACCTCAATGAAGTTTTAGTTCTATTTCAGAGACCAGACTAGGAGACAGATAGTAAGAAGTATCTTATTCTCCTCCTCTTCCTCCTCCTTCTCATCCTCTTCCTCCTTCTTCTCCTTCAGTTTTTAAATGCGAAATATCTAGAACTCTTTTAGTGAAGCCCAGAGGCCAAGTGCTTGACCAGGTGCAATGGAGAGTCTGAATTCACAACCGGCTTGGGAGCTGGGTCCTGGGGGTTTAGCACCCACCGGCACAGTGAGCAAGGCAGAGGAGGAAAGGACTAGGCAGTGTGCATTGATGCTCTGGTGTGCGTTGGCATCAGTTACCAGCAAGTGGATACTGATAGGAGGGAGTTACTGCCCTTCGCCCACCTGGGTGGGCTGAAGACAGCATAATGGCAATTTTATAGCAGTGAATGAAAAGAAATCAACGCTGCGGAGTGTGGATGGCTGTGATGGAGACAGGTTCCCGAGGAGGAGCCACCATGAGGTCGTGGCCCCAGATGACACTGTCTCTTGGCAGAAAGCAATAGAGGTACACAGGGACAGGTCCAAGCAAAGGGGAAATTTGGTAAACTCATACCACGTGGGGAGGGGTGTGTCTGTGTGTTTAAAGTTTCTTCGGAAACCAGTACCAAGAGGCACATAACCTCTCTCTAAAATAATCACACTGGCACATTCCATCAAGGGCGGTATTGAGGACAGCATGTGCTTAAACGTCAGAGGAACTACCTCCCTCTTCTGGTACAAGAAGAACATCAGACTCTCAATGCAGTCCGGGAGTCTTGAGCCAATGACATCTCAGAAGCTCGCAGAGCTCTGAGGGTCAGAACAAGTCCAAAGGAAGGCAGGCCTGAGCAAAGATGAAAGGCCAGACTCAGGAACGGGGCTGCGCTGAGGCTGGAGGTGACTCTGAAGTCACTCTGTGACACGATAGGTTAGCTAGAGAGTACAACCAATTGCTCTCTATTTCTGGAGAGACAAGGACAAGATGATAGGGAACAAAAGGAAATAAGATCAAACTGCAGCAGGGACTGTGCAGTTACAGAATGACTGTGTCTTGGAAGTGAGCAGCGCGCCTTTCAGGGGACGTCCTGAGGAACTGTCCGTCCGAGATGATTCCGGACAGGGTCAGCAGCTGTGACAGCAGGCGCTTGGCAGAGCCAGATGTCATTTTCGTTTGCCCTTCATAGCTCTGTGTTTAGGCAGTTACATAATATTATGCATAAATAGAGTAATACAAAATTACCCCATTCATACATTTTATGTATCTATTAATATGGACACACAGTTTCCTTTCCATTTTACCAGTAAAGTTTTGAATACAAATGTAACTAAGCCTCTCCCATTCCGGCTCGGCCTTCAGGGCTAATCACCTCTCTGAACACTTAAGGAGTCGTTTTTCATTATGATGGGGAGCAAGGCGAAGCCAGATGGCAGAGTCATGTTATTGATTTGATGATCCTTGCCTGGCTTGTTGGATAAATGGAACCGAGTGATGGTCACTGCATCTAGACATTTAGGGGCTTCAAGGTTCAGCTGAAATTATATCAGACAGCAGGTTCAGGGGACAAGAATCCATTTACTCCCCAGGGTTTCTAAGAGACAATCCCAGGGATTATGGAGGACCCTTGGGGGCACCTCCTGGGAGGATTCCGGACCAGTTTAAGTCTTTTGGGAAGAGTCTCCCCCAGGTTTCACTGGTGCTTTGGTGCATGACAGCACAGGACATGCTGCCCATCAATTAAGGAAGTCTGCGAAATTTGCATGGCCTATGCTCATTTGCAAATTATAAGGCAGATAGATGGAGATAAATTACTCACTTCTCAGAGGGTCATTAACTTTTTCCTTAAAAGCCCTTTGAGAAAGACCATTGTGGCTTTAAGGAGTTAACGTAATTATAGCCAAGGGTTACCTTTTGTGGAATTACATTTCTACTGCTGCTCCTCAACCTCCCTCAGGACTGTCATTAGCAGGAACACACACTCATACTAATAACAGCTCTGCCAGACAGTAGCACAGTACTGAACAGTACACGGAAGGATCTGAGACCAGATTATATATTTTTATTTTAAATTTTATTGTAAAATAGTACAAACACACACACGAAATTAACTCCACTAAAAGATGTCCAGGAATTTTGACCAAAATTTGAGTATTTCACTCCTGGGGGAACAACTACATTGAGGCCCTAGAAAAATGTTTATGTAGGGATTTCCCTGGATCTGGCTCACATTTTATCACCTTTGCCTGGCACTTCTGGGGTGTATGTGGCAGGTGTTGTATCGTTGAGAAGTGCTAAGAGGAGAATTATCATTCTTTTTCCAGCTAGACAGACCTTTACCATGGTAAAATACATACTAGGAAGCGCCAAATTCTCTCTGCATGAGGGATTCAGAGACCTTTTCTCTTAGCCCTAGCTCAACTACAAACAAGTCTCTTCCTGTTTGTAGGTGCTGGGAGTTTCTCTCTTGCAAGCTGTGAGGTAGACACAGGTAAGGCTATTTCTCAATCTCAAAATGGCAGTCCTCTGCCATCCCGATTAGCCACCCACCTTTGTTTAATGCAGAAGGACTGTGTTGATATCCTTCCTCCACCCACTACCAAATTTGTATGCGGAGGGCCTAATCTCTAAACAGTGGCAAGGCAAGAGGAGGCCTGTGGGGAAGAGCACAGGTTAGATGAGGCTTTGAGGGTAGAGCCTCACTTGACAACAGCAGACCCCATGCTGTCTCCACTTGTGAGGGCACAGCAAAGAGCTGACAGCAGGGAGCCAGGAAAAGACCCCCAAGTCCATCCACACCTGGATTTTGATTTGCCAGCCTGCACAACTGAGAGCTGTGCACTTGCTATTTACCCAGTCTGGGTGTGGCAGACGCCCCATGGACTACCAGTCAGCAAGCTTTGCTCAGATTCTTTCAAGTCCTCGAACTGCAGTTTTCCATGGGCTACCGTGTCATTTTTATAAGGAGTCCAAAGGGAAGCAGATTTACTCTTATATTTACTTTACTATATTTAATTTATAGTCAGGACACTACCGACAACACATCGTGCTGTCTTGATTTTGCGTCTTGTGAACAGATCGTGACCCCTGCCCTGGCTTTGGAATTATTTACTGAGTTCTCCTACTGCCCCCACTTTCTCCTTGACCAAAGCAATTGTTTATCAATCAACGACAGGCAGAACTACGAACATGGGGTGGTGGGCAGGAGGAAGGACAGGGAAAGGGAAGCCTGTTAGTTAAAGGCCTCGCATCAGTGTGAGGCACTCTTCCCCTTCAGGAGAAATGTCTCGAGCTGCTTATCCTGAGAACATCCGAGTCACATTTTAGGATTAGCTGAACTCGGAGGCATGTTTCATGTCCACTAGATTTCTTATTGGCATTTTTCTTTGCTTCTTTAAGACAGGAATCAATTCCTCTCTGTTAAATATGACACAAAGATAAAATTTAAAACCTCAGCTAGCAGGAGCAGGGCCACCCTACTGCGGAGTGGGAGTGACACTGGCCACAGAGAAGCCCGTGCTGTGCTCAGGAGCTGTCCCTCTATTTATGAAAAGCCTCAGATAATCCCAAATGAGACTCAGAAGAACATCATTGTAGCAGAGGTTTTTCTGACCTTAAATTCTGGCTGCACATGCATTTACCATGTGGCTGCAGGCAAGTGTCCACACCTCCACAAGCCCACTGTGCTCCCAGGTGATGGAAGTGTATTCTGTATAACTTCTCAGGTTATAACGACTTAAAAATATTGAGAGCACAGACTCGCTTCTGGACAAGCTGTGTGATAATGACAATGTTGACAATAGAAGCTTCAGTTTGCGACAATCACCGGCGAGGTGTGGCTCTTCCGAGAAAAACTAACATGTGGACCTTTACTCCACAAAATCCAAGTATATATATTTTTACACATAAAGTATTAAACCCAGTTGTACTATCTCAAATTTAAATCTCGTTTTTTAAAAATATCAGCATAGGAAGAAATCAAAATTAAAATCATAATTTTATGACAGGCTTCATGGATGGAGGTGGGAGATAATAGAACTTGCTTCAGTGTTTTGTGTCAACCTTCACTGATATTCTGATTTTATTGAATATTAAATCTAAGCAACTAATTTTTAACAGATATACTCCATCAAAAGTACAGTTCTCAGCTTAATTTTATTCCTCAAGATATGCAGCTTCGATGAGTCAGGAATCAATGCAGCACAAAATTAACCTACTAAGATTACGGGTTTACATTTGTATAACAGGTTTCTGTTGATGAGAAGTTCTACATGTTATGACTTATTGGTTTTACTCATCAGTAAAATGTTTATGAAGCAAATAGTAAGGCCAGGAACGTGCTAGCAGCTTCCGCCCGGGAACCAGATAAAGGGACGTTCATTATGGTCAATGTGATCTCCAGGTCAGAGTGGAAGAGAAAGAGGGCTACACAGAGAAACCCTGTCTCAAAGAAAAAAAAATCAACCCCCCCCAAAAAAAAAGAAAGGGGAGGGCTGCTCTGTCTGCTGTGGGGTTGGGTCTCAGGGACTAGAGTATCTAAGCAAGCAGGGGGAGAGAGAGAGTGAGGGAGGGAAAGTAGAGGAGTGGAGAAGGAGGGAGGGAGGGAGGGAGAATCACTCTGAAGGGATCCAAGAAGCACAGAGTATGGAGCACAGAGGAAGTCTGAGGAATGGGCAGACAGAGGGGAAAAGAAAGGTGACTTTGACTTTACATCTAAGCAGCAGGGAAGCCAGGGAGAGACTGATCTTCAGCAGGTGAGGATTTATGGTTGCAGGATCGGGGAAACAGCATGCAGCTTTCCTACCTAGATGGAAAGGGCCCCAGAGACTCGCTATGGCTGGACCCAGGGGAAGAGAAAACCTTGTCTGCAAAGGACTCACGGAGCCTGAAAGGCAGGCAGGGGAGCTTTGGAGCCATGGCCTCTCCACGCATTCTAAGTAGGAGCCTGACACAGGTCAAGGTGCAGAACACCAGGGGAAGCAAATACTTCCGGAAGCCTAGGAGGTGAGGGGAGGAATATCCAACAGTCCAACACTACAGGGGCTGTGGTGGCCTATGAGACCTGAGGAAAGGCACCGTGATGGCTACAGCCATCACTATGCGACTACTATAGAAAACACTAACCCAGCATTCCAACATCTCTTCGAATGCACCTCCATACCTTCTGTTCAATGCACTTAACATGTTTTTTAAATGATGGGTTTATTTGCACGATTATTTGTGTCATGTTTATATCTACGAAGGTTGCGGTCTCTCCAAACGTGGAAACTCTAGCACACAGCAGATGCTTCTTAAATACGAGCGACTCTAAAAAGCACGAGGATTCACTGAGAGCTCTGGACAGAAGACAGAACCTTTCCTACTGTGGGCTTGGGGTCATTTGCATTTCAAACATTCCTAGAGACAACACCAATCTCAGACATTAGTTCTTATTTAATCATCTTCCTGGGTCCTCACCCCAATTCTGTCATTTATTAATCCACAGTTTTTCTTCCCTTGTGCAGATTAACATATTGGCTGCGAGCAATACTGGACTGGAGGCTAACGATAACTAACATGCTGGGCGTTTATATTGAATATGATACAGCAGTCCTGCTTCTCCCTTCTGCCCCCTCTTGTAGAAAGTGTGAAGACTGGTCAGCTGGAGCATTTCTGTGAGTGAGAAAATGGAGGCAGACTTCTGAAGGAAGGGTCTGCATCATAGTAGAAATGTGGCTTTAGGTAACAGACTGCTTCTTTTTAGCAGTGGACATTTGGGGCCCTGGAATTTTTTATCCATCGAGGAGCGTTCATATGAGTCTCGTTAGGAAGAATCCATAAACTGTGGAATTCACATTCTTCCATCAGAGAGGTGGTGACCATTATCCTTTTTCAATTTGCGCTTCTCAAAAGCTCTATTAACTTTGTCTATATGTCATCCTAATGTGGCCCTAAAATGCTTGGGGACAGAGCTGTCTGGGTGATCAGAGACAAGCTTGGTTTAGTGTCATGCAGCAGCACTGCTTCATGGGAACAGGAGTTCTGCAGGGATCCTGAGGCAGGAAGGGAAACAGCATGGTGAACCATGCTAACAGGACAGACCTACAGTGACCTCAGAGCCCGGTGTGGTTGGCAGGGGCTGCTCACAGCACACACACAAGACCAGCACATTTGCCGGGTGAGTAAGGCACCTGATTACTGCATAGAAATGTCACAATGAAACCCATGACTTTGTATTAAAAAAAACAAAAACAAAAACAACCAAACCCAACCAACCAACCAACCAACCAAAAACCCAATAGAACTGAACAAGTAATACCGAGGGAGAGATCAGTGTCTGAGCACTGAGAGATTAAATGTGAAGTTTTTCCTTTGACCTTGGGTTAGATGAAGGCTAAAGGCAGCTCACATTTTCAAGACAGACACAAGAAAGGCCACCTGGACTCATTACATATTACGGAAGGAAGCAGTTTTTAGTAGAGAGCAAGCATGTTTTGGTTCACCTGAGACCCCTAGCTGCTCCTGCGGGAGAAGGCCACTGGGCTTTCTGGAAGGCCAGATAGGTGCTAACATGCAGTCTGAGGAAGAAACAATATAGTGGTGACCTTAACTGTCATCCAGACTTGATCAGGAATTTCCAGAAGCCTGAACGTATTATTCTCTCTCTCTCTCTCTCTCTCTCTCTCTCTCTCTCTCTCTATCTCTATCTCTATCTCTATCTCTATCTCTGTGTGTGTGTGCATTTTCAGAATGGATGTGGGAGGAAGGTCGACCCTCAACACAGATGTGAATGAAAGAAAAGAGGACCAGCAAGGGCGACTGTGTCCTGAAGGAACCTGTAGACACTACACTTTATAGACGGTCATGAGATTGTTATTTCATTATTACCAAATACTTTACAATTAAAAATAATCGATGATGTAGCAAAGTTGAATTTTATAATGAACATCGGTATTCCAGGTACTCTGAGTCCCCTGCTGACGTTTTTTTACATTGCTTGCTTCACAGCTGTCAATCAACCATCACCCTAGCCACCACTAGCAGATCATAGATTTCAAAACAGAGGCTGTCGATAGGTAACAGTGTATCTTGAAGGATAGAATCAAAGAGTATTCCTGCTCCTGAAAGAATACCTGGGCAAACTTATTAGGCTTTAAAAAAAAGAAACAAGCAACAGGCAGGGTTGTTTTGAATAATGCACGGAGACACAACAATGGATACGCAACAATGGTTACACAATGGAGACACACACCACATCATTCACTTCCCAAGATGTGGAGAAAGTATGCAGGCCACTACAGTGTTTCATCGATCTACCTGGGGCAGGCCTGTAGACATCGTCCTCATCAATTCAAATGCTTCGATTATGAAGCTGCGGGCTGTTGATTATAGAGAAACACTCTCCACCACAGATGCAATGCTGGCAGTAACAGTTTTCTCTTTGCTCTGTACCCTTGCCTCCCCCACTCCAGTTCTTTCTTGCGTGTAGAAGCATGGGGCTTTCTACACCCGACTCCTCTCATTCGGAGCTTTGTGTTACCAGTTCACAGCCTTGTCTTGGAGCTCAAATGTGAAAGTCTGAGAGCACCATATAAGCCACACAGCAAGGCAGCACTATCAGGAGGAACTGTAACACTCCTCCGTGAGAGAGCACGTCTGTAGAGGTGGTCCACACAGCTGCTAGGCTTAAATCAGAGAGAGCTAAAGGCCAAAGTGTCAGAATACTGACGATGCTCTACTTTCCCCTGTCAGTGAGTTCTCTGGTCAAGGATCAAGGAGAACATTGGCTTGTTTTCATTAGAGGAGTATTTGTTTTGGAACTCATCCCAGCTTTAAAACAATGTTTCCATTAGCTGGGCACAGTTCCTAGAATTCTCTGTCTCATCTGACCAGTGCCCAGCTTCTCCATTCTGCACGCTGTTCACCTGGGCGGTGCTAAAAGAAACAAAGACACCCACCCCGCAAGGTGTGGGTGGATTTCTTCTTTGAATAAACATTTACTGCTGAACTTTGGATAGAAATTCTTGCAGCAAGTCAGCTGCAGGGGCTGTAAATGAGTGGGAAACTGTCCACAGGGGGTGTTTTTGCAGCATGGATATTTAGAGCTTAAAGGATGTAAGGTTGCATAGTTCCCATTTCGGGGGAGGGGCAATACAAATCATGGCAAGGTCAAAGTTCAGTGGGAAGTGAGCGAGGATAACTAGGAGGCAGGTTCATTGTCCATCACAGTGAAGGAGAAGGTGCCAGGACTCAGGCACTTTATTTTGTGTATGAAAGGAACTGAGGAGAAAGATCTGGACTAGCTTGCCCTAAATACTCTTTCTATCAAGAGTTGACCAGAAAAGACAATACAAGTATTACAAAAGTAATTTTGAGTAGATGGATTATAACATGTATAGAGAGACATGAATGTGTAGTTTGATCTGACTCCTGATTAGACTCACACCATCCTGATGATGAGGAAACCCCAAGACCATACTTACAATCAGCTCCCAAATCAAAAAATGCTTTTCAGGTAGGAATGGGGACTCAGAACAGGAATCACTCTGTTTATCCTTGGGAAAGAGAATGTCTAGCCTATCACCTCCATTTGTCTAGAGGCGAGAGGGAGAACACTCCTAAGGGATATCTGCATCCGGCTACTGTCTCCTGATGCCACCCAGTCCCCAAAACACATTGCTTCCCGGACTGGTTCCATGTCCATGTCACAAATTGCTCATCATAGCCATAATTCCCACAAGCCACATGTACTAGGAAAACAGAAACTGGCCACAAGCATCAAGGAGTTCTCTCCATGATGGTGAGTGACCTTACAACAAACAATCAGGTAAAGTTACAGCACACTATACAAACACACAAACATACAAACACTAGTAAATGCCAATGTATAGAATGTGCATATCTGTGTGACTCCTTATATGCTAATAAGATTTCATTGCCAAGTTCTGAATTTGATCCTGTAAGGGTTCTGAAAGAGATTTTAGTATAAGTCTTTCTTCTCCTCCTCAATCAAAAGTTGGCTTACCACTGTTGGGTCAAGCATCATACCTGACTGCCCAGGGGGTGGGGCACCGGATGATCCTCTTGGTAGACAGAGAAAGACAGTCAGGACAGCAGCTCTGTTCCCAGCACAGGGTTCGATGGCTATTGGCTTGGGGGCGCCCTGGAAAAGAAAACCCACTGTGAGTTTGCATAGGTGACAACATGGCGCTGTGGCTACTTCCTGTGCATGTCCTCTATCCTTCAGTGTGCAAAGCTGCATCCCAATTGACAGGGATCCCATGAATGTGTAGATGTGTGATTGGCCCTCGTGTGAATACAGGGGCACATTTCACCGTGACAGCCTTGCTGGCATATCATAGACCTAGACATCCGGGTTACCTATACATCTTGGTTATTTTCCCTCCTTGGCTGCCTTTCAGTAGTGATGAGCCACATATAGGTAAGGGACCACCAATCCAAATATCCCACTGACATATCTTTAAAAATTACTCCTATATGTGCATGTTTAATACTGCAGCGACATTATTGATGAAGCCAAGCGGATTACCATCACTCCATAGTCTACACTTTTAGCGTAATTTCTGTATACAATGCAGTGCTATTAAATGCAGCCTTCCTGTGAATCTCCAGATTCACTCCCCTTAGCAGGCTAGGTTTACGGCCACCGCCCTGCATCTTCTTGTCTCTCTCCCTGACCACGCCTCTGCTCTTTGATTCTGTGCATTTGTCTTAAGACAACTCCATTTTAAAGTGAGAGTTCACATGGGCATATCTTTAAAATTACCTAAGTAACTGTATGTAATATATATGTAATAACTGTCCATCATACACGTGTATAAATAAAAAGGCAGACATAAAGTTAATATGTAAAAACTGCTAGTGAGGGTAATGCATTAGTGTTTTACTAGGGATTAAATGTGTCACGGCTTTGCATATATTACCTGATTTAGTCTAATATGAACCTTGTAAGATAAGAATATTGAAAAGGGTTCTTCTGTAGCTTTTCCCTCCAAATTAAAACATTTTTGCCCAGTGGGAGAGCACTAAGCCTCAGAAAGTAAAGGAGACTTACAAGTCTCAGGAAGCTCCTGAAACAGACAATTTTCACAAGGTCCTCACCAAGGATACAAGCAGTAGCAAATGCTGGGGAGGACACAGGCCACCTCAGCTCCCTGGGGTAAGTAACCCCAATAAACTCATTGGTCAACAAAACTAGGCTTGGGTAGAACTGCGTTGGGGGCCATTGTTGATTCTCTATCTGGGATGAAAACATATTTGTTCATGTCTCCCAGGAAGTCAAGTCTCCCAGGAAGTCAAAGAGTGAGTACAAACTCTTCACAGCTGGGAAGAAGTGAGAGGGATGACATGTGGACTCACAGAGCTGCTTCCCAAGTCTGTGTTCTCAAAAGTACCCTGTGGCCCATGTACGTACAGACAGACAGACAGACAGACACACACACACACACACACACACACACACACTCACGACTCAGGGAGAAGTCTCCTGAGTCTATGTTCTCAACAGTACCCTGTGGACCATGTAAAGAAAAAAACACACACACAAACACACACAGATGCACAACTACATGTACACATCTGTAGTTCCTACTTACACACAAATATAATCAGATTTTGGGCTTAAATATAGAGTGAATTTTCGAGAGACTACAAGCTATCACCTTGGCCTACACTGGCGCTTGTGCTCCATTATTTGAAGAATCAAAGGTTGGAGATGGCTGTCAGAAAAGTATCTCTGTATGAAGGCAAAATTAAATAGGAGAAAAGACTAACAATAATAGAAAAATGCCTTTAATTATTAGAACAAATGATTTATTCAGATGATTTTTCCACTGAAGTTATTTGAATTTCTGAAGAAATATAGACATATGTAGCCATTCACCTAGAATATTCTAGAATATTGCCATTTCCAGAAAGCTTAATGAGGCATTAAAGATAAAATATGCTCCCTTTTATGTAAAACTTAGACCGAGTTCCCGGTTACAACGGTTTTATGTGGTTATAAAGGATTTCTTCTTTATAGCAACATAAATCTCATGTCTAAAATTATCCTCATATAGATATATTTTGGAAGTTTTCTATATGAGGGTGGAAGTGGCCAAGGTGGTAATCAAAGGGTATTAAAATGTTCCAGGATCATGTGATTGGTCATGCTGTCTGACTTGTACCAAGTTACATGGTCTATGGTCTGACACTTTAAAAGCTTACGTTTAATGTAACAGATTAAGTTTTGAAAATGTTAAGTCAGAATTAGCATAAATACATAGATACTATCCAATGATGTAAATATTTAGAGAATAGCCTTGTCATATTGCAAGACTAATAGAAAAAAATACTACGAATCTCCCAACCATATTTCTATGCAACTGAAATGTATTTTAATTTAATAGATGCAAAATATATGTAAAGGTCAATTTTCTAAAATATACCAAGAGACTGCAAAATGAATTCCAGGTTTAAATGGCAGTAATTTATTAGAAATGCCAAAATTCCTATCATTGTTGCTAAGAAATAACTGATCATTGGTACCTCAGATAAGAATATCTTTGCTATTTTGTTTTCTAGCTCTAAGTGTAACAACCAAGAGATTTAGTTTATTCAAATTCATTTAAATAACTTGGTTATGGAAACCAGAACAGTGGAATTTGAACATAACTAAACATTTTTGGGAAATGGTGCTTTTGGTGTGGGGGACTCAAGAAAACAATGCATGGTTTGGGAGTCCATCACTTGGTGCTGTTGCTAGGTTACCTTCCTATCTTTAACACCACAGGAAAGACTGTAAATACTGAAAAAGCTTCAACTGAAGGAAAAAAATAGTGAAAAATAGTTGTATAGTTCTGGTGGAATACAGGCTAATTAATGAACACTTTAAACTTCAGAGTCTCAGCCACGGAAAAGGACAAAGGGCCCGAAAAACTGGACTGTGGGACAGCAATTATGGCTCCCAGAGAGCTAGTTCAGTAGAATTATTTTTGCAATAATTTTCTCACTTCTGCTGTGATTATATAGAAAAATATATTTTTTAAACCTCTTTGTGTTGGTAAACTATGTAAAAGGAGATTATAATTCTACTTTTAAATCAAATTGGCTTGCAACTTGGTCTATTTTTGGCTCCAAGAACTTTCATAGAAGGATATTATTAACAAAGCATGAATCATTCATTATGTTTAAAATGTTAGTAACTAGCCAGTTCTTCACCACTTCTGGAAGGAGTTAGCATAATTAAAAATCGTTGCAAAAGAACTTGTGATAAATATCACTTTAAATATGGGATTTTAGATTTTAAAAATGGAAAGAAGCACGCTGTCACCCTTGACTTACAAAAAAAAAAAAAAAAGCAACACGCTACACATGATAATATTTTGGCTACCCTGGGGTTTGTCATTTGTTTTGTGATAATCATCTAACCGTGACTCACAATCACTTCACAATGACGAAACATGCTCACAGAAACTTGCAATGTATCATGCACTTTCCATGGCTGCCTTGGGAAGAGATAAGACTCAGGTCTGTTGCCTGCAGCACTCAGCAGCTGGGACTTACTTCAAGGCAGTCTCCTGTTGTGCTGCAGAGAACCAGTGGGAGAAACCATGGCTGACAATTATGTAGTGGACAGCCTTAGTCTAGGAAGCACAAGAAACACAACACAGAACACACAACACAGCACACAATGCTCACACAACACATATTTACACAACATACAACCCTCACACAACATATAACATACAATGTGCATACAGAACTGTTTGCTTCACTGGACATATAGAAACTATAGTTTCAAATTATCATTATGATGGGTCATAAATTTTAAGGTAAACTCTTTCCAGTCTTTTAGCTACTAAAAACAGAATACCAGAGAAGCTTTGGGAATCACAAATACTTTCTTAAAACATATGTTTCTAAAGTGTCATTTGAGGTAGGGACCTGTCTTGAGAAAGGGCGGTGGCATGAATCTCAGCAGGTTTAGAACATGCCCAGATCCCAGTGGGGCCCTACATGGTAGCTGGGGACTTATGGAATATCTGATTTTCTTAGACTAGCTATTCACCTCACATCTGGGGTTGTGACTCACAGGTAAGATGTGAAGGTTTAGAATAGGACCATAACATGGTAGTACGAGCTAGATGCATGGAGTCTTTAAATACATTAAATTGTCAGCCAACAGAAATGTCTGGGGGTTGAAATGGGCATGAAGGCTGCCACAAGGGCTCTGTAGCACAAAATAGCATTCCTGTGCATCCAGGCATGACGCCTATCCATCTCAGAGTGGCTTTACCTCTGCTCCTGTGAAAGCTCGCTCCTCAACTCTTGTTCCTGGCTCCAGAATGGGTCTTCCTCCCCTGACATCTTTCTGTGACTGAGAACTTTGTCCCTACAGTGGGACACACTTTCATGTGTGTACACTTTCATGATCCACAGTCCTCAAAGTCATATCAAGTGTCACCTAGCCATGAAGCTGTCCCTGGTCTGAGACACTTGCCCACTTCCTTTTTATGTCTTTACAGATGATCCTCTTTAGTTAGGAAGTGATTTTTCCATTCCATTTGATCAAGCCCTTGGAGACCTGGTTTTTCCTGTTTCTTTCTTCCCTCTTTCCTTCTTTTATTTCGTCATGCTTTGGAGCTATAGATCAAACCATGGTCTTGAACCTATGTAAACTCTACCACTGAGTGACACCCCTGGTTGCTGGCTTGCCTTCCTTCCCTTCCCTTCCCTTCCCTTCCCTTCCCTTCCCTTCCCTTCCCTTCCCTTCCCTTCCCTTCCCTTCCCTTCCCTTCCCTTCCCTTCCCTTCCCTTCCCTTCCCTTCCTTTCCTTTCTCTCTCCCCTTCCCTTCCCCCTCTCTCTCCCCTACCCCCTTCTTTCCTCTTTCCTTCTCTTCCCTTCTCTTCTCTTCTCTTCTCTTCTCTTCTCTTCTCTTCTCTTCTCTTCTCTTCTCTTCTCTTCTCTTCTCTTCTTCCTTCCTTCCTCCTCCACCTCCTCCTTCTCCCTCTCCTCTCCTTCTCTCTCTCTCTCTCTCTCTCTCTCTCTCTCTCTCTCTCTCTCTCTCTCTCTCTCTCTCTCTCTCCAGTGTCTTGCTATACAATCTAGGCTGGCCTGTAATTCATGATCTTTCTGCTTGAGCGTCTCCAGTGCTGGCGTCAGAGGTGTGTGCTACAACACAAAGCTCCTCAGTCTAGTTCCTCAGTCCTTATTCCTCGCTTAGCTCCTACAGTTACCTCCTCTCTTTGAAATGCCTGAGTGTTGTGGCAAACTGGGGGTGGGGGGATTATGTTTCTCAATATTTACGATATTGAAGTACATGTTGGGAGTTTGTGATGGTCCCAGCAGGCCCTGGGGTTAGTCTGTGCCTTGCCTATAGTACCTGCTGCAGTGAAGAGCGTAAAACAGGAGAGGTGAGCAGACAACCTTGTCACGGGGTCGCAGTGAGCCGACAGTGTGACGCTGGTGACGTTACCTAGTCAATTAAGGGTATTAGAGGAACAGTAAAACACTGAGAATAGTTACTACTAACAAGCACTGGGGGATTTTAGACGCCTGTGTGCTGCCTAGCATTTAACATATATCTTTACGTATAACTGCAACAAGTATATGAGGAAAAACCAGCGGTTTCTAATATACAGTTGGAGAACTGGAATTCAGAGGGGTCAGCTGATATCAAAAGGCAGCACAGGCAGTCAGGGGCAGATTCGGGATTCGAGTATGCAGGTTCTTAACTGAAATTCTAGCTGCAATATTGAGAGGTAACTCTAGGTTTCAAATATGCAGTTTTATGAAGAATATATTTGTAATATCCAAGGCCTCTCTCATCCTGTCAGGATTTTGGTTATAAGAATTACATGTATATACATGCCCATTTCTTTTGAAATTATTTTAATCAATCCTTTGGGAATCTCATATATTGTACTTTTATTATTATTATTATTATTATTATTATTAAAATTTTTAATGGAAAAATTCACACAATAGATTCTAATCATGCTTTCCCCTTCCCCAGATGTCCCCAGCTATCCCCACCTTCTTATCCATGGAACTCTAAGCACCTTCTCTCTCTCTTTAGAAAAAATTGGATAAACAAAAACCAAATAAACAAAACACAAAAAGCAAAGAAATACTCATGCACACGAACACATGCACACACACTCACACATTCATGCATGTACACACATGTGCAGAAGCACAACAGGCATATACACACTCTCACATAGGCACACACATGTGCATACACATACATACATGCATCACACATGCACATACACATGTATACATGCATATACACATATGCACACACAGGGACACTTATACACACATGCATCACATAGGCACACATGCATGTAGCACACACACATGCATACACACATGCATGTTCTCTCTTACTCTCTCTCACACACACATACACATACACACTCACATACATGCATATATGTATGCAATTGGCAACCATAAAGAGCAATAAGAATGAGTGGGTCCCAGGGTCAGCTTTGCCACTGTCAGTCTGTGTCACTAAGTCACTTTACATAAATGTACAGTGATAAGTGTGCTGAGTGACTTTTAGGGTCCTTTTCCTCCTTAATAATTTGTGCTTATGACTAATGGATAGACTCTAGAGTATCAGACACTGAGGTACCCAGTACTAAGCCTAAGTGTCACGCAGTTAAAAATCCCAGTGCTTGGTAGTGTTCCCCCCTGCTAGGGCACTTTAAATGGCCACTGTAATTTAAGGAATCTTTTTATACCATATGATGAATACATCACATGGGCCTAAGTGGCTACCATCGCATGCCAAAAACGCAATTAGAAAATTGAATGAAGGAATTGAGGATTAATGCGGCCATGTTATACCTGTCAGCAGCGGTAAGTGTTGTGACAGAGAAGAATAAGGGTGACAGTACTCAACAGCACTAAGCTGATATACGAGTGAATTATTAAAAATGCAAACAACTGCACATTAATCACTCTAGCATTCACTCCTAAGACGTGTCTAGTGGTACTCTTATCAGACCTATCTATAAATGTGAATGACTTGGTATTTGCCATTAAATGACTGCTTAAATTGATAGAAAATTTAGTTTTTGGTAACACTAGTAAAACTGAACTAAATTTACTGATACTTGAATCAAGTCAGCATAGTAGCTTGATTCGCAGCTAATCACATGTTGAATTCCATGGGATCAGGAAGTCCCAGGATTCTAGATCCCTAAGTAAGATTCTTGGACAACATGGTTGGTCTTGAAAATGGTGAGACTGCAAAGTATGTTCTTTACTGACTGACTTCCCTTGCATGAAATTATAAGCAGAAGAATTTCCCTAGCTGGCTCTCTTCAGTAAGATAACTCACAGTGACAAAATAAATTGAGCTGATGGACAGCCTCAGAAGCTGGGCTATACCATCCTGGAAGTCAATTCCCAGACTGCCTGAGGGAACAGGGAAAGGGAGAAGACAACATTTACAAAGTGGTGGGACGCTCTGAGGAACCGGACTGTCGATCATTTCACACCACAGCATTTCCCTTTGAGGAACCACCTCCGTGTATCCCCGTTCTTGTTACATATATGCACAGGTTCAAAACCATTCATGCATGCTGAAGATTTAAGTCTGTAGTAGTCTGTGTCGTTTAACTGGGCTCTGTTTGTAACTAAGTATGCGGCAGGGACTCAGTCGTGATAGCAGCCCCTTTACCGTCTGCTTCTCTAGGAGTTTGGAAGCCAGCAGGAAAATGATGACCAGCCCAGTCTCAGGCTTTGTCTAACTCGTTAATAATTATAGATGCTGATTCTTTAAAAATTAATTTCTAGTAGTATTTTTTCAAGAACTTGACATGGAGTATCTCTGAAATAATTTCCATAAGGTGGAATTTTAATAATCTATATTCTTCTCAGCATCTGGGTATAAAACTAATTTAACCACTATGTTTCATGTATGAATCTGAAAATGGAGACTCATTCCTGGCCTTGAGAGGCAGGGCCATGCTCACCACCCTCCTTTCTTCCTCAAGCCCAGGGCCGGGACCTTTGCAGACTGGAACACCAGCACCTGCCAATACCAGAAGGCCCTGCTCACTCCTTCCCACCTCCAGGCCCTTCTCATGTTATCTCTATGGAGCAGTTCACCTTTCTTTCAGGGACCAATGAGTCATGCTGGGGCTGAGAGGCAGCCAGTGTTCTGGCTTCCGGCTGCTCTCTGATCAAAGCATAGACTTGGTCTCAAATGTCTGATGGGTAGGACTGAGCTGACTGTGGCTTATTCATGGTATTGTTGCAAGGACTAGAAGAAGTTGCATAGTTATCCCCAGATATACAGGAAGCACCTGGTAAGTCAGCTCTCCTGAAAACCCCATTCCACCCAGCTCTCATCTAGCCTTGGAGTTAACTCAAAAGGAGGCCATTTGAGGGCAGAGTGGCAGTTTAGAAGCTCTGCTAATAGTTTGAAGTGAGAGTAAACTGAGACATCCAGCTTTCAGGCGAGAATTCACCCGCTGGGCTGCATGTCAGCACTGCTAAGGATCTCCTGTTGATCTACACTGGGTTCCGCTTTTATCAGGTCCTTATCTGGGGGCATCACGTGCTACATGAACAGACTCTCTAGCTCCTAAGACCACAGAGGTGTTTGACAGACACCTCCTGAATAAGTGGATATTCATGAATGCATACACATTGACTTTTTTTTTTTTTCTTTTCCAAATTGCGCAAGGCAAATCTCTGAATCTTGTAGGAAGGCATTATGAACAGAACCTCAGTCTGGAGCAGATCAATAGACAGCAATAAAGAAGTTAAATTATGCCCATGCTGTGATTTCTCAGACTAGTCTATTCCGAAGCATATTGTGTCATTAATGCAAAATGCGATCCTAGGAACAGTGCTGCCTGGGCAGCTCTGTTTAGAAGGTAAACCGTGGGCGCTGGGCGCTGAGGAGGGGCAGCTGATTTAGCGAGGCATTTACAGAGGAGTGCTCTGTAAACCTGTAAGAAGCCCTGAAAGCCAGAGTGGAGGGGGCACAGGAGGGTGACCAGTAGTTTGTGAGGAAAACAAGGAAGGGTGGAGGTTTCTGGAAGAAGGGAGAATCTGAATGAAGAGTCACGATGCAGATGGCTTGTCTGGGAAATTGCTAAAAGTTCCAGGGACACATCCTAGTGATTGCCAAGTAGAGAGAGAAAAGAGGCCAGAGAAGAAGACAGGGCTCTTCAGGAAGCCCAGGTCCCTCAGCAGTCTCCTCACACTCCCTGGTCAGGGCTGGGGTCACAACCATCTGCTTAGAGCTAAGGAGGTGAGGTGGTCATGAGCCTGACCCGTGTAGCACAGTGTATGCAGAAACCCCAGACGGACACTACACACCCCTCTCAGGAAAGCACTGTGTTCTGGTGAAATGTTAGGCTTAGTGCACATTAAATTAAAACATTTACTTCTGAAACTTCCATCATAAAAGTAAATCAAGAGGCACTGTGAAAACTAAGCGTCAGCAGAAAGACAGAAAGTGCAGATTTGGCAATATTCTTAATGAGGAATCAAATGTTAATAGATCCAGCATAATAAATGACTTTCTGCTATGATTATTACACCAATCACAACCTATTATAACTAAGAAGAACATGGTCAAAACTCTGAATGAAAGAGCTTACTTAACTGGCACAGACGCGCGAGTCAGCACTGTAGGGTAAGCCTAGCCTGGGCACTGAGAATGAGAAGCTCTGCATGACAGTTTTCCTAGAAAGCGCAACATTAACCCCATAAAGACCAATGCTTAACTATGTGGAACATTGAAAAAAATAGTGTGGGGCTGGAGAGATAGCTCAGGGGTTAAGAGCACTGACTGCTCGTCCAAAGGTCCTGAGTTCAATTCCCAGCAACAACATGGCAGCTCAGGACCCTGTGTGATGGGATCCAATGCCTTCTTCGGGTGTGTTGGAAGATAGTGACAGTGTACTCATTTACATAAGATAAATACATCTTTAAGAAAATAGTGTGAAATAAACAATGCTTCTCAGACCGTAAAATATTAAATATAATTTAATACGCACGCATGCTGCCGATACAGGGAGTACAGATATGACTATGGAGGGGCGTCATGGCAGAAGCTGTTTCCTCCCTCCCCTCCACCCTGCCCAGGAGCCACCAACACCATCTTGCCTGCTGCTTATTTGCTCTTTATATACAGGCAAGTGAGGATCCTGTACCTGACAGAGAGGAACATAGATGGTTTCCTACATCACACAGTGATGCACAGGCTGAGATGATCTCGAGGATTCTTCTCCATGTTCCTCTGTTGCTATGGATATGACTATTCC
The DNA here is from genome assembly GCA_964023405.1 of Apodemus agrarius. Classification (NCBI taxonomy): domain Eukaryota; kingdom Metazoa; phylum Chordata; class Mammalia; order Rodentia; family Muridae; genus Apodemus; species Apodemus agrarius. Next base: position 197,355,651 of record OZ030005.1, on the reverse strand, counting down.
CTGTCAACACCAGTCCCAAGCCATGGACCACAAGGCAGACTAGCCTTTTCAATTTCAAGACCCACAACAATAGAGTTTTGAAACAATCATACTATAATGTCTAGAAATATTTCATTGGACTCAAATGACTTTTTGCACAGGAATCAAACTCATGTTTAAGACAGACATGATATTGGGCATATTATCTGAGCATATTGGTTTGGTGAGAGGTGAGGCAGCAGGGGTCTTTATGTGTTAAGATCTTTTCTCGTCTCTCTGGATGCTTTTATCCTCTCAGACATGGTCTCGATGGATGAGACCAATGTTCTAGTGCCTTAAAGTGGGACGAGAGTTCCAAGTTCAGACATTATGCGACAGTAGGGAGGATGGGCAGTCACTAATGAAAGTGTTATGAAGCCCTGAGGTAAAGCCTCCTAGAAACACATATGGCATAGGGACCTTCCTGCTTGCACAGCAGAGAGAAGTATTTTATGGGTAGACATGCTTAGCAATGGCCTCTTAGGTGTGCTCTCAATACCTTGGACCGGTCCAGGAAGCCTCCCCTTGCCTGCCCATTCTCTATTATTGGTTAAGTTAAAATGTCCTGGATTTATTTATAGGGAATTAGGTTTAGGTAGAAACAGGTGATGGAAGATGACCGAGGAAGAGGGTTCTTCTGTCTCTAAAAGGTCGTACGATTCTCTTGTGGCATGTACGCCATTCCTAGGCTCAGTGGATCCCGCAAGATGGCGTCTGTCACGCTTGCTCATGGCCTGATGTATAGAATCCTTATGTGTCAAGACTAAATGTATTGAAGCCCCTTTGCGGCTTTTCCTCACACGATTTCGCTATGTGTGTTCAACTACCTCATCACAACTTGTATTAGAGAGTAAATGAAACCTCTCCCCAAAGCCGGTTTGTTTTAATCCCAAAGCTCTACTTTCAGTAAGACTGAAAATTAATGGTCAGAGTCTGTGTAATGATCCCTACCCTAGTCTCACTAAGGCCGCTTTACAAACTCTCTCTTGGTGATAGTAATTATCTAATTGATTAAGCTGCAAGGAGCCTTCTGTCATTGGGTGTGGCCCACTGCACACATCTGGATTAGTGTGCTTTCTTTAAAGACCAGAACAGGACAATTAAGATATCAACAGCTTAAAAATAGGTATCAAGAAGGAAGTAAATAAATCTGGGATACTTTTCCTTTGGTCTGTGGTAAATTGGGGATTTTCCCCCAAATTCACAATGAGCAGAATATAAAATGGCCCCTTGTTTGAAAATACAGTTTTAACAGTTTGGGTTTGAAAACTTCCCCAACACAGACTCAGTGTTGAAACATTGATCCCCAGAGGTGAGGCTTTCAGAAGGTAATTAAATCATAACTCATTGATTAATTCATGGCTTAATGGGCTACTAGGAGGTAGTGGAACTTCTTAGTAGGCCTTCATAAAGTGGCCTAGCTGGAAGAAGAAGGCCACTAGGGGTGTCCTTTAAAGGGCATATTTTCTTGTTCTACTTTCTTGCCTCCTTGGTACCAGCTTGGCTGTACCACATGTTCCTGGTTGTGACCTCTGTTTTACCACAGGTCACAGCAATGGGGCCAGCAACATCAGTGGAGACATCCAAGCACACGGATTAAGACACCTGAAACTGTGAGCCAAGTACATGGACTGAGACACTTGAAACTGAGAGCCAATACATTTTCTTTCTATAAGTTTCCTCAGCCATTTTGTCACAGCAACCAAAAGCTGACATATGCAAGAGCCTATCAGAAGCAATGATTAGGATAATAAAAGAAATCCTAGCAGAGTAGCTCCTATATTCTCTTAAGAGGGTAGGCCACACAGAGATAATACAAAGAAAACATGGCATATGGAAAAAGGCTGGACCTGGAGATGAGGCCACAGGAAATGAATGCTCCTGGCTTGTAGGCAGACAACTACCACAGCCAGGAAAGAGACTAGATCTCCATTCTCCTTCAGGACCCCAGAAGGAGTCAACTCTGTCAACATATTAATTTCATACCTCTTACCCAGAGAACTGCTGTTTTAAGCTGCAAATTTGTGGTAGCCTTTTATGGCAGCCTTTGGGAACAAATGCAGTGTCTTCAGTCCCAAGCCAAGCTCTACTAGAGGAGCTGGGCCACACCGCCTGCTGTTATCTTCTTCCATCATTTAGGAAATGACTGTGTGGTACAATCTGAAACGGTGACCAATTACAGCCTTGGGGTCATTCAGCTACCTTCATTTGAGAAATAAGCAAAATATTGGACAAAAGGGCAAAGGTCGGCAGAGAAATTCATGTAACTATGAGAGTTTGTGATCAGCCTACAATTAATGACATTAATAAACTTGGAAGCCATCATAATTGCTTCTGAGGATGTAGGCACAGGCTCTGTTTGATGTGAGGTTCCCTAGGAAACAGATCCTGAGACTCTGAGATGTGTGAAGATGGGCAGGCAGCCTCAGGAGTAGCATCTGTGTAGGGTGAAGGCTACAGCTTGGACAGAGTGAGTAGGCCACCTGTGGTGTGAGGCCTGCTTGGAGTAGACGGTCTTTCTGGAAGTGTTAGAGCCTCCCTGTGGAAGAAGGCCTTCCCCAGGATGGGGCTGCACACCACGGGAGGGGCAGGTTCCCTGCAGAACGATGGTGCTCTGAGCTGGGAGGATGAGAAGCTCAGTCCCAACGGGCCAGCATACCCCAATCCTCCTACAGTATTTGAGATTATAAAGAAAACATCTCATTAGCCGAGAAGGGGCTTTAGTCAGGCTCAAGACAAATGGATCTAAGAAGCAAGCAGGTGTAGCCACTTTAATAACTGACAAAACAGACTTCTCACCAAAATTAATTGGAAGAGATTACTACATACTCATCAAAGGGAAATATCTACCAAGAGGATACTGCAATTATAACCATTTATATACCAAAAACTAGGGCACCAAATAAATAAAAAGAAACATTAATACATCTAAAATCACACAATGACTCTCATACACTGACAAGAGGGGATTCTGATACCTTCACAGATAGGCAGGATATCCAGACAAAAACTAAAGAGACATGCCAGAGTTAAATAATGCCAAAAATAAAAAAGAACTAGCAGACTCCTACAGAACATTTCATACACACACACACACACACACACACATGAACATGCATGTGCAAAATGTACTTTCTTCTTAGCAACCCATGGAAATTTCTCCAAAATTAACCAAATACTCAGGCACAAAGTAAATCTTAACAGATATAAAAAAAATTAAAAAATACCACTCATCGTATCTGATCACCATGGATTAAAGCTGGATATTAACAACTACAAAAACAAAAAAAGTACACGAATACAAACTGAATAACTCACTATGGAATGAAAAAAAAGGAGTCAAGACAAATCAAGAAGGAAAATTCAAATTTTTTTTATAATTGAATGAAAATAAATGCATAACATGCTAAACCAATGGGACACACTGAGGGTGGTTCTGAGAGGCGAGTTTATAGAACTAAGTGCCTGCCCACACAGAACATTAGAGAGGTCTCAGGTTAGCTACTAGACAGCATACCTACAAGGTTTAGAACAACGATGAGCCGAAAGTATAAATGGTACAAATTAGTCAAACTTGAGGCTGAGGCCAATGGCATAGAAACAATGGTAGATGGTATAAAGCATCCATGAAACTGTGAGTTAGGTCTTTGAGAAAATCAATAACATTAATAAATCCTTAGTCAGACTAACTAAAAGAGAGAGAAGATCCAAACAGATAAAATTAGACCACAAGATGCAGCAAGAAAAATCAGGAGAATCATAAGGACATATTTCAAAAATCTGCATAATATCAAATTGGAAAACTGAAAGGAAATAGATAAGTCTCTTAATAGATATGGCCCACTGGCATTAAATAAAGATCAGCTAAGCAATTTAAAGAGACCCATGACCTCTAGTGAAATACAATTGGTAATTAAAATTTGCCTAGCTAATTTGCCTAGCTAATCACCACCACAAAAGCCCAGGGTTAGATTGATTCTCCAAAGAATTCTACCAGGACATCATAGAAGAATTAATGCCAATACTCTTCAAATCATTCTTCAAAAGAGTAGGTGATGGAACACTGCCTAATTTGTTTTATGGGACCACAATGACCCTGATACATAAACCATACAAAGACCCAACAAAGAAAAAAATTAGCAATAATCGCGCCTCGGATAAATCTCATCGGCTACGATACTGCCACTGCGCAAAGCCCAAAGAAAGAAAATTACAAACAATAGAACATAACCAAAAGATTATCTGCCATCATTTTGGATTCCATGTGCAAGCATCTTATTGAATTTTTTTGTATCTATATTCATAGGAGGAATTGGTCTGTAATCCTCTTTCTTTGCTGAGTCTTTATGTGGTTTGGGTATCAGGAAGTGGGTGACCATGGCCTCATAAAATGACTTTGGCAATTCTGTTCCTGCTGTTTGGATTTTGTGCAATAATTTGAGGAGTATTGGTGTTAAATCTTTTGGTTAAATTCTGTGCTAAAACCTTGCAGCCCCTGAGATTTTTTTTTTTTTTTTTTGGTTGGAAGATTTTAATGACTGCTTCTACTTCACTAGGCATTAAAGGTCTATTTAAATTGTTTATCTGATATTGATTTAACTTTGGTAAGTAGTACCTAATAAGAAAATTATCCATTTCTTTTAGATTTTCCAATTTTGGTGGATTATGGCTTTTACAGTATGTCCTTATGATTCTCTGAATTTCCTCAGTGCCTATTATTATGTCCCCTCCCCTTTTCTGATTTTATTTTTGGTTGGCAGCCTAGCCTTTAACAGCTGAGCCATCTTTCCAGACCATTGTTTCTGCTTTTATTAATTTTTATATCCTTTCTCCATCTTTTCTCCCTGAGACAGGGTTTCTCTGTGTAGCCCTGGCTGTCCTGGAACTCACTCTGTAGACCAGGCTGGCCTTGAACTCAGAAATCTGCCTACCTCTGCCTCCCAAGTACTGGGATTAGAGGCGTGCGCCACCACCGCCCGGCTCTTTCTCCGTCTTATAGTTAGTATGAATAAGGGCTTGTCTGCCTCGTGGATTTTCTCAAAGAGCCAACTCTTTACTTCTTTGCTTCTTTGTATAGCACAGTCACCATCATGGAGGCTTCCTCCCAGAGCAGAAGGGAGCAAGCGCAGGGACCTACAACCAGACATGACGCAGAGAGAGTCTAAATTGGAAGTCTCCAGGGGGTCTCTACCATCAGAGATTGGTGAACCCCACGGAAGAGGAGAAGGAAAAACTGTAGGAGTCACAGGGGATGAGGACCATCTGGAGAAATGGCCTACTGAACCAACTCAGCAGGGCTCATGGAGACAGACATAGCAAGCATGGCCTCCATGGGTCTGCGTTAGGTCTTCTCTGCTTCTTACCTTGGCTCTTTCTGTGGGACTCCTAACAATGGGAGTGGGGATATCTCTGACTCCTTTGCCTGCTCTTGGGACTCTTTATACCTTCATGGGTTGCCTTGTCCAGTCTCGATAAAGACTTTTGTCCTGTCTGGCTGTCATCCCTTGGAGGACTGCTCTTTTCTGAAGAGGAAATGAGGGGGGTGGATCTGAGGAGTGGGGCGGTGAGTGTGTGAGGGACCTGAGAGGAGTTGAGGAAGTGGAAACTGTAGTTGGGACGTACTGTGTGAATCTATTTTCAATTAAAAAAAAAAAAAGAAAGATGATCTGCCATGATCAATAGGCTTCATCCCAGAGATGCAGAGGTGGCTCAACATATGTAAATCAATAAATGTAATCCATCGCATAAGCAGACTGAAAGACAAAAACCAGTCATCTCATCAGACAAAGAATAGGAGTCTGACAAAATCTAATACCCCTTCATGATAAAATTGTGGAGAGCTTAGGGATGCAAAGGACATATTTTAACATAATAAAGGCAATATACAGCACACACACATCCAACCTCAACATAAACAGTTTACATTTGAAATGTAAATAATGAATATATCTAATAAAATAAAGGATTCATTTATGTCCTTTAAAAAAAAAAGAAAGAAGAAAGAAAGGGGAACAAAATACACATGGGAGCAAATATGGAGACAAAGTGTGGAGCAGAGACTGAAGGAAAGGCCATCCAGAGACTGCCCCACCTGGGCATCCATCCCAAATACAGTCACCAAACCCAGACATTATTTTTTTATTCGATATATTCTTTATTTACATTTCAAGTGATTTTCCTTTTCCTGGCTCCCCCTCCCTGTAAGTCCCATAAGCCATCTTCCCTCCCCCTGTTCCCCAATCCACCCCTTCCTACTTCTGTGTCCCAGTATTTCCCTACACTGCTACACTGAGACTTTCCAGGACAACAGGCCACTCCTTCCTTCTTGAGCATCATTTGATATGTGAATTGTGTCTTGGGCATTCCAAACTTCTAGGCTAATATCCGTTTATCAGTGAGTGCATACTATGAGTGCTCTTTTGAGCTGTCTCATGAGAGGCTCTGCCAGAGCCTGACAAATACACAGGTGGATACTCATAGACAACCATTGGATTGAGCACAGGGTCTCCAATGGAGGAGTAAGAAAAAGGACTAAGGGAGCCGAAGGTGTTTGCAACCTCATAGGAAGCACAACAGTAGCAACTAACCAGAGCTCTTAGGGTCTAAACCACCAACCAAAGAGTACCCATGGAGAGACCCATGGCTCCTGCTGTATATGTAGCAGAGGATGGCCTTGTCAGGCATCAATGGGAGAAGAGGACCTTGGTCCTGTAAAGGCTGGATGCCCCAGTGTAGGGGAATGTGAGGGTGGGGAGGTGGGAGTGGGTGTGTGGATGGGGGCACACCCTCATAGAAGCAGGAGAAGGGGGGATGGGGGTTCTGAGGAGGGAATGAGGAAAGGGGATAACATTTGAAATGTAAATAAATAAAATATCGAATAAAAATATAAGTTTAAAAAACAAAATAATTGTGGAATGCTTAGGGATGCAAAGAACATATTTCAAAATCATAAAGGCAATATGCAGCACACCCACATCCAACCTCAACATAAATGGAGTGAAACTCAAATCAGTTCCTCTAAAATCAGGAACAAGATAAGGCTGTCCACTCTCCTTAGATCTATGTAACATGGTGCTTGATGTCTTAGCTAGAGCAGTAAGACAACAGAAGATGAAGGGGAAAAGGAAGAGGGGGAGAAAGAGGGTCTCTGTGAGTTTGTTCAAGGCTGAATTCTAAAAAAGCCAGGGTTAATAGAGAAATCCCAGCTCAAAAAACAAACAACAAATAATCAAACAGTATCATACTACTTCATACTACTTTCAACCTGACCATGCTGGTACATGCCTTTAATCCGAACACTTGGGAGGCAGAGGCAGGAGGATATCTGAGTTAGGGGACAACCTGGTCTATAAAGCAAGTTCTAGTGCAGCCAGGGCTATCCAGAGAAACCTTGTCTCAGAAAACAAAACAAAACAAAACCCAAACAAAACCAAAAAACTTGGAATAATTCTAACCAAGCAAATGAAAGAGTTGTTATGAAACCTTTAAGACACTGAAAAAAGAAACTGAAACCATCAGAAGATGGAAATTAATTAATCTATGCACCAATTAGTGCTGTGATGCGTCTGCACATTTATTTCTCATCGAGTCTGGTGAGGGTGCTGTAGAGCTGCCCTCGCCAACATGTAGGAAGAGAGACCGCTCTTTAGCACTGGAGCTCACCTCTGTAATTTTCTACTTGGACTAGCAACTTCTGATGGTCATTTTTCTCTTTAGGAAAAGACAAAAACTATTTACTGCTAAGTCCTCAGCCAGAGTGGCAGTCTAAAGGGCCGAGGAAGCAGCACCTGGAATTTTCTCCGTACTTGCCACTCACATCATTCACTGTGCCACCTGACGCTGCAGGTCACAAGGTCTCCAGGGAAGGCCCTCCTTATTCAGCACGCAGAACCGTGGAGGCCGAGCATACCCGCTGATCTCAGGGTTCTACCAGGCACCAATTCTCCCTTCTCTTTGCCTTCTAAGTTACACTCTTTCCAGAAACTGAAATTTTGTGTCTTTTCTTTTATAAAAACAATAGTGCCAACTACTGTTTATTGGTATTTATCACCTGCTGGCTGGCTGTTCCTTTTGGGAAGACTGAATAGCAGGTGGGGTGGGGAAATGTTTCAGTCAGTGTTTTAAAATTAACGATTGGTTCCAGTCACTGCAAGGAAAGAGGATGCACATTGAGGTTGAATGCCAAATTTCAGAGATGGAAACATGACAGAGTCAGGGGTGTGCCATATGAGGTGACAGGTTGTTGTTCTGCAGTGTATACAGCCTACCAGAGAAGAGACAAGGGTGGTGTTGCTTAATTCAGGAGCCAGATCTGGAACCAGCTTCATATCTGCTGGGACTCTTATTCAAAATGTGTAGAGACTGAGGATGCTGCTTAACCAGATGAGCCTATAGAGGAATAAGCCTATGCCTATAGAGGAAGAAGCCTATAGAATGAGCCAATAGAGAAATAAGCCTATAGAATGAGCATATAGAGGCAGATACTCAAGTGTGGCGCTCACCAGAACAGTGAACTGAATGGGAATTTGGGTAAGCACCTCACGAGTGCCCACACTGTTAGCATCTATAATCCTGGACACATGTAATCCATTCATTTTGCAGATTCTTAAATTCAAACTTTAGATACGTTATTTTACCGTTAGGCACAGTCATGGACACGACAGACGGGATCTTTCTCTTTGCAGAAGGGAAAAGGGGGACTAAGAAAAGATGGAGAGGTGAGGGCAGCATGCTAGGGGAATCCCGAATGGTGGGAGGGCTACATTATAAATAGTAACAGAACACCCTGCAGAAGTCAGGATGAGCATGTCTTAAATGAGGGTGTGAAGTCAGGTGGTGTCCTAGAAGTTACAGAGGCAAAGATCCCAGGGTTAGCAATGGTGTCTAGCAAGGAGATTAATGGATTGACATGGGGAATGGTGTGTGTGTGTGTGTGTGTGTGTGTGTGTGTGTGTGTGGTATGAGAGGCTGTGGTAACATGTATGTGTATGTATGGTGTGGTGTATATATATATGCATGTTTGCATTTTGTGTGGTGTGTGTGTGTGTGTGTGTGTGTGTGTGCATGCATGTGTGTGTCTGTGTATCTCTCCAACTTCATTGTGCTACTTGGAAGGCAGGCAGGAGGCAGAGAGGGAGAGAGCAAGCTAGATCCGTGGCTGGAGGACTTCTGAAAGGTAGAAGAAAGGAGAGAAAGGCTGATAGATGTGACAAGGAAGCAGACATAGGTGTAGCAAGCGAGACCAGAGTCAGCACTAAGACAGTGAGAATGCCAGTGGGGCCAAGCTCAGGAGGGCAAAGTGAACTGGGAAAGCAGGCTAGCTTGGGGGCAGGGCGTGTGGAGCCCAGCAAATGGGGCCCTCTCCCTCCTGCCCAGGGTTTTAGGGATACCAACCATGGCAATGCCCACGGGAGTGGCTTCTGCAGGGACCTGTCTGGCTATGGGTAGACCCTGGGGTCTGAGTGCAAGGCAGAGGAGTCTTAGAGAACAGGGCTGCTCCCTAGGGCTACAGGCTTGAACAAGCACCAGGAACATGAGCTCTAAAGGCTCAGGAAAGAGTTACAGCTAGGTCTGGTCACTACAGAATCTAAAATAATGTGGCCCAGGGACAAGATGCTTTGAGATATGTCATAGAAAGCGTATACATGAAGAAATAGTGCAGCGGCTGGAAGCTGTCTCTGGTGGGGTTGGCAGTGAGCTGAGCACAAGCCTGGTATACACGTAGAGACAGGGAGACACTGCCAGCCCGAGGTGACTCAGGCACACCGTGTCCGGTTACAGACAGGCATCCACTGGGTACAGGTGTGATGTGATCAAGCAGTAATTATGGAGGTGAACTGAGGGAGAGGCCAAAAGTACAGGCTAGGACATTGTGGCGGTTTGGATAGGAATGCCACCACCCCCCCCCCCGACTCCTGCATTTGAATGTTTGTTCGCTAGGGAGGGGCACTATTCGGAGGTGTGGTCTTGTTGGAAGAATCGTACCACAGAGGAGCGGGCTCTGAGGTTTCAAACACTCAAGCCAGGCGAGTGTCACACTGTCCTCCTGCAGTCTCCAGATCCAGGTGCCGAACTCTCCGCTCCCTCTCCCGCACCACGTCTTCCTGCACAATTCCATGCTTCCTGACCCGATGACAACAGACTGACCCTCTGAGCTGAAGCCAGCCACAGTTAGATACTTTTCCCTTACAAGAGCTGCTGTGACCTATCCCGACCCAAGTGAAGACACAGCCTTACCTTACAAAAAGCCCACCAGGAAGAAGCAAGCCACTTGCGGCCCCTGATTCTAGTTTAAACTAAATGAGCTTTCTATGTGTACAATCCATTCCTCGGGGGGTTGTGTTTTTATTTTTCCTTCCCCTTCTGAAGTGTGTCGCTACAGCCCTGTGGAGTGGGGGAATGGAGCCTCGTCCTCAGTCAGGAGGGAAAGGCCAGGGCACACTCTGACTTACTGTTGGAGGGGGCTGGGCCTGTTGGGATCCCCCAAATAAAGACCTACCCCACCCCACCCCCCACAAAGAGTTGCTGTGGTCATAGTGTTTATTCACAGCAACTTAGGCTGTGTTTATTCACTTCGGCCCTACCTAAGATAGGCCCCACCACCGGGAGCCACCTCCTGACTCTGCCACTGGGACCCTGACTCGGGCCCTAGCTGCTCGGTCTCCTCATCTGCGAATTGACAAAATGGTTTCACCTGCTTCGCAGGATTGCTGTGAAGAATAAATGAGCAGATAAAATAAATAAACAGATGCGTGAATTCAGGATACTGCCTGGCGTAGGGAATGCTCAATACCTGCAGCCCTTTCCCTTTCTGTAGTTTTATGACCCACCACAGATGCACACAGGGCCAGCATGGGGGAAGCTCTTACAGGCAGGCTCTCCATTCAACGCAAAAATGAGCCTGACTCCTGGCTCTGTCACCCAACAGAAAGCGGGATTTCAGGCACATGGTTAGCTATTTCTAGTCCCAAGAAATTTTACACATGAAAATAAAACAATAATAGTGCCCATGATTCACAGGGCTTTGCAGCGGCCAGCTACATACATTACACAAATCGCCCCCCCACACACACACTGCGTGGCACAGAGCAGGCGTTCAGTCAACACCTTAGTCTTTTCTGTTTACCCTTCCTGCTTATAACTGAGCATCATAATCTTTGCTTTGCTGCTCCGACTGCCTTTTCCATACATGTGAGGGAAATAACATGTAAACCCCCATGACATATGTGGGCACAAAAGCACGTAGGACGCTCCCCGCCCGTCCCTCTGGACAGAATCCTCTTGTTGCCTAATGGCCTCTCTTGACTGTTGACATTTGCATGTGGAAACTTTGAGTCCTGTTCTGGTCAGGGTCGGGGTTAGCCTGTGCAGGGTAGAGTGGGTGAGGGCTAGCCAGTGCAGGGTAGAGTGGGTGAGGGCTAGCCAGTGCAGGGTAGAGTGGGTGAGGGCTAGCCAGTGCAGGGTAGAGTGGGTGAGGGCTAGCCAGTGCAGGGTACAGGGGTGAGGGCTAGCCAGTGCAGGGTAGAGTGGGTGAGGGCTAGCCAGTGCAGGGTAGAGTGGATGAGGGCTAGCCAGTGCAGGGTAGAGTGGGTGAGGGCTAGCCAGTGCAGGGTAGAGTGGGTGAGGGCTAGTCAGTGCAGGGTAGAGTGGGTGAGGGCTAGCCAGTGCAGGGTAGAGTGGGCGAGGGTTAGCCAGTGCAGGGTAGAGTGGGTGAGGGCTACCCAGTGCAGGGTAGAGTGGGTGAGGGTTAGCCAGTGCAGGGTAGAGTGGGTGAGGGCTAGCCAGTGCAGGGTAGAGTGGGTGAGAGGCTGAAGCACACTAGCATCAGGAAGGTGTGGCCGTGGAACCAGTAAGCAACAGCACAGGTGAAGAGGCCACAGGGGGGAGTCACTGTGTGTGTAGAAACAGTGCAAAGTAAGGACGAACATAACTCCTAAGGTTTTCTTTGTTTGGGAAAGGAGTGGCCGGGTTAGGACAACACCCAGGCCCAGAGGAGATGCCGGGGCACCTGAGCGCCCAAGATCTGAAACTTGGGACCCTGAGTGTCCTTCATACGTAAAGAAATGAAGCAAGGCGAGGAGAAGGCCAGGCTGGGAAGGAGTTATCTGGTGCCCCGCCTCTCCTCCTCGGCGCGGCCCTCTGGTTCTGGTGGTCAGGCTGGTGCAGGCGGGCAGGGATAACTGCCAGTCCCTGCCTAGGAATACACATCCGGCCAGGATGCCCTGCCCCTTGCCTTTATCTTAAAAGGGTCACATCTTACGACAGAGTCTAAACCAGGTTAAGACAGAAATATACATGAATTTCTTCAATTGCAGCAACTCCCAGCTCTCTCGGGTTCCAGGGCCTCGGCTTTTCCCCTTTTATTTACTTCATAAAAGGGGAGTTTGCACCCACTAATCTCTGTAAGTAGGTCCATATTTTCCGAGGTCACCTCAAAAGACGACTGTTTGAATAAGGTGAAATTATTATTTGTCAGAGAATTTAATCATATTTATTTTTCTCGGTCTTTGTGTAAAGTTTCACAGCCTTTGGTTAACAGCAGGTAGCTGAGGAAGCTCTTGTCTCTTTCAGCACTGATGCAGTTTACTGTTCTCTCTCTAACGACTAAATCTCCTTTGACCCTGAAAGCTACTGTGTGGAGTAATAAGAGGAACAAGAGAGTGCAGTGCATTCTCCGACTTCACAGACAGGAGCGTCATGGCTCCAAGAGTTAGACTTATTTGTGGGCACAGTGTAGCTAGTGCACTCCTTCCCTACTGGTGGGCACAGTATGCATGCCCAAATCCTTCCTGCTGGAAGAACACTTTGATGCATTCGTGTGGATGCTGGGTATATCATGATGATCATTCATTCGTTCTATGCTCAAACGTTAATTCTTATTAAAGTTGGAAAACACATTGGGACTGGGAAGCAGTGCTGGCAAGATGCGTGCCTAGCAGTGGGAGGCCCTGGGTTCAGTCCTCAGTGCGCATGCGGGGACAGACACACACACACACACACACACACACACACACACACACACACAAACACAAGCATGTGCAGACATGGGAGGGGAGAGACAGGGAGGGGGAAAAGGGAGAAGGAGAGGGAGGGAGGGTGAAAGAGAGGGAGGGGGAGAGGGACATGCTTTAGCATGGTGGCATAGTCTTTTAATTCCAGGAAGGCAGGGGCAGGGGCAGCGGCAGAGGCAGGAGCAGAAGCAGAGGCAGAGGGGACAGGTGAATCTCTGTGAGCTTGAGTCCACCTCCTCTATAGCTCCAGGTCAGCCATAGCTGCGCGGTGAGTCTGTGTAGCTGGATAGTGAGACTCTCAGAAAAGGGGAGGCGCTAAAATATCTGTTGACAACCCCAGGTCCCTTGTTCACCCAGGAGTTCTGAGTCCACAGCTGTGTGAGAGTCAACACATAGACGAGGTACGGTGGAGATAACGACGGGAAACATGTATTAGGCAAAGAAGGGCAGGCGTCGCCACACCAGGGTCCCGTCTCTCAGCTCTCTCTAGCAGCGCGCAGTAGGGACGTGCGGAGGGGGCCACTGAGCCACAGCAGCCCCACAAGGTCACCCCTGGGTGTGCTTTGATGAACATATTCAAAGGCATTTACTCTTCTTGGGTTTTAATTTTTCTGGAAAACACAGCATGGCTGACCTACGAGGAAGGAGGTTGGGGAGGGAGCAGTGGGCAGACTGCTCGCAGTCAGGGACAGAAGCGGCTCTTGAACTGTGTTTTCTGACTTCCTACCTGTACCTTTTCATGTGAGCTAGGGAAAAGTCACTAAGGCAGTGAGGGCTGATGGACAGAAGTTAGGTGACAAGAGATGGACTGTCAAGTAGCCATCTTGTCACGTCTGGCTATAGGAACACATCAGTTTTGGCTAAGGCTTCTCCAGGGGAAAAGTCCAGCTGTGACAGCATCGTCCATATGTTTCTGAGTATCCCTGGTGTCAGGCAAAAATAGCTACTTCTCTGCACCTCAATTTGACATGCAGTTGCCTTGCAGATACCGCTGCATAATCTGACGGAGGGTCTGTGTTGATTTCTCTTGAATTTCGGGAACTGGAGAACATGCACCCAGTATGAACCATTATTGTCACAGGCATCCCACTCAAGCAGATGGTCAGACTGAAGCCTCTAATGCTTACTGCTGCAGAGTCTTGGTAACAAGACAGTCATTCAATAAATGTTTATTGACCATGGCCGTTGTGCACGAGACTGTAGCCAAGCCAGATTTCCTATTACTCAGTGTGCTGCCCCACATAATGAGAAAGTTGGTCTTGTTGAATTCCTAATGAAGAGATGGCTCAATCATACCTCAGAGGTTGCCAAGAATGTAAGGAGCACAAAGAATTTATCCTGGTTATAGCTGTCTCTACATATTCATAATTCAGGGGATGAATTCAGTTTTACTAAAATCCCTTCGTCTGTTCACATGTACATCCACGGTCAAATATCTATCGAGGTCCTATGACATACTAGCCATTGCTTATGTGCTGCTGGAGACGTCGGTTTGGGGCAGCATGGAGGTGGCAGGTTTTGCAGTAAAACGAAGGCTTGTCTTGTAGATCCAGCTGGTTACATAGTAATTAGCACTTACTGAAGTTACTGTAGAATAAACCCAGTCAGACCGTGATGAAAAGGAGTTGCTACAATGTAACAGAAATTACAGAGCATTCATTTCATCAAATGCAGAGCGTAGGATTAAGGAAGCCTAGCCCCAGCACAAGCCTAACCTCAGAACAAGCAGAGAAGAGGCTAAGCCATCGATCGAGAGCTCCTTCAAGGCCCTAGGCTCACTCTTTCCTGTCTTACCCCTCTGAAGTCCACAGTGCCCTGCAAAGAGAGCAGAGCTCAGCTGGCCCAGCAGCTTCTGAAGGAGATTTCCGAGAAGCATAGGCCAGAGGGCCACTGTGGCTTGTGCTTGGCTTACAGGAAATGCTCACTGAGGAGCAAAGGCGCAGCAGAGACCCAGGCTCCTGCTGCTCGGCTCTGGCTGTGAACCCTCGGTGCTCTGCTTCCTGAATTATTTTTAAACTTTAAAAAAAGAAAGTCTACAAGATATCTCCTGAAGAAATCGCAAAGTGGAAAGCAAAGTAAACTTGATCACAACCAAAACAAACAAATCTGACCACAAAAATCTAACACGGACCGACTTTCCAAAAGTCATCTTTACCCCTCCTGCTGTCTAAGTTTTTTCTTAGCTTTATTCCCGTGGCTGGACTCTGCTTGCATTTGGTTCCATCTCCCCAACTTGAAACCTCTGATGCCCTCAGGTCCGGAGTGCCACAGCCTCTCAGGCTCTTTAGGTAGGGAAACTTATGGTGATAAAGGACTATGTGTCCTGTCATTTCTTGCATTCCCCTTTAAATGCTATGTGATACACCATTTTCACTTACAAAGTGCTTGTTAATAGTCACTTCTGGGTCCTTACGTGATATCGAATGCTCACCTGGAGCGGTGAGGCTCTGATACCAGGAGAGCCAAAGAACAGCATCGCGCATACGCGTGCATTGAAGTCTACATTTACAGCAGGGATTTGGAGAGGGCTAACAATACAGTGCACTTAAAAAAAAAAAACTTAGTGATGTTCTTGTGACTCTTGGAAGACAGATGCATCATTCATGGGTTGACACACTTGCATGTGTCTCACTACTTACACGGGCTACATGGGGTCAGGGTTGGGGGAAAGGGGGAACTTTGCTTTTATTCATACACTTCTGTGGAGGTTAGACTCACAGACAATCCCCCCAGACTGCTCCAATGGTAATAAAATGTAGTGAGATGAATGTAATGGTGGATTTTGAGATTCAGAATACACAAATGTGAAACATGTAAAAGAAACATCAAGAAATTAGAAAGCCAGTATGACAGAAATAGGCAGCTAGCTGGTGGTAGCCCCTGGGGCAGGTGAGAAGCAGGCACCACGCATAGCTGTGAGTGTAGTCGAACCTTCCACAGAAATTGAAATGTCTTTTTGAGTGAAACATTGGCAAGCTGTGAAGAATCTCCACCTTATTTTCCTGATTTCCACTCTCCACAGCGCATTTCCACAGAGCCTTAACAGCTGCACGCAGGCCTGTTCCAGCCTGGCTCCCCGCGTCTCCAGGAGTTGGGCCTTTGTCCGTGTTTCTGTCCCACCCTCTGTGCTGCTGCCAGTTCCTGCTAGCTGACTTCTGGGTGCTGAGGAAGAACCATCTCTGGGATCCTGGACTCAGAGGAGACCATCCTGCTTCCAGCTGTTCTTCCGCCATGATTTCCTTGTGATGGCTGCTGTAGCCTCAGCTGAGCTTCTCGCCGGATGGCCTGCAAGCTCGCCGAACAGGGTTATTTTCCTTGTGTCAGGATTTGACAACTGCCTCTGTTCTTATGTCATCTCCTATCTATGCCAACAAGTGGCACATGGAAGCCCTTATGCTGACAAGGGGACTCTCATTCCTTCCTGATGTAATATCTATCCCAGGCAGCAGGCTGGTACAGCTGTTAGGATGTTGTTAGGATTCTTTGTCCATGAGTGGGGTGAAACCCATACCACATTGTGCAATAGACTCCTGATGTGGTCATTCCTTTGGATGATCATCAACATTAACGCTAACCAGTGCTCTGCCTCTGACCACAAAGGCCTTCAGACTGATGCAACAAAACACAGGAAATATAATCCCAGAGACATCTCAAGGCCTGCCAGCATTCTCTGCTAAGCTGGTATGTGTATCCTTAGATAACATTCTAGCTGTAGGCTTCAATAATGCGTATTTAAACTGTGAAACCTCAGAGCACAGGCCAGCATTGGGACATTGCTATCTAGAACCAGTGAACAGGACGTGGCCTGTGCAGCTGTAGCCTCTGCTCTGATTATTTGGCTCTTGCATCGGAGGTTCAGTTTAGACTTTCTATAGACTATCAAGTGGAGGTCATGCTGTCAAATTTGCACCTTTGGAGGTCCCCCAAAGGCTGGGACACTGTCTCCCAGAACTCTGACTTTGGCGCTGACCAGCCATACAGCACTGGAGAGGCAGCCAGGATGCTTACCACATCCAGTTTGGCAGAGGAATCTGGGGAGGATTGCTCTGATCAAGCACATCTCCCTGCTGCTCTTTGAACATAGAGTACCAATGTCCAGCAACCCAAGACATTCAGAAGCAAACTAATTTTATAAAGATGAGATAGCACACTATCTCACTATTGGTACACTAGGGACGGTCATGGCTACCCTAGCTTGACCAGCTGTGAAATCATTCTCCAAGGGGCTAGTTTTTACTCAAATCTGTGTATTTTATGTCTGCTCAGCCTTTTACGTATTTAAGGAAACTAGGCCTGAAACACAGGGAAGGAGGACCCAGGTGGCAAAGCTGGCCTGAGAGGGCCGGGGACGCTGCGACTCTGTGCTTGTCTCAGATGAGGCTGGGGGACAAGAGGGTTGCCTGGTAGAGAGAACACAGGAACCAGGCGGCTGTAGTAACTGCAAATGATAGGCTGACCAATCATTGTTAACTCACAGAAACCCAAAGTCTTGGTGCTTTGCAAGAAGCTTCTAGCAACTTCCCCGAAGACAGTTGGATCTATGCTCATTCATTGTAAACCCTGAAGGGACTACTCAAAGCACTGCAGCTCAAAGGCACAGAGGCGACGAGGCTTCTGCAGCAGATACTGTAGAGGCCCAGAAAGGCACACGTTGCATTTAAAAGAGCATGTATCAGATACATAGTAACGCATGTATCTGTGGGACTGGGTGTCAAATGCAATACATGTCACTATATATAATATATACATCCCCCCCCCCCACACACACACAGTGGAACATTATTCAGTCTGAAAACTAGAATCAGATCTTCTCATTTGTGGCACACACCAAAACAGAGCCCAAGGGAGCTATGGTAAGTTGACTGAGCCAGAATAAATACATGTTCTCCTTCAGATGAGGG
Organism: Apodemus agrarius; assembly: GCA_964023405.1. NCBI lineage: Eukaryota > Metazoa > Chordata > Mammalia > Rodentia > Muridae > Apodemus > Apodemus agrarius. The sequence continues at coordinate 197,337,722 of OZ030005.1, read as the reverse complement.
TTAGAAAGTTGATCAATTTATTCTGCAATAACAAAGCCCGCTAATTACAGTAGAGTGAATTATCTGCATAGAGGTGACAATTACGTAAACCTGACACTGAAACGCTGAAGGAGAACATGGATCTCATGTTCCAGTAGCTTATTAAATTCTGTCAGAGTTGAACTTTGGCTCTTTCTGAAGAGGCGTGTCCTGCCTGCTGTCTGGATGGGTCTTTGCACAATGGGCGAGCAGAGCATGTTGTGGGCATGAACTCTGAGAGCCGCTTCCCTGTGAGCTAGAACATTTTCTAGCTTCTTCCACCCAACAACGGCTCTGCCGTCTCTTCACACATTTGCTATTGCTGCACTTTAACACACTAGATTAAAAGGGGGTTATTTAATATCTTATTTATAAAAAGTTTACATTTACAGGAAGTAGAATTGTACTTTGAGAGTCAAAGAAGTGAATTAACAGGAACCGAGCTTATGAGATGAAGGAACAGTTTGTGTTTGCTGTCTGTGGTCAAGGAGCAGTGGCATGGGGCAGAGCCTGCAGACCCCCTGCACACCCCTCAGACAATTGCAT